>JAEOAD010000061.1:7610000-8810000 GCA_036365145.1 Orientallactaga sibirica
TTTTATTTTGATGTCATCATCTTTTCCTCCTATTATGATGGTCTTGTGTAGGTAGTGTCAGGCACTGGGAGGTCATGGATATCCAGGCCATTCTGTGACTGTAGGAGCACGTTGTAAGGAGCCCTACCCTTCCTTTGGCTCTTACATTCTTTCTGCCACCTCTTCCACAATGGACCCTGAGCCTTGGAAGGTGTGTTAGAGATGTTTCAGTGTTTAGCACTCCTTTGTCCCTTTGTCTCAGCACCATGGTACCTTCTGAGTCACCCCAAGATCACCGCCATCTGAAAAGAGAAGCTTCTCTAACCAAAAGTGAGAGTAGCATTAATATATGGGTGTGGACATTAAGAGAAGTGCTTACTGGGCAGTTTGATGAGCATAGTATGTACATTTAGCCAGACACCAGCAGACGTTACACCCCTAGGGCTCATGACTACCCCTGTGGTAGGTTTTCAGTATCAGGGATGTATCCCTCCCATGGAGTGGGCCTCCAGTCCAATTAGAGAGTGGTTGGTTTCCCCCATAACAGACATGCCACTATTGCACCCATTGGCTCATTTGGCCTGGCTGGCCAAATTTAAAAGTTTGCAGTGTCCTCTGCTGAGTATCTTCATTGGTGTTTTTTCTCTCCCATTGAACTGCATGCAGTGTAGCTTTTTCCAAGATTTCTGTCAGCTGGTCCACATGGAGGAGGTTTTCAGCTCAGCTCCAGCAGGATTTCCCAGTGACCTTGCAGCCCAAGTATGTGGAGTCTTCAGCAATAGGGTCTTACCATCTATTCCTGGTGGGAAACCAAGGACCTTGGCAATGGCTTATAATGTTTTGGGGGTATCTATGACCTCCCTGGCCAACAACTCATTGGAAGGTATCCCATCCCTGGCACTGAAAATTTTCTAGTAGCAATCTATTGCTTCTGAGTGTTCCATTGTCCAGAAAAGTAGGTTTCCATATGACTTATTTATATCCTCTTAGATTTTGATTAGCCATCCCTTTACCGTTCCTTTACTCAATCTGTTTCCCTGACCTCACTTAGACCTTTTCACCCCCATTAATCTGTGCTTCTACTTACATATATATAAAAATATAATACCATCCTATTAAGTCCCCACTCCCTCCTTTTCTATTCCCTTTATATGCCCTTTCTAGCTTACCGGCTTCTGCTACTGAGTTTTACTCCTACTCACATAGAAGTCCAATCATTTGTAGTTAGGATCCACATATGAGAAAGAACATGTAATATTTAGCTTCCTAGGCCTGGGTTACCTCACTAAGTATAATCCTTTCCAGATCCATCCATTTTCCTGCAAATTTTATAACTTCATTTTTCTTCACCAGAGTAGAACTCCATTGTGTAAATGTGCCACATCTTCATTATCCACTTATCAGTTGAGGGACATCTAGGCTGGTTCCATTTCCTAGCTATTGTGAATAGAGAGGCAATAAACATGGTTGAGCAAGTATCTCTAAGGTAGTGAGACGAGTCCTTAGGATATATGCCTAGGAGTGGTATAGCTGGGTCATATCGTAAATCTCTTTTTAGCTGTCTCAGGAACCTCCACACTAATTTCCACACTGGCTGGGCCAGATTGCGTTCCCACCAACAGTGTAGAAGGGTTCCTCTTTTTCCACATCCTCGCCAGCATTTATGGTCATTTGTTTTCATGACGGTAGCCAATCTGACAGGAGTGAGATGGAATCTCAGTGTAGTTTTAATCTGCATTTCCCTGATGACTAGGGATGTAGAACTTTTTTTTTTAGATATTTATATGCCATCTGTATTTCTTCTTCTGAGAACTCTCTATTTAGTTCCATAGCCCATTTTTTAATTGGGTTGTTTGATTTCTTATTAAGTTTTTGAGTTCTTTGTATATTCTAGATATTAATCCTATCAGATGTATAGCTGGCAAAGATTTTCTCCCATTCTGTAGGTTGCCTCTTTGCTCTATTCACAGTGTCCTTTGCTGTACAAAAGCTTTGTAACTTCATGAGGTCCCAGCGGTTGATCTGTGGTTTTATTTCCTGAGCAACTGGGGTTATATTCAGAAAGTCTTTGCCAAGACCAATATGTTGAAGGGTTTCTCCTACTTTTTCCTCCAGCAGTTTCAGAGTTTCAGGTCTGATATTAAGGTCTTTGATCCATTTGGACTTAATTCTTGTGCATGGAGAGAGATAAGGATCTATTTTCATCCTTCTACAGATGCATATCCAGTTTTCCTAGCACCATTGGCTGAAGAGGCTGTCTTTTCTCCAATGAGTATTTTTGGCATTTTGTCAAAGAGCAGGTGACTATAGTTACCCGGACTTACATCAGAGTTCTCTATTCTGTTCCATTGATCTGCATGTCTGTTTTGCAAGCACACACCTTTAACTGCTGAGCTATCTTCCCAGCTCCACTTTCTTCTAAAAAAATTATTTATTTACTTATGAGAGAGAGAAAGGAGCAGAGAGAGAGAGAGAGAGAATGGGCATGCCAGAGCCTCCAGCCACTGTAAATGAACTCCTGTTGCACATGCCACCCTATGCATCTGGCTTACGTGGGTACTTTGGGCTTCTCAGGCAAGTGCCTTATCTACTAAGCCATCTCTCCAGCCCCTCCACTTTCTTTTTTAAAATGTATTTATTTGCGCAAAGATGTTGGGGGGGGGCATCTAGAGTCTCTTGTTGCTGCAAATGCACACCTGCCCAGCTTTACATGGGTAGCTGAAAAGCTGAACATGGGCTGGCAAGCTTTGTAAGCGAGTGGTTTTAACCACTGAGCCATCTCTCTAACCCCTAGGTGGGCTTTTTTTCAAGTAGAGTGAGCCCTGGGGTTGCAGATAGCTGCACATAGACACAAGGTCATCTTTCTTTCTCTTTCCTTTTCTTTCTCTCTAAATTCAGAGTTAAATGAAGCGTGTCAAAGCTCAGACATCTCCCTTTCAGCGCCCACAATGTCATGTATAGATGCTTTTGTTGGCTGCAAGCTCCTTCCTTTTGAGTCAACCAGAAGGTTTCCCAGCCTTTTGTTCTTGGAGCTCGAGGCCATCAGCATGTAGCTCCGGTCCCCGGGTCGGGTCCCCTGTTACACTGGATCCTGTTTCTCCACATGAGCAGGAGGTTTCATTCTTTGACTAGTGTCTTTTGGCCTCCTTGTCCTTTTTCCCTGTTTCACCTCGCCTTGAGTGGTGGCAGTCACTCACCAATGTCCCTGTGAGCTGACAAATGTTCTGGGGTGTCCCAGTGTTTTCCTTTCCAGGTGGGCATGAAGGGCAGAGGCTGACCTCCTAGGGATCCCGAATAGCCCTGGCCTGAGACACAAGGGTCAACCACGTGATGACTGAGTCTTTGGCCTGGTTCAGTCATCTGCCTGACACTAAGTGTTGGCCAGACTCCTTCTTTTCCTGTAGCTAGGGTGAGGAGAGGAGGGGCCCCGGTGCTGGGGAATGAGGGCAGTGGGACACTGCTGTGGTTAGGGAAGTCTCTCTGGGTGTCACCCTTCCAAGAAGGAACAGTCAGGCTTAGATGCCACAGCAGTGTTTTCAACATCCTCTAAGGACAGGTCAGTTCCTGTTTCTTCTCTCCCAGCCTTCTGTTCACATGTCTGGGTAAGTCTTTGAACTGGGATTCTCTTGTATCTCATGAGGAACCTTGCAGACGGGGTCTTGAGGAAGAGTCACTTTGCTTCTTTTTCTAAATTTATTTATTTGAGAGACAGAATGAGAGAATGAGGGTGCCAGGACCCTCAACCACTGCAAATGAACTCCAGACATATGTGCCACCTTGTGCATCTGGCTTGTGTGGGTGCTGGGGAATTGAACCTGGGTCATTTGGCTTTGCAAGCAAGCACCTTAATTGCTAATCCATCTCTCTAGTCCTTGTCCCTTCTTTGATGCAAACCCTCTTATTTGTGGTGTGTGTGTGTGTGTTGTATGCATACGTGTGTGTAAGATGTGTGTGCCCTGTGTACTTGTGTGTAGAGGTCAGAGGAGAACGTTGAGTGTCGTCCAGTATCTGTCATTCACATGTTTTCTTTATTTTTATTTATTTGAGAGAGAGAACAAGGCAGAGGGAGAGGGAGAATGGTGGTTCAGAGCCTCCAGCCACTGTAAATGAACTCAAGATGTATGCGTCACCTTGTGCATCTGGCTTATGTGGGTCCTGGGGAATCGAACCAAGATCTTTTGGCTTAGCAGGCAAGTGCCTTAACCACTAAGCCATCTCTCCAGCCCTTGCCGTTTTCAGGCAGATTCGCTGACCAGCAAGCCGCAGCGATACTCCTGCCTCCACTCCCCACAGGACTGGGGTGACAGGTGTGCGTGGCCATGTCCAGATGTTTGCGTGGGTGCTGGGGAATCAAACTCGGGATAAATGAGGCCCTTTCGGTTCCTTATGCTCACACAGCAAGTGCTCGCACCCACTGAGCCATCTCCCTAGCCCTGAGAATCCTAATGTTATCAAGTTCCCTATGTCAAGTGAACAGTGGAAAGGTTCAGACTAGTGGAGCAAGAATTCGACCATAATGTGTGGCTAGGCACATGGCCTGCCTGCAGCATCCTGATGGCTTTGGCTGTGAAGTTAACATCTGCGGAGTCTGAGGCCCGCTTGGGTCTGAGGCATAGTACCAGTGAGCTGTCAGTTTTATGAATTTATATAAAAAGTAAATAGTGTATGTTCAGACTTCCCTAGAGAGCCTGGCAGTTCCCAGGTGGCACTTCCCTGGAGGCGTCTGGTTTTTGTAATACCCTAGTTGGGAGGTAGGGTCTCACTCTAGCCCAGACTGACTTGGTATTCACTCTGTAACTCCAGGTTGACCTTGAATTCACAACGATCCTCTTGCCTCAGCATCCCCAGCACTGGGACTAAGGGCATGTGCCACATATCTGGCTGCTGCTGCTTCTTTTTAAACATTTTATTTTATTTATTTGAGCAGGAGAGACAGAGCGAAAGAGGAAGATAGAAAGAGAGTGAATAAGGCCATGCCACTGCAAATGAACTACAGGCACATGCACCATCTTGTGCATTTGGCCCTATGTGGGTACTGGGGAACTGAACCCGGATCACTGAGCTTTCAGGCTTGGCAAACAAGCACCTTTAACCACTGAGCCTTCCCTCCAGTCCTGGCTTCTTTAATTTTGGGTGTGAAGGCTGAACTTGGCCTTTCCAGCTTGGGCTGCGAGCACTTTAACCACTGAGCCATCTCCCCAGCCTGGCAGCTGCTTTTCTCCATTTCAACCTTGACTTCGGAACAGCGGGATTCTAGAACATTCTAGAACAGAGCTGTCCTCCCAGCCATAAGTGATCCCTCGGGATATTAAGAACTGGCTCACTGGAGAGATTCCACACTCCGCAGAGGTGAGGTGAATTTCTAGCAGAAACAAAAACAAAAATAGTCCAAGAGCTGCTGACCCTCCTGGGGGCGAGCTCCCGTGGGAGTCAGTGACAGCAGGCGACTTCCAGTTTAGATGTCTTGCTGAGGATGCGAACACGAGGCTACGGCTGGGCCGAAGATGATTACAGCATTCTCTAGAGTGCACTGAGAAATTTTGACCTGTGTGCCTTACTTTTCCCTTTTTCTGTTCCCTGAGGTTTCACTGCCATCTCCTGTCTTCATGGAGTAGCCCCCCAGGTTCTTGAGGAAGAGTCACTTTCTTTTTCTAAATTTATTTATTTGAGAGAGGGAGAGAATGAGAGAATGTGCCAGGGCCTTCAACCACTGCAAATGAACTGCAGACATATGCACCACCTTGTGCATCTGGCTTATGTGGGTGCTGGGGAATCGAACCTGGGTCCTTTGGCTTTGCAGGCAAGTGCCTTAACCACTAAGCCATCTCTCCAGTCCTTGCCCCTTCTTTGATGCAAACCCTCACAGTGCTGCCTTTTATGAGCTAGAGGTTTTTTGTCCTCTTCATTCTAACCAAGGCCAGAAACCCTAAAGGGTCACAGGGCCAGAGCAGAGCTATTCACTGGATGTGGACATGGCGTCCCCTTCACAGTGTCAAGAGAACAATTTGGATTGTCTAAAGACTGGCTTGTTAGTCCTCAGGGTCCTTTCACATGCCTGCCCATTGGTCACTCCCCCGACAGGCCTCCAGTCCAGCTGTCATCTCATCACCCCCCCCCCCCCGCAAGTGCGTTTGCTTCGGGAAGCCCTTGGTCTGGCTCACTCAGGGACCCTTCTGCCTTGGAGCTCTAGTTTCTCTTGCCTCAGGCTGTGCAGAAGGCTGCTTTTCCCAGAACTCAGACTCTGCCCCTCGGCGTGCCGATCTCCCGTGACAGTGCCTCGTGCCCATCATTTAGCATTGTGTGGCACCACTTTCTGCTGGATGTGTTTTATATTAATTAGCTTTTAAAACATTTCAGTGTGTATGTGTGTGTTCATGTATGTGAGTGCAAGTGCATGTGTGCCACAGGGCACATATGGTGGTTGGAGGACAACTTCAGGTGTCATGTCTCATCTTCCACCTCAGTGAGGAAAGCTCTCTCATCATCATCATTATTATTATTTTGACCTGAAATTCACTATGTAGTCTGAGGCTGGCCTTGAACTCACAGTGATCCTCCTATCTTTGCCTCCTGAGTGCTGGGATTAAAGGCATGCGCCACCACTCTCGGCTGTCTTATTCTTGTTGCTCCACGCTGGGTTCCTCAAGCCAGCTGGTTCAGGAGCTTCTGGGCAATTCTGTCTCTGCCTCCTATCTTGCTATTGATGTGCTGGGATTATAGAAGACCAGCACAGCTTCTGACTTTTACATTGGGTCTTGGGATCTGAACTCAGATACTCAGGTTTGCAGACTGTATTAGTTAGGGTTCTCTAGAGGAACAGAACCGATAGAATAAATAGTATTAAAAAGGAATTAATTATATTAGTTTACGGCAGTCCAACAATAGCAAGTTGCGGGCCTGAGAATCAGAAACTGGTAACTGCTCAGTCCATGAGGCTGGATGCCTCAGCAGTCCCAATCTGAAATTAAAGGCCTGGAGGCTTCCTGGAGAGACTCTGGTCTTCAGTCCATGCTGGAAGGCAGCTAGCAGCACCTGCAGCCAGGTGGGAAGAAGACAGTTTGCTCTCCCAGAGCTTCTTTAGATAAAGCCCCCACCCCAGGGGTGGCTCACTCTAGGGGACACACCAACTACTTTATCCATAGAGTATCTCCCTAACCCTAATTAACTTTCATTGGAGAAAGAGAGAGAGAGGGAAGGAGAGAGAATGGGTGCACCAGGGCCTCCTGTCCTTGCAAACAAACTCCAGACACATGCGCCACTTTGTGCATCTGGCTTGACATGGATACTGGAGAATCAAACATGGGCTATCAGGCTTTGCAAGCAAATACCTTTAACCACAGAGCCACCTCTCCAGTCATGTAATCAATTTTTGAAACAAGGTCTTTCTATGTAGCCCTGGCTGGTATAGTACTCTTTGAAGCCCAGGTTGATCTTGAGCTCATAGGTATTCACCTGCTTCAACCTCCCAAGTGCTGAGATTTTGTTTTAATTTTTTAAAATATTTTATTTTTATTTCTCTATTATTTGACAGAGAAAGAGGAGAGAGAGAGAATGGGTGCCAGGGCCTTCAGCCACTCCAGATGCAGGCGCCCCTTGTGTAAACCAGATGGCTTACGTGGGTCCTGGGGAATTGAACCTGGATCCTTTGGCTTTTCAGGCAAATGCCTTAACTGCTAAGCCATCCCTCCAGCCCCTGAGATTTTTTTAAAAATATATTTTATTTACTTATTTATTTGAGTGTGAGAGAGAAAGAGGTAGAGATAGAGTGAGAGAGAGAGAATGGGTGCGCCAGGGCCTCCAGCCACTGCAAATGAACTCCAGATACATGTGCCCCCTTGCGCATCTGGCTTACGTGGGTCCTGGGGAATCGAACCTGGGTCCTTAGGCTTTGTTGACAAACACCTTAACCACTAAGCCATTTCCCCAGCCCCCCTGAGATTTTTTTTTAAGACATCTTTTTAAAAAGTTTATTGATTGATTTGATTGCATGTGTATGTGTGTTTGCGTGTGAGGGTGCACCAGGGCCTCTTGCCTCTACAAATGGGCACCAGATACTTGCACCATTTTTTGCATCATGTGGCACAAGGCCACTACCCCTCAGCAGTCAGGCCTGGTGCTCGGGGTTGATCAATTCCTCCCCATTCATTCCTCAGGTGCTAACCCTCCCCAGCAAGCGACTGCAACTTTGGTGGCAAATTCACTTTCAGTGATCACGTGTTCCCTTCACTCACCAGCTGTGAGAGCGTCCTCTTTTCAGAGTGTGAAGTGTGGGTCCAGGTCCCGCCTTGCTTTTGCCAGGCCTTGGGCATAAAAGTCTGTGCTGAAACACCATGTGACCCAGGGTGGAGCGTGGCCTGGAGAGGCCACAGGCTGAGTCACTTACAACCTCTTCACTGTTGCCCTGCAGTGAGGGTGTTGGCTGTTTCCCAGCATGCTCTGCCCAGCCCTGGACTCCCAGGAGATGAATTGGAGATTCTTGGCCCATGCAAAGATATTAGCTCATTCTTTTGCTCTGTCTTCTGGGGTGTGATGAATATGAAAACGAGAACCATCATCGTATACCTAGACTGCCCTGGTAGGACCCGAGAATGGCAATGATTGTGGGAGCATTATGGTGCCCACGGTACTGGCTGGCAGGAGTTAGAATGACTGGCAGTAGCCTAGTGCTTTCAGTCCCTTCCCTGCACCAAACACGAAAATTGCTCAGTGTCATGTGCCTGACCCTGTGCCAAGCCCTGGGGAGGGGAGATAATGAAGATGTGTACTCCCCAGCTAGCTGAAGAAAAGATAGACAAAATCGAAAGAGTTCCAAAGGGTTTCCTGGTTCAGAGGCAAGATGGCTCCAGCCCTGGTTGGGCAGATCTCAGAGGGCTTCCCAGAGGAGGTGATGCTTGGGCTCGACCTCAGGGATGGGTGCTGGAAGAGGCTGTTTGGAGATGGCGGGGGAAGGGCGGTGTGTGCAATAAAGGCACCAAGCCAGGGAAGCAGAGAAGCTGGGCCCCAGTGAAGGGGTGGGGAATGAAATGGCAGAGAGAGGTTTTGTGGGCTGTAGACAACCACAGAAGTTTCCTCTTTTTTTTTTTAAACTAGTGTATGTGAATTGTACAAAATAACATTTCATTCTAGCATTTTCATACATGTATATACAATATACTTTGATTATACTAACCCCCTTACCCTCTGATTATTCCTCCCCTCCTGCTGGTCCCTTCTCTATAGACTATTTAAAAAACTTTTAAAAAAATTTATTTGCAAGGAGAGAGAGAGAGAGAGAGAGAGAGAGAGAGAGAATATGGACATGCCATGGTCTCTTGCCACTGAAAATGACTCCAGATTCATGTGCCATTTTGTGCATCTGGCTTTACATGAGTACTAGGTAATTGAATCCCGGCCATTAAGCTTTGCAAGCATGCAGCTCTGACTATATTTTTTCTATAGACGATTTAAAAATATTTTATTGAATTATTTGCAAGCAAAGCGAGAGAGAGAGTGAACACCAGGCCCTCTTGCCACTGCAAATAAACTCAGGATGCATGTGCCACTTTGTGCACCTGGCTTTACATGGGTACTAGAGAATCAAACCCAACCCAGCAAGCTTTGCAAGCAAGTATCTTTGACCACTGAGCAATCTCCCCAGTTCTTATTTATATATTTATTTGAGAGAGAGTGATAGAGAGTGAGGGAGGGAAACAGGGAGAGGGGGATGGAAGGAGGAAGGAAGGAAGGAAGGAAGGAGAAAGTGACCGATGTGGCATACCAGAGCCTCCGGCCACTGGGAAAAAAAACTCCAGACACATGTGTCACTTTGTGTATCTGGCTTTACATGGGTCCTGGGGAACTGAACCTTGGCCACAGGCTTTGCAAGCAAGCGCCTTTAAACAATGAGCCATCTCCCCAGCCCCCAATACAACTTTCTGTACCATAAAATGTATCAGATTATTTTTCAATTTCATGTTTATAAAAATCCTTCTTCCTGATTCATCTGGGCTGAGAAGCCCCCAGCCTCACCACAAGGCTTTCTGCGCCTCCCTTCACTGATCCTGTAGACATCCATCATGTTTCTACTGCAAGGCCCTTCGTTGCTCTGTCATGGCCTATCCCTTTGTTTCAGGGATCACCTGTTTTACTTGTGACAGAGCTTTTATTTAAAACAAGGTTTTTATTTTTATTTTATTGTTTTGTTTTTGAGGTGGGCTGACTTGCAATTCCCTATGTAGTCTCAGGCTGGCCTTGAACTCATAGAGATCTTCCTACTTCAGCCTCTTAAGTGTTGGGATTAAAGGCGTGTGCCACCACGACTGGCTAAAAAAATGTTTTTGAGACAAGTTCTCGCTAGTTCAGGTTGGCCTGGAACTCACTATGTAGCTCAGACAGGCATCAAACATAGGATTCTCCTGCCTCAGCTTCCTGAGTGCTGGATTTATAAATGTGCCACCACCCTGCTTTGTTTCCATATGTAGAATGAAATTAGCTGGGTACCATCCTTGGAAGAACTGAGATAGAACTTATTCTAATTATTTTCTGTAGAGCTTTTTTTCTTTTTTTGGTTTTTCGAGGTAGGGTCTCACTCTAGCTCAGGCTGACCTGGAATTCACTATGTATTCTCAGGGTGGCCTCAAACTCATGGCGATCCTCCTACCTCTGCTTCCCGAGTGCTGGGATTAAAGGCGTGCACCACCACGCCTGGTGAGCTTTTTTTTTTTTTTTTTTTTTTAATGACATACTGGTTAGAAAAGGCTGAGAAATAACTTCTTGGGGTGATCTGGCTGTCTGGCTCTGTGGGTAGAAGGGGTGCTGGTATTTAATCTGCTATTTTAATGACAGAAAATTTTAAAGCAAATTTAGACAGTGGGCCAACATGTAGTCTTTGACTGCTGATAGTACCTGGTTAAAATTGTACATCCTTGGGTGTGGCAGGCACCAGACTGATGGAGGAGGTGTACCTTTGTATTTGCAAGCCTATACACACACACACACACACACACACACACATATAAAATTTGGTTTTTCGTGAGTCTTGCTCTAGACCAACCTGGCCTAGAATTCACTATGTAATCTCAGGCCTTGATCTCACAGAGATCCTCTTACCTTTGCCTCCCAAGTACTCGGATTAAAGGTGTGTGTCACTATGCCCAGCTACCCTTTTTATTTATTTTTATTTATTTATTTATTTATTTATTTATTTATTTATTTATTTATTTATTTATTTATTTGGTTTTGTGAGGTAGGGTCTCACTCTGGTCCAGGCTGACCTGGAATTAACTATGTAGTCTCAGGGTGGCCTCGAACTCTTGGCGATCCTCCTACCTCTGCCTCCCGAGTGCTGGGATTAAAGGCGTGCGCCACCACACTCAGCTCCCTTTTTATTTTTTTAAACTATTTTTTTGAGGTATGGTCTCTGTCAAGCCGAGACTGATCTGGAATTCACTGTGTAGTCTAAGGGTGGCCTCAAACTCACGGTGATCCTCCTACCTCTGCCTCTCAAGTGCTGGGATTAAAGGTGTGCACCATCACGCCGGGCCTGTTTTTAAACTTTTTATTGAAAACTTCCGTAAGTATAGACAGTATACTATGATCATAATCCCCTCCTATGACCCTATTTCCCCCTCCCAAGACCCCTCCACTTCTTCTTTCTTCTTGTTTGATGTCATTTTCCCCCTCCTATTAGGCAGGTTTTGTGTAGGTAGTGTTAGCCACTGTGAGGTGACAATGTTTTAAGTCCCAGGGGGTACTCAGGAAGGGCTTGCTGGAAGGCCAGTTCCAGGAATGTGATCAGAGGAAGAAGGGGTGGCTGCTTCCTGTTGAGTCACAGTGGCCGCCTAAGAAACTCAGGGACAAGTGAATCAGGAGGTTCCTCTCTTGGAAAGTCCCTCCCCTGCTGGTTCGTGGGTGTAAGGCGATGATGGAATGGCAGAGATGCTCGTTTGGGGTCAATGCCAACTGCAGAGGCAGCCTGGGGTGTGGCAGTGAGGGGTCGCCACATCAGTCAGCTGGTGTGGCCATCGGCCGTGGCCCTGAGTCTGGCTTGTGGTCAAGGGTGTCAGGTCCCCATTGGTAATTTGATCTATGATGTGAACATACAGTGAAAAGAGAAAATCTAGGTTGGAGAGATGGCTCAGTAGTTAAGGCATTTGCCTGCGAAGCCTAAGGACCCAGGTTCAATTCTTCAGGCCCCACATAAGCCAGATGCAAAAGGTGGCACATGCGTCTGGAGTTCGTTCACAGTGGCAAGAGACCCTGGTGTGTCCATTCTCTCTTTATTGGCCTCTTTCTCTCTCTCTCATTCTCTCTCAAATAAAATATTTAAAGAAAGAAAAGAGCTGGGCATGGTGGCACACACCTTTAATCCCAGCATTCGGGAGGTAAAGGTAGGAGGATTGCCATGAGTTTGAGGCCACCCTGAGATGACATAGTGAATTCCAGGTCAGCCTGGGCTAGAGTAAGACCCTATCTTGAAAAACTGAAAAATGAAAAACTAAAAATAAATAAATAAATAAATGAATAAATGAATAAATAAATAAAGAAAAAGAAAGAAAAGGAGGAAATTTTGTAGGTGCTCAGCCTGGATGATGCATTTTGGAGTGCCACCATCTATACACAGGGGGTCCTGAGACACTGACTGTAGTTCTTTCACAAGGTCCCAGGCAGGCTGTCCCCAAGCCATAGTACTGCTCTTTATTTCTATGTCCTAGAGGGGCATCAAACAGAAGATGTCACCAAGAGGTTCATAGGAGCACAGCCCTTTGCAAGTGACACAAGCGTCATTGAGGGCACATGGGAGGGGGAGGGGGGACATGGACGGACAGATTTGGGACTGAGCAGGGATCTACAGACATTTCAACCCTGTGCTTTTCGCTTTCCCACTGTTCAGCAGAGGAGCCCTCGGAAGTGCCGCAGACCCCAGCAGAGAAGACCCCGCAGGTCCCCACCAGGCCTTCAATGGAAGAGGCCCCCACTGAGCCACCCCAGCCAACCCCTCCACCCCCGCCACCACCAGAGGACCCTACTGGACCACTGCATACAGGCCAGAGACCTGTGCTGCCCCAGAGGCCCCTGCAACCTCCACCACCACCAGCCCATCCTGGCCGGACAGGGCTACCCTTCCTGCCTGGCTCCACTGGGGTCATTATGGAGACTGGAGAGGCCGGACCTCCAGGGAGGATGGGTGTGTCAGGACGAGGTCTGCCCCAGGGAGTGGATGGCCAGATGGGGCAGAGGCCCATTCCCAGTGCAGAAGGCTATGCAGGTGCGCCAGGTAAGTCCATCCTGGAGATTAAGAAGGTTAGCTGTACACCATCCGAGCCTGCCAGGTCTCTGTGGGAATAGGGTGCCACCATCGAGGGGTGGCAAGTTTAGGAAGGTAGCTTCCAGGGCTATAGAGATGGCTGAGCAGAGTTAAGGCACTTGCCTGCGAAGCCTAAGGACACAGGTTCGTTTCCCAGTACCCACGTGAACCAGATGCATAAGGTGGTGCATGTGTCTGGAGTTCATTTGCAGTGGCTGGAGCCTCTGGCACACCAATTCCCCCACCAGCCTCAAGTAAAAAAAAAAAAAAAAAAAAAAAAAAAAAAAAAAATATATATATATATATATATATATATATATATATATACACACACACACACACACACACACACACACACACACATACATACATATGTGTATATATATATATTTTTTTTTTAAAGAAAGAAAGGTAGGGGGCTGGAGAGATGGCTTAGTAGTTAAGGTGCTTGCCTGCAAAGCCAAAGAACCCAGGTTCAATTCCCAGGACCCCCATAAGCCAGATGCACAAGGTGGCACATGCATCTGGAGTTCGTTTGAGTGGCTGAAGGCCCGGGTGTGCCCATCCTCCCTCCCTCCCTCCCTCTCTCTCAAATAAGGAAAATTAAAAAGAGAGAAAGAAAGAAAAGAAAAAAAAAAGGTAGCTTCCAAAGGTGGCAAAGATCTGAGGGGTCACTCTTGTGTGTTCTGACATGAGGAGGCTAGGACACCCCAAAGGCAGCATAGGCCATTACACTTAGAAATGTCATCACCTAGGGGATTGGTGAGCAGCGCACTAGCCTTCCCAGAAGGGGGGCAGGTCTGCATGGGGAGCCATGTAGCAAAGGCAGGTGCACTCCAGGCCACAGCCCCGGGACACTTGGTGGAGCGTCTGACCTCTGCGTACTTCCTTTATTTATTTGAGACAGGGGGAGAGACAGAGAGAGAAAAAGAAAAAGAGTGAGAATGGGCGCACCAGAGCCTCTCGCCACTGCGAACGAACTCCAGACGCATGCACCACCACGTGCATCTGGCTTATGTAGGACCTGGAGAATCAAACCAGGATCCTTAGGCTTCACAGGCATGAGCCTTAACTGCTAAGCCATCTCTCCAGCCCTGTGTACTTCCTTTGACTGGCACATGGCGATAGTAAGGGGACCACGGGGGTGACCATGGCGATACAGAAAGTCCTGGCCTGGTGCTTGACTAGGTAGTACTACACGGGAGGCAGTGGGTGGCATCATTGCTGTCCTGGTGATGGTGGTGGTTGGTGCATATAGCAGGAGACGGAAACAGAGTCACAAGCCAAGGACTGAACCCACCTCCATGTCCTCCACCAGCACTGGGTGAGAAGGAGCAGTATAGATGGTTTTACACTTGAGGAAACACCCTTGGGGTTTAGATGTCAACAAGTGGCCTTGTTGGGGGCAGGCCATGGCAGCTAACAGGACAGTGCAAGGTGGCCAGGCTGACTGACTGACCTTCAGGGGGTCCCTAGTCACTGGCAGGGCTGAGGTTGGTCCCTACCCGACAGCCTTGTGCACCTGTGTCTGGCAGTGTGGGACATGCTGAGGACACGGTTGCTCTCGCCTGCTATTAGCTTTCTGATCCCTTCTCTGGCCCCTAGCTGCGCTGTTTTCTGTTGAGGCAGGGTCTTCCTCTAGCCCAGGCTGGCCTTGATCTCATGGTGATCCTTCTACGTCAGCTTCCCAAGAGCTGCGATTAAAGGTATATATCACCACGCCTCCCTTACTTACTACTTTTTCTCTTCATATTTATTTACTTTTTTTTTTTTTTTTTTTTGAGGCAAGGTCTCACGTTAGCCTAGGCTGACCTGGAACTCATTTTGTAGTCTCAGGCTATCCTTGAACTCACAGCGATCCTAGCTCAGCCTCACCATGCTGGGCTTCTTATTTTATTTTTAAAAATATTTTTATTTTGCCAGGCATGGTGGCACACACCTTTAATCCCAACACTTGGGAGGCAGAGTAGGGGGAGTGCTGTGAGTTCGAGACCACCCTGGGACTGCATAGTAGATTCCAGGTCAGCCTGGGCTTCCCTTTCTGGGAAGGCACCTTAGAACATGCGTCCTTGCTCCACGTCTTCCCGTGTTGTCCTGCTTTGCTGTATGCCTATTTTTTTAACACTAGAGATTCAATTCGATCCTATTAAAGAAGGAAAAATAAGGTTCAGAAAAATAGGCTGTTAAAGGTTTTGACATTCCATCCTTTTGTTTTTCAGGCTACCCTAAATCACCTCCTCTAGCTTCCCCAGGTATGTCTGTCTGTTCAAGTGCCCAGGAGGGTAGTTTGACTCAGTGGTCTTGGCCCTGCCCTTCCTGCTTTCTCTCCTCTGGGCTAGCCTTTGGAATCCAGGGCCCAGCTCTTCCGTGCCCACCAGTGTTGACTGGCCTCTGTGGACTGAATCCCCAGTGAGACTGGGAGGCAGGCCAGAGACAAGGCAGTTTCCCTCCTACTTCATTTCTGCTCATGGCTCCCCAGAAATCACTGGGTGGGCTGTGCCCTGGAGTGGTCCTGATGAGCTTCCTGGGGTGCAGGCTCTATTGGCTCACCATGCAAGCAGCTCCCTAGATGACTCCGCTCAGGCCCCAGTCCCAGCTGCTGACCCAACACGTGAGCACTCTCATCCTGCACACACGTGCCACCTCATTCTCACAGTGCCTGTTAGCTGCTCATGGTTAGTCGGCTTCACTCTTGGACGCGATGGTTTTTTTCTGTGTCATACACTCCAGTGTCAAATTGCCTCAGCTGTGCTGGCTACTGATCTGACGAGGGGAGCCTCTGGCCCTTGGGTGGGAGGCCTAGTCTCTGTGCAGGGTGCTTTCACACGTTCAGGTGATAGACAAAGCGGGCCTGCCCTGTACCCCTCATTTCTGGGTCCTGCTTGGGAACCTCACTATTCATGTCCTTTTTCTGTTCTAGGGGCACAAGTGCCAGCCCTGGTGTCCTTTTCCGCCGGGCTCACCCAGAAACCTTTCCCCAGTGATGGGGGTGTCGTCCTGTTTAACAAGGTGCTGGTGAATGACGGGGATGTTTATAACCCCAACACTGGTGAGTTTCTCGTTAAAATTTTTTTGTGTGTGTGGCAGCGGAGAGGTACGGGAAGGGGGGAAACTGGGCCTTCTTGCTGCTGCAAACCAAAGAATCCAGGTTAAATTCCCCAGGTCCCACGTAAGCCAGATGCACAAGGGGGTGCCCACATCTGGAGTTTGCAGTGTCTGAAGGCCCTGGTGCACCCATTCTCTCTCTCTCACCCTCTTTCTGTCAAATAAATAAAAATAAAATATTTTTAAAAATTAAAAGAAAATCTCAGCACTTGGGAGGTTGAAGCAGGGGAGTATCTATGAGTTCAGGTGCTAGCACCGCTTTCTTTTGCCTCTGGCTGACTGGGGTGGGTGGTGCTTTAACTGCTGAGTCATCTTCCCAGCCCCACTGGTGCGCTCCTGTAGGAATGTGGTGGTATCTCCTTCCACCCAAATGCAATACTCTCGACACTTTGCCTGTGTGGGTCCCATGGGGCTGCGGGGGTGGGGGGTGGGGCGGGGAGAGACATGGCCCAGTGTGGTTAGGACCTGCCCTGGGCAAGAGCATTTTCACCAAGTGTCTAGCTTCTGGGCTGCATGGTGTGTGTGGGCGCATGGGCGGGGGTGGGGATGACAGCACATGCACTAGCACCCACTTGTGGAACTGTTGTTCATTTTTTTATGGTCATTAAAAAGGGTTTGCTGGCCATGGCCTGTCATCCTGGCCACCTCCTCCCAGAATCTCATGTGTTTATGATGAACAGAGCCAAACGATGGGCTGAGCCTGACATGTGGGCCTCATGCTCTGAAATAATTGTGTATTTTGGAACTCATCTGCGGTCCTCTGTCCAGGGCTGCTTCTGGGACCCTGTAAGGACAGTAAAATAGAGCTTGTCCCAGGCGATGAGGCACAGCCTTCCTTTTCCCTCGCTGTTCTTGGGGATGATGGCATGATGCCTCCCAACAGCCTGGTGTGGGGCTCTGCAGTGAGCCTTCCACGCCAGGATGTTTCTCTCCTGGACCACTGGGCAGCCCAGAGGCAGGTGGGAGGTCTCTGTGACCTTAGGTTCCTGTTCCCATTCATGCAGCCATGAACAGCAGTTCTATCTGGCCATGGGATGAAGGACTTCACCGCCTCCATGGGGGCTTTAGTCACTGTCCTCACGCTCGCCCTCCTGGTTACCATCTGGCTGAATAGTCCTGCTTTGAGGGCAGTGATTCTGCAAGGTCAGGGGAGAAGAGAATGGCGGTACCACAGGCTGTTGAAAGCAAAGTTTACATGCTAATCCATTCTCAGCAGCTCAGAGCCCCAGTAGACAGGAAATAACTGTTTCCTCCTAGGCCTAACAGCCCCCCTGGCTCACAATTGCTGAGGTTTCTGACAAGGTCACCTTCTCTCATTTCAGGCTGCCTTGGGGTGGGGTGATCTTTGCAGTGGGCCAGGAACCTGCATCGCTCATTCCCAGCAGGTCGGACCCAGTCCTGCTCTTTCAGTGACCGTGTAGGGCCTGATCTGTCCTCGGGGTCAGGCGCCTCTTGAAAGATTCCAGAGGCTTTAAAGAGAATGCTGTTTCACCCAGGGAAGGGGGCTGGGGGCAGAATGACAGCCCGGGCTCTTACATAGATGCCCCTCCCTTCTTTTCTCCAGAGCCCACAGACAGTGGGGGGCGGGCATGGGCACCTACTCCTGCAGCTGCTTTATAAATGCAATGTTGACAGATCTTACTGGCTTCCTTACCTCCAGCCACCACTGCCTTTTCTCCCTAGGCCCAGCTCACGTGGGTCCATGGGTAACTGGACAGTGCTCTGCCCATGCATCACTCTTGTGTGTTCTGACATGAGGAGGCTAGGACACCCCAAAGGCAGCATAGGCCATTACACTTAGAAATGTCATCACCTAGGGGATTGGTGAGCAGCGCACTAGCCTTCCCAGAAGGGGGGCAGGTCTGCATGGGGAGCCATGTAGCAAAGGCAGGTGCACTCCAGGCCACAGCCCCGGGACACTTGGTGGAGCGTCTGACCTCTGCGTACTTCCTTTATTTATTTGAGACAGGGGGAGAGACAGAGAGAGAAAAAGAAAAAGAGTGAGAATGGGCGCACCAGAGCCTCTCGCCACTGCGAACGAACTCCAGACGCATGCACCACCACGTGCATCTGGCTTATGTAGGACCTGGAGAATCAAACCAGGATCCTTAGGCTTCACAGGCATGAGCCTTAACTGCTAAGCCATCTCTCCAGCCCTGTGTACTTCCTTTGACTGGCACATGGCGATAGTAAGGGGACCACGGGGGTGACCATGGCGATACAGAAAGTCCTGGCCTGGTGCTTGACTAGGTAGTACTACACGGGAGGCAGTGGGTGGCATCATTGCTGTCCTGGTGATGGTGGTGGTTGGTGCATATAGCAGGGAGACGGAAACAGAGTCACAAGCCAAGGACTGAACCCACCTCCATGTCCTCCACCAGCACTGGGTGAGAAGGAGCAGTATAGATGGTTTTACACTTGAGGAAACACCCTTGGGGTTTAGATGTCAACAAGTGGCCTTGTTGGGGGCAGGCCATGGCAGCTAACAGGACAGTGCAAGGTGGCCAGGCTGACTGACTGACCTTCAGGGGGTCCTAGTCACTGGCAGGGCTGAGGTTGGTCCCTACCCACGACAGCCTTGTGCACCTGTGTCTGGCAGTGTGGGACATGCTGAGGACACGGTTGCTCTCGCCTGCTATTAGCTTTCTGATCCCTTCTCTGGCCCCTAGCTGCGCTGTTTTCTGTTGAGGCAGGGTCTTCCTCTAGCCCAGGCTGGCCTTGATCTCATGGTGATCCTTCTACGTCAGCTTCCCAAGAGCTGCGATTAAAGGTATATATCACCACGCCTCCCTTACTTACTACTTTTTCTCTTCATATTTATATTTATTTTTTTTTTTTTTTTTTTGAGGCAAGGTCTCACGTTAGCCTAGGCTGACCTGGAACTCATTTTGTAGTCTCAGGCTATCCTTGAACTCACAGCGATCCTAGCTCAGCCTCACCATGCTGGGCTTCTTATTTTATTTTTAAAAATATTTTTATTTTGCCAGGCATGGTGGCACACACCTTTAATCCCAACACTTGGGAGGCAGAGTAGGGGGAGTGCTGTGAGTTCGAGACCACCCTGGGACTGCATAGTAGATTCCAGGTCAGCCTGGGCTTCCCTTTCTGGGAAGGCACCTTAGAACATGCGTCCTTGCTCCACGTCTTCCCGTGTTGTCCTGCTTTGCTGTATGCCTATTTTTTTAACACTAGAGATTCAATTCGATCCTATTAAAGAAGGAAAAATAAGGTTCAGAAAAATGAGCTGTTAAAGGTTTTGACATTCCATCCTTTTGTTTTTCAGGCTACCCTAAATCACCTCCTCTAGCTTCCCCAGGTATGTCTGTCTGTTCAAGTGCCCAGGAGGGTAGTTTGACTCGGTGGTCTTGGCCCTGCCCTTCCTGCTTTCTCCCTCTGGGCTAGCCTTTGGAATCCAGGGCCCAGCTCTTCCGTGCCCACCAGTGTTGACTGGCCTCTGTGGACTGAATCCCCAGTGAGACTGGGAGGCAGGCCAGAGACAAGGCAGTTTCCCTCCTACTTCATTTCTGCTCATGGCTCCCCCAGAAATCACTGGGTGGGCTGTGCCCTGGGTGGTCCTGATGAGCTTCCTGGGGTGCAGGCTCTATTGGCTCACCATGCAAGCAGCTCCCTAGATGACTCCGCTCAGGCCCCAGTCCCGGCTGCTGACCCAACACGTGAGCACTCTCATCCTGCACACACGTGCCACCTCATTCTCACAGTGCCTGTTAGCTGCTCATGGTTAGTCAGCTTCACTCTTGGACGCGATGGTTTTTTTCTGTGTCATACACTCCAGTGTCAAATTGCCTCAGCTGTGCTGGCTACTGATCTGACGAGGGGAGCCTCTGGCCCTTGGGTGGGAGGCCTAGTCTCTGTGCAGGGTGCTTTCACACGCTCAGGTGATAGACAAGCGGGCCTGCCCTGTACACCTCATTTCTGGGTCCTGCTTGGGAACCTCACTATTCATGTCCTTTTTCTGTTCCAGGGGCACAAGTGCCAGCCCTGGTGTCCTTTTCCGCCGGGCTCACCCAGAAACCTTTCCCCAGTGATGGGGGTGTTGTCCTGTTTAACAAGGTGCTGGTGAATGACGGGGATGTTTATAACCCCAACACTGGTGAGTTTCTCATTAAAATTTTTTTGTGTGTGTGGCAGCGGAGAGGTACGGGAAGGGGGGAAACCTGGCCTTCTTGCTGCTGCAAACCAAAGAATCCAGGTTAAATTCCCCAGGTCCCACGTAAGCCAGATGCACAAGGGGGTGCCCACATCTGGAGTTTGCAGTGTCTGAAGGCCCTGGTGCACCCATTCTCTCTCTCTCTCACCCTCTTTCTGTCAAATAAATAAAAATAAAATATTTTTAAAAATTAAAAGAAAATCTCAGCACTTGGGAGGTTGAAGCAGGGGAGTATCTATGAGTTCAGGTGCTAGCACCGCTTTCTTTTGCCTCTGGCTGACTGGGGTGGGTGGTGCTTTAACTGCTGAGTCATCTTCCCAGCCCCACTGGTGCGCTCCTGTAGGAATGTGGTGGTATCTCCTTCCACCCAAATGCAATACTCTCGACACTTTGCCTGTGTGGGTCCCATGGGGCTGCGGGGGTGGGGGGTGGGGCGGGGAGAGACATGGCCCAGTGTGGTTAGGACCTGCCCTGGGCAAGAGCATTTTCACCAAGTGTCTAGCTTCTGGGCTGCATGGTGTGTGTGGGCGCATGGGCGGGGGTGGGGATGACAGCACATGGTCTTAGCACCCACTTGTGGAACTGTTGTTCATTTTTTTATGGTCATTAAAAAGGGTTTGCTGGCCATGGCCTGTCATCCTGGCCACCTCCTCCCAGAATCTGTGTTTATGATGAACAGAGCCAAACGATGGGCTGAGCCTGACATGTGGGCCTCATGCTCTGAAATAATTGTGTATTTTGGAACTCATCTGCGGTCCTCTGTCCAGGGCTGCTTCTGGGACCCTGTAAGGACAGTAAAATAGAGCTTGTCCCAGGCGATGAGGCACAGCCTTCCTTTTCCCTCGCTGTTCTTGGGGGATGATGGCATGATGCCCCTCCCAACAGCCTGGTGTGGGGCTCTGCAGTGAGCCTTCCACGCCAGGATGTTTCTCTCCCTGGACCACTGGGCAGCCCAGAGGCAGGTGGGAGGTCTCTGTGACCTTAGGTTCCTGTTCCCATTCATGCAGCCATGAACAGCAGTTCTATCTGGCCATGGGATGAAGGACTTCACCGCCTCCATGGGGGCTTTAGTCACTGTCCTCACACTCGCCCTCCTGGTTACCATCTGGCTGAATAGTCCTGCTTTGAGGGCAGTGATTCTGCAAGGTCAGGGGAGAAGAGAATGGCGGTACCACAGGCTGTTGAAAGCAAAGTTTACATGCTAATCCATTCTCAGCAGCTCAGAGCCCCAGTAGACAGGAAATAACTGTTTCCTCCTAGGCCTAACAGCCCCCCTGGCTCACAATTGCTGAGGCTTCTGACAGGGTCACCTTCTCTCATTTCAGGTTGCCTTGGGGTGGGGTGATCTTTGCAGTGGGCCAGGAACCTGCATCGCTCATTCCCAGCAGGTCAGACCCAGTCCTGCTCTTTCAGTGACAGTGTAGGGCCTGATCTGTCCTCGGGGTCAGGCGCCTCTTGAAAGATTCCAGAGGCTTTAAAGAGAATGCTGTTTCACCCAGGGAAGGGGGCTGGGGGCAGACTGACAGCCCGGGCTCTTACACAGATGCCCCTCCCTTCTGTTCTCCAGAGCCCACAGGCAGTGGGGGGCGGGCATGGGCACCTACTCCTGCAGCTGCTTTATAAATGCAATGTTGACAGATCTTACTGGCTTCCTTACCTCCAGCCACCACTGCCCTTTTCTCCCTAGGCCCAGCTCACGTGGGTCCATGGGTAACTGGACAGTGCTCTGCCCATGCATGGATGCCACCCACATTCAGACTGGTCCTTCTATATGAAGACTAGCATGGCTTGGTTCAACGTCTACTCCCTAGGCTGGTGGCAAGCTGTTTTTATTAACTTTGCCTCAGTGGCATTGTGCCGGGCGGTGGAGTGGACTGTTGGGTGTTCTCAGCGAGGGAGGAAAGGCCTGAGGCGCATCCAGGATTTGGACAGGTGCTTCTTCAGGAGCTGGGGGCCGAGCATACACTCCCAGGAGTACATGCCGTCCCATGGCAGCAAAGTGACCATGTAGGGCTGTTGCGTCTAGGTGAGCGTCACATTTTTTATGCCAAATTCTGAGCTTTGGGAGTGACTTGCTATTCTGTGGATGTGCCAAGCACGAGACTGCAATGAACATGGCTATGCTAGCTGAGGTGCTCTGAAGCTGTGTGGCTGCAGAAGCGGGTCACACATGGGAGGCCTTGCGTAGTATGCAGGCCATGGGTTTGATCCTCATACTAAAAAAAAAAAAGTGGAGTAGGGTGAGGATTGACCTTCTGCCCAGATTAGCCTTTCTTTTATGGGTTTAGTGATCCTGATCTGCTTAGGAGTTTGGGTGCTAAAAACCAGGCAGGAGCTGGAGAGATGGCTTAGTGGTTAAGGCACTTGCCTGCAGGGCCTAAGAAACCAGGTTCAATTCCCCAGGTCCCATGTAAGCCAGATGCACAAGGTGGCGCATGCGTCCAGAGTCCATTTGCAGTGGCTGGAGACCCTGGTGCGCCCATTCTCTTTCCTCCCTGTCTCAAAACAAAAATGGTGTGGGTTATGAAGGTGCCAATGAGCTCTCCTGTGTGTCTGCCTTCTCTTAGGGGTCTTCACAGCTCCGTATGATGGGCGCTACTTGATCACGGCAACCCTCACCCCCGAGAGAGACACCTACGTGGAAGCTGTCCTGTCGGTCTCCAATGCCAGCATTGCCCAGCTGCACACAGCTGGATACAGGCGGGAGTTTCTGGAATATCACCGCCCCCCTGGGGCCGTGCACACCTGTGGGGGGCCAGGGGCCTTCCACCTCATCGTGCACTTGAAGGCAGGCGACGGAGTCAATGTTGTGGTGACTGGAGGCAGGCTGGCGCACACAGACTTTGATGAGATGTACTCCACCTTCAGCGGGGTTTTCTTGTATCCTTTCTTTTCCCACCTGTAGGGTGGCCAGGAAGTGTGAGGGGGAGGTTGTAAAAATTCCAAAGCTTTAATATATTCATTCTAGGTATGTAACTGGAGCACTGGTCTAGTTTTCTGCAGGCATCCCTCCTCTTGCCCCCGGGATGAAGACCTCAGCTCACCGCTGAGGCCACCACCCCTTGAGTTCCCATGCAGCAGCGGCGGCGACTTCGTTAACTGTGGCTCCTCATCGATCTGTCACTCGAACTGCACAACTGGAAGACTTGCAAGGTTTCCTTGTCTGAAGTTGTTCCTCCCTGGAATTCTCCTGGCCCATGCTACCTGTGGAGGCTCGTGCCACTTCTGCACAGGGCAGGCCACGTGTGACCGCTGCTGAGGGACAGGAAGTCTGAGGAACAGGTGGCCGATGCTGGTGGCCTGTAGCTGGCTTCAGTTATGCTGTAGCCAGGGTCTCTTTACACCACATGCAGGAGAAAAGGTGAAACACTGAAATGCCGACTGGGTTTGTCCATTGCACAGGGACCCAGAACTTACACTTAGGGCTGTCCCATACTTGGCTGACAGCTGGCGCCTGGGCCCTCCTATGAAGTGGAATGTACCCAACATTATTTATAAAGCGTTTTGGACTCCTTAAATGACATGTACAACTTAAGTGCAAAGATGGGGAGTGTCAATAAAGATGTCAAAACACTTCATGTTCCTTCTGAGTCTTCTAGATTGGGAGTTAATGCTAAAAGAAATCTAGGAAATTGACTTTTGTAGCTGTAGAATCATCTTGCATTAAGTTAATCACAACCATTAAACCATTATGCATCAGCATCCAGTTTGTACGCTTGGGTTTTGCTTTTGGCTAGTAAAGAGACCAGATGTTTTTGGAGATCAGCCCCCCCCCATGCTGCTGCAGCCTAAGGGGGGGGGCTCCTTTGGGGGAAACTGGTCTGGTCTCAGGCTAATGAGAGCAATGCTCATCACTCCTCTGCGGTGCTCACTGGCAGACAGTTTTATGAACCTGGTTCCTAAGCAACATGAGGCCTAACATCAAGCTGATGGATGGCTCTGAGCTGAGCTCATCTAAGAAAGCAGGCATCTGCCACACAGCACAGTCTGGCCCAGCATGCTGACCCTTCCCCAACAGCTGCAGAAAGCTCTAGGCACGTGGGAACCTCAGCTCAGGGTGGTTTTTAATAAGCAGGTTGGGAAAACTTGTCTTTCAGCCAAGTTCCAGTAGGGAGCATCAACTCTCCAGGTCCCTAACAGAAGGTGAAGACGAAAAAGTGAGCGCTTCAGGGACCTTGGCCTGCTCCAAGCCTGCCAGCAGAAGAGGCTGAAGCTATAAAATGCTTGAGTTTCAAGGCCCATTTGCAAACAGAATTATGGCAGGGAAGAAGGGACTGTGCAGTTGAGTTCTCATTCCCTTTCTACGGCCCAGAACTGGCTAAGGAAGCCAGCAGAGTATGGTTGGCCGTCCTACAAATGACTCATGGAAAAAGCCCTCAGCGGCAGAGTGTTCAGGAAAGCCCAGTTGGCATATGCACATGCTTTTGCCCTCTTCCTTCACACTGTGGCTGGAAGCAGGAACCTGACAGACTGGAGAGACGCTGCATCTCTCCTAGACAGGGTTCTGGAGCACCAGACACAACTCAGTCCTGTGACCATGAAAGTTGCCTACAAAGGTGCATGCAGCTGTCTGACCAGCAGAACAGTGATTACTGCCAACAGCTGGCAAAGGGAGGAAGGTTGGACCCTCACCTGTGTAGGACACAGCAGGCTTACAAAGGGGGAGCCTGTTTGTAGAGATGTAAAATGTCAGCCAGGCTCACAGGCTGCGGGTGACTTCAGCTCAGCTCCTTTAAGAAGTCAGTACACTCCCGATGTCATGGACCTTTTGCTCAGAGGTATACAACAAAATCTCAGTACTTACTCAAGGTTAAAGGTTACAATTTCTTTTGAAATGTTTAAGACAGGATCTGGGCTGGAGAGATGGCTTAGTGGTTAAGGCGCCTGCCTCCTAAGCCTAAGAATCGGTTCCAATCTCCAGTGGTTCCAACCTCCAGGTCCCACGTTTAGCCAGGTGCAAAGTGACGCAAGGACGCAATGCTGCACTTGACCACAAGGGGGCACATGCATCTGGATTTCGTTCGCAGCAGCTGAGGCTGTTGGCGCATCCATCTCTGTCTCCCTCTCTGTGTGTCTCTCAAAAAAAAAGAGGGGTCTTTCTTATTATGTTATTTACACTGGTCACAGACTCCTGGGCTCAAGACTCCCCTGCCTCCCCGAAGGGCTTGAAACTACAGGCACACACCACAGGGCTAGGCTAAGGTTACAACTTCCAAAATTAAGGAGCTGTTGCTAAAAAGGTCAGAGTACTTCTTCAGATAAACAGACAGGACTAGGACATTTTGCCTTTGGCATAACACTACCAAGTGGCTTCAATGAAATAATTAAAAATGATCATTAAATAAGACCTGCAATCAAGGATGCAATTTGGACTGCACAGATGGCTCAGTGGTTTAAGGCACTTGCCTGCAAAGCCTAATGATCTGGGTTCGATTCTCTAGTACCCATGTTAAAGCCAGATGCACAAAGTGGCGCATGCATCTGGAGTTTGTTTGCAGTGGCTAGATGCCCTGGTGTAGCCACTGTCTCTTTCTGCTTGCAAAGAAATATATTTTTTAAAAGAATGCAAATCATGGGCTGGAGAGATGGCTTTGTGGTTAAGGCAGTTGCTGGTGAAGCCTAAGGACTCAGGTTCAATTCCCCAGTACCTACATATAAGCCAGATGCACATGGTGGCACAAGTGTCTGGAGTTCATTTGCAGTGGCTAGAGGCCCTGGTGCACCCATTCTATCCCCATCTTCTTCTATCCCTGTCAAATATATAAAAATAAAATATTTTTAAAAAGAATGCAGGGTTAGAGTGATGGCTTAGTGGTTAAGGTGCTTGCCTGTAAAGCCTAAGGACCCAGGTTCAATTCCCCAGGACTCACTTAAACCAGATGCACAAGATGGCTCATGTGTCTGGCGTTTGTTTACAGTAGTTAGAAGCCCTGGTGTGCCCATTCTTTCTCTAATAAGAAATATATATTTAAAATGAATGCAAATCAATCCGAGTTTCAGATGAGCATGTGACTGGCTTTTCCAGTGACTGTCATCTCACAGATCATCTGCAGCCTGGGAGGAGTGTTTGTGCACACTGCAAGTCCATGCCCATAACCGCTCTGCATACACACACCTGTACTTTCCTTAGGCTAGGAGTGAAGCAAGGACACATGCACGCTACACAGGCTGCCATGCATGCACCTGCTGCAGCACATGCAGAAGGAACTGAATCAGGCTGGGTCCTCTGAGCTCAGGGATGGATGTCCACTGCCCCTCTCACAAGCATGTGAAGCTATTCTGAGTAAAAGAATACTTCTGCTTTATAATCCAACTGTCTTAAGCTCCTTTTCTATCCCAAAGCATACCCCAAAGACCCGGGGTTCTTGTCACCCTGGCCTCTTGATACTGGTGAAGAAACTTGAAATACAAAGCCTTCCTTGAAGGCCCTATGATCCAGTATGGGCCCCGGTGATGTGGGTAGAAAGAACTGATTTCCATCATCTGTGGGATGGGAGGTTTTTATCCAAGATCATGTTGACTTTGCTAATCTGAACACACGCCAGGGCTGTTCCCAGGCACACACCCGAGGAAGGGTAAGGTGGAGTAGCAAGGGTTCTGAATAGGACTCCCAGGAGACTCTCAAGGGCTGATGTGGCCACCAGCCAGAGACTACAGGAGAAATTATATATGAATTAATCATTTCCTGGAAAACACACAAAGCAAAGAGTTCGTTCCTGTGAGTTTGGATTCACTTCTGCAATCATCGGGTTTTAAAAGCAAGCACCAAGAAGAAAGATGTCCTCCTGTAGCTAAACTTGAAAGTGATGGAAACGATCAATTATGGCAAGAGTCAAGCAGAGTCTAACCATCCCCGAAAGGAAAGAGCCAAACGCACTGTTATGTTAGTTTATTATTGTAACATTTTGTATTGAACATCAAACACTGCACCAGAATGTGAGCCATTCATGTGAGGACACTCCCACACTGAGCACTGTGCTGCTGCTGCTTACACTTAACTGACAACTTAAGTTTCTTAGTGACACTGCAAATAATCATACTTCCTCAAGTGAATGATCATTAAATCAAAAGAGCAGTTTTCCCAGCCTTCAAACCAAAAACTAAACAGAAATTTAAGTTTTCACTTGGAGAGAGCTTGCTTACTTTAATCAGCTGAAATGAAACCCAGCATGCTTTAAAACGCAGGAAAACAAGGCTTCCCAGAGTATATATGATAGAACTTGGAAAGGCAAATCTCCCTGGAGGAATCTATTTTTACCAAACTCAAAAAGAAAAAGTGCTTACATCTTGCTAACCGTTTCTTTTCCTAGGCCTTAAAGGCTACGCAGAGCCTTCAGCGTGTGAGCCTGTGGATGCAGGCGGAGTGCTTCTCACCTGCTCAGCTCTGTTCCCTGCCTGCTCTCCCTAGTCTGTCTTCTAATTTTTTTTTAAGCAGCTTTTGTTTTCTGACATCACATTAGTATGTTTTTTCTTTTTCCAACTGAAAACTGCAGATGTGCTAAGCACAGGGAAACGCAGTCCTGATCATGGGCCAAGTCTGCAAGCTCCCAGTCCACAATGCACTTCGCGCTGCCTGACAGCAGCCTTCCCTGTCGTTAGCACTACAAACAAGCTTCAGTACATGACATCAAAGCAGACGCTACCGTGGGACTCAACTGGAAGGATAGAGGGCCACTTCCCCAGCATAACAACAGCTGACAGAATGACTTAGAGCCCAATCTGCATGCAGTGTCCCTGCGACATCCACTGTCACTGACAACCATCCTAAGGGTTTGTGTGCAAACACACTGGAGAGCATCTCTCTTTCACAGAAAGAACAAATGTCATTTGTACCAAATGGCAATGGATTTTTAGCACAAACGTAACACTTTCATAACACTACAACAATAGTAATCATCTACTTTCAGCTAGAGGACTCCTTTAAATAAGGAAACACATTCATTAGCCTAAATACCCACTCATCAACCTGCAGTGACAAATTCTAGGGCTAATGGACACTGGGACAGAAGGACCAGCCACCCTCAACACAGGACCCTCTGAGAAGGCCCACGTGTCCAAAGAGGAGAGCGTCCTGGAAAGGAAAAACTACCTAGGCAAAAACTTGTAAAGGACAACCTCAAAGTAGCTAAAACAGGATGCATGTCAGCATGTTCAGTACCGCACATATGCAAAGAGGTCCTACTAAGTTCAGGCTTAGGACACAAAGCTTCCAATAATCCCCTAAATCAAAATGGAGCTAAATGTGAGGGCATGCTGGTGGCACCTACGGGTAAGGCAGCTGCAAGGCTGCACGAACAGAATCAGTCCACTGAGTGGACTGACCCTCACAAACACAGCCACATTCCTTGGCCTCCTAACATAAGCTCATGAAGGAAGCTTGGGAACTGTTTAGGGTGAAGGCTGGCACCATGAAAGCTTGTACCACCCCTTCACTGAGAATTGTGTCCAGGGGTTTTAACATTGTCTGCGTTCAACTGCACTGGGAACATGGCTGAAATCAGGACACTCAACTCTCCAATCTGGAAAAATAACCAACCATCCTTTATTCTAAACCAACTTCTAGATCAGTACTACTTTGGGTGAAGCAAAGTAAAACATGAAAAAGTCACCCACACAGCTACAGGGACAGAGCTGGAACTGATGCCACTGGCCTGTATCTGCGGTGGAAGACCATGACCCGGGCCATTTCCAGCCTCCTTGCACAGTTCTGACTTTAGGATTGCAGTGACCAGCTGATCACAAGCTGTGCAGGGGATTCCAGCCTACAACCCTTTCTGCATCCCTTCCAACATCTGACATGAGCTCCTAACATCAATGAAGCTGCCTAGTGTATTACAGAGAAAAGTCAGGGGAACCCCATGTTCCCACATAGGGGACTTCTGCATTGCCAACTATATGAGTTGTCCCAGCTGGTCTGGGGACACTGCTGAGGTGCCAGCTGCTCAACAGCAGCTCCACGACCCCTCTCCCCCATGGCGCCCATGGACATGATTACACGTTGTGATCCAAATGACAAAGCCAGTGCTCTGGCCAATGGCTTTTGTGGCAGGTTTCTCTGTCCTCTGACAAATCTTAAGCCTAGAAATTTCAGAAATCCTGTCCCAAAACATGATACCTACCCAAAGACCCACCTAAAAACTAGGCAGCAGACAGAACGAGAAAAGGGCTGCTGCCAGAACCCAGGGCATCTGCTCATCTACATTTCTGAGATGAAGTTGTTGCTTTTGTTTTAAAACCCAACTTCCCATATTATTCCAACATCAAATATAGATCTGCATCAAATATACATCTGTTGTTCTGGTTAGGCACAAGAAATAACTAAAAAGGCTTCTTCTCACTTTTGCAGCAGTCACAGATGAGAAAATGACGAAGGGCAATCTTTCCCCGAAGCCCAAACTGGTGCAGCTGGGCTCTGTGGCTCTCAGGTCTTGGGGGCTGCCCAACTTGGCACACAGAGCAGCTATGGAGGAGTCTCAAGGAGAGACATGCACAGGTGGCTTTAACAGCAACACTAACTGGACCCACGTTGGCTCAGTGAACCCTGACCCTCCTCTGGAGAAATCCCTGGTTAGAGAGAGACAATCTCAACTGCCCAGTGGAAATTATAACACTTTACTATGTGCAGTAATGTTTTGGTCCATCTTTTCAGTAATGCAGTTGAAGTGGTGCACAGCACACAACGCTGCAGGAAGCAGGAGAGGCCATGTGTGACTTAGCACAGGCTTCTAACCTGGGCTCAGTCCCTCACTCCTTCCAGGCGCTGAGCAGTGGCCTGGGAAGGTCAAGGAGGGCAGCAGTGCCAGCTCCAGGGACTCTGTCCCTGTTTTGACAGTGGGTGCCTGGTCTTCATCTGCAAGAGAACAGGTCACTTCCCCTGCTATAGCTGAGTGACTATGGCCCCCCACTCTTGCCACAGGTCCTGTTTCAGGCCAGGTCATCCAGGTCCACATCGGGGATTGGGTCTCGCCAGTAGCAGAAAGAACTGAACTCTGGGCATGGAAAGGCCGAATTCTGCTCCTTATTGAGAAGTGGAAACATGTGATCCACAAGCTCACTCAGCCTGTGGTACCTAGAAGGGAATGGGGAAGAGCAAATTGTTATAGGATCATGGGCTGCAAGGTGGCTATTCAGAGCCCTCATGTATGCTGAGCTGCTGGCTGCTCTACAGCTAGTTAGGGCTTAGGCCCACTCCAGGGTCCAGACTTCCTTTCACACACCCAGGACAAGCAGAGATCCCTTAACCAGCCATTCTGGGTGTAAAAACCACAAAGGAGAGGTGTCGTTTTGATCCTGCTGGCTGGGCCCAAGATTAGCCCTGTCCCTGGCTGCAGGGCACTAGCTTAGGACTAGGAACACACTTACGATGACTTGTTTCCTTTGGTCCTTTCTTGTATCAATTCACCCTTGGGGTTCACGGTGAATATCCGACAATCTGGAACACCAACATGTGTGTAAGCAAAGACATCCTGCCAAGACAATGGAGAAAAATTGAGAAGCTCTGCTGGTTCCTTGAGAGCCACAATCACTATATCAACCCAACACTGAAGACTTCAGACAACCCAAACTACCCTGGCACCAATAGAGAGAACAAACACACCACATTCACTCTCGTGTGTGGACACTAGCTTGTACTTCTAGTTTTCATGTATTTGTATTTAGGTATATAAATGGCCAGAAAACTAGAAAAGGATTTCTGAGAAGAGAGATCTTAAGAGAGAGGAGTGATAAGAGTAAGGAAATACATAAGATTTGAAGGTGGAAGGGGGTATCCTGGGAGTGGAAGGGTTGAAGTGGGGATGGGGAGCAAGGAGATGGGGAAGAAGTAGAAGTGAGAGGAAAGTCAACCAGAACTAATTATGTATGAAACTATCAAAAGTAAACCTGCTATGCTATAAGCTAATTAAGAAAGCATTAATAATTTTACAACAAGGTGCTGCCAAACCCAGAGTGTGCACAGGAGTAGAGGAGAAAACCAGGGTCCTTTGAGAACATGGAAGTAGCACCAGTAGCATGCCTCATACTTTAAGCACATGGCTTAAAGCCACTAGAAAACAAGGCAGGGCTGCCTGCAGAAATGGTATTCAGCTGCAAAAATAAAGACTGACCTTCTGAGTATAATTCTGGGGCAGATGGGCATCGATGGTACCACTCCAAGAGTTATAGAAATTAGGAGTGAACTGGACCTGGTAGTGCAGGCCTGTAATCCAGCTACTCAGGAGGCTGAGCCCAAAATACTGCATGTTCTGGCTGGAGAGATGGCTTAGCGATTAAGGTGCTTGCCTGTGAAGCCTAATGACCCATGTTTGACTTTCCAGGTCCCACGTAAGCCAGATGCACAGTGACCCAAGCACACAAGGTCGCACATGAACACAAGGTGGCACCTGGAGTTTGATTACAGTGGCTAGAGGCCCTGGCACACCAATTCTCTCCCTCTTTCACACAAAAAAAGAAAAAAGAATTATTGCATGTTCAAGGCCTGCCTGAACAACAGAGTTCAGTGCCAGCCTGGGTAACTTCAACTGTCTCAGAATGAAAAGTTAGAAAAACAGGTTAGGGCTGGAGAGATGGCTCAGTGGTTAAGGTGCTTGCCTGCAAAGCCTAATGACCCAAGGTCAATTCTCCAGTACCCATGTAAAGCCAGATGCAGGAAGTGGTGCATGCATCTGGAGTTTGTCTGCAGTGGCTAGAGGCCCTGGTGTGCCCATTCTCTTTCTCTGTTTGCAAATAAATAATAATTTTTAAAAAACAAACACAGGTTAGACTCAATGGTAGAGTGCATGCCTAAAATGTGCAAGGCTGCAGGTTCGGTTTGTGGTAATGGGAACTGGGAATATATTCAATGAAATTGCACTGAGTAGAACAGCCATTCCATTTTGCTTGCAGAACTGGCTTGAGAACTGTGGCATGGCTATGCCTAAAAAGCCTCTCTCCCTGAATTTTGCTTTCATCAAAATCCAGCAGGAACCCAGGAGACACTTACATTGGGTCGGTTTCCAAAGGCAGCATAGAAGGGCTGCTTAGATGGGGCAAACAGGTTCTTAATATCATTGAGACACTCAATTTTGAACTTCTCTGGCTTCTTTTCTATCACTTCTCTAAAGAAGAAACAATCATCAAGTTCAAAATGTTAGTTTTACTATTGTGTTTCTGGAAAGATTTTAATGCTCACAGCATACTACTTTCTTAATCATCTGGAACTGGTACCCTTATTTCTTCTTTGTCAGATGGTCTCATGATAGAATATTTGAATTAGGGATCTGAGGAAGGAGAAAACTCTTTTATTATGTCTGACTACAGTGCTTCAAGGGAACCAATGAAGAAAGACAGAATCATAACTGGTGGAAACCCTGCTAGAGTCCTCTGTCTGTCCTCACACACTACACTGGGCCCCAGCCCTCCCCCCCCCCCCCCCGCCCACAAACTGAGGAACCCAGAGCTACCTGTGGAAGGCAGAGAATAAGCTGCTGGGGGACAGCATCAGAGGGCCTCGGGGCAAGATTGTGCCCTTGTCATTGACCCAGTGCAGGTAACCACGGGTCATGTCGGCCATGCCGATGGCACGGGCAGAACAGTACAGAAACTTGTAACCATTCCTAAAATAAAACAAACATACACATTTACAAATATTCTGTTTAGCTCACATTATTTTGGCTAAAGGGAAAACAAAACCTTTTCTTTTAATAGACCCAAAATCAAGTTCCTCCTACTGTAAAAATCAAAATCTTTTTAAAAACTTATTTTACTTGGGTGGGGGGAGAAAGAAGGAGAGAATAGGTATGCCAGGGCCTTCAGCTACTGCAAATGAACTCCAGACAAATGCACCACCTTGCGCAACTGGCTTACGTGGGTCCTGGGGATTCGATCCTGGTTCCTTTGGCTTTGCTGGCAAGTGCCTTAACTAATGAACCATCTCGCCATCTCTAAAAATCAAGTTCTTGAACTTGGCAGGAAGCTAGTTAAGACTACACAGATTTCATTCTCCATGGGAGAAATGGAGGTAACATACCAACGGGAAGGATGCAAAATTTACTAGCATTTTAAAGTCTATGCAGCATCTAGTCTGAAAGAGCAAGGTCTAAAATGGACCAAAACATGGACTACCTTTGAAGGATACAGGGGTCTTATTTGCAAAGTTCCTTACACCTGAGGAGCTGACATATTTATAATTTGCTATCATGGCATTCCCAACTCATGTTGATAGCAGCAACACACATGACCAGATCAATTTCATTCACAGGTACTATGATTCCACAAAGGTCATGGCATGGTTATACCTCAGGAACTGTTTTCATATATGCCTGTACTACCTACTCAAAGAAATAAAATTCTAAAAAGCCCAGTAAATAACCCAAAGATGAAAAAATCAGTTCTTTTGCTAAATTCTAGCTAAAAATAACTACAGTTCTTATTATACAGGAAGCGCCTAAAACTCAAGCTGAGAGAACGTAGGCAAAACCCGCGGCACAATGGCAGGAACACACAGGTTCCACTCTATGAATGGTAGGCCATAAACACCCAGTTGATGTGGGCTGAACATTTATGCTATTTTCTCTAGTTCTTGATTAAAGCTCACTGGAACAAATGGACACACAGGAAGACATACTCACTCATTGATGGAATGGTAGAGCTTTGCTATGCCCTGGTGAGTCCAGTCTTTACCCAGCTGTGGGAGAATCTGCCCCAGAGCGTCAGACCTGAGAAGGCGGTAGAAAAAGGAACAGATATCAGGGAGCAAGCCAAAGAAACATTTCCTGCCAGGCTGAATGTGAGCTGCTGATCAACACTGGCTGGGGGAGCAGGCTGGGGACACCCTATCAGCTGATTTCATCATGTCTTCATACGACAGCAAGGAGCCCTGTTAAAATAAACCCACTGAAGTGTTTCCACAAGGAGTCACATGAGAGCCTGGCACTCACTTTCAGAGATAATTTACCACCATGCATCTTCTCTATCGCTTCCGAAATCCCAACCATTTGTTTTCTTTGAACATCATAACCTAGAGACTAAATACCCAACTCTTTCCAAAAGCTGTATTTGATAAGTCATTTATATGGTTCCACCCATCTCATCTCCATCCATAAAATTACTCCATTGGGACTACTTTCAGACATCTTAGGAAAGATGGTTTCCAGGGCACTCCTCATTGTGGCTCAGGGCTGAGTGTCCCCAACACTAATTGTCCCTTCCCGGGCACAGGGCTGTTTCCTGCCATCTGCAGTAGGTTCAAGCTTACTTGGTGATTGTTCCATCAATATCAGAAATGATGATCTTGTCATTCCAGTTCCACAGGTAAATGGTACCTGCACAACGGCAGGTACCCTGATACTGGGTTGTAATACTGAACACAACGTCATTGGGGCCATCATGGAGCTTCAGCTTTGCCTTTTATACAAAGCACAAGAATAAAGAAAATGAGCTGAAAGCATACTTTGGGACAGAGTCTAAAACTTTACAACAAAACTCAGGACATTGGGGGGGTACATATGATCAAAATACATTATGCACATGCATGAAACTGTCATAATGAAACCCATTATCATGCATAATTAATATATGCTAATAAAACCTAAGAATATACAACTCCAGGTATGTGGTTCCTTTGGTGTGAACATGCAGCTCAGCCCATCTGGGCAGAGGAAGCCACTGCTGGAGCACTGTTCTGTTTTCAAGGATTCTCTGATCCCCCCAAAACAAATCCTCCCATCTTTAGTACCTGAGATCACTGCTCTGGCCACAGCCCTTGTTGGACCCAGAAGGCCATTTCATATTAAAAATATGTCACCTAAAATGTTACTGCTCCACTGCCATGGCTTCCAAGATATAGCATGTGGTGTAGTGCTAAGTGAGCAGCGTAAGATGCACCAGGGACGTGTGCTAAAAATATTGTTCCTTGGTTCACTCCCAGAAATTGAGGCAGGGGGTCTGGGTAGGGAGGAACCTGTGCCACAGGCTCCTTGGATAGATAGTCCTAATAGCTCACCAGGGTAGGGGTGCGGTTCCTCTGGAAAGGAACATTTATGTGACCATGCCGTGCTGTGTGCATGGCTGGGGATAGATGTTTTATTGGATCCACAGGGATCACGTAAGACTTACGATCTGGTCTGAGGAGAGCCGGAGAGACTTCTTGTATGAAGTCGTGCTGCAGTGACTCAGTGTCTCCATGGGGATGGCGTCCACTTTGATCGATTCCTCGAACTCCTGTGACCCCTCGTCACTAGATGTGTCATCCTCGGCTGGCCTATTCAACAATAGTTACTAAGACGCAGGAAGGTGTTCTGTCTACTAATGACTGTTTTTAATTTTAGATCAAGAAGGTTAAGAGTCCCATGGCTGTAAATGCAGCCCTCAGAAGCTGAGGCAGGAGGATCTCAAAGCTCAAGGCCAGCCTGGGTTATTATACATCCCACCTCAAAAGTCAAGAATATATGCACTCAGTGTTTTCCAGGATGACAAGTGCTGTTTCCCACTTGCCCCTAACTAGGCACAACATTACCCAGAAAGGGCAATTTCTCTCCCATGTAAGTGGCACAAAATTACTTTCTGCCTTTGGCTTATTTTCTGCTAAGTCAAGTGAATGCTACAAAATCTCCCCACTCTTGTAGACAAGGATGTGTATGTTTTAAAAAGTATAGATTAGCTGGGTGTGGTGGTGCATGCCTTTAATCCCAGCACTTGGGAGGCAGAGGTAGGAGGATCACCGTGAGTTTGAGGCCACACTGAGACTACAAAGTAAATTCTGGACCAGAGTGAGACCCTACCTCGAAAAACAAAACAAAACAAAACAAAACAAAAAACAAAACAAAACAAAACAAAACAAAACAAAACAACAACAACAAAAGTATAGACTAAAGAAAATATCACTGTATATACTGATTTTCTAAAAGCTCTTAGGCCTGGGTTGCTATGGGGAGTTAGAAGATGGAGAGCGAACTTGACGGCTAGGCCTTATGGGCAGCTCTTTCTCAGGCCAGTCAACTCAAGCATCCAAAGGGGAAGACACGCACCCCACCCCCACCTCACCCTCCAGGTTCCTTGGGCAGCAGGGTGGGCTCATAAGCCCTTCACATAGCCCCTACCTTTCCCGACAGCCATTCCATGGCTCTGTGATGGGGAAAAGTATTTAAGAAAGAAACTGATAAGGTTTTAGGAAAGCAGCTATTATCTACTGAGTGGCACTGACAAGCCACTTTAATGTCCTATCTTTCTATAGGAATGTGCTATTTCTGACTAAAAACTGCCACATCAACTTTGATGTAGTGGCCAAGCAGGTGTTTTCCAAGTGCTATGAGCTGGGAGAAAGGACAGGGCCCTCACCTGGCACTGGCTGGCTCTTTCGAGCTGGACAGGAGGAGGTCACTGGTCGGCGGCACCTCAGACTTTCCCTCCTTGGTCTCTGGCAGCTAACAAGAAAGATGACAATGGCAAGTGCGATGTTTCCTCTGCAGACAAGCCTAGTTCAACAGCAGCCCTCGCAGGAGAGGAAACCTTCTGAATCCATAACTGAAAACACTCAACAGGCTGTCTTTACTTTGAGCCAAAGGACAGAGACCTCAGTGAGCAATCACGTGCTGCCATGCAAAAATCTGTCTGTCCCATGGAGCCACAAGTAAAGACACTTTACAAGAGAGAAAATATAAGTTGCCCAATGGTTAGGTCCCTGTCTACGCAGATGCCAGGACTATGCCACAGAAGTGACTGGTGCAGCCTTCTTCTGGGAGTCGCTTGGCACCTCCTGAAGGGTGAGGAGGCAGCTGGACCATGTTAATGTGGGTATGAGCTTGGTTCAGGACGGACTACCCTCCTGATAGCTGAAAAACAGTGGGTAAACTCCCAGACTGCTCTCTAGAAGAGTCGGAAACAGACTTGACCTGCTGCTCACTCAGGGGGATTCTGACAAGCTGTTCTACTGCACTGTGTCGCACATGGGTCTGTGCAGGATTACAGCCTCCTGACATCAAGGTCAGCCCAGCTCTATGCTCTATGCTCTCTGCACGCAACCCTCCTCACCATGAAGCAGCAATGCAGACATGCCTACAGCTGGGCTGCAGACAAGCATCAGCCTAGCAACTGCACACAGAAACTTCAAAAATGGTGACTGATGAAGTTGCAAAGAAGTGCATTTAGCTCAATTTCTTGTACGTGGCACAAAGAATTTTTTTATAAGTGAAAAATTCATTACCTGCTTGGTCATGCTTTCTCTCTTTCGCCAAAACCACCAGCGCCCAGATTTCTTTGGCATCTTGTCTTTAACCCAGGACTCAACTGTGGCCTGTACATAATCCATTTGGGGGAAAATGGGTTATTTAGTATCTAAAAACACTTGACTTCTCTATATTGTTAGCCGGGGGGACAGCAACTTATTGTGGGATGTGAGTGATGTTCTGCATACCCCTCAAACCACTCTTGGAAAGAAAGACGAGGTCCTGCTTTGGTGGTGTGAGGCCCAGCAGTCTGACCACAAACCTTAAGGTCCTGGAGGCAGGCCAGCAGGCAGCTCTCAGTTCTGCTTGGCTAATAACAACTGGTTGGTGACAGAACGTTCTATGTAAAAGGTGTCTTAACTTCAATTTGATCTGACCATACAGGTGTCATGTTTCTGGTGACCATGTGACCCTAGTTTTGCTGCTGCTTGTCATATCAATGTAAGGAAAACTTTTCATTGATTCCATTTTTAACTTATTAGTAAAACTTCCCAACTTTCCCTCATTTTTTTTTTCTCCTCCCTTTTCCCTTTTCTCTCCCTTTCCCACTCTCCTCTTTTCTCTCCCCTCCCCTCCTGTTTCTTCCTCCCTTCCCCCTTCTTTCCCTTCTCTCCTCCTCTCCCCTCTTCTCTCATTGGTCTCCCTCTTTCTCTCTCCCTTTTCTTTCATGGTGTTGCAGACTGAGCTCTGGCTTCATGTATTCCAGGCAGGTGCACTACCACTGAGCTCTATTCCTAGTCCAAACCTCTCAACTTTTTACACACGATCAGAGAATAGCACAGACACTTAACAGAAATGAGAGGAAGGCTAGAGAGATTGCTTAGTGGTTAAGAGCACTTCCTGCGAGGCCTGAGAGACTGCTCCGGTTTGATCCCCTACCCACATAAATAGGTGGATATAGTAACACATGTTAGAAACCCCAGTTGTGTAGGTGAGCAGAGACTGGAGCCACTGGAGCTCAAGAATGCATGAAGAGTGACAGAGTGGGACACCTGATGTTCTGCCCTGGCCACCAGAGGTGAGCGCATTTCACCCTGGGACAGCACGTAGGGTGCTGCCATGGGCACATACACGTGCACACACTACACACACACAAGCCATAAATAAAAAAAAATTTTAGAGAGGAAATGTGCTAAGTCAGGTAATTTCCTAAATTTTAGTAAACATATACAGTAGTTTGGATCTTTCAGATGAAATGTTAAACTTAAAACTTTCAATTGAGGCTAGAAAGATGGCTCAGCGGTTACTGGTGCTTACTTGCAAAGCTTGATGGCCCAGTTTGATCTCCAGTACTCATGTAAAGCCAGATTCACTAAGTACCACAAGTGTCTGGCAATTGTCTGCAGTGGCAGAAGGCCCTGACACACCCATCCTCACTGTGTCTGCCTCTGTCTTTCTTTCAAATAAACAAAAACACTAGAAAAGCTAAATAGAACCTAATTCGACAACACAGATATGAGTTTTCTGACAACTGTCGGCTGGGATTACTTTGATGCAGGCTTCAAATGTGGATCACTCACCTTCGGCAGGCTCTTCTGGAACACTTGCAAGCTAAGGATCATAGGAGCAGCAAGAGCCCAATTATAGTAACTGTAAGAGACAAAAATTGTGGAAATACATAGAGAGATGGTGTGAGAGAAGCAAAGCAGGGCTGGGAGAGGAAGGAGTAGATGAAAGTAGAAAAATAACTATCAACTTGCTTATTCTTTTCAACAAAAAGATGACCAATTAAATTATTGCTTTAAGCCAAGCTTCTCTGAACAGAGAAATAAGGTTGACTCCTTCATTTCCCCCTTAGTCACTGCCTGCCTGCTGGCTTGTTTATATGATGTTAATGAAGTTATACCAAGCAAAACTGGGATGGTTAAAAACAGCCCAGAGTTGGGCTGCTGAGATGGCATAGTGGTTAAAGTGCTTGCCTGCAAAGCCAAAGGACCCTGGTTCGATTCCCCAACACCCATGTAAGCTAGATGCACATGGTGGTACACGTGTCTGGAGGTTGTCTGCAGCGACTGGAGGTCCTGGCATGCCCATTCTCTCTACCTGTCTCTCTCTCTCTCTCAAATAAATGAAAATAAATATTAAAAAAACAACAGAGAGTATTTAATAGTGATCTTAACAAGAGTATTTACCGATTATATATCCGTATTACAAGGTTAGGGTTGTCGATAAGTCCAGGGTTTTCTGCAAATTCGTGGTAAGTAATGATATGCTCCATGAATTTTTCTGCAATGTAAAATCATGGCCCCCTTGGTTACAGAGCACAGGATTTTTTGTAGCAGACGGTCACAATATTCTTTGCATTGCAGGAATTTTTTCAGACAGCTAATGTTTTTTAAATACCCAAAGTCAAAACATTAAACACTATTTTTTTCCCCCCAAGGCAAGTAGGAAACTTTTCTATCCTCCCCATTTTCACCCACTGTTTTATCACACCTTTAATTCCTCTGAAGGGGAAAGTCCAAGGATGGTGCTAGTTATGGAAAGAAAATCTGCCCTTTGGATTTTTCTCAAACTGAGAACATATTAAAAGTTTAATTTAAAATGAATGTAAAATTGCCAGATGTGATACCTCAGGTCTATAATCCCAGCTACTAGGAAGGATACTGGCCTTCCTGGACTACATAACAAGTTCAAGGACAGCCTAGGCAATTTGGTGAGACAGTATCTAAACTAAAACAAAAAGATATAGCTCAGTGGTACTTTCCTAACATGTGTAAGGTCCAGTGCATTGGGGGGAGTGCAAGAATGTGGGGCAAAGCCACTCATAGGTGCGCCACATCTAGAGCTATCCCACCTGCCTCCAACCTGTTACATTCCCAGCTTACTCTGTGATGGGCTTGTGGTCATCTCTCAAGCCTCAGACACAAAGTAATCCTATTTTTTTTTTTGCCAGAGAGAGGGCGGACCATCATTTTTCTACAACTTCGGGGTTTCATTAGTACCCATCCTCATGTCTGAGTCCTAGTGCTTGCCAGGAAGGGAGATGGGCCCTAGTTCTACAAGTATTTCAACAACTTTACAAATGACAGATTTAGGGATCTGATCTTGCTGCTCTCAACTTCTCAATTTGAAATCATTCTTCCACGAACATCCCCTCAAACAGCTACCCCACAAGAGGAACTTTGAAGGACAAAATGACCAGATAGTATAGGAAGATAGCTGATGCCCAAGAGCCGTAAAGAGTGTACACATCCTCAAATAGCTAAAAGTAAACTTTTCATTAATTTTTTCCATGCCAATAACTCACTGAGCAGATGTCTGCACACAAAGGCAGATTTTCAGTCAACAATGACCAGGCTGCTTTCTGGGGTTACAGCAGGCAAGCATAGCATACCTTTAGAAATTTCTCCATTCTCACTGAGGCCTCCACAAAGGGAGAGGGTGACATCGGGCAAGTCCATGGCAGAGTCTGAGAGACACTCAGTGCCACTATCTGCAGCTGCACTTCCAACAGACTGTGGGGACTGGGAGCCAGACAGCGTGTCAGACTCGGGCCACTGCCTGGAGCCTGGTTCTATTTCACTGTGGGAGGATACACACACATACACACACACACACACACAAAAAAAAAAAAAAAAAAAGGGAGAGAGATTTGTTTGATTACAATGTTTTATATTTTTGGCTTAGTACATGGTCATCTGGAGACTCAAGTCAAACAGCATATCCTCTAAGAAGGAATGGATAAGCAACCAGATAGACCTTTTTTTTTTTTTTTATATTTTATTATTTATTTATTTGAGAGAGAGAGATACAGAAATAGACAGGTAGGGAGAGAGAGAGAATGGGTGCGCCAGGGCCTCCAGCCACTGCAAACGAACTCCAGATGCATGCACCCCCTTGTGCATCTGGCTTACATGGGTCCTGGAGAATCGAGCCTCGAACCGGGGTCCTTAGGCTTCATAGGCAAGCGTTTAACCACTAAGCCATTTCTCCAGCCCAAGATAGACCTTTTCTTAAGGCATGTTTAGAATCGGGTCATACATGACATTAGCAAGAACCTGGATACTGAGGAGTTCCTGTTCACAAGAATCACTACTCACTCACCATGATGCCAGCATTTCAAACATGGCCTTTCTGATCGTAACTAAATGATTTCATAAGTATTTATTTGCATTTCCATAAAGAAAATGACAAATTTAGTCAAGAAAAATCTGAAATTTACAAACCTTATGATCTTAAATTCCAAGAAAAAGGCATGGTATTATATATGTCCTGCAGAAAATTACTGTAGGCCAAGGCTGTACATAAAAAGAAAAGGAAAGGCTTTTCTAAATTCATCTTAATATTGCCTAAAGGTAAATTAAAAAAAAATCTGAAATTAAGAAAAAGTCCTTAGGAGACTAGACCCATGAAAAAAAGAAAGTACTGATAAATAAACTGGAAATAAACTGTCTGTATAGAACTCAAGAGAAGGTTAACAACTTTTTTTTTTCCTAGATAAGGCACAGAAAGCCAGGTGCCAGAAGGTGACTAAAATGGAAACTTTTTGAAATGGAGCATACATCTGGGAAAAAGAACAAGGAAATGACACATTACATTTCTTAGTTACAAATGTTTACTACTCTACACTTCTGATGAAGTATTTCATGTCCCATTTGAGATATTTAGATTTTGTTGTTTTTTTCCTATAAGTTGGGTTTTTTTTTTTTTTTTGTTTTTGTTTTTAACACTAGGAACTGAGGGCAAGGTCCTCATGCATGCTAAATAAGCACTCTGTCTGAACTACCTCTCCAGCCCAAGAAGCCAGGATTTGTAAGGTTTTATTAAAACAGCAACAAAGCAGGAACAATTAGCATGAGTCTCTGAAAACTCTAGCCCTTGGGTGTGAGGCGCAGAATAGATGTATGTCTTAAGTTCAAAGAAGTTTCAAAACGACTCATTTTGTTTTGTATTGAATGAATGCAAGACTGACTGAAGCTGAGGGAAATGTTCTCTAACAGCAGTGCATGCTCACTTCCAAATACTGAGATTAAATGGATGGCGAGAGCGGCCTCCTCACTGGGATGGTTAGAAAGCCAGGCTGCTGAGAAACAGTAACTCAGGCAGGGCACGGAGGAGCAAGGCCATGCCGTGTGTTCGTTATGTGGTCTCCTCGCTCACTGCCACAGGAGGCTCCTCCTGCAGGTGGGCATGGCTGTGTGACTGACTCGCAGGTGTGCACAGTGGCTGTGCTGTACACTCCCCAGGTGAGGTTCTCCTTTCCTACCTCCTGCCAATAGATGTTACATGCTGAGGCCCTGACGTGATGGTGGAACCTTGAGATGGAGAGGGCCTGTGTTCCTGAATATATGGGAGCTGGGGAATTAAACTCAGGTGATCTCAGGCCCCCTCAGGCCCTCATGCTAGCAGCAAGCACTCCTACCTGCTGAACCATCTCCCTAGCCCTCAAGCCATACTTTCTGTGGAGAAAAAGTTGGACTTATATGGGAATTCCTCTAAGGTAGAGCAGATGAACCTGGGATGACAGTTCATGTACATTGTATTTGAGGTTCATATTCAAGTTATTTAAAGATCATGAGTGTGGGGCTGGAGAGATGGCTTAGCAGTTAAGGCGCCTGCCTGCGAAGCCTAAGAACTTGTTCAAATCTCCAGGTCCCACGTTTAGCCAGATGCAAAATTGATACAACCACACAGTTGCACATGTGCACAAGGGGGCGCACACGTCTGGAGTTTGTTCACAGTGCCTGAAAAGGCCCTGGCGTGCCCATTCTGTCTTTTTCTCTCTCTCAAAAAAAAAAAAAAAAAAAAAAATTGTGAGTGTAGTGGTTTGAATGGATGTCCCCCAGTTGATTCAGGAGTTTATTAATAGCTTATAATTTGGATCTCCAGCCACTTGACTGGAGGATGTGTCACTGGGCCGATCTTAGGGTCCAACCCTAAGGTATGGGGGTGGATTTGAAATTCCATTCTAAAGACATGCAAAGGGCCTGAGCTTTGCCTGGAGTTCCTAAAGTGTGCTAGCTTATGGTGCTGGTGGTAGCTTTCTCTGGTCTGTCTGGTGTGGAGGTTCAGCCATATGAGGCTGACTGGTGCAGTGAGGATGGGGACCAATGGTACTGGGCCTCACCAGACCTAGGCTGTAGTTCAGAAAAGGCCCCTGACTCTTCAAAGGAATAAAGCTATTTTTTTTTTTTTTTAGAATATTTACAAATCAAGACGTATTATTTAAAAATATATAGTAGGGCTGGAGAGATGGCTTAGAGGTTAAGGCGCCTGCCTGCTAAGCCTAAGAACCCGGTTCCAATCTCCAGGTCTCACGTTTAGCCAGATGCAAAGTGAGGCAAGGGCGCAATGCCACACTTGCCCACAAGGGGGTGCACACATCTGGATTTTGTTCACAGCAGCTGAGAGACTGCTGGCACGTCCATCTCTATCTGTTTCCCCTCTCTCCTCTCTGTCTTTCTCTGTCTCTCTCTCCAAAAATAAAGTATAAATTTTTTTAAAAATATATAGTAAAATAAATTTCCCAAGCACACCGAGTTTGCTGTTTATAAAGAGGGGGCTGGAGAGATGGCTCAGCAGTTAAGGTGCTTGCCTGCAAAGCCCAATGATCCATGTTCAATTCCCTAGTATCATGTAAAGCCAGGTGCACAGTGGCACATGCATTTGGAGTTTGTTTGCCGTGGCTAGAGGCCCTGGTGTGTCCACATGCTCTCTCCGCTTGCAAATAAATTAAAAAAAAAATAATTGTAAACAGCACTGGAGTCACATATCCTTATGCAGGTTTAATTAGTCTCTCATTATATCAAGTGTCTTCATACATAGTACATTGTTAATTTCTTTATTTTTATTTTGGAGACACAGAAACACACACACACACACACACACACGGGGGTGGAGACAGAGATGGGTGCGCCAGCAGCCTCTCAGCTGCTGTGAACGAAATCCAGATGCATGCGCCCCTTGTGAGAAAGTGCGGCATTGAGCCCTTGCGTCACTTTGTATCTGGCTAAACGTGGGACCTGGAGATTAGAACCGCTGGAGATTGGAACCGGCATTCTTAGGCTTAGGAGGCAGGCACCTTAACCGCTAAGCCATCTCTCCAGCCCTCTTAATTTCAAGTCTATAGTCAGAACAACATACTATTTATGAACTGCCAAAACCTAAAGCAATAATCAGATTTAGCATAAAGACCATCACTGTGCTCCTTTTCCTCATATGAAATAATTAGAATATTCCAGCACTGTTCACTCTTGAATACACAAAGCACATGTTACCTTTTAGGAAAATAGAGTGCTGCTACCTCAGGTTCTAGGGCCTTTAAGTCATCAAGGTAAATATCATCAGGTCCCTGGTGCTGACTTCTTTTGTGGACACCTATTTTTACATGAAAAACATGAGAGAGAAAAGTTTAGTTATTTCCCTTACAATTCTTTAAGAAAATAAAGACAGACCATTATTTAAAGCAAGGCCCTGAGATCACTTTGCCACACTGGAGTGGGGGTGGAGGTGGGGATGGTGGGAGGAGTGTTTGTGTCAGTGACAATGGTATTTTTATTTTTAAATAGTTAAAAAAATTTATAGTGTGTGCGTTGAGAACCATGGAGGGAGAGCGCACTCTAGCAAGCAAGGAGACACAGTTATGTGCCAAGTAATAACATTTCAGTTGACGGACCACACACACACTGATAGTCCTATAAAATTATAATTAACCTGAACATTTTATCCCTTAGTGATGCTATAGCCATGGCAGCATCTTAGGGTAAGATGATCACATATTTGTGATGATGGATGCTGGTTGCTAGCCCTGTGTTAGTATATAGGACATCCAATCATGTACAGTATACAGTACTTGATCATGGTAAAATGACGGTGATGTTGATATTTGTCATTACATTAGGGTATACACACACACACATATAAAAGTTTACTGTAAAACAGTGCCACATTACATGTAGCCTTGTCCATCTCATGTGTGCTGGATCTCAGAGGCCAGGTCACTGACTGACATACCTCCTTGGTTTGTGTAAGAGCACTAGGATGTCCCACAACACTAAATTGTCTAATGACATAGTTTTCAGGCTGCATTCCTGTCATTAAGTGATATGTGACAAAATGTGCCAGGTCCTACCCTGTGTGCACGACTACAGGTCATGATTTCCTAAGTTTGCCCTAGAAAAACTGGATGGTCCCCTTAACAGTTCTTAAAAGAGAGCAAATGATATAGATGCTTGGTGAAAGACCAGGTGTCAAGTTAGGCCATCAGCTAGCCAAATGGTCAGATTTGGCCACAAACACCCTTGACAGTCCCATTCTTTTTTTTTTTTGATTGCTATTTTAATTTTATTTTTTTAGATAGATTCTTGCTTTGTAGCCCAGGCTGATCTGGAACTCACTATATAGCCAATCTGGCCTCGAACTATTGATCCTCAGAACTAGATTATAGGCATCACCACTAACTTCTGCCTTTCTTTTGCTTATTAGAGACATTCTTGTGGCTTTCCTCTCCCTATAAATTATCAAAATTGTACACATAAAAGTCAGCTAATAGCTGCAGATTTGGGTAGTCCATTCTTTTATCTTAGACAACTTAGTTTTGAATGAACAGGTCCATACCTGCAGTGGGTATTTATTACAATAGTTTGTGGCAATGTGGCCTTTGTGTTTGAATTTGTTTTAAAGAGAAGCAGGTACTTGGTTTTGTATCGATGGGCAACTTCAGGTAAGGGTTCGCTTCCCTGCACACAGGATTTGGAGTTTAGAGTCGACAGGTTCTGCCTCATTGTCTCAAGTATCCATGAAAAACTATAGACACTTAGAACATCCTGAGGCTTGGATTCCAAAAGTGAGTCAAGAGCTGGACTCTACCTGCTCCATACTACTGTTAGAGGGATAGTAAACAAAAACTCCATTGAATAGTGTACATTTATTTTTTAAATCTATACCACTGCAAAAAAATAGTTCTTAACTGGACATTAACTAAGCAGATGTTTCACGAGAAAACATTTTTTTCTCTATTGTTTTTTTTCTGGTTAAATATAAAGTCATTTTATTAAGATTTCACTTCACTGACTTATCTAGCTAATAATCAAATGCAACTTCTGAACCTTGGATAGGTTCTTGGTATGGAAAAATAAACTGGCTAAAATACTTATTATATTTGGGGGAAATCTATGAATTCTTTGACAGGACAATGGTACTATCGTACTCATTGACTCACAAGAACATCATTTATTTTCTCAGCAAATACTTCTCCAAGCCTCTTGAGTACTGAGTTGGAAGACAGTAGAGACAGTTTAAAGCCTTGCTCTGGTGGAACTTACAGAGTAATGGAGCAGCCACAGCAGACAAGTAGTCACAATCAAGTACATGACAGGTTCTGACTGGAGAACACAAGGATGAAGGCTGCTATCACACGTTCTTTGAAACATGGACTTAATGCGCCTTCTAAACGTAGTATGTGATATCCAGCAATTACCTTTCTTCTTGGATGGTGAGTCTACTTTAGCTGCTGGCTTGGGTTCTGAGGGAGCCTCCATGAGGGCTGGGCTGAGAAGGTGATCGGCATCTAACATAGATGACATCTGAGGCGCCTCGAGAAGTTCTGCGGCAGAAGTTGCATCGCTCAGCTGCTTACACAAGGCTCTGGGCTTGGGTTTCACTATAGTGCAGACAGCATCTTCAATGGAAACATCCTTCTCCACTTCTGTTATGAGGCTGTCCTCACTGGGGATTACCCGAAAATGGGTATTTTCTGATGGTGTAATTGTAGCTGTTCTAGGGTAATAGTCGTATCTTTCTCTTTTGCTGACCTAGAAAAAAAATGAGTTATTTAAAAATTAGATAATTTCAGAGGTATTTGTTATATCTATTTCTTAAGCTCACACATACATGAACTGTATTTTGTATGAAATTTTTGTGTGAACATCTGGCAAAAAGTAATGACTATAATTTGTTCAGTGTCATGATATGTATTTATAACTGGTCATCTGTGAAGAGTCAGATACTGAAAGACCAAAGAAACTTAATGTTCAGATACAAAAAGGTAGAAAATGCTTATTTTGAGGTAAACAGCCCATAGTATAAATGAAAACTCAATCCGGCTCAAACTACTGCAAGGCTCTTTACATGAATATAAAGTGGAAAAGACTTAATCATAAGCATAAGCAAAATTTGTATTTTTAAAAAACTAAGTTCAACAAAGGATCGAATTAATTTTTTCTTTCAGGAACTGTATCTTCCCAGTTTACCCCTCATTCACTATGGGCTGGCAAAAAAGGTTGTCCTGACTCCCTCCTCCTTTCTCAATGCTGGGGAACCCCAGGCCTCACTTACACTAGGGCAAGCACTCAGCTAAATAAGCCCCACCCAAGCCCAACTTAATTTCTTATTAAAATTTTAGTGTGGAAATTTTAGTTTCCTTCAGGCACCTTTTAAAATTTCCTATATTAATTAGCAAAAAACATTATTTGCTAAATAGACGCAAAAAAATACAGGATTCCTTTAGTTGCAAGTATATAATGCAAATATGAAAAATGCTAATTTTCAATTTACTTTTATAACCACAAGAGGGCAATACCATCATTACTTTCTGTGAGCTCGGTCACAAATTGCTTCTTTAAAGTTCACCTGATAGATAAAGGAACTGCCTCAGGCTTTTGAGAGTAAACCCCAGTACCTTGGTGGACTCTGGGAACCCGCCCCAGGTCCACTCCATGTGAGACTCAGATCTGAGCAGGCTCTCGGCTGGTTTCACCTCCAGTTCTGAATCACTCTTGGGACACACTGCCTGGGGATAAGCGCTACAAACACGAGAGCAAAGACACAAAAGCTTCAGTACAGCTGGGCTTCAGAGGTAAAGGAAATGGAAGTTTGAATATATCAACACTATCTTATAGCTATAAACAGTCCACTGATAGAAATATCCATTATTTCTTTCACTTAAGTTCTTTTTTTTTCCCCCCGAGGTAGGGTCTCACCCTAGCCTAGGCTGACCTGGAATTCACTCTGTATTCTCAGGGTGGCCTTGAACTCACGGTGACCCTCCTTACCTTTGCCTCCCGAGTGCTGGGATTAAAGGTGTGCACCACCATGTCCGGCTTCTTTTTCGTCTTTTTGAGGCAGGGTCTCACTCTAGCCCAGGCTGACCTGGAACTCACTTTGTAGTTCCAGGCTGGCTTCAAACTCACAACAATCCTACCTCAGCCTCCCAAGGGCTGGGACTAAAGGCATGAGCTACCATGCCTAGCTTTGAGTTTTCCCCTAGAGTTCCAACTAGTGTTTATTGAAGACTTACTAAGTCCTCTCTGTAAACATTACATGCATTGCTTTGTCTGCATCTCACAGGAAATCAAGCTGACAAGCACAGGAAATGCACAGAAGTGTGGGCTTAACAACCACCTAATATATGAAGCTATGATCACAGAATAAACAATATGGTGGCATTCACCTCTCACTATATTATTTTGTTGGTAGTAAATGACTAGAATTAAATAGATGTGCTATTAGACAGATTTTGAGTTGGCAAACATGATTAGAGTGAGTCATATTAAATTTGGGAGAAAAATAACTACTGAGAAAAAACAGTTCATGTTAAAATTTTAGCAATCAATTGCTCTACTAAAAAGAGAGAGAGAGAGAAAGACGTGGGAATACAGACAATAACAGAAAAGCTATTTAATGTGCCCTTCCTCTTTCCTTTAACTACGTACTTACTTCTCCAGTGGGGACCAGTCTCCATCAGATAAGGGGTAGTGATCTCCAGAATGGAAAAGGGAAGGTTCTTTATATTCTTCTTCCTTTAAGGAAGCATTTGAAGGTCCTCTGTGAAAGGGAGAACAAAATATGGTGACATTTATGTCAGCTTTAAAACATCCCCTTAAATCTACTGACAAAGATAGCTGCTTTATTAGTAACTTATCCTTTTAAGAGAGAAATATGGAGGTGAAGAGATGGGTCAACTCGTCAAGTGCTTCTCTTGAAAGCATAAGGACTTGAATTTGATACCCATACTTATATAAAAATGCCAGGTCTGGTGGTACATTCGTGTAATCCTAGCACTGGGAAGGTAGAGACAGGAGAATCCCTAGGGCTCGCTGGCCAGTCAATTTAGTCTAACTGGTGAACTTCAGGCCAATGAGAGTCTCTGTCTCTAAGAGGTGGATGGCAGAGTTGGGGACATTAAAGGCATTGCTTGTAAAGCCTGCTGGCCTGGCTTCAATTCTCCAGCAACCCCACCACCATGCAAACAAATAAAAAAAAATAAAAAGAGGTGGGAGGCTGGGGAAATGGCTTAGCAGCTAAAGGCACTTGCTTGCAAGCTTGCTGGCCCAAAGCTCCAGTACCCATGTAAAGCCAGATACACAAAGTGGCACATGTATCAGGCATTTGTTTGCTGCAGTAAGAGACCCTGGCATGCCCAAACTCACTCTCTCTCATAAATAAATAAATAAAACATATTTTATTTATTTGAGAGAGAGAAAAGGGGGGAGGGGAGGGGAGGGGAGGGAAAGAGAGAGAGAACACACGCACATGCCAGGGCCTCTAGTCACTGCAAATGACCTCCACACACATGTACCACCTTGTGCATCTGGCTTATATGGGTACTGAGGAATCAAACCTGAGTCCTTAGGCTTTGCAGGCAAGTGCCTTAATGCTAAGCCATCTCTCCAGCCCTATAACAATATTTTAAAAAAAGAGGTTGAAGGCATTCCTGACCTCTGATCTCTATACGCATGTACATGCACACACCCAGAGGGCAACATAAACAAGGGTGATTTACCAATGCTACCAACACCACCTTACTGCAATCATTAGCTATGGAACACAGGATGGACAGAAATATGATCAAAAATTCCTTTTTATGGGCCTGGACGTGGTTCAGTGGTACAGCACTTGCCTCCATGCTTATGAACCTGCATTCCATCAACCTCCTCCTCAAATTCCCTTCTTGTTATCTCTCAGGGTAATAAGGCTCAATATGTATTTCCTCCAGTTCTTACAAACCCTAGGTAGCAACATTCTGTTTTAGATACTATGAAATCAAAGATCCAGAGATGCTTAGTAACTTGTCCAAGTCAAAAAACTGTGGCCCTGGTTTTCATCTTTAGTTAAAATGTTGCCACTTGTTCTATGTACTTCTCAGTCATTGTGACATTTATGTGGTGTAGCCTATTGAAATCTCCAAACACTATGAAGTATAAAGACAACCTCTGGAAAGCATAAAGTACCAAACTATATAGATCAAAGAGTTTCTTCTAGAACATTCAAAGTTCCAATAGGATATTAAGTGTAAGTTAGTATCCTGCTGCTTAATTTGGTGGACTAATGGCAGGATAGAAGCAGTTTATTATTCCTTAGTATTTTTACTTTTGAAGTTTTTTTTTTTTTTTTTTAAATGAGAGAACAAGAGAGAATTGGTGCACTAGGGTCCCCAGCCACTGCAACTGAATTCCAGATGTGCCACCTTGTGTGCCTGGCTTATGTGGGACCTGGAGAGTCGAACATGGGTCTTTAGGCTTTGCAGACAAGTGCCTTAACTGCTAAGCTATCTCTCCAGCCCTTGTTTGTTTTTTGAGGTAGGGTCTTGCTTTAGCCCAGGCTGACCTGACATTAACTATGTGTTCTTAGGCTGGCTTCGTACTCACAGTGATCCTCCTACCTTGGCCTCCCAAGTGCTGGGACTAAAGGTGTGCACCACCACACCTAGCTTTCCTTTGTATCTTAACAGACTCTGCTTTGCCACTTGCTCAGACATACCAGCCTGAGCCATCACTATTCATATAAATGCTGGTAATCTTAAAAAAAAGAGTAACATTAAGGCTACAGAAATTTCTTTTAAAATTACTTATTTCCTTTTCTAGGGCTAGGGAGATAGCCCTGGTAAACTGCTTGCCTCGTAAGCATGAAGACCTCACATTAAAAACAAAAGCAAAAAACCCCAAAAACCAAAACCAAACAAAAACAAACTGTGAGTGTAAGAAAACCCCAAGAGCTAATACACTTTCAGTAAAGTAGAAGGATAAAAAATCAGCAGCCTTCCTATATCCCAATGACAAATATATTGAGAAAAATCAGGGAAACAGTTCCGTTCACAAACAGCAATAACAAATAAATAAATCTTGGACTAAATCTATCCAAGAAGTGAAAGACTTCTACAATGAGAACTTTAAAACACTGCAGAAAGAACTTAAGGCACTAGAAGATCCCATGTTCATGGATTGGAAGCATGAATATTGTAAAAATGGTCATTTTACCAAAAGCAATCTAGAGATTCAATGCAACCACAATCAAAATACTTTACAGAAATAAAAAAAAAAAATCTTAAAATTTACTGGAGGGCTGAAGAAATGGCTTAGTGGTTAAGGCGCCTGCCTGCGAAGCCTTAAAAACGCCAATTTGGTTCTCTAGGTCCCACATTTAGCCAGATGCAAGTGACACAAGCACGCAATATTGCACATGTGCATAAGGGGTGCAAGCATCTGGAGTTTGTTCACAGCAGCTGAGAGGCCGCTGACGTGCCCAATCTCTCTCAAAAAAAAAAAAAAATTTACTGGAAACACAAAATATGCCAAATAGTCAAAATAATCTTTAGCAAAAAGAATATTGATGGTGGTATTATCATATCAGATGTCAAGCAATACTACTGAACTATAGTAATAAAACCAGCATGGTATTGGCACTAAAACAGGCAGATGAATAAAATAGAAGATGCAAGCATAAGTCTATGTAATTATAGCTACCTAGTTATTTGACAAATACAGAGAAGGCAGCATCTTCAACAAATGGTACTAAGAAAACTGGATTTCCACATGTAGAAGAATGAAATAAGATCATTATCTCTGACCCTGCACAAAAAACTCTCAAAAATAGATGAAGAACCTCAATGTAAGACCTGAAACTGAATCAGCTTGAGGACAAAGTATCCAGATATAGGCATAGGTAAGGATTTTCTGAGTAGTATTTTGATCACTCAGGAAATAAAGGCAAACAATTGACAAAAAGGGCCTCATGAACTTCAAAGGTGTCTGTTCAGCAAAAGAAACTGTCCTTTGAGTGAAGAGGCAGTCTTCAGAATGGAAGAAAATCTTTGCCAGCTATACATCTGACAGAGGACTAATATCTAGACTATACAAAGAACTAAAAAAACTAAACAGGAAAATGAACAACCCAGTCAAAAAGTAGGCTATGTAACTGAACAAAATTCTTAAAAGAACAAATATAGATGGTTATTAATTTTTTTGAAGTAGGGTAATACTCTAGCCTAGGTTGACCTAGAATTCATTCTGTAATCCAGGCTGGCCTCAAACTCAGTGATTTTCCACCTCATCCTTCCGAGTGCTGGGATTAAAGGTGTGCATCACTACACCCAGGGCCAAATGGTCAATAATTTTTTTAAAATTATTTATTTATTTATTTACATACAGAAAGAGAAAGAGAGAAGGGAGATAGAGAGAATGGGCATGCCAGAACCTCCAGCCACTTTAAAGGAACTCCAGAGACATGCACCGCTTTGTGCATCTATCTGGCTTTTGTGGGTACTGGTGAACTGAACCCGGGTCATTAGGTTTTACAGGCAAGTACCTTAACTGCTGAGCCATCTCTCCAGCCCAAATGCTGTTTTTTTAAAGTGTTCAACATCCTTACCCAACTGAGAAATGCAAATTAAAAACTACTTTCATTTCACCGCAGTCAGAATGGCTATCATCAAGGAAAAATACTACAGTAAATGCTAGAGAGGATGAGGGGAAAAGAGTACTTTTATTACTGCTGGTGGGAGGATAAACTGGTGCATTCACTATGGAAATCAGCATGTAGGTTCCTTAAAAAACTAAAAATAAATAAATAAATAAATAAATAAATAAATAAATAAATAAATAGAACTAATACATGACCCAACCATACCACTCCTAGGCATACAACCAAAGGACTCCATTCTACTATAGAGATATGTGCACATCCATGTTCACTTCTGCTCTATTTACAATAGCTAGGGAACAGAACCAGCATAGATTTCCATCAACTGATGACTGATTAGGTAATAAAGATGTGCTAATACACAGAATGCAATTTTATTCATCTGTAAAGAAAAAGGAAATTAAGAAATTTATAGGAAAATGGATGGAACTAGAAAATATAGTAAATGAGGTAACTCAGGCTCAGAAAGACAAATGCAACATGTTCTCTGTAATATGGATCGTAACTTCTAATTTCCAGATATGTATGTTTAAATTGGAGTATCTATAAGAGACCAGGATGGCAATAAAGGACTGTAGAGGGGAGAAGGGCCTTTAAGTGTGGGACAGAACACAAGTGATATAAAGTAATGGGGAGGACATGAAAAGGGTTAAGTAGGGATGAAGGCAAAGTGATGGGTGAAAAATGGGAATGGGGTGGATTGTGGATGGTTAGTCAAAAATTAGATGAGGGCTAGAGGAATTGGTTACTGGTTAAGGTGCTTGCCTGCAAAGCCTAAGGACCCAGGTTCAATTCCCCAGGACCCATGTAAGCCAGATGTCTAGCAGAAAATAGCAATAAAAGAAAAACTTGTTCTGGATTACAGAGCCCAACAGGCCAGAAGTTACCCACAAAAGCAGAGATAAGACCCTGGTCAGCCTTGAGCCACCTGCAGGGAGAGACCAGAGAACAGAGAGACAAGCTTCCTTCTACAAGCCTTCACAGGGGAGACCAAAGACCAGAGAGACAAGTTCCCTGCTCAAGCTGTGAGTTACTGGTAGTTTTGGGATGACTGGAGCAGAAACAAGAAATTTAAACTATGTAGCTGCCTGCTCACACCATGTACGCTTCTGTAACCTTGCTTGCTTGTAGGAAGAAAGATATAAAAAGCCCCTCTTGCCTAAGCTCGGGGCTGACGATATTACAGAGTGATCTGGGTTGTCAGTCCACTAGCATGAAGAAATCTTCCCCTCCTCTGTGCGCACGGCTTTGAGTCTCCTTCAGGAAATTCCCACAACAGATGCCCAAGGTGGAACATGTTTCTGGAGTTTGTTTGCTGTGGCTAGAGGCTCTATATACCCATTCTCTCTGTCTCTCTTCTATCTCTCTCTGTGATTGCAAATAAATAAATATTTTTAAAAAATTGAAAAAGATGATATGGAGAAAGTCATAAGGAAATCTACCTTATAAACTAATTAAAAATATAATTTCTCTGGGACTGGAGAGATAGCTTAGTGGTTAAGGCACTTGCCTGTGAAGCCTAAGGACCCAGGTTTGATTCCCCAGTACCCGATGCACAAGGTGGCACATGCATCTGGATTTCGTTTGCAGTGGCTGGAGGCCCTGGTGGGCCCATTCTTTCTCTCTCAAATAAATAAATAAATAAATAAATAAATAAATAAATAAATAAATAAATATTAAAAACTTTCTCGCTGCCTCTGTCAAATAAATAAATAATAATAATAAAATTAAAAAGGCTGGAGGGATGGCTTAGCAGTTAAGGTGCTTGCCTGCAAAGCCAAAGGATCCAGGTTCGATTCCTTAGGACCCATGTAAACTAGATGCACAAAGGGGGGCGGGCGCATGCATCTGGAGTTCGTTTGCAGTGTCTGGAGGCCCTGGCATGCCCATTCTCTCTCTCTCTCTCTGCCTCTTTCTCCCTGTCAAATAAATAAAAAATATATAATTAAAAATAAGAGAATGAAAAGAGGTTTCTGATAATAGAGGCTCTTTTCAGTCTTGATTTATTTTAAAGTAAAACTTCTCAAAATCTGCTAGCTGTCAAAGTATGTGAGTATAGGGAGACAAGAGGTGGATCTTAAACCAAGCACATGGCATGAGAACATGTGTACACATTAGAACATGAAAGAAACAAAGAATAGACTGTACCTGTGGTGAAACAGGCATGGTAATACAATGCTAATACTAAACAGAGGAAAAGAATGTAACTTTCAGTTAGTTTAGGGTTGATGGGTTGCAGTTCAGGTTCATTACCAGCCTCACAGCTCTTCAACAATGTGTGCAGACTAAGTGCTCACAGAAGAGGCATGGCTACATATAACTCAGACTCACTGAACTGCACTTTTAGGATCTGCCCATGTTACTGTATGTAAACTATACATCAGTATTTTAAGTGGAGGAAGGTCACAGAAAACTCAGCTTAAACTATTTATGTAGAATAAATTGTAGTAGTAAATGAATTTTAAATTATCTAACTGGTAGTAAGAGATAAAGGGGGCTGGTTGGAACCATGACCAAAGATCATAAACTCAATATGATATCAAATGTTTATCTGCAACCTTAGCACTCAAATTCAGTGTGGCTAATGAGGTATATTTGCATTGAGGCATAAGATATTTCCCATACTCATATACCTCACAGCAGGACCCTGCTTCTCTGTTGTATGAATGAAAAAGGGCAAAGGCCATAAGATCTGTGTGACCTTGAATACCAATGGAAGGTCTCTAGAAGCCAGTTCCTGATCAGGGGGTGAAGAACGCAGCATCAACAGCTGCTCTCTGTGACACTCTTAGGCTCCCTGAACTTAGCTCCTAGATTTAATTTTGTTTTGTTTTTCAAGGTAGGATTTCACTCTAGCTCAGGCTGACCTGGAATTTACTATGTAGTCTCAGGGTGGCCTCGAACTCACAGCAATCCTCCTACCTCTGCCTCCCGAGTGCTGGAATTAAAGGCGCCACCACACCTGGCCTAGATTTAATTTTTTTTTTTTTTTTTGGTTTTTCGAGGTAGGGTCTCTCTCTGGTCCACTAGATTTAATTTTTTAAGCAAGCCTGTTTTAGTGGATTAAGAGTTGAGATTCTTTGGTCTGGCTTTGGTCCTTCATTTTTGCTACTTGTGGGTATATAAATAACTTTCAGCAGTAATGTGGAAATAAAAGTGTTAGAATGAAATTTCTCAAACCTATTTTGAATGTTTATTTTAAAATATTTTTATTTATTTTCTAGCAGAGAGAGACAGAGACAAAGACAGTGAGAATGGGTGTGCCAGGGCCTCTAGCCATTGCAAAGGAACTCCAGATGCATGTGCCACTTTATGCATCTGGCTTTATATGGGTGCTAGGGAGCTGAACCCTGGTCATTAGGCTTTGCAGGCAAGCACCTTAACCATTGAGCCATCTCTCCAGCCCGATTTTGGGTATGTTTTAAAAATGGTATATTTTGTATATTTCCAACCAAAATTGTACTGACATACCATCCAATTTGAAAAGAGCCTTCCTTCCAAAAGGCTAGAAGGCACAATGTTTTTAATAAACATACACACACACAGATGCATGCATACCCATCCATCCTCTGGAAGGAAAAGGTTTTCATGTTATATTCAAGCCCAAAGTTCATCTTTGTGTTTTGAGTTTTACTATGTAGCCCAGTATAACCTGGATCTCACTGTGTAGTCCAAACTGGTCTCTAATTCCTGTATGCAGGAGGTAGCAAGAGAAGCAGTGAGAGTCTAAGCATACTTGGGACTCCACAGTGAATCACTATCTCAGGAATAAAGATACTAAGTAGGGAAGTTGCACAAGAGGAACAAGAATGTGCCCACTAGAATCTGCTTGGCGGCGGGGGGAGGGGATCACTAAGATTAGCTAATGATCTATTTGGCTTTTAGTAACTTCCTGGATGAACAGAGATGTTCCACTAGACTGCTGAGAGTGACAGTTCAGTACCCCATCACAATGTCTCTAATGGTAATTTCTTCAGAACTGTAACAACAACAACAACAACAAAGAAAGGCTAGAGAAATGGCTCACAGGTTGGAGATCCTTGCTTATGAACTTGACACCTCAAGTTCAATTCCCCAGTATCCACATAAACCCAGATGCACAAAGAGGCACATGCACCTGGAGTTTGTTTGCAGTGGCAAAAGGCCTTGGCTTGCTCATTCTCATTCATATTCTCTCTCTGTCCCTGCAAATAAATACAAAACTATATATTTTTTAAAAAGAAAATGTTCCTTCTTCCATTTGATTCCATAATAAAACTGTTGAGGAAAATCCAAACTCAAACTACACACCCTTAAGAGCATCAGCCCCTACCAGCTCCCCTGTGCATGAGGCCACATAGGGCACTGCATGAGACCCCACCCAGGCTGAGAGCCCTACCTTGCTACATGGGCTCCCTTCTCATCATCGGAGCTCACAGCCACATCACATGGGTCATCTGCAACTGAGCAAACAGTCTGCTCTTCCTTCTTACTGTCCTGTTTGCACTTCTTTCGCCTGCGTTTTTTCTTTTTAACAGAACTTGAAGTGAAAACCGTCTCTGCTTCCACAGTGTGTGAGATGTCTGAACTCTGAGATGGTTTGCCATCGCCTCCTGGTTTCACCAAAGGGGTGTCGATATCTTTGAAGAACTGGTCTTCTGTAGGGATTGGCGAGGTGGCAAGATAAGCAGGAAGCTTTTCCTTAAAGAATATGGAGAAAGAAAAGTTATCAATGACAAACTGGACAGCTGATCAAAGCCAACACTTAATCCTCTGAGCAAGCAAGTTTTCCCAGTTGTAGGAAGACATATTCCCTTCAGATGAGAGGCACAGGGAACTGAGGTCTGCTGCCTGCTCTGCACTGCCTGCTAGGCACAAGTACGGCTCATTTTAGTACATGCAACTGAGCATGTGGAGAACTGCTATGGCACCTTGGCACAAAACAAAGAGAAGTTGCAATTTACATGGAGCCAATTCAATTCTCTGCAGAGCTATTCAAAACACCAGCAGCATTCTGGGGGAGGTGGTATGTGAAGAGTCTGCTGAGGGCTTAGGAAGAACTGTAGGAACAAAATCAAGTAGCAGTCAGTATGCCTGACAAGGGGCAGCAGGTAAGTGAAGGGAGGCAGACAGTGGTTGAGGCCAAATTAACTGAGGGTAGAGGAAGGAAGGAAGGAGGTTAAAATACAGGTAATATGATAGAAAGCACCCCATACACATATGTAGAAACACCTCCACCTATATAGTCATGATCTATATAGCCATGATCTATACACCCTTCTCCTGTCAACAAAGCTGAACCTGGAGAAGAGGACCAAGCATGTGTTTGGCACCACTGGACAGGAGAGGTGGGCACACAGCTCCATTATGGAGCAGCCAAAGAAAACTGGTTCGACTATCTAGGACCCACATAAGCCAGATGCACAAGGTGGCACACACATCTGGAGTTCGTTTGCAGTGGCTGGAGGTCCTGGTGTGCCCATTCGCCCCCTTTCCCTCTCTCTCTCTCTGCCTCTTTGTCTCTTAAATAAATAAAATAAATTTTTTTTTTTAAAAAAGCTAAAAGAATAAAAAATGTTTTATTAATTACTGTGATGCTGGAATTTATGGTGCTTTAATCTGTTCTTTGCCTTGTCTTTGACAAGGTAAATTTTGTTTGGTAAGTAAATGCAAATGAGGTAACATAAAAACAGGAAAGAGGTCCAGGAAACCACTGCTTGACAAGGTTCCATTCTGTAAGTGGAACGAATACAGTGCTGCTTTACACACCAGCACCCATCAGCTGATGGCTCTTCTGTCAACTAACAAATGACTTTAAAAAAATCTCATTTTGCTATTGCTTATTTTGGGTGATATTTGTCTTCATGCACTTTTTTCCCTAAAATATTATTTATTTATTTGAGAGAGAGATGGAAAGAATGGATGTGCCAGGGCCTCTAGCCACTGCAAACGAACTCTAGATGCATGTGCCACCTTGTGCATCTCTCTCTCTCAAATAAAATTAATTTTTTTTTTTTTAAAGAGAAGCTTTCTGTATGCTCTCTGCACCTCGGAAGTTGGTGTGAACAAGGTTCTCATTCCTCAGCAATTTTTTTAAAAGGTGTTTATTTATTTATTTAAAATTTTTTTTTTGGTTTTTGGAGGTAGGGTCTTACTCTAGTCCAGGCTGACCTGGAATTCATTATGTAGTCTCAGAGTAGCCTCAAACTCATTATGACCCTCCTACCTCTGCCTCCCAAGTGCTGGGATTAAAGGTGTGTGCCACCATGTCTGGCTGATATTTTAAATTTTATTATTGATTTATTTACTTATTGGGGATGGGGCAAACAGAGAACGGGCACTCCAGGGCCTTCAGCTCCTGTAAACGAACCATGTGCATCTGGCTTATGTGGGTTCTGGAGAACTGAACCTGGGTTCTTTGGCTTTGCAGGCAAGTGCCTTAACTACTAAACCATCTCTCCTGACCCCCTAGCTCCTTTTTGGTAGTTGCATTTTTTAATATAAACCAAAAATTTGTCTACCCAGCAATCATTTATACAGTTATGGAAATGGCTCTTTGTCTTAGGACATGCTGTAGAAGCCTGAGCACAGTGTGTAAGGTGGCTGTGACTCTTAAGAACTTACATATTCTTCTTCAGTCTCCTCCACAAAGAAAGCCTCTCCATTATCACCCAGTTTCATATGAAGATCCACCGCACTGCCATTGATTTCTATATCAATCTGAGGGAGATGCAAAGTACAACTTATCACTTTCAGGCTTTCATTCAAGCTCAACTAACCTAAATTCCTGAGCTCTCACAAACCAAACTTGGTACCCAGTTTCTAGAGCTACAGCCTCTCAGAAGCATTGCCGCTGGCCTACAAGAAACAAACGTGGGCAAGGGAAGAGATGGGTAGCCAGATGCTGAAAGAAAATGCTTCACTACTTACTTTCCTAATGTTTAAGAAGTTTGTTGTGGAATCCCTCTTTTCATTTTTATGGGACAGTGTCCTACTATGTATACCCATCTGGCCTCAAACTTGTAGCAATCCTGCTTCAATCTCCCCAGTGCTGGATTACATGTGTCACCATGCCTGACTTAATCTGCTAAATATTATAAAATGAGGGAATATTGTCCACAGACACTTGTACACTTTCCAAATTAGAGAATAAGCAGGCCTCACCTTGCAGAATTTAGACATTCACATAACTTATATTACCTGAGTATGTGAGCAGTAAGTAAATTCCCTGTTAGCAAAACTATCCACAGGTTTACTATGTAAATGATAGATGCCATTAGTGTCAGTGAGCAAGCAGTGGCTGTCTGCTGGTGATGGGCCACTGGGCACTAGGCCTAGAGCAAAGCCTGGTAGTTGTGTGCCAACCTCATTTCCCGCTCACAAACTCATGGAACATGAACAATTCAGAGAGAAAATCATTGGCCAAGATATGAAAGAAAGCATAGCCAAGAAACCAAAACTATAATGCTGGGAGGGAGAAAAATTCCACTCAAGTTTCAGTTATAGAAGAAAGAGCTCACCGTGAGAACAATGAGCTTAGAACCACTGGACAGACCTGTAAGTGCCGTCATAGCTTATATTTATAAAAATGTCTTTAGACTTATGTCTAAAGATAAACTTTGTATGATGAACTATAAACAAAAATGGCACAGTAGTAAATTTTTCTTAACCACAGGGATGATGGTTAGCAATTTTGAAGGTGTTTTATGTGCATTTTAAGATTTCAACACTGGGGCTAGAGAGATGGCTTAGTGGTTAAGCACTTGCTTGTGAAACCTAAGGACCCTGGTACAAGGCTTGATTCCCCAGTACCCACATAAGTCAGATGCACAAATTGACGCATGCATCTGGAGTTTGTTTGCAGTGGCTAGAGGCCCTGGTGCATCCATTCTCTCTCTACCTCTTTGCCTGTCACACTCAAATAAATAAATAAATAAATAAATAAATAAATAAATAAATAAATAAAAACAATTTTAATAAAAAGATTTCAACACTGGGCTGGAGAGATGGCTTTGCAGTTAAGGCACTTGCCTGCAAGCCAAAGGGCCGAGGTTCAAATCCCCAGGACCCATGTAAACCAGATGTACAAGGTGGCGCATGCGTCTGGAGATGCCCTGGCATGCCCATTCTCTCTCTCTCTCCTTCTCTTTGCCTCTTTCTCTCTCTCAAACAAATAAATGAAAATAAAACATTAAAGCCGGGAGTGGTGGTGCACACCTTTTATCCCAGCTCTTGGGAGGCAGAAGGAGGAGGATCACTGTGAGGTCAAGGCCACCCTAAGAATACAGTGAATTCCAGGTCAGCCTGGGCTAGAGTGAGACCTTACCTTGAAAAACCAAAATAAATTAATAAATAAAAAATAAGTAAAAATAAAAGATTTAAACAATGTGCATAACCAGGACTGTATTTCTCACTGTATGTTGTTTATAAACAATAAAAATCAAATATTTAAAGTTATTTTAGCTTTAGTAAAATAGACAAACTGATTATCCTCCTAATTTTTCTTTTTGGAGGTTATTTACCCAATGTAGCTAGAGAAAAGGATTAATTCTTTTTAGATGCAAATTCTGAATCTGAATTGCTTACAATACCATCTTATAAAAATCAGTACTGCATAGCCATTACTCGGGTTTTAAATATGATACTATTCAACATGACTATACATTATTGTCTTGATTTGACTTTGAATGGAATTTGGTCTTTGAAAAAGTTAACAAATTGTGCTAATGTTGCAGGCACTTTAAAAATATGCAAAAGGGGCTAGAGAATGCGTTAGTGGTTAAGGCACCTGCCTGCAAAGCCTAAGGACCCATGTTCAACTCTCCAGATCCCAGGCAAGCTAGATGCACAAGGTAACTCAAGCACGCAAGGTGGTGCATGTGTCTGGAGTTCAATTACAGTGGCTGGAGGCCCTGGTGCACCAATTCTCTCTATCATAAAAAAAAGGCCAGTCTACTGGGCTTGCTCCGAAAAAATATGCAAAAGCTCTTTAGACAACAAAGGAAAAAAACTTTTTAAATATATTTTTTAAAGTTTTATTTGTTTATTTGCAAGGAGAGAGAGAGAAAGGGAGAGAGAAAGAAAGAGAATGGGCACACCAAGGCCTCCAGCTACTGAAAATACACCATTTTGTGTATCTGACTTTACATTAGGGAATGGAACCCAGGTCATTAGACTTTGTAGACAAGCACCTTAACAACTGAACCATTTCTCCAGAACCCCCCCCCAAAGGTAAAAAATTTCAAGAGAAGTACCAAGGTAGAATAAATGCTTCCCAAGGTGATTATCTCAGAGGATACTCATTCCAATATATTACATTCTAGTGAAGTGGTTCCTAAAATAACCACTCATTAATTATCAGTCATATTTCTTACCCTCTGGCTCAATGTTGGTCAATGTATTTAACGATGCTGAAATGGAAGTGATATTCAGAAAATACTAGGTGTTGAGGATACCTGGTTTGCTTACAATCTTTGGGTAAGAATATTTTAGTGTCTTTGGTGGATCTGTTCATCCTCACTCATTTTGGACATTTCAAGTGGGTTCACTTGTGAAGGTGAGGGTGCTGTCCAAGCTAGACCAGTCTACATATTCCACTGCCAGTTACAGGTGATCCAAGTCTTAAGACTTAGTAACAATACTGTGTAGGAAGCAACTTCTCCGGGGCTTGCTGGAAGTGAGCCTGAAGGCCCTGGCTGCCCTCTTAAACTTACGAAGATCCCACACAATCAGACAGAGCTTAGAGGCAGAAAAGGGATTTTGGCAACATCTTTAAAATCTCTGAAACAGTAGTGACTACTTTAAATGCTCACAAACTTTGGCTCTATAGCTTTTTTGCTTAAGCTAGTAGGAGGTGGACTTTTGAAACCCATAGTGAAAACAGTTCTAATACTATACATCAGTTTTGTGATAAGTCAACAAAATTACTATCAGAAATAGCAAGTAAGCCAGTAACCACTGTGAGCAGCGCACATGGACAGGGGCTGTAGCTAGAACCTGTAGCCTCCAGAAGGAAGGCAGCCCTGCCTCCATCTGGATACCCCTACCTGCTTCATTTCAGAACTCTGACTCCCAGAAAGGACTGTTTTGCAACCTTTTACTACCCCGGATGGACACACACACCAGTGCCTGAGGAGCAGCTGTGGATGAGACTTGGGCAGTAGAATGAGAAGGCCTGGGGCACTCCCACCAGGGTCCACTTGCCGGCTACTGCAGCAAGTACTCCCCATGCCCTAGATCACAGAGCAGACACTTTCATAGCTAACCTACTTAATCTTCAAAGGTTTTCCAGTCATTGCCCACAAGGTACCAAACGGGGGAAGAGTCATTGACTCTCCAGACCAGTCCATATACCAACAGAACACTGTGATGACCTGAGCCATGCAGAGCAGAAAACTGCAGCTGAACTCTGGCCAAATCCTTGACCAATAAATGAAATATAATAAAGTTTATTATTTAAGAAAAAAATCAAGTAAAAGCTCACTTTCTAAAATTAAGCTCCTGATTCTTGTATACTCAGAGTACAGGTATTCTTTCAAACAAGTACACATCAGGGAAAATTATTAAACCATGTCTCTCTGAACTTTGTGTTACCACATTTGAAAATCCAGTCTTAAAGGAAAAAATCAGTGGATAGCTTTCCCCTCACCCAAACTGACTTAAAATAAGAGGTTAATAAAAGCCAGTGTATCTTTTAAAAAAATTTCATTTACTTACTTGAGAAAGAGCGTGTGCAGATACAAGAGAAATAGAGAGAGAGGAAGATAGAATGGGTATGCCAGGCCCTCCAGCCACTGCAAACAAACTCTAGATGCATGCACCACCTTGTGCATCTGGCTTTATGTGGGTACTAGGGAATTGAACCTGGGTCATTAGGCTTTGCAGTCAAACGCCTTAATCACTAAGCTATCTCTCCAGCCCAGAAAGTGTATCTTTAGACAGACATGGTTTCAGTTTTATGATCATAAGAAAGCTATGTTTTATTAAGTTAAATGGACAAATATCATGCCCAACATACCCACTGTGTATGTTGTGAATGTGAGGGAGCAAGAAGAAATTTTCTTTTTTCCTATGTCTTGTGTATTATTAAAAGTTGTTAAAAGTAGTGGGGGGTCTAATAGGGTAACAATAGAATGAATTATGCAGCCTGGCACAGAAACACACTCCTAAACTAGAGGTAAAAGCATACAGGGCTGGAGAGATGGTTCAGCAGTTAAGGCGCTTGCCTGTAAAGCCTAAGGACCCAAGTTCAATTCCTCAGTACCCACATAAAGCCAGATGCACTAAGCTGGAGTTCACTTGCAGTGGCAAGAAGCCCTGGTATGTCCATACTCACTCTTTCTGTGTCTGTTCTCCTTCCCTCCCTCTCAAACAAAATTTTTTAAAAATGCAGACAAGAGCATCTCTCTATTCAGTTACTCCCTGCAGATGACAAGGCATCTGCTTGATTTGATCTGAAGAAAGATCAAAATCCTGATGGAAAACATTCTGGGGTAAGGGATGGAAAATTTCCAGGCATTAATAGTTTCCTGTTGATTCCTCCAAACAGATCCTGTACAGAAAAAAAAAAAAAAGAAAGAAAGAAAAAAGAAAAGAAAAATGCAGAGGAACTAAACTGTGGCTGAACAACACTATTTGGAACACATTCACGTTATCTGAGAAAAAGCGCTTTTGATTTCTGAAATGGACCAAGCTGAGGCCAGACCACACAAATGCTGCCACCCTGAAATGTGTTTCTCCAGGGGAAACTCATCTTGGAATGCCTAGAAAAGAGAACTTTCCAGAAGGAAACCCACCTTCTCTTACTTTTAAAAAACAACCTAAGTTTAAATAGATGGGATTTTGTTTCCAAAGAATATTAGTTATTATAAAACAAACAAAAAAACTTCAAGACAGTTGTTTTGTTCTCAACCTAGGCAAGTTGGTCCTTGGACACATACTTTTAGATCTGTGACAGAAAACAGGTGAAGATCTTTCACAAGGCTCTAAAACCTTAATAGAAAGAAAACTACCAGAAAGTTTCACCAATATCTCAGTTTTTAAAAATAATTTTAAAATGTTTTTTTTTTTTTTTTTTGTTTTGAGGTAGGGTTTCACACTAGCTCAGGCTGACCTGGAATTCACTATGTAGTTTCAGGATGGCCTTGGAACTCATAATGATCCTCCTACTTCTGCATCCTGAATGCTGGAATTAATGTGTGCCACCATGCCCAACAATATTTTTATTTATTTATTTCAGAGAGGGGTGGGTGGGAAGAAGAAGGAAGGGAGGGGAAAGAGTATGGGCATGCCAGATCCTACAGCCACTGCAAACAAACTCCAGATGCATGTGTCACCATGTGCATCTGGCTTACGTGGGTCCTGGGGAATTGAACTTGGGGCCTTTGGCTTTGCAGGTAAGCACCTTAACTGCTAAGCCATCTCTCCAGTCAAGTTTTTTCTTTCTTTTTTTTTTTTTTGGTATGTGTATGGGCATAAACATATGTGCATTGGTGTGCATATGAAGTTAAGACAACTTCAGGTGCCAGTTCTCACCTCCCAACTTGCTTGAGGCAGGGTCTCATGTTGTTCACCTCTGTGTTTGCCAGGCTTGCTGACCCATGAGTTTCTGGGGTCTCCTGTTCTCCACCATCCTTCTTGACATAGGCACACTGGGGTCCCAGGCACACACTATGGTATCTAGTTTCTATGTGGTCCTGGGGATCCAAACTCCAATCTTCATGCTTACACAGTCAATGCTTTATCTACAGAGCCTTCTCACCCGCTTACGAACTCAGGTTTTAAACTTGACTTCAGAACACACATATATACCCTATGCAAGTCTTCTTATCAATACTTGAGGGAAAGGATATAAAAATACGTGAACATCACTGTAACTTACCCCTCTCTCCTCATACACAGAAACAAAGAAAAGGCAACACAAGAACATTAAAATGTGGCACTAATTTCTTTCAAACAATTTTTTTCCTGAGGTAGGGTCTCACTCTAGCCCAGGCTGACCTTACACTCACAGTAATCCTCCTACCTCTGCCTCCCAAGTGCTGAGATTAAAGATGTGTGCCACCATGTCTGGATTAAACAAATATTAGCCCATTACATTCTTTACTAGTATAAAGGTCTTATCCTATTTAAAAGTGCTGTATTACATGAAACTAAATGTGCTGACTTCCTCATTTTTTTTTTCTGTTTTGCTTTTCTTAGTTTCAACATGTAAGATTATCATAATTTTCACTTTCTTTTTCCTCTGAAAAGACTTCTTGCAATAGTTGTTCACTTTAGAAGCAATTTCAAATACTTAGGGCTGGAGAGATGATTTAGTGGTTAAGGTGTTTGCCTGTGAAGCCCAAAAACTCTTGTTCAACTCTCCAGGTCCCAGGTAAGCCAGACACACCAAATGACGCAAGTGTGCACATGCACACAAGGGGTGCATGCATCTGGAGTTCAACTGGAGGCCCTGGCATGCCAATTCTCTCTCTCATTCTCTTTCTCTCTCACTCTCACATAAAAAACAAAAAGCAGTATCTACAGGTTGATACCACCGTCCTAAAGGCTGTCTTAAGTGCCCAGCAGTTTGCCACAGGATTTGTCTATTGTTCCCTAACACTCAGGGCAGGCTGTGAGCGTGCTGCACTTACCACTTTCTCTTTGGATCTCAGGACACCCAGCTTCCCAAACCGCACATGAAAAGGTGAACACTGATAGGTGCCATCCTGTTGGCGCACCACAACGACATCGATGCACCCAGAGAGGGTAGCTTGATTAATGCCCTTGTAGAGTTCCTTTACGGTGACGAGCACCTGCCCAGCCAGCTGGCCCACATAATTCATGGTTTGAGACTGCAAGAAAATAAAACAGACGAGATGTTAGTTCTGAATTTGTGAGCTGATGACAATGACAAGAAGTGTAAGAGTAGAAACTGAACCTGTACTATTCACTTGCACACCCGAATTCCTAACATCATTAACCTCACGAACATACAGCTTATCAGTCTCCTGCTACTAGTGTTGGCCATTCTCATCACATCTCACACCTCAGCCTGAGGCAGTACCAGTTCCTTTCTCTTTCCCACCATGAGGGGCGAGGCCAACTGTCATTAGGGGCTTCCCACATACCACCTCCCCCATCTGGAGCTCAAGACCCACACCATAACTGAAGAACTCTGTCCACCATGGCTGCCGTCCTGCCAAGGCTGTCTGAGCCTGGGATTACTGCATCCACTCTGGTCACAGCCAAGCAGAAAAGCACAGGAAGGTCATCCCCAACAGAAGAGGTCTGGGATCTGCATGGAACTACTAATAGAGAGTACCATGGTTCAGATACATGCTAGATGGAAAAAACTGATGGGTTTCCACAGGCCTAACACATTTATAACATTAATTTTAGGAAAAATAGATATCCACATCCCACAAAGTTCAATGCACAGAAAGAAAATTTAGTCTTGCTCCTCAACCTCAATTCACTACTCCAATCAGGATCACAAGTCTGCAAAGGGTTCTCCAGGAAAGGTCCAGCAGGCTGCAGCTAAACCCAGCTTACCCACTCCTTCTGTTAAAAAAAAAAAAAACAAAAAAAAACACCCACACCAAACCAAAAAACCCTTTAGTTCTAAGGCTGTCGTACTATCACAAGATGTGATCATGCCACTCACTAGACAATGCCACCCCCAGTGGTTCTCCTTGATGTAGGCAAAGAGACAAATGACCCTCCAGTGCCCAGGCCAATCCAGAAGAGTGACAACTCCAAGCTACTCACCACAGCAGTGGTCTCTTTAAACTCAGCTTTGAAGTTTCCCTAAGCTCAAAGTCCATCTCTGCAGTCTCTGAGGGACATTCTGTGTTGTTAGGTAATACCAAACAAACTGGGAGGAAGAATGCTGGTCCCCTGAGAAAACAGTGTGGCCTGCCAGTTTGCCTGCGCATGAGTCACCCTACTCACCACAGACGAGCCACGGCTGAGTCACTGAATTGCCTTTTCTGCCCAGACACCCCAATGAATGTGGAAGCATGGGGCATCAGTTCTGTACCGTGAAGAGTAGCATAGCCCTGATAATTCTCCCTGGACGCTTACGTGACCAAGACTTCAAAATGTACCAACAAAACAGCTGGCTTTGAGCAAAATATATTGGTGACCAAGCTTACAACTATGTAAGAAGGCAGCATCCTTTGTGATGTTGTTTTAAAACAATTATAAGCAGGTGGTGATTCTGGTTTTATTTATTTTTTATAGAGAATGGGCATGCCAGGGTCTCTAGCCACTACAAATGAACTCTAGACACATGTGCCACCATGTGCATCTGGCTTATGTGGGACCTGGGAATTGATCCTAGGTTCTTAGGCATTGTAGGCAAGTGCCTTAACTGATAATCCATCTCTCCAGTCCTGATTCTGGTTTTAGAATAACTGATTTGGCCTTGATAGCAAGGCCAGATTAGGCACACATCAAATACTCAATAATTATTATTTTTAATTATTATTATTATTATTTTCTTTTTTTGGTTTTTCGAGGTACGGTCTCACTCTAGCCCAAGCTGACCTGGAATTCACTATGTAGTCTCAGGGTGGCCTCAAACTCACAGTGATCCTCCTACCTCTGCCTCCCAAGTGCTGGGATTAAAGGCGTGCGCCACCATGCCTGGCAATTGTTTTTTATTATTTTGAGGTGGGGTCTCACCCTGTGTGGTTCAGGCTATCCAGGAACTCATCATGTAGCCCAGACTGGCCTCAAGCTCAAGGTAATCCTCCTGTGTCACTTTCCCAAGTGCTGGGATTATAGGTATGTACCACCATGCCTGGCAATAATTATTTCTTAAAGGAATTATCAAAGGAACCAGCAATAAACAAGACTTTAAAAATATCAACACTGTGTGTGGGAAGAAACACTGTCTCCTCAGAATATTCATGTAACATGTAATGTACTTTTAAAAATTAACCTTCTTTCCATCTTGAGCCCACTGTAGATGACTCAGTTCTAGATCCAATGGACACTTGGCTGGGTTTGCCCGGTTACACCACCAGTACAGCATCACAGCAGGACAAAAACAGTCAACATGCCTGGCAGCCAAGGACCCTCCCAGCTGTGCTGGCACCGTACTTTCTCCTAGAAAGCTGTACAGATGACATCACACAGAACACAGCGCTGGCTGGGTTCTTCCTCCCACTTCTCTGGAGACTTCTCAGGCTGCCATGTAGTATTGCTGAGCAGTGTTCTATGGTAAGGTCTTACCATTGTTTATTTAACTAAATAACTGAACTGTTGACAGTCACTAGTTATTACAAATAAAGCCACAATTATAAGCATCTACGTACAAGTTTTGTGTGAAAATACAATTTTCATTTCATAAGGACTACTGCCCAGCGATGAATGGCATGCTTGACTCTTCAGAGCACTGCCGACTACTCTCAGAGTTGCTCACACCCACTGCAAGGTGTGACAGAGCCAATTGTTTGCATCCTCCCACAGCATACCACGGGTCACACATACTTTTTTTTTTTTTTTTTGGTTTTTCAAGGTAGGGTCTAGCTCTAGCCCAGGCTGACCTGGAATTAACTATGTAGTCTCAGGGTGGCCTTGAACTCAAGGCGATCCTCCTACCTCTGCCTCCCAAGTGCTGGGATTAAAGGCATGCACCACCACGCCCGGCCACACATACATCTTACTTGGACTGTGATGACAGGTGTCAAGTGACCCTGGGCTTACCTTGCGCTTGCCTAGCAGCTGATGCTGAACCTCTCTTCATCTGCTGACCTGCCATGGGAATGACTCATGCTTGTTGCATGAAAGAGTCCTGCAACTAACTTAGAGGGAAAGGTAATGCACATCTTGTTTCTTATTTCTGTGGCCATGGCAAACAATTTTATCATGCTAAGAGTAGCTCCAAAGGCAGAAGTGAAATATAATTCAGTTAAAGTTAGTCCATTATTTCACTACTTTTACCAGGAAATATTCCTCTGCAACCTAGAACACTCAGGAGGGTTACATCCTGTAAGGACACAGGTTCTCAAGAACCATTTTGTCTGGCCACAGCATCCTAGGAGTCAATCATTTTGTTTCTGATTGAAATGAATTTTGTTAAAAAGTGTGAAAAAAGCTTGCAATAGCACAAGCCTTAAAAAACCTGAAAAAATGGTTAACTCTTAAGCATCTATATTCAGCCATAAAGAACTATCTTATAAATGTGTAACAAGCTTGCATCAGCTAGAGCATAAAATCCATAATTAAGCCTAACTACTTCTCGTCAAGATGATTTTAATCACCATGGTTAAGAGATGTGCTGTTATACATAAAAAAAAATCTATTGTGTGAATTCTAGTTGCTGAATGTAGGAAAATACAGGCTGCCAAATAACTGGTTTTCTCTTGGCAGATATGAAACAATTCCACTTATATTATAGATTATGGGAAAATGAAAATAAATAGAAGACAGAGCTTAATGCGAACTGCAGCCTGGGGATGACCACCAGTAGCCTGTGGAAAAAGAGGCTGCCTCATGGCTGTGTCTGCAGCCGTTGATCTTCAAGTGCATGAGTGCACAAGTGTGCGCGGGTGTGTGAAACAGCTTCCTCTTTGGGCAGAATCATTGCCATAAAACTTTGTCTACATAGGCCAGCACCAGCCACTTGAAGCCCAAGAACAAAGACAGATAGCTGTGCTGGCCTGACTGAGCACATGTGAATATGCAAGCCCAGTCATGCCCAGGAAAACACCTACCAGACACTAGCTTTTGGTGCCCCTAGTAACGAGTATAGTAAAGGGACACCAATTACAAGCAGAGGCAGAGGTAGGAGGATCGCAGTGAGTTTGGGGCCATCCTGAGAATACATAGTGAATTCCAGGTAAGCCTGAGTGTATCTGAGTGTATCTGTCTGAGTGTATCTCCCACTACAGCCCTCACCCCTAAGGTAAAGTATTTTGGGGTACGGACCTTTGAGAGCTCAGGATATTCAGATGAGGTCATGAGGGTGGACAGAAAGTGTACCACCCCATGATGGACTGTGTCCTTAGAAGGAGAGAGATGAGAGAGATCAGAGTCTGCAAGCTAGAAAAGAGGGCCCTGTCCAGACATGGTCTTGGCCTTCAAACCTCCCAAGCTGTGAGAAACCATTTCTGTTGCATGAGAAACATTTGTTTAAGTCAAATGTTACCTGTGACATTTTGTTCTTGCCAAACTATTAAAGACAAGAATCTTCTTCAACAGTGTATGCTGTGCCACTTTTTAGTTCTGGTATACAGATTACCAGTCGACAGAGACTACCTCCTTAAGTCCACAGCAGTGAACCACTGTTGTTGCTAGGCCCACTGCTTTACACTGACTACTGCCTCCCTCAGATGACACTACCACATCAGATAGTGCTGCACAACCAGAACTAGCTCTTTGCTATGCTGGCCCATGCACCCTGCCTACTTAAACTATCTGAAATGACGAGGTCCACCTTTAAACTTATGACCAACTGGAGAACTGGTTATGCCTTTAGAAGAAGTACCCCTAAACTAGACACAATGGCTCAGTTACAGCCAGATACAACATGTACAGTACTTTGCTTAGGTCTGGGTACCTGTCCCCAGAGACTGGGTTAAATGTGAGAAACTCCCATGAAAGAGGTACTCACTGATCAAGTGAGACCCTACCTTGAAAAACCAAATAAACAAACAAACAAGAACATGAACAACCTGTAGACAGTAAGCAACTCAAATACTTACTGAAGGTCGCACAGCCCTTTATATAAAATTCAGTATGCTGAATAGTTCTTCACACATGAAATTCAGAAGTGCTCATGATAGATTTTTCTTATCAAATATTTTAAAGTAAAGGAGGACATATACTAGTGTGTGGAGTAAATGGGAATCTAAGATTCAATAAAATTTAAAGATTTGCTTAGCATCCTTTTCTGAGCATCAACGAGACTCTAGAGCAGATCCTGACACAGGACAGTTACTTACAAATGGAGTTTTATCAGTACGTTCAAATAATGCATTATTTTTGTCTCATAAAACTATTCCAATTTACTTTAAGGTGATGTGTTCTATCAAGAATAGCTCATTAAAGAAAAGAGTAAATAAACTGGGCATGGTGGCACACGCCTTTAATCCCACCACTCGGGAGGCAGAGGTAGGAGGATCACTGTGAGTTCAAGGCCACCCTGAGACTACATAGTGAATTCCAGGTCAGCCTGGACTAGAGTGAAAGCCTACCTTGGAAAACAAAACAAAACAAAGCAAAACAAAACACCAAAAAACCAAAACAAAAAAAAAAAGAAGAAAGAAAATGGATGGATCTAGAAAGGATTATACTTAGTGAGGTAACCCAGGCCCAGAAAGCCAAACGTCACATGTTCTCTCTCATATTTGGATCCTAGCTACAAATGATTGGACTTCTATGTGAGTAAAAATAAAACTCAGTAGCAAAAGCCAGTAAGCTAGAAAGGGGATATAAAGGGAACAGAAAGGGGGGGGGCTTAATAGGATAGTATTGTATATATGTAAGTAGAAGAACAGATTAATGGGGGTGAAAAGGCTTAAGTGAGGTCAGGAGAAGAGACTGAGTAAAGGAATGGTGGAGGTTGTATCTAAGAGGATATAAATAAGTCATATGGAAACCTACTTTTCTGGACAATGGAACACTCAGAAGCCATAGATTGTTAATAAAAATTTTCAGTGCCAGGGATGGGATACCTTCCAGTGAGTTGTTGCCCAGGGAGGTCATTGATACCCCCAAAACATTATAGGCCATTGCCAAGGCCCTTGGTTTCCCACCAGGAATATATGGAAAGACCCTATTGCTGAAGACTCCACATACTTGGGTGGCAAGTTCACTGAGAAATCCTGCTGGAGCTGGCTGAAAGCCTCCTCCATGTGGACCAGCTGACAAAGTTGGAAAAACCTACACTGCATGCAGTTCAATGGGAGAGAGAAAACACCAGTGAAGGTACTCAACAGTGAACACTGCAAGCTTTAAATTTGGCCAGCCAGGCCAAATGAGCCAACGGGTGCAATAGTGGCATGTCTGTTATGGGGGAAACCAACTGTTCTCTAATTGGACTAGAGGCCCGCTCCATGGGAGGGAATACGTCCCTGATACTGAAAACCTACAACAGGGGTAGTCATGAGCCCTAGGGGTATAATGTCAGCTGGTATCATGCTAAATGTATATACTATGCACATCAAACTGGCCAGTAAGCACTTCTTGTGATGTCCATACCCATATATTAATGATACTCTCATTTTTGTTTAGAGAAGCTTCTCTTTTCAGATGGTGGCGACCTTGGGATGACTCAGGAGGCACCATGGTGCTGAGAAGAAGGGACAGAGGAGTGCTCAGCACTGAAACATCTCTAACACACTTTCCAAGGCTCAGGGTCCATTGCAGAAGAGGGGGTGGAAAGAATGGAAGAGTCAAAGGAAGGGTATGACTCCTTACAACATGCTCCTACAGACACAAAATGGCCTGGATATCCATGACCTCACAGTGCCTGACCCTACCTACACAAGACCATTATAATAGGAGGAAAAGATCATGACATCAGGGTCCTCACTTTCAAGGGATTTCAGGGATGCATCTGCCCTAAGCTTCTCTCTGGCAAGGGAAGGGCAGGAGTTCAAGTCCCAGAAGCTTCCTCACATCTTGTGAGGACTTAACTGAGAAACGGATGATAACAGGAAAGGTTACAAGGTAGACAGCAAACTTTATAGATGACATGAAGGAGTGCAGTCTCTGAGAAGTTCAAGCAGAGCTCGGACAACATGCTGAGCCTTGACAGCCTAGCCTCCCAGTAAATACCTGACTTTGTGCCACTTAGTGTTTTGTTTTTTCCCCTGTCTCAGCAGGCTTCCAGTTTAATTTTTATTATCTTACAAGCTCATTTTATAAAATAAGAAAGGAGAGCAGCACAAGGACAAACTCAGCTCCCCTGTCCCCACCTCAGCTCCACAGAATTGATGACCATCAAGGCTACCTCATCTCCTGGAAGCCAAGGCAGTCCGTCAGAAAGGCTGACATCTGCATGTGTAGAATCCACTGCTCCTCCAAGACCCTCAGAGGAGCAAGGCCCCAAATCTCTCAGAACACGCCAAGGTCTTGTCAGACTGTACAGTATGGGTGGCTGAATAGGGCTCTCCTTCACTTCCAGAAACGCTAGTGCTTATCTGTAAACTAAAACCCAGTGTGTCTCCCAGCAAGCTTCCTGAATACACCAAATTGTCCAGACAGCTTTCTTGTCACAATGAAAAAGGAAGTCCGTTAGAGGCTTTGCTCAGGAAAGGCTATTCACTGCAATGCCCCTGTAGGTTTAACTTAGAAACAATCAAGACAAGTGTGTATTCCATTAAAACCAACAAGACTCAAGTCACGCTATCAACATGCCTGCTACATCGGTCTTTTCCAGGCATGGCTAATTGCACAGAAACCTCCTTCATGCCAGGCCAGGCACTACACCAGGTCCTTCAAGATCCAAAGAAACAGTTCCACTCCACTTCTCTCCCAGAGGGCCTTGGATACACCAGGGAAGACAAATACTGTCTTAACTTATAGAATGCTCTGTGAGAATGCCTTTAAACATTTTTTGAGACATCCTAAATAACCTGAGCTGCCCTTGAACTTCTAATCCTCCTGCCTCCACCTCCCAAGTGCTGGACTGCAGGCATGCATCCCATGTGGTTTCTGCAGTGCTGGATGAAACCCTGGGCTTTGTGCATGCCAGGCAAGCCCTCTCCCAACTGAGCCACATCCCCAGCCCCGAAAATGCTATGTTGGTGCCTTTTTCCCATTTTGTGGTGCTGCAGATCAAGTCCAGCGTCCTGAGCAAGCCACGTAAGTGCTCTACTGAGCTGCACCACTCACCTCTTGGGTGACCTTTAGCAAGACCACAGAAGAGAGGAAATAATCTGCTTGGGAGAGTCAAGGAGGGCTTCAGGATGCAAATCACACTGATTCTAAGGACAGAAATAAGTCCGAGGGTTTATTAGATTGGGGGGGGGGGGTTCCTGGTAGGTAGTTCCAGGCACAGAGATCAGGCAAAGCAACAGTGAGTTTGAAGGGCTTAGGTGAGATAATGACACAAGGCCTGGAACCCGGGCACATGTATCTTATGGTGCTGGGTGTGATGTGAGTGACACCATCAGATCACTAGGAGGATGAGCTGGGGAGGAAGCTAAACTACATCACAACACATTCAAGCAGGATAACGTGACTCTAACCCCATCCTTGGGAGGGGAAGGCCGGAGGATCATTCTAGGCTACATATTGAGTCCAAGGCTGGTCTGACGGAGCAAACAACCAACAGGACAGCAGATGAACAGCACTACGGTAAGGGTAAAGGGAGGCACACAGGGCCTAGGGGAAAGGGAGCCTCAACCTGGACAGAGAACACAACAGGATTCACTAAGATTTTCTTTTTCTTTTTTTGGTTTTTTGAGGTAGGGTTTTGCTCTAGCCTACGCTGACCTGGAATTCATTATGTAGTCTCAGGGTGGTCTTGAACTCACAGCAATCCACCTACCTCTGCCTCCCAAGTGCTAGGATTAAAGGTGTGTGCCACCAAGCCCTACACTAAGAACTACTGAGTGAAATCTAAATAAAAGAACATAAGAAAAGGCTAGATTTGGCAAGGAACATCTGATCATGATTGAACTTGAACACTTCAGTGGTGTAGCCACTCGTGTGGCGAGTTAGGTAAGTAACCCCATCCATGCTGAGTTAAATCAGGGTTGCTTACATGAGCATGGGGAGAAGGTTATTTACTGGAGCACAGGCATCTGTTAAACCGACCTGCTCTTCCAAAGACAAGTAAAAGGGGGGCTAGCCCAGAAGAGGAAGGGGTTCAGTGGGTGGGGGACAAGAAAGGGTCATGATGGGTGAATATGATCAAAACACATTATGTACATATGAAATTATCAAGTAATTTTTTAAATAAAATAAAGAGTCTCAGAAGCCAGACGCAGTAGAGAGAGGATGATGTCCTCTCGTAAATTATTATTTTGGTATTTTCAAGGTAGGGTCTCACTCTAGCCCAAGTTGACCTAGAACTCACTCTGTTGTCCTAAGCTGGCCTTGAACAGCAATCCTCTTATCTCTGCTTCCAAGTGCTGGGATTAAAGGTATGAGCCACCATGCCCGGCCAAATAAAAAATTTCAAGTTAAAAAAAAAAAAAGAACATTATTACTATACAAGTTCAAAATGTGGCATATGCAATAATCATCTTGACCATTTCCTGAACTGGAAGTTTCCCTCCTGAACGTTTAAGAAAGCCTGACTAAAGATGTTGATGAGTCGGGTCAGAGAAGCACAGCTCCGTGTGAAAACCCGCAGTGTCTGCCATTTTTCCTATTCCTGAAATGACTCTGTCGTGTAGAACTTGAAATGAATCAAGTTTTACTGGCTCAAGAAGGTAAGCTACTGGGCTCCAGGTCTGACCCTCTACATAAAACACTGGAAGCAGGGTCTTAAGAAGCTGTTATTCATGATTCTGACCAATACCCAGGTTCAAAAACTACCTGCAGGTTCTTTTTCCTCTAGGTCCTGCCTGATCACTGAGACTGTGTTTCATTCTGTAGCCCAGAATGGACTCAAACTTGAGGCGCTCCTCCTGCCCCAGCCTCTCTTGTGCTGGAATTACAGGTATGTATGAGCTACCAAACTTGGCTCAAGCTCAGGACTTTCCACATTCCAGGCAAGCACTCTACCGTTGAGCTGCACACACCACTCTGATTATTTTTGGGTTCATAATTGTTGCAAGATCAGAAATGAGAGAGGGAAACATACCAAATGTTTTCTTATGTCTCACAGAATGAGACAGTAAAATTTAAGAGGCAGTTGAAGACCATATATACATACATCCATACATATATACATATATGTATGTATGTATGTATATGTATTTTTTTCACACATTGAAAAAAAAAACCTGGGTGGTTAGTATATACTATAGTGGCGAGTGTCTTCTCTTTCTTGACAACACTCACCGCAGGATGGGTAAATCTACAGATAGACCCATTAGAACAAATGACATCCGTACAGATCATTCTGAATAACCCGGCGCAGCCCAGCAGCAGCTGTGGGTCTGCAAAGGAAGTTATTGTGGGGAAGTCAATGTGACACACTTAGGGAGAGTCAGTAGACCAGGACAAACATGACCACAGAGTGAAAGCCTAGCTAGGATTATCTGTTTTCCAGTAGACACTTATGTACATGATGCAGCCTTCAAGGCAAATAGCCAGTAACAATAATGTGACTTTCTTAGCATTCAGCCCGTACCAAATTATTTTCTCCAGCAATCAAATTTCATACAGAGCAAGGAAAACTAAATGCTCCTTCCTACACAGGTTTAGATTCAAAATAATGTTTTGCCTGAGTAGATCCTAAGCTGGCAAACAGCATGGCAGGAGAGGTGGGTCTCCGTGTTCTTCCTCAGTCCTCACCACGTCACTGACATGGATTTCCTGCCTGCCCACATGTCCCTTCTACCACTTCTCCCCTCGTTTCCCCAACTGTAGAAAGAAAGCTTTCCAGTTTAGTTCTTAACTGTTCTGTCCCAACTACAACATGACTGGTCCTGACTCCGGGGACTAGTGGTGACAGATGCGGTTATAGAGAACATTTCACCTGCCTGAAGACTAGGGAGAAATCTAAGAAGTAAAATCACTAGGAAATGTAATAAGCTTAAAATTTTGTTAACAATTAATTAGGAAACACATTAAAGTATTATTTAAGTTGACCTGGAGAGTGATTATAGCAACACAGGGAAATGTCTAGCTAAATGTTTGTTGACTCTGCTATGAAATGCAATTTAAGGATTTCAAAAAGCTGTACTTTGAACTACTCAAAATAGATTTTTATATGCAGTAAAATTAACCCTCTTTTAGTGTGCAGTTGTTTTAAGTAAGTAATGTGATCATATTCAAAGTATAAAACACACCTTTAATCCCAGCACTCAGGAAGTAGAGGTAGGAGGATCACCATGAGTTCGAGGCCACTCTGAGACTACATAGTTAATTCTAGGTCAGCCTGGACCAGAGAGAGACCCAACCTTGAAAAACCAAATAAATAAATAAATAAATAAATAAATAAATAAATAAATAAATAAATAAAATAATAATTAGATTGCTCCTCCTCCAAGTTCCTTCTTTTTTATAAAAAATTTTTTAAAAAAATTATTTGGAATGAGGGAGGGAAGAGGGAGAAAGGAAGGGAGAGGAATGAATGAATGAATATGGGCATGGCAGGGCCTCTTGCTGTATGCTGCAAACCCCAGACGCAGACAGCACTTTGTGCTCTGGCTTTACATGGGCCTGGGGAATCAAACCCAGTCTGTCAGGCTTTGCAAGCAAGCGCCTTAACCACTGAGCCATCTCTCCAGTCCCTATGTTCCTACTGTAGCCAATTTTCTGCCCCAAAGTCTCCAGCCTTGTCTTCTGAATACTATACAAATGGAACTACATAGCACTTAACAGCCTCTTGCCTTTGGTACAATACGTCTGAGATTAGTCAACAGTGTTATAGGCACCAGCAGTCTGCTCCTCATTGAGCATTATCCCATGGAATGGATGGACTTGTTCATTAATTTATCCTGGGTCATCCCCCATTCTTGGCAATTACAAATAAAGTGTAAACATTTGCATATAGATTTTTGTGTGAACATAAACTTATTTTATATGGATAAATGGGAGCAGGGCTGGTTAGATGTGTTTTGGGAAAAGGCTGATTTTGCAGGGCATTGGTTTTTTTTTAAATTGTTTTTTAATTTTTATTTATTTATTTGCCAGGAGAGAGAGAGAGAGAAAGAGAGAGAGAAAGAGAGAAGACAGGCAGACACAGAGAGAATTGGCACTCCAGAGCCTCTAGCCACTGCAAATGAACTCCAGATGCATGTGCCCTTTGTGCATCTGGCTTACGTGGGTCCTGGAGAATTGAACCGGGATCCTTTGGCTTCACAGGCAAATGCCTTAACTGTTAAGCCATTTCTCCAGCCCTCAGGCATTGTTTTAAAGATATCTTTGGTGTACTGAAGGGAGTTTCCGATTAGAAGAAATACCTTATTTTCAAAATGATTTATAACCTTGTTTTTCTTGTGCGATACTGATGAAAATGCAAGCTCTTCCTTTGCTCACAGCCACAAGTTCTTAAGCATTGCACATCCTTGACAATCACATAGAACCTGAGCTACAATGCAGTTGTTTTACTCTTGTCCTTCCTCCTGTTAGCCATAGGAGCTGATGGGACAGAAAGAAGAGAAAGCATTACAACTTTACCATCAGGTGAAGTATTTGCTATGAACTGCAGACTTTAAAAAAAAAAAAAAACCCAAAAACTTGGGGCCCAGAGAAGATAAGCATCTTATCTGGAGTCAAGCAGCCACAGAGGACAGGTCCCAACAAATGTGCAGGTATGCCTGTCTCTAACACCTCTTTTCACCGTATCTGGGGACCACAACTTCCCAAGGAACTTTCAGAGTCGTGTGCATGTAGAAATTTTACAAAGCTATGGTATGTGAAAAATATTAAGCTTTTCATTAGACTGAAAGATAAAATGCTCTGGTCACCAATATATTTTAAAGGACAGAATCTTATCTCAAACATTTTTTCTTTTTTTTCTTCCTAAACCTTGTATAGTATAAGACAGTTGTATAACTAACCTATCTTGGTGATTACTGATAAACACAAGATCTCTAAAATAAACCAGAAAATCTGATCGTTTGGATTGCTTCCACAGTCAAAAGTCACAATTTTGGCAGGTTGCTATGGAAACCATACACTACTTTTAGACAACTTACATACACATTGGAGACATACAATTTCCTTTGAAATATTACATCTCTATTGGAAGTTCTTTCAATTTATACCCTGACCCAGAAATCAAGAATTATTGTGATTTTGGGCTGTGATTTGTGGCTCAGTGATTTAGGTGCTTGCCTGCAAAGCCTAATGACCAGGGTTTGATTCCCCAGTACTCACGTAAAGCCAGCTACACAAAAGTGGTGCATGCATCTGCAGTTTGTTTACAATGGCTGAAGGCCCTGGTGTGCCCATTCTGTCTCTCTTCTCTCTCTGCTTGCAAAATAAATAAAATATTTTGTTAAAAACAACTGCTGAGCTGGAGAGATGGCTTAGTGGTTAAGAGGTTTGTCTGCAAAGTCTAAAGAGCTAGGTTCGATTCTCCAGAACCTATGTAAGCCAGATACTCATGATGATGCATGTGTCTGGAATTTGTTTGCAGTGGCTAGAGGCCCTGGTATGCCCATTCTGTCTATCCTCTGTCTCCCTCTCATAGATAATTTTTTTTTTTAAAAGAATTGCTGGGCATGGTGGTGCATGCCTTTAATCCTAGCACTCAGGAGGCAGAGGTAGGAGGATCACTGAGTTCAAGGCCAGCCTGTGATTACACAGTGAATTCCAGGTGAGCCTATGCTAGAGTGAGACCTTTTCTTGGGAAAAAAAAAAATGTTATCAGGATGTACAGATGGCTTAGCGGTTAAGATGCTTGCCTGTGAAACCTAAGGACCCATGTTCAACTCTCCAGGTCCCATGTAAGCCAGACACACAAGGTGATGCAAGTACGCAAGGTTGCACATGTGCACAAGATAGCACACGCGTCTGGAGTTCATATTCAGTGGCTGGAAGCCCTAGCATGCCAATTCTCTATCTCCATCTCTCCGTCATTAAAAAAAAAAATTTGGAAGAGCCAAAGGAAGGGTACAACTCCTTACAATGCAACTGCCCAGACAGAAACTGGCCTCGATATCCATGACCTTGCTGTGCCTAGCAATACCTTCGCAAGACCCTCATAATAGAAGTAAAAGATGATGACATCAAATTGAAAGAGAGACTAATGGAGAAAGGGAGGGGATATGATGGAGACTGGAGTTCTAAAGGGGAATGGGGGGAGGGGAAGGAAATACCATGTACTTTTTGTATGTAAGTACAGAGGTTGTCAATAAAAAAAATAATTATTTAAAAAAACGAAATGAAACGAAAAAAAAAAATTAAAGAACTATCTCTTTTACAGTCAAAACAATAGCCCCAGACTAGGAACCCTGTGGGTTACAGGCCAAAGGAACGATGTTTAAACTTCACTCATCTGCTTCCTTTTCATTTTCTCAAAAAAGAGAGTTAAGCTAACCTTGCCAACTGTTCTTAGGTTGAAGGTCATTTGCCTGTATCATGTGGGACCTGACTCAGCTCAGGTTGGAATGAACTATTTGGGTTACCACTGGGGTTTATAGGGTGTCACATGGCCTTCCACTAAAACAACAGCTACTTGCAGTCAATACATGCAGGCACAGAGTTCAGCAACACTCTTAACAACCCCAGACTAAAGTTTGCTACTGATCAGTATGATGCTGGACCTGCTTTAGAAAGAGTGCAGACTACACTTCAAAATGCAGATAAAGAAGTAAAATAAACTTGGCTTACTGTAATTCTGAGATTTTCTGCCATTTGTTTGGATGGGTTGTTTATGTGTTAAATACTGTTTAACAGCTTCCCTGGACATTAAATCCACTCCACATTTCGAGTATACTCTGTTTCTGACAAGTTTTTTATAAGAATACAAGCCATGAACTAGACTTCTTTCCAACTAAATAATCCCTAGCTCCTTTAGCTATGAGGGTGAGGAATGGCAAAAAAAAAAATTCTCTTTACAACATGCAGATGGGAAATGATGACTCACTGAGAGACTGCTCATTAGTGAAGAGTACTTAGCTGAGTCACAAGAAGACTTTGGATCCAACTGTACCAGCAGACATACATCCCAAAGTCGCCACTCCTCAAGCATAATCAATCTTTAGCACCCAGGAAGCTTCTATGGACAACAATTCCTTAGAATAAAAGCTAAAATGAACTCTATGGTGTTGGATTGAGATTAGAAGTCCCAGTATAAACTCAAAATTTAAAAACATGCACAGACAGGCCGGGTGTGGTGGTGCATGCCTTTAGTCCCAGCACTTGGGAGGCAGAGGTAGGAGGATTGCTGAGAGTTTGAGGCCACCCTGAGACTACAGAATGAATTCCAGGTCAGCCTTGAAAAACCAAAACCAAAACAAACAAACAAAAAACCCAAACAAAACAAAACAACAAAAAATCCCCCAGAAAAACATGCACAGAGACAGATGCACAAAATAGACTACTTATGCCTGGGGTAAAATACATTATTTAAATGTCCTAACTTTCTTTGATAGGAGGATCTAGACACAAGGACACCCCCAAAGGAAAGCATGCATGCAGAGCCCAGATCAGTTTCTAAATAAAATCTCCAATAAAAGAAGTCTTTGGAGAAGTGGTTAACTCAAGTGCCGAGGGTAGGAAAACACAAGATGACATTGAATTATCTGTCAGTGCTGGGGAATAAGGAAGAGCACAAAATCAAAAGAACGTAGGTATGTTAAAGAACACACAAGTCACTTGGAAAGAACTCACGGGGATGAAGCTAGAACAATTTGACATAGATTACATTATAATCCAGAGAATAAAACAAATGCTCATGAATTCACACTGTCGTAAATGAAACTAAGTGAGCAAGAAGAGACAGTCTTCTCTTAAAAATAAATTTCAGGGCTGGAGAAATGGTTTAGCAGGTAAGGCGTTTGCCTGCAAAGCCAAAGGATCTGGGTTCGATTCTCCAGGACCCATGTAAGCCAGATGCACGAGAGGCACATGCATTTGGAGTTCATTTGCAGTGGCTAGAGGCCCTGGCACACCCATTCTCTCTCTCTGTCTGCCTCTCTTCTTTCTCTCTCTGCTTGCAAATCAACATTAAAAAATATTTAAAAAGTAAATAAATTTCAAGGGCTAGAGATTTGGCTCAGTGGTTAAGGCACTTGCCTGTGAAGCCTCAGGACCCATATTCAACTCCCCAGATCCTATGTAAGCCAAACGCACAATGAGAAACATGCACATATGTGTCTGGAGTTCGACTGCAATGGCTGGAGGCCCTGGCACACCAACATTCATTCATATTCTCTCTCAAAAAGGTGTGTGTCACCACAACCAGCAAAAGAAGAAAAAGAAAAGAATTTCAATTAATTAATGAAGAGAGAATGGGAGTTAAAAAGTCACTATCAGAATATCACAGTAACTGTTACCCAAGGCCCTTCAATAGATAAGAACAGAGGGCAAAGGTTTAAGGAGAAACACCTGAACATTCTTCAGCTATTCTGTGCAAGATTCATTTTTTTTGGGGGGGGGAGAATGGGCATGCCAGTGGCCTCTCAACCACTGTGAATGAACTCCAGATGTGTGCGCGCCCTTGCGTCACATTTTGCATCTGGCTAAATGTGGGACCTGGAGAATCGAATGGGCATTCCTAGGCTTAGCAGGCAGGTGCCTTAACTGCTAAGCCATCTCTCCAACCCAGGATTCATTTTTTATACAAAAGGGGAAATGAGAACTTTACAGGGGAATAGGTCTGTAGACCATCACTTCTGTGGCCAAATGTAACTTCAGTCTAGTGGTAAAGTGACACTAGGCATGAGGACACAAATATCTGAACAGTCCTAGTTGAAATGCCGAGGTTATAGAGAGAAAGACTGAGAACTGTCACAGGCTGGAAAAGAATGAGGACACACAACTAGAGTATTGAGGGGGGGGGTTCAGGATTATATTCTGAAACAGAAAAAGGACTTTATTAGAAAAATCTGAATAAAGCCTATTGTTTGGTTTTAAAAACAAAGCAACTGGTCCAGTCTGTTTAAAAGCTCAGCAGGGATTCCAGTATCCTTGGTTGATTCTCCCCTGAGCACTAGAGGAATCCTTACTGTCACATGATCAGCACACACCCACCACTACTGTGATGCAAACACATCTGACATTCTCTACAGATTCCAAAATACCAGTTTCAAACTGCCGGCCAGAGGCAAGTCTGTTTCCCCAGACCTGTCATTTTGCAGAGACTGAACAGCTGAAGGTGACACTTCCTGCCTCGCCACCCTCAGAATTACTTTCCCAGCATAACGTCCATCTTATGACTGACTGTCTCTCTAACAGCTGTGCTTTGTTAGAACATGAGAAAAAGACAGGTGATAAATGACTTCTGTCATCTCAGCGACTGTCCCTTGACCTACAGACTCTCGTTTGCAGTTTAAGAAGAGCTCAGGTAAGCCTGAGCACACGATGAGGCTATTCTAGCCATTGCACAACTGTCTTTTCACAGTTGCCCAGAATTCACTTCAGGAAGATGACCTTTTTCTTTGTATGCAGTTTTACCAAGTAGCCTAGGCTGGTCTCAAACTCACAATTTTCCTGCTTCCATCTTCCAAGTGCTGAGATTACAAGCTTAACCCCCTATACTTGATATAAAAGAGATTTCTAGGGATGTTCCCTTGCAGATAAGATGATGCATCAAAGGCAACAGTTCTAAGCATGATCTCACCACAGGACTAAAATGATACTCTTTACAAAACAAGATCAGCCAGACTGTTTACTGTCCTTTGAAAAATCTCTTCCCCAGGATGTCTTACATAAGCAATTTTAGATAATTCTTCTGGAGTATAAAATAAAAATTCAAGGAAGAGTCAGGCATGGTAGTGCATGCCTTTAATCCCAGCACTCGGGAGGCAGAGTTGGAGGATCACAGAGACTTCAAGGCCACCCTGAGACTACATAGTGAATTCCAGGTCAGCCTGAGTGAGACCCTACCTTGGGGAAAAAAAAAAAATCAAGAAAGAGAAAAAATATTTTTCTAGAACAAGACAAAATAGTAAGAAAAAAATGTTCTATTCTCAATCAGGTAAAAATGTAAATACAGACTATTCTAGAATTTTGTCTATAATTTTATCCTACAGAAGTGGGTTGGTTTTGTAACCCAGGAGAACTGGATTAGAATACATAAATCATCTTAAAATCAGTGTTTTCCCAAGAGGTGAGAGTTTTTATTTCACTCTTTGGGGCATGTACTAGCCAGTGACAGGATTAAGAGCTTTTTCTAGGCACAAAGCTGACCACCTTGATAGACTCTTGGATCACATAACACTGGGCACTCTTATTACGTCAGCCAAAGCTTAGCAAACTGTGAAGATGCAGACAGGACCAAGTAACCTGAGAGGCAAACTAAGAGTAGGGCTCATATTACTTGCTGGAAATTTCTCCCGCTCTAGTATTCATAAACCCAGACCAGCAAATAATTCAGATATTATTAAGTACAAATGAAAATTATTTCTAAGCATCTACCAAGCTCAGACATGGCAAAATAATTATCTGCTGAATGGATTTTGTTTCCTTCAAATTAATAGGTTTAGCTACACACTGCAGAGCCCAGTGGAGGCACTTACATGTTTCCATTTTAATTGTAAGCCACTTTGGTCTTTCCTTACTGAAAACAAATAGGGTATAAAAATAAAAGTAATAATTTTTCAATACTCTGAGTATATTCATAGCCACATTTCCAAAGCCAGGCTCCCTAAAATTTGTGAGCTCATTTGTAGGACCAGGATTAAAACAGGCAATGTGCTAGACAACAGATCTTATGAAGGTTTACTCTGGTTCCAAACTCTGCCTGACTAGCTACACCCCCAACCTTAGGCTGTGCCAGCCCTAGTATTGTTCTTCCAGGCTTTCAAGTTTCCTGTCCACATAGTCTCTTGACCAGACCTACCAAAGCATACCTAGGTATATGTTCTAGAACCTTCTTTCAGATGCATGGAGCTCTGATGCAGCATAAATACCCAGCATTGCTAAAACAAAGGAAATGGGAGGAGGAAAGCCAAACCCCTCGAGCTTGTCAGGGGTGTTGCTGGGGAAAAGTGGGAGCTAAAAGATGACTTGGAAAATTTAACTCCTAAAATGTTATCTTGAAAAGGCTGGTAGCCAAGAAATGAAGGAATTCTTGCCTTTGACCCTTCTTCTCTCCTTGTTCCAAGACTCAGAAGAACTCTGGTTAGTTCAGTTCTATGGCTAATGATGGCATAGTTGAGTTTAATAACACCACTTCTATGAAGAAATCAAATCCTACTTAAATATTACTTTATGAACATTGACCATGGAGAAACGTGATTAAGTTCGGATTAGCTCACCTAGCATTGTCCTAGGATTCAGGCAAGGACTATGGAATAGTAACTAAAGCTAGGGCTTTGTCATTCCACGTGGACAACTATGTGGACTCAGGATTGAGAACATAAAGCTCTCTGCTCATGCCATGCACCAGCCTACAGGCTGCTGTGCTGCATCTGCATCCTACCACTGCTTCTCTTAGAAAATCTTGTGGAGCCTCTTGGAGTCCCCATCAGTGGGATCAGGTCCTTTGATGAACAGCTGATAAAGGAGGACTGAGGACCACTCACCCTGGGGCTCCATGGAGTCCCCTAAGCTAGTAAGTATGTAAAGACCCAAAGTCAAGTTTCCCTTCTGTCCAAAAACATGTCTGGTAACCTGTGATCAGGTTGTCTGCAATAAGAATAACTGGTCCCCACAAGTCCTTATGGCTATGAACCACAGAGAGATTTTAAGGCTGGAAGATTTCTTAGGCTATGAATTTAGCTAAGAATTCCTGCTCTATCTCTTACCACCCCCTAACACACACACACACACACACACACACACACACACACACACACACACACACAGAGTTACTGAGGCAATTTAAAGTGGGAACTTCAGGTTATGTGAACATAAACTTAGTCTCTAACTTACCAAACTAAAAAATTTACTTGTTTAAAGGTTGAGAGTGGTTGTGCACACCTTTAATCCCAGCACTTGGGAGGCAGAGGTGGGAGGATCACTGTGAATTCCAGGCTACCCAGGGACTGACTACAGAGTGAGTGCTAAGTCAGCCTGGAGCTAGTGTGAGACCCTACCTCAAAAATAAAATAAGTAAATAAATAAAATAAATAAAAAGAAAAAAAAAGAAAGAAAAGAAAATTTACTTGTTTAAAAAATACAGAAATTGGGCTGGAGAGATGGCTTAGCAGTTAAGGCGTTTGCCAGCCAAGCCTAAGGATCCTGGTTTGATTCTCCAGGTCCCACATAAGCCAGGTGCACGTGTCTGGGGTATATTTGCAGTGGCTAGAGGCCCTGGTGTGCCCATTCTCACTCTCCCTCTCTCTTTCCCTCTGTCTCTAATAAATAAATAAATAAAAATAAAATCTTAAAAAATACAGAAATTATTTTTTAACATTTCCAATGCCTAACAAAACACAGGGCTTGTCTCATGATTTTACAAATTATGTTTTATATAGAATGTGTACACACACATTTTAAACACAGGAAATCATGAGGAAAGAGTCCTTAAAACTCTAACACCAAAATGTGACCTGCAAAGAGTTCAGGTTACTGAAGGCCTGAACCCTGGAAGCCAAGATTCTTCACTGCACACACCCACATAACAAAGTCAAACTTCTAGATAATCATTACAGCTTATTAAGCAGGTATCAAATCTGTTATCTCAACCACTAGGTATTCAGATATTCATGTTTTTCTTGGGGTGTGGAAATGACTTATGAAACATCAATGACATAAAAGGGAACTGTTAGGAAACTATTAACAAAATGCAATCTAAGCAAATACCCCATAACTTCCCGCTGGAAAACACCAGCAGTAAGAACTTGACTTGGTATGTGTTGGTACTACTAATAAAAGTAAAAAAATTTTTTTAAATAAAGAATCAGATATGTTGGGCTGGGGAGATGGCTCAGAAGTTAAAAGTTTATTTGCAAAGCCTGCTAGCCAGGGTTCAATTCCCCAGTACCCATGTAAAGCCAGAGATGCATAATGGCTAGAGGAGTGCCCATACACTCACTCACTCTCAAATAAGAAAAAAAAAAACCATATATGTTCACGACTTTATCTTCTAACATACAAATGTGTGCACAAACCCATATGCATATATATGATCTATACTAAAATGGAGATTTCAAGAGCCAATTGCTTCCTTCCATTCATGTTCAAATAATGTTTTTCCACCAGTATTTGAAAAATGTGAATAAGTATGCCTATAACTACAGATCCAGAAGCAGAAAGCAAATAAGAATGTGGTCACATTTCTAAAGGTGAGAATAAAACACTTTATAGCTTTAAAATTAACAACAACCAGAAGTTGAACCAGATTTTATAAATAAGTGTCTGTTTTTGTTTTGTTGACCTTATGCTTGTTTTCATAAAACTATTCATCCTTACTTTTCTTTAAGAAAAAGGTAAAATGAATGGGAAGAGGCAATAATATCAGTATATTAGTTTGGAACTTCATGGTATAGGAATATATAATTACTTGGCCTCTCCCTTGCTTTTTGTTTTGTTTTTTGAGGTAGGGTTTCACTCTAGCCAAGGCTGACCTGGAATTCACGAAATAGTTTCAGGGTGGCCTTGAACTCACGGTGATCCTCCTACCTCTGCCTCTCAAGTGCTGAGATTAAAGGGGTGTGCCACCGCACCTGGCTACCTTGCTTTTAAAATAAGCATTTAAGCCAGACTTGGTCGCACATTCCTGTAACACTTGGGAGTGCTGAGGTGGGTGGACTGAATTCAGGGCTAACCTAGACTATACAATGGGCTTCAGGCCAGCCTGAGCTATTATATAGCAAGACCCTGAATCAAAACTCCTAAACTAACTAAATAAATATGTTTACTTTATATTAATTTATAGGCAAGAGCTCTATAGGTAGAGTTAAGATTATACTGTCCCTATGTCATCTGGCTGCTTCCCTGCAAACTTCTGGAACTCTCAATGTATAAGACATGTTTGTGTCTTGTAGCAAAAGAGAAAGTTAATTTTAAAAAATCACATAGGGGCTGGAGAGGCTGCTCAGTGGTAAAAGGCTCTTGCCTGCAAAGCCAAAGGACCTAGGTTTGATTTCCTAGAACCCATGTAAGCCAGATGCAAAAGGTGACATGTGCATCTGGAGTTCATTTGCAGCAGTTGAAGGTCCTGGTGTACCCATTCTATCTGCCTCTATCTCTCTCAAATAAAGTAAATAAACAATAAAAAATAAAATAAAAAATCATCTATTCTCCCCCACACATTTCAAATTACAGATTTTGTTTGTAGTCACTTCTCTATTATACATGCTGATAAAATACTAGTTTCAGACAGAACACAGTTTAGTTTTTGAAAGATCTGGCACTGAGAAAAACCATAAAAATTTATTCCTCAACCACTAACTACTTTGAGATGCAAAGAGTTATGAACCCTAACATGTATTTATTTTATTTATTTTTTTCCGAGGTAGGGTGTCACCCTAGCCCAGGCTGATCTGAGTGGCCTTGAACTCATGGCAATCCTCCTACCTCTGCCTCCCAAGTGCTGGGATTAAAGGCGTGTGCCACCACGCTCGGCTCCTAATATTTTTATTTTGAAACCTAGTTGTAAAAAAAGTTCTTAGTTTAAGATAATTTAAGTGTTTTTCTAGGGAGAAAGCGATTAAATAAAAACAAAAAGAAAAGGTATAAAGATAGCATACTTGAGGCAATAAGGTAAGCAGGTAGCCCAAGATTTCTGTCCAACATTAGCATTTCAAAGTAAAATTTGTCATGTTTCATTTTCCAAACAAAAGGCATTAACCATTTCATGATACTGCCCTTTTCAGTACCCCCCAGATTGAGGGTACCAGCAAAGAAAAAGGAACATGGGTGGTGGAACTCACCAGGATACCGGAAGGGGCCTTGCCATGGTAAACACCTTGAGTTTTACCTAATGAGGTTTCCCGAACTTTCTCCTCATCTTCACTATCATCTTCTAAGTAAAACATTTTAAAGCTGAAGAAGCTTCTATAGCATGGCTTTTTATAGAGGAAGGCAGCATCAAAACAGAAAGCTGCTCTGCTCACAAACTGCTGTTTGCAGACACAGGGATATGGTTAAAACTGAAAGGAAATGGGTCTTTAAAAAAAAAAAAAAAGCAATGCATACACAACTTTACCAATGAGATTTGCTCAAACTGCCTCAACCCCTCTCTCCAAAGGAGATAAGCAGGGCCATGGGACAGGCTGTGCCATGTGTTTACACTGATAGGTACCAAGTCCTGCCCTATCACATGACAGGCCCAGCAGCTAACATCACAGAACAGGGATTGAGTTAATGATTCCTAACACCAATCACATCCTCATTTTTAGAAGAATGGCTATGTATATGGAGAAAAAAAATTACATAAATTACACACATAAGGGAAATGATTTACGTATTTTTGGGGTACCATTGAATTTCCCAATTTAGCCAGGTTTGTACAGTCCAACTACTAATATTTTTACTTCATCATATTGGCATGACCCAGTATTTTTCACACATCTGGGAGATAAACTTGCTCAGCATTCTAAATCACAAAATTAGACTTCAAGAATATATATGTTGACAATGCAACATTTCATTAGGCCCAGTATTTCTTTGCCACTCTCAGTGAGTCAACATAAAGTAACCTCAGTTGACTTTTTCTAAAAGCCTGAAACACACTGAACACACAAAGTACATTTAATTTTTAACTTGAAATATATTACATTAAAGCCATCTTCTAAGACTGTTTATTAAAAATAGCTATTATTCATGTGCCTACTGTACATTTGCAAGCAGGTAGTACCAATTGCAATAAACTCTGAGGGTAAAGTACCCTCTGGATTTTCAAACCTTAGCATAAAAAAACCAGTGAAAAAACTCATATTTACCTGTATGTTACATGTTGAAAAGGTATTTTATATAAGGAATTAAGTAAGACAGCATAATTAACTTTTTTTCTACTTTTTAGAATATGACTTGTAGGAAATTTAAAATTATACCTTAGCTCACATTAAATTTTTACTGGCAGGCCCTGCTCTGGGGCACAGATAATCTTGACAGCAAGGACATACAGGGATGTTTAACTTAATGAAAGACTGAAGACAACAGGACTTATTCATTCCCTAGAAGTGTCTAACGCAGCAGTATACAAGCTGGCCCATACACATTGTATTATTAAACCTTTTCACTTACTTCAAAACTTCACAAATAGACAAAATTTCCAAAGGACTGTAATACTTAATACAACCAACAAGATTCATGTAAGAAAAAGGAAAATGGTATTCCACTCATTTCCCATGCTGTTGTCCAGCTACCAGATGTAATGACACACCCATACTCACGTGCAATTTAAGTAACTACGTAACACATTCTTTAAAGAGAAATGAGAGCTTTTATGCCCTAAATTCATGCCAGTGTCAAAATCTAAATCCCTTCCTCCATGACATCAGAGTAGTAATAGCATGCCATACTGAGGCAACGCCAGTGGGTGAAAACCTGGAAGGAGAAATGAGAGGCAGGGGAGAACAGAAAAAAGAAGAGTGGGATGAAAAGTCAGAAGTGAAGAAATTAAAAAATGTGGAAATGATGAGAAAGCAGGATGTGGGAAAATGAAGTAGAGAGGGGATAAAAGAGAAAAATCTTTCTCCATTTAACTGAGGAAGCTGAGGGCCAAACAGGTCAGGCCATCAGCTAGAATCATTCTCTTTGCCAGCCAAGGTGCCCAGCGAGAGACTCCATCCAGGTTCTCATTTAGTGCTTTTGTTCATTTTGCCAAGACCCAGAAGAAGAAACATGCCAGGGGCAAAGGGAAGGCAGATGACGAGCAGCAGGGAAAAAAGCCCAACAAAGGAAGAATGGGGAGGTCGGGAGGGCAGTAGGGATGAACTCTGTCCGGGCAACGGTCACCTCAAAGGCCTTTCACAACAACGCCAGCCATTTGCTTTCCTACCAATCTTGCGGAATGTTTTGAAGGTAACTCACAGCATGTCCTGACTACAAAGGCACATGTGCTCACCTTCTGAGCAGCTATGTCACCACCACCACTCACCTCCAGTTTCCCTGATGCTGGCCCCCAGGTGAGACTTGGGCTCTTGGTCTCAGCCTCCCATCTGCGTGGGGACACTATCAGTCTGGTTCAATCAACAATAAAATCACAGCCACTATTTCTCAATCATCCCCACGAATTTCACAAAAAATTATTTTCACAGCAAAGCATCAACTTTTCCCTAACACCAGAGTAAATGGCTGAGTACTGAGACAAAAGTAGCTCCTGGTTAGCTTTGCATACATTTTCATTGTTACTTGTTTTCTTCTTCCCGGGACAGGCTGGGTCAAGTGATCCTCTCAGCTCAGCCTCCCAGGTTTTGGGACTCCAGACAAATGCCAATGTGCAGACACTTTAACAATCTTTAAAAAGAAAGTGGGGTGGGCAGGATGTGGTGTGCATGGTTGCAATCCCAGCACTCAACAAGTTCATTCCAGAGGAAGGCCAGCTTGCACTACGTAGTAAGTTCAAGGCTAGCCTGTGCTACATAATGAGGCTTAATGAGGCTATCCTTAAAAATGTTAGGGAAAAGGAGGGAGGGGAGCAAGGGAGAGGGGAAAGGGAAAAAAGGAGGAGGAAGAAACATAGATGGATTTTCCCCAAGGCTTCCATCTTTTAGAATTACGTGGCTTGGAGAAGCAAGCCACATGGCTGTCAGACTGAGAAGTGTGTTTAGATGCCACAAGCAGCAACAATGTTGATAGTTATATAGACTTACCTTCCTTTGTAGGTCTTGTCATTACTAATCCCACAAGTACATGAGATTATGGGTAACAGGCTTTTTACAAATGTGTAAGGGGGCTGGAGAGATGGCTTAGTGGTTAAGGCGCTTGCCTACAAAGCCTTAGGACCCATGTTCGACTCTCCAGGTCCATGTAAGCCAGACACACCAGTTGATGCAAATACGTGGTTGCATCTGGAGTTAGACTGCAGCGGCTGAAGGCCCTGGTGTGTCAATTTCTTTCTCTCTCTCTTGCATAAAAAAGTGTAAGGATTTATTTAAATGTCTTCCTCTGAAATCTGCTCATGTGATGTTGTGTTCAATGGAAATATTTTTAGGCCACGTTTAGGTAAGAACTGTCCTTTTACCTTAAAACGTAAAATAACTGTGCTCCCTCTAGTGGTCATACTGTGAAACAGCAACGTTTTCTCTATTACAAATGAATAGCAGAAAACTGCATTTTGATCAGTAAAAAAAAATTTTTTCCAGAGGTAGGGTTTCACTGTAGCCCAGGCTGACGAAATTCACTATGTAGTCTCAGTGTGGCCTTGAATTATTAATAAAAATTTTTTGATGAGAATATTTTTCAAGACACGATTACAAAGAATTCTATAATCTCAATTCCGGTGCACTTGGTTAGTTGGGTAAGAAGGACCATCATGAGCTTGAGGCCAGCCTGGACAACATAAAAATAAAGGCAAAAAATTAAATGGGGCTCAAGGTGACTTAAGAGGTTAAAGACACTCATTTGCAAAGCCTGAATGCCTGGGTTCAATTTCCCAGTTCCTATGTAAAGCCAGATTTACAAAGTGGTGCATGCATCCGGAGTTTGTTCAAAGCAGCAGGAGGACATGGCATATCCAGTCTCTCTCTCTCCACAGATAAAACATTCAGAAAAAATTTTTTGAAAAATAAAGAGTCTTGGGATGTATCTCAGTTGGTAGAGTCCTTGTCTACCATGCACTGCATAAACTTGGTGTGGTGGCACCTGAAATCCAAGCACTTGGGAGGTGGGGGCAGGAGGATAAGAAGTTCAAAGGTCATCCTCAGCTAGAAAGTGAGTTTGAGGCCAGCCCGGAATAAGAACCTGTCCCTGAATAAAGATTCCACACTCTCTATTATAACTTTTAGTTATAACTATTATAGTTTTAGACCATGAAGAGACCTCATAAAAAGGGCCACAACCCACCTGAAACAATGGTTTCCTTGTCTTTAATTCACAACACATGGATCTCTTCTCATCTACACCCAAGTCAATGAGGTGTTTCTTACTATACCTGGAATTAGTTATAACTCACCATTTAAACTGTGAAGACATCCCAAAGGGACTAACACATTTTATTCAAAACAAACTACCACTCTTAGGGTTTTCAAGTATCTGTAATTTAAATGCTTCATGGGCAATAGTTTACTCAAGTACAGTGTTTCATAATATCCTCACACAACACCCAAACCAAACAGAACAGCAAGTGGCTAATTCACTGAATTGTGGAAGAATCAGGTGCAAGCAGGTCAAAGCTGGACACTGTGGAAGGCATCTGTAACTCCAGAATGCCTCCGGTGAGATGGAGGGCAGAGGCAGGAGACTCTCCCAGACGTTCATGGGCCAGCACACTAGCACACCCTGCAATCCTAGCACTCAGGGGGCTGAGACAGAAGGCTCAGTAGTTCAAGGCCAACCTGGTCTACCCATACAAGACCTTCTCTCATAAAACAAAGTATCTTCCATTCCCACACTGTTGCTATGGTGTTAAGTCATGTGAGCAAGTCTCTGAATATCACTAACTGTTAAGACCCTAATTTAAAAAGTAAACTTATTCACAATTTCTATGTACCTTCTAAGTAAAAGAAGCAGACTTGGAAAACTGTCCTAAACATTCAACCCCACAAAAAAGGAAACAATTAAGTATTTCCTACAATCTCATTTTCACCATTGGAGACTGTTTTTTTTTTTCTGTTTTTGTTTTTAATTTTATTTGAGAGTGAGCAAGAGACAGAGAGAGGGGAAGATACAGAAAGGATGGGCGCACCAGGGCCTCCAGCTGCTGTAAGTGAACTCCAGACTCATACACTCCCTTGTGTATCTGGCTTACATGGGTCCTGGGGAAACGAACCTACGTCCTTTGGCTTTGCAGGTCACGCACCTTAACCACTAAGCCATAGCTCCAGCCCGAGACCAATGTTTGATTATTTCTCCTTCAGTCAAAACAAATCTACTTCTGATCTCAAATTCCTAAGCTGAGCTTCTTAACATCTGAGGGAGCCTTAGTTTGTAAGTAGTTGGTGCCAATCTAATTTTTTCGAACCCAGCTAAGCTCTGGAATATGCCCACACAACCAATTTTTGGTTAAAAGCTGTTAGAGCATTCCCCTATGGTTAGTATGCAGACTCCAATAAACCCCTAATTCTGATCCAAACCACTGTGTCCAAAGGTGAGAACGTGCAGATACAGGAAATTTCAATAACTTCAGCCAAAGTAGTTACATCATGCTCAACCTTTGTATTACATAGGAGCTCTTAAGATGTAGAACAGAATGTCCACACCTGCACACCTACCAACGACACTGCTGTGGAAATAGAACAGCCACTAATCAAGTATTTCCTTGGTGACACCATATGCCAGGTGGCAGGCTATCACTTTATCCCTGGTCTGCACACTTTAGAAGACTCCACAATCTCAGAACCCTGAAACACAAAGTTTGCTTTTCTTCTTTTCAGACATTTAGGAAGGGTTACTTACATAAGGGAACTGATGGTGAACACCAGTTAAACTGCCCCAATAACTGACCCATACTTTTTTAGCAGGTTTACACAACTGACCTATATTCAGACAGAGAAGAGAAGGACTACTCCAGGGGCCAATGGGATTGGAGGCCTGGCCATTACAGTGGTGACTGGATTTATGTATCTGTTTAAAAAAATATTTTTATTTGTTTGCAAATGGGGGAAGGTGGGATGGAATGGGTACACCAGGGTCTCCAGCTGTTGCAAATGAACTCCAGATGCATATGCCATGTTGTGCATCTGGCTTTGCATAGGTACAGGGGAATCGAGCCCAGGTTGTTAAGCTTTGCAGGCAAGTGCCTAAACTGCTGAGCCATCTCTCCAGCCCTGATTTATGTATCTTAATAGTTTAAACCTAGGTTGTTCAGCCTTGGCTTGCTGTCATTATTCTCTTTGGGAATGAGAAGACAGGCAGCATTTTGGCCTTTAACCACCAGATGTCAGTAGCACTCTCCCTTAAGTGTGACAAAATGTCTCCTGGTCACTTCTCAATGTCTACTAGGGACAAAATTGCCCCTGAAAAATCACTAGTATTTAGTCAGTCCTTGTTGTTTTGTTTATGGACTGGATTTTAAAAATTATTATTATTATTTTTTTTTGGAGAGAGATAGAGACACAGAGAATGGGCAAGCCAGCGGCCTCTCAGCCACTGCGAACGAACTCCAGACACATGCACCCCCTTGTGGGCAAGTAAGGCATTGTGCCCTTGTGTCACTTTGCATCTGGATAAACATGGGACCTGGAGAATCAAACAGGCTTTCTTAGGCTTAGCAGGCAGGCACCTTAACCACTAAGCCATCTCTCCAGCCCAAAATATTTTTATTATTTGCAAGGAGACAAACAGAAATGGTTGCACCAGGGCTTCCTGCCACTCCAGATGCACACTCCACTCATGCATCTGGCTTCATGTGGGTACTGGAGACTTGAACCCAGAATATCAGGCCTTGCAAGCAAGTGCCTTTAACCACTGAGCCATTTCTCCAGCCCTATTGACTGGTCTTGAGAAAGGCTTGCATGTACCCCTGGGGAATCGAATCTGGGTCCTTTGGCTTTGCAGGCAAACACCTTAACTGCTAAGCCATCCCTCAAGCCCTCCTTTTTTGTTGTTTTTGTTTTTATGGAGAGAGTCAGAGAGAGAGAGAAAGAATGGACGAGCCAGCAGCCTCTCAGCCACTGTGAATGAACTCCAGACTCGTGCACCCCCTTGTGGGCAAGTGTGGCATTGTGCCCTTGCGTCACTTTGTGTCTGGCTAAAAGTGGGACCTGGAGAATTGAATGGGGGTTCTTAGGCTTATCAGGCAGGTGCCTTAACTGCTAAGCCATCTCTCCAGCCCCAGCCTTCCTTTTTTTTTGTTTTTAACTTTTATCTATCTGTTAGTTTAATTGGCTCTGAGGATGGTTGGTCAGACCTGATTTGTTAGGGTCTGTCAGGACCCAGGCTCTGACCCTAACTCTGGAAAAAAAAAAGCGAGAGAATGAGAATAGTAGGGCTATATAATGGTCATAAATAAGGCTGGGCATGGTGTTGCACACCTTTAATCTCAGCACTAGGGAGGCAGAGGTAGGAGAATTGCTATGAGTTTGAGGCCAGACTGGAACTAGAGCAAATTCCAGGTCAGCCTGGACTAGAGTGAGATACTACCTCAAAAAACCAAAAACAAAAGAACCAATGGATCAAGCTGCTGCCAGGTCTGTACTCAGCTTGATCTCTCCAAAACTGCTCTCTGTGCAGGCAAGGCCCCCTTCCCTCCCCAGCATACTCCTTTCCTCCAGCTGTCAAGCAAAATAGCTTCATCACACTGACATCCTACCAACCAAACTCTGCGGTACAAAGGTGCTATCTTTTATTTTGTATTTTTATTTTTCACAAGGAGGGTGGGGGAGAGAGAGAGTGCAGAGAGAAAGAGAAGGAAAAGGAAGGAAGAGAGGGAGCAGACCAGGGCCTCTTGCCCCTGAAAACAAACTCCAGATACATGCACCACTTTGTGCATCTGGCTTTACGTGGGCACTAGGGAACTGAACCTAGGCCACCAGGCTTTGCAAAAATGTACCTCCAACTGCTGAGCTATCTTCCCAACCCCAGGATGCTACCTTTCTACCTTTTAAATTAGTCACCTCAATTCCACTGATACACCATTGTCCAGACCATTCTCAGTGCCCCTCTTCTCTCCTGAAAAAAAAAAATCTTTCAATTAATTTAATTTAGGTGCTACACAGGATAAATTAGTATCGTTGTAGGGTCACACTGGTCATAATCCAAAAGTAAACATGATTCATTTCTTACATGCATGATTTTCTAGATAAAGCACTGAATGGTTTAGCTATTTCCAAATACCTAATCTACCTAGGAGGGTCAAGCTTTTCCATCACTGACCATAGAAGGACAGCTGAGAAGCTCTGAAAGAAATTTACTAGAGTATTTTCCAGATGGACGGGTGGTGTCACTGAAATATATATAATGTGATAAAGAAGCAATATGGGACTGCAAGTGCCATTCAGTGGCAAAGTGCCAGCATGCCCAAGGCACTAAGTTTGATTTCCAGCACAAAACCAAACCAAAACAATCAATGGACATTGATCGGGTTGTCCCTTGACAGTCTTATTTTAATCAGTAGTACCAAGTTTCTTCATACTACACATATAAGAAAGGGAAAAATGAAAAACTTGCAGTAATTTGATTTACTGCATAAAGTTTAGGCTTATTAATAATGACACACTTATTATACCCATTTCAACAAGCATGGTGAGGGTGCAAAAGGAAAGTAACTATTTGCTCACATCCCAAACAGCAATGCCTCCTCCATACTATATGTCGTACCCTCAAACAACAGAACCATGACCCTGCAAGCATTACTTGGTTCCCCAAAGACCTTCCCTTGGCCACCAAACTATCTGCCAGGAACTGAAGGACACTGGCAATTTTTGCATAACAGGTGTCGATCAATACTTCACAAATTTTACGTACTTCATTTTTGGAGAAGGCTTGTATTTCTTATAAATCTAACTAAAAATTCAAAGGAACCACAGTAATCCCCTTTGAGACATCATCAAGACTGCCTCACTGCTATCCTGTTACCTGTCAGTATGCCATGATGAAATCAAGATGACGCACAACTCCAGTGGTTTCCGCTGCAAGACAATGTCACTACCTCACACACGGTGTCTGTTACCTTTTACTGACTGGTAGGCAGAGAGGATCGCCCAGGATTATTATTCTAAGAAAGGGAACAAGCACCAACTCACCAATTTGCTTAGTTGATATCACAGAAGTGACACGATTCCATGTCCCATGGCATATAGTGTTCTATATGCTTTTAGCTCTCAGATCCCACCCTGCCCTTTTTCCCAGAGGAAGTCTGATTGATTGGTGGCACAAATTACTCCTTTGGACCCACCTGGGTGAGTCTGTTTCAGTGAAACATGGTCAGAATGAGGCCAAGGAAGGCAAGGAACCCGTTCCCAGCACCAGGTAACACCAGAGATCACACTGTGTCTGCGGAAGCCCTGGGGGAATGGGAAGAGGCTATGAGGAGTCAAAACCAGCCTCATGTTTCCTGTCTAGCGTCCACTGAGACCTCACGAGTGTTCAATTTAGTAACGGTTGTCCCAGTGTCTTCCAACTCAGAGGACAAGTGGGTGGGTTCCAGGAACACTGGAACCAGCGGCTGCACCAACCACAGGATTACTGTCAGTGCTGCCTGCTACTCCGGCAGGCCATGACCTACTTCTCCACAGCTTTACAAGACGCACCCCATTAAAGCAGCAGCAGTGTTATCATAACACATTTGTCTTCTACGCTGCTTCAACCAAGGGGCAGCACCTCCAAGAGCAGCAGCAGGTCAGTGAGGCAATACGAGGGACATGGGAAGGTAAAGGCTGGTGCATTCACCGACCATTCCGAGCACTGCTGGGATGAAGCAGAGCGCCTGGCTGACAGGACACATGCTCTCATGGGGCTTTCATCCCTATGGAGGGGAGGGGAGGATACCACTAGGAACTAAGCTGTGCCAGGGAAGGTGATGAAGGTGGGCAGGAGGGGGCTACTTTATGTAAAGGTGGTGGAGAGACCAGAAGAAGAAAATGGGAGAGCACTTTAAAAAGCAACAGAACTCACGGAAGACACACATCTGAAAAAAGGGGATTATAATGAACCTGGCTGCTGATGGTCATGTGACTATGCTGTGATATAGACAAGATCTCACACCAGACACTGCTGCCATATGATCTCTGCTCATTTTGCCACTCTTCAAGTTATGATAGAAACTAAGCAGGAATAATAATAATAATAAAAGCAATTCAGAAGCTAAATTATTTAACATTTGGAAACCAGCAGAAATGTTAGCACTTATAGAAATCTGATCAAAAATCTCTAGTTTGAGGGCTGGAGAGATAGCTTAATGGTTAAGGTGCTTGCCTGAGAAGTCTAAGGACCCATGTTTCGACTCTCCAGGTCCCACATAAGCCAGATGCAAGGTGACCCAAGTGTGCAAGGCCACACATGCACACTAGGTGGCACACACGTCTAGAGTTTGATTATAGTGGCTGGGGGCCTGGGTGCACCAATTCATATGCTCGTGCATGTTCTCTCTCACTTCCAACTCTCACTCTCTTACTTTAAAAAAAAAAAAAAAAAAAAAAAACTCTAGTCAAGATCTAAAAATGATTTCCTGGGACTAGAGAGATGGCTTAGCAATTAAGATGCTTGACTGTAAAGCCAAAGGACCCAAGTTTGATTCCCTAGGACCGACATAAGTCATATGTACAAGGTGGTACATGTGTCTGGAGTTCATTTGTAGGGGCTAGAGGCCCTGGCACACCCATTTTCTCTTTCTCTCTCAAATAAATAAATAAAAATAAAAAGCAAAATCTAAAAAACATTTATTTCCTAAGGATGTTCTTTCAGATCTTCAATAAAGGCTGAAGGACTGTGATGAAAAACACCTTAAGGATATTAAGAATATTACTGTAACTAGACATCCTATTAAATCCGGAGAGTATTGTATACTTTGACTCCATTCTTGCTGTTGTAAGTTTAAGTCCTAAGCCCTAGTACCTTAGGATGAGACAATACTTGGAAAAGAGACCTTTATAGAAATTACATCATGAAGTTGAGCCCTAACCCAACATGATGAGAGTCCTTACTAACAGGGAAATTTGGATAGACAGATTTGCACACAAGAGAAGGCAAACTGCCAGAAGATAGGCGGCTTCAAGCTTGCAGACAATCTCCGACTCTTAGTATCTACAATGCTGAGACAGAACTTTCTGTTGCTCATGCCGAGCCTGTGATACTTTGTTGCTATAGCCCCAGCAAATTAATACACCCACCAATGGTCACACTAAAGAAACAGAAGTATAACTAAAAGGGACAAAGAGAATATTGGATAGATGGGACAGGAAGTGAAAAAGGTGACATGTCTGAAGAGGCGAAATGGATAAAGGACAAGGAAATACGCAAGAGAATAAAACAAAACTCAAGCTCAGAGCTAGGTGTGGAAGCAGGCAGGTGATTGCAGTCCCCGTGGGGAATACAGAGGAGGCCTGGCCAACAGAAGAGCTCCCGGGCTTGCAAATTTGAGGGGGGAAAAAAGCAAGGCATATCTCTAAACAAAAACAAAAACTTAGTCCCAGAATGGTGGGCATATGTCAAAGCAGCATGGGAGCCACTTAGAGCTCCCAAGGACTAGGGTAGCACAATTTGGACAGCTAATAGCAGTAGAACTGGGCTATAACCCAAAGAGGAAATGAATACCCATGAGTCCATGTCAATTCAAACAATCTCAATTAATGAACTGAAATAAAAATACAAATTTTTCATGTAGAACTCCAAATACATAATTATTCTATGCTCCGTCTTAGTACTCCCGAGATATGGGCCATGCAGAGTAACTTACAAAGAGCACAGGTTAACTTTTCAATAGTGAAAGCTGACAAACACACCTCACTCTGGTGGTGAAGGCCAGTGCTAAGTGAAATCATGCTGCTTTGCCTCTGTGGTCTCCCTAATACCCCACAACCCAGCCTTTTCATGAGAAAAACAAGGCAAATTTTAGCAGAGGAGCATCCCATAAAAGATCTCATTCTCCTCTTTAAGACATCCTCCAAGGCTCAGGGGCCATTGCAGAAGAGGTGGCAGAAAGAATGTAAGAGCCAAAGGAAGGGGAGGAGTGCTTTGCAAAACTGTCTTCCAGACACAAAATGGCCGTGGTATTCAAGGCTTTACAGTGGCTGAGGCTACCTACGTAAGATTTACATAGCAAGAAGGGAAAAATGAGGACATAAAAATAGAAAAGAAACTAGTTGGAAAGAAGGGATTCAAAGGAGGGGGATAATGATGGGAGAAAAAGGACGGTTGCCAGAAGGGATTATCACCATGGTATACTGTTTATACTTATGGGAGTTGCTAAGTTTTTTAGGGCTGAGAGATGGCTTAGCAGTTGGTCGCTTGCCTGTGAAGCATGTGGACACCAGTTTGAGGCTCAATTCTCCAGTACCCATGTAAGCCAGATGCACAAGTTGGCACATGTATGTGGAGTTTGTCTGCAGTGGCTGGAAGCCCTGGGGCACCCATTCTCTCTGTTATTCTCAAATAAATTAATCTTAAAAAGTGAAGTACTCTTTATTTAAAAAAAATTTTTTTAAACGCAATTCTCTAGGTCAGCTAGCAGTGATGGTGCACACCTGCAGCTCTAGCTATTTGGCAGGGGGAGATGGGCAGACCACTGGAGCCAGGAGGTCAAGGTCACCCTGGGTTACATAATGAGACCCCCCCATATACACATATCTCAACAATCACAAAAGCAAACTGTGCAGTTCATCAAAGATAAGAAGGTCTGAGAAGCTGTCACACCAGATAATCAAATGAGACATGGCACCAGGCATAGTGGCACATGTCTTTAATAGGCTGAGGGAGAAGGATCACTGTAAGTTCGAGGCCATCCTAAAACTACATAGTGAATTCCAGGTCACCCTGGGCTAGAGACAGACCCTACCTAAAAAAAGACAGATATGACAACTAATCTAGATGGAATCCTGGGACAGAAAAAAGCACAAGGTAAAAACAACTGAACTCTAACAGACTTTGGGTAAAAGACGTGTGTGTGTATTTTTTTTTTTTTTTTTTTACTTGCAACTAAGTAGAGAGAGGAGAAAAAAAGAAATGCCAGGGCCTCCTACCACTGCAAACAAACTCCAAACACATACACCACTTTGTGTATGTGGCTTTATGTAGGTACTTAAGAACTGTACCTGGGTCATCAGGTTTTGCAAGCAAGCACCTTTAACCGCTGAGCCATCTCTCCAGCCCCCAAAGCAACATATTAATACTGGTTCATTAGTTATTTATCAAGCTAATATAACAGGGAAAGCTCAGTGCAGGCTATATGGGAACTCTATTTTCTCAATTTGTCTACAAGTCTAAAACTCTTCTAAAATTAAAAATTATCAAAGTATCAAAGGTGTGGTAGTGCACGCCTTTAATCCCAGCACTTGGGAAGCTTAGGTAGGAGGATCACTGTGAGTTCAAGGCCAGTCTGAGAATACAGAGTGAGTTTTTAACCTAGGATAGCGTGAGCCTCTACCTCAAAAAAATAAAAATAAAAATAAATAAACAAATAAAAAGTAATAGATGAAAGAATAACTGACTTGCAAATCAGAGTTGACGCAGAAAATATTCCAAATAGGAAGCAGGCTGAATACAAAACTTACGAAGGCCTTGGAGCGACTCCTGATCCCTCAGCTCTTGGAAGACTGGCTCCTCAAATAGGAGACTGGTCTTCTCTGAGGGGACTAGAGGATCTACAAATACTGCCCTTGTAATTCCTCTGAGGACTACTCAGCACCCACTTCCAGCTTATGCACAGAGTAGTTCCAAGTAGTTATTTAGTCCTATTCTTTCTCTCAACCCCCTTCCCCTATTCTGGGGCTGGAACTACATCGGAGCTATATTCTCAGCCCAAGTCTCATACTTACATGTAAGCAAGTAGCCAACAAATACCACACATCTGAGGAGAGACTCAAGATGGCAACAAAGCAAAGAAATCTTATTAACACTAATACTGGCGAGGTAAGAGAAAATATTGCATCTACAAAATGAAGAGATACCAATAAAAGTAAGCAATCAAAATGAGCAAGACTTCTTAGAAAATGAAATAGAGAAAGGTTGGAAGATCAAAGTAGAAAAGAAATGTCTCACAAGATAAAAGGATGAATATCTACCCATCAATCCAAAAGGGACACTCTGATTCAGAAGCTTTAGGGAGGCTAGAGGGAAACAAAGGAGGGATATTAGCAAATATATCATACAAGAATACATCTCAGAGTCAGAGATCAACTTTCCAAACTCAAAGTCACCAGAGTGCTAAGCTCAAAGGATGGAGAGATACATACCTTCACCACTGTGGGTTCCACCAAAGGCAATCACAACAGAAAAAATGCTAATAGATTCTGTAATACTTCCTAGACATGGCTTCCAAGCAGGTTATACACTGCTTGGAACAGAAGCCAGTGCTAGGCACTGCCTAACCTCATGAGCCCATAAGGCCAACAGCTGATTCTGCCTGTGAGAAGCCGCAGCCTCACGGAGTGCAAGCAACATCTACATTCCACCAAGTTCTCACGCCCTCTGACCTGAGCACTCCAGACTCCACTGACAGAGCACCTGCTAACCAGCCGTAAGGAACAAAGCAAGGCCAACAGTGAGACAGGCAGTTCCCACATGTTCCAATCAGTCTCTCACCCTGTCTGGTCTGAGAAGAAAGCAGCAGGCTTTCTTGAGGGACAAACCAGGACATTTGGGTTGTTTTTTGTTTGTTTGTTTTGAGGCAAAGTCTCACTCTAGCTTAGGGTGGCCCTGATCTCAGTGATTCTCCTGCCTCAGCTTCCATAGAGCTGAAATTGAAGGCACGAGCTACCCACCCCTAGCTCCAAGGCACTTTTTCACAGCGAAGATAAAGGTATGAGAAAAAGTACAGGGGCTAAAAAACCGAAAGGAGAGGAGGAAAGAAAAACACAAAAAAGGCCTGGGGATCCTGGGTTGGAGAGATGGCTCGATGGGTCAAGTGCCACACAAGCACAAGGCTTCAGGTCCCCAGGTCCCCTGTGGTGGCACAGAGTTGGGGCAGCAGAGACAGCAGGAGGATCCCTGGGGCTTGCTAGCTGGCCAATGTAGCCCAGTGAGCTCTAGGTTCAGTGGGAGACCCTTCTGCAGAAAGTAAGATGGAGACAACCGAGGAAGCCACCTACCATGATCTCTGGCTTCCACATGAGTACCACACATATGCATGGCCCACATACAAACATGCATGCATGCATGCACACACCACACACACATACACAAATTTAAAAACAAACAATTCAAAGTGTAGAGTGATGAAAACTAGAGGCCTAGGACAAGGGACCCAACACAGGGAAAGTAATTGATATGCAGTAAAAGGTAGAGATCCTACTGTCAATCAGAAAATGGAAGCCTGAATTCTTGACTGGTGCTCAGAAATGCAACAAATGAAAATTTTAAATCATGAAAGTATAAGCACTGGAAATCGGGAAACTAAAATATGATATAATTACATGAGAGGATTATGTAACAATAAAGGGTACTAAGTAGTAGTTTTCAACACAATAAAAATTTGAGTTACGTGAAAATGAATTAGCATTTACACAAAAATGTCAATTACTGGAATGGAGAAATGGTTTAGCGGTTAAAGTGCTTGCCTATGAAGCCTAAAGACCCAGATTCGACTCCCCAGAACCCATGTAAGCCAGCTGCACAACGTCACACATGTGGCGTACTTGTCTGGAGTCCAACTGCAGTGGTTAAAGGCCCTGGCACGATAATTCTCTCTCAATCTCATAAAACAAAAATATTTAAATTTGTTTAAAAAGTCAATTATTTAGAGGTTTTAAGAGCTAGTTAGTAGCATATTTTTTTCATCTAGCTAAACACTTACCTGCACTGTACTAAGTACACAAGACAACTCAGCCTTCGGAGAGTCATGTTTTAGACACAAAGGTATCTGCTACAGTCCTGTACCTACAAAATCCATAGGCCATAGATGAATGATGGCAAAAATCACAAGGACTAAATTTATAACTTACATATAAAATTTATATACAAAATTGCTAACTTCAACATTTAGATGAAATAGGTCAAGGAACAAATCTTAAGCAAGCACATGAAATGACTTGTGATGTATAAAAAAAAATCTTTCAACTAAACATTCTCATGTTAAAACATAAACACACAAGCTTTTTACAAGGCATTTCTTTTGCCTCTCACTTTCAACCACCCAGACAGTAGTACCCCCTTCCCAGGTTCCAGTTTTATAAAACTTTGCTTTGTATACAAGAAAACTCAGTTAATTCCCCTGCAGCAATACACACTACTTTTAAGCAGAAGCAATGTTCAAATTCCCTTCGCACTGACTGAACTCTGGCATCTGTTTTAGCTAGAGGCCTCAGCCTGCTACCTGCCTCTTGAAGGCTGGCTTAACATCTATCCTCACCTGGTCATCAGAATCAGCCAAGCAGGCATGTGGGTCTCCAAAAACAGGAGGCAACTATGTCAGCTATGTAGCAAAAGCATAGTCATAAATTTGGAAAGGTTCTTAAGCCATTCATTTATTCATATATGAAGTAAAATTCCATTTCAGGGCACTTACCTGGCAGTATAATTACAAAGTGTCGAGTGGCATAGTGAAAAAAAGTATAGTTTAAAAGAAGACAATTCAGAAAGAACCTAGATAAGCCTGTATTGGTGTGTGAAGAGACAAGGCTTTCTGAAGACAGAAGTGGGGGGATGCTCCATTTAACTGCACTGTTTAATTTAATGCTCTTCTACTATACAGCCCAGTCCCCGTGTGCAGGGCTACAGTGCATAAGTACTCAAATCAGGACCAGTCAAGACTACCAGGGCAAAACCTTCCAGTAGAGTGGCTATGGGCACAGATCATGTCCCAAATAGCTCCATGGCCCATTTCCTCCCCAACAGGAAACAGTTTTAAGAGACCTACTATAAGACGACCGTTGCGCAATTGATCTAATCCTAGCGACAGGCCCATATTGGGAAAGGTAGGCAGAGAACATCAAGCTGACCAATATCTAGCACATTCCAGAGCAGGTACCTAGTGGATGGGGTGGGAGTGGAATCACCTCCATTATGTTCCTGGCTGGCTTTCTCTCCCTAGCACAATTGGCCTTGCATACATAAATGATCACACTCCAGGCTCCTAAAAAAGCAGGTGTTATTCCTCTATTACTAAATTATAGATACTGACATTAAGAATAGATTCTTGGGGCTGGAAAGATGGCTTAGCGGTTAAGGCATTTGCTTGCCAAGCCAAAGGATGACCCAGGTTTGATGCCCCAGGGACCCACATAAGCCAGGTGCCACAAGGTGGCACATGTGTCTGGAGTTCCTTTACAGTGGCTGAAGGCTCTGGCATGCTCTTTCTATCTGCCTGCCTGCTTTTCTTTCTTTTTCTCAAATAAATAAAATAAATTTTTAAAAAGAATAGATTATCAAGTTCTATCAAATACTAGTGGAAAAAAAAAAAAAAAGAGGCTGGGTGTGGTGATACATGCCTTTAATCCCAGCACTCAGGAGAAAGTAGGAGGGTCACTGTGAGTTCAAGGCCAGCCTGAGACTACATAGTTAATTCTAGGACAGCCTGGGCCAGAGCAAGACCCTACCTCAAAAAAACCAATAAGGAAAAATAACAACAAAACAGTTCCCTAAAAGTGAATTAAGGATGACAAGTCAATGGACAAGAATTGCTAGAGTCCCTGAGCAGTGTGGTGGAGGGGCACAAGGGCAATGAGAGCCCTTACTGTCACATGGTGGCCTCCCCTTTCTCACCTAGCAAAGAGGGTATTATTTCTGTCCTGCAGAGCTGTCGTGACTCTGAAGAGATAATCAGTGGAAAGCACTCAGCACAATGCCTAACCCATACAGATGCTGCATTCCTGAGAGCCACTGCTCCTAAGGGAGGCATCAGCCTGAGGAGAATCAGAGGGGATACAGCATAGATTAAAACCTCCAAGTTCCAAATTTCTATCTTTCAGATAATGCTAGTTAGGAAAATTACTCTGAAACAAGCGAGCCATCAGAAAATTTTATAGCTTAGATCAGTTCTTTCTCATGAAATACTCCCTTAATGCAAAAAACAGCTTTCTCTCTTTATGTAATCCTTTAGATGTAAATAGATGTTATGGCTATAATGTCAAATAGACCCCTATTTTAAAATTTTAAAAGGGTAAGAGATTTTAAAGAAGTTTAAATATGTGGACAGATGTTTGGAGTGTTTATAAAGAAAAAAATTGTAACAGCATACTAAAACAAAAGCATATTCCCCACGATGCTTCAATAGGTCTAGACATCCCAGACTCATACAGGTGCCTAAGGAAAGCACATCTCTTCATAAAGACTGCGAGTTTATAGACTGAAATCCCGTAACATAATGCAAGGAGCACCAATTCAAACTTTTTTATTATTTCTATTTTTTAATTTTATTAATTTGAGAGCAAGACAGAGAGAGACAGAGAGAGAGAGAGAATATGAATATGGGTGCACCAGGGCCTCCAGCCACTGCAAACAAACTCCAGATGCATGCGCTACCTTGTGCATCTGGCTTATGTGGGTACTGGGGTATCGAGCCCCAAACTGGAGTTCTTAGGCTTCACAAGCAAGTGCTTAACCACTAAGCCATCTCTCCAGCCCCAATTCAAACTTCTAATTCATACTGACTACCTGACATAGGTATTTTTTAAAAAATCATACAATCAAATAACCAGATGACTCTACATTGAAGTTCTAAATATCTTTTCAAAGCTATCTGTATCTAGACGCTTCTTAGAATAGGTTCAACACCAAGTCTCTAGAATAGCTGGGCATACCTTGTCAGAGCAATAAAGGTCACATCATGATGTACTGAACAGAACTATCCCAGCCATCATACAATTCACTGTTCATTCAAGATTTAAAGAAAGAAAAGCCTCTAACCCCAATTAATCAATGAACCTTTCATCTAAAACCCTGACTTACTTTATATAAAAAGAAACCATTAGCTTGGCTTGGTGGCGCAAGCCTGCATGACATCTCAGCACTGGGGAGGCAGAGGCACGAGGATCAGGAGATGAACCAGCCTGGGCTGTAGAAGACCCAGTCTCAACAACAAAAAACAAACTATTTAAAACAGATTATTTTAATAAGTATTGCTGGGTCAACCACTCCTTCTGTTACATTTCAGAAACAGGTAAAATAAAAATTCAGTTACTTGGTACCACACACTATCTTTTTTCTTACAGGACCATCCTTAGCACTTTTGAAGAATGTGAACCCCTTTAGCTTCTTTATCTAATAAAGTTCAGTTATAACTAAAACCAAATGTTTAAGTCTAGAATCTTCTTTCTGAAATACTAGTTCTAATCACGTTTCTTAATGTTTTCAATGCTATAACCTTTTAGGCCTCCTTTAATGCTGCTCAAAACATCAACCAAATTAACAAGTAATCCAAACCAATGGGAGAGCAACTATTTAAAAATTTCCGACGTACAGAAAGAACTGATCTCGACAGCACCGCTGCTCCCTTTGCTGGCACTTCTGGGTGCAGAGGCATGTGCCACCAACAGATCATTCCCCAGGTGCCCATGCTACGTTCTGCCTCTCACCTCACATCTTACTTTCTCACTGTGCTATAACTCTCAAGGCTCCCTTCTCCTCAGCTGCGCCCTGCTCCTTAATTCGACATTCTCAGAAAGCAAAGGAGGCAAACTGCTTCACCTGTAGGGAATGTCAGGCAAAAGTTATTCACCCCAATGCTGATTAGCAGCTAGAAGCCAGCCACAGCTGACTCTGGAGAAATCCAGAAAACCACAGAGCACAAAGCAACATCACCACACGTGACGGGGTCTGCTGCCTAAAGCTGAGGGCAGACTTTCTAAGAACTCAGTAGAGGTGAGGTGAGGAAGGCACTCCACCTGCTGCCCAGCTTCACGGGAATGTCTTCTGGGACCAGTTCTTGTCCTACAAACATAGAAAACCTAGTGTGGGCAGTTCACAGATTACAAAAAATGAACTGCATTCCAAACAAATCTTCAAAAGATCACATCCTATGAGAACTACTTACACACACACACACACACACACACAACACCTACCTTACTGAAATGTGACCTAAATAAGAAGATGGAAGATCCCACTATTGAAGAGTCAAGCACTGTCCTGGCTTTTAACAGATGTCTCATGGCAAAGGAAAGGGAGCTGACAATGCAACCGTTTTCCTCAGCTTTACAAGTTAAAGGAATTCTCACTTTTTCATAACAACTTTAATACCAATCTATACTGACCAGATCACTGAAAGCTAGTATAGAAAAGCTTTAGAAGGGCTGGAGAGATGGCTTAGAGGTTAAGGCACTTCCTGAGATGCCTAAGAACGCATGTTTGAATCTCCAAGTCCCACATAGCCAGATGCATAGTGACATAACCATACAATGCTGCACATGCGCTCAAGGGGATGCATGTGTCTGGAGTTCATTCGCAGTGGCTGAAATGCCCTGGCATGGCCATTCTCTCAAAAATAAAATAAAAAGCTTTAGAAAACTAAATGACAGTGAACAGATCAAATTAGGAAGAAGAAAAAAAGTTAATTGTTTTTAGTCCTAAAAGTGATATTCGAAGGGACTTACCTTGCAATGTAGCACAGTTCACCTCCTAACGCATACTTTGTCTTCCTGTTGCACTATGTGGCCCAGGTTGGCCTAGAACTAGTTAGTGATCCTCCAGCTTTAGACTCCCATGTGTTGGGTGTCTGTTAAGATTATATGTACGGAAAACTTCCCCAGGCCTGCCTGGTACATGCTCTTTCTTTCTAGTTTCTTTTCTTTCTTTTTCTTAAACCTCCCCTTTTCTCCTCCTAGACTGAGAAATGGAGTGGGAGGAGACCATCAGCCTAGGCTCCCAGCTGTCAATCAAAAGCAGGGTAAGCACAACAGGGACCAGAGTGGCCTTGGCAGAATTCTGGCATCCTGCCACCTCACATGAGTTGCCGTTGACAGGTGAGCAGCTTTCCCTATTTGTCTTGAAAAGGACAGGATCTTAAGCATGTCAAGTGGTTACAGTTAAGAGGACAATACAATCATAAAGAAAGAAGGCAATGGTGGGGGAGGTGGGCCCCCAAACCAGCTAAATGCTAGCAAAGCCACCAAGATAATTTCTTACTCAAATACTTTATCACCATAGTATTACTATTCCAGCCCATAATAAATACCTTCAAGCTCTTCCAATGTTTAATGACACATGATTTATATAGGATTCTTCCAGGCCCTGCCTGCCAACTAGTGGGCTGTTTTACCAAGAGGAAGGCAAATGATAGGTTTGAAGACCCTGGGCTCAGTCAGAAGTAATGACTTATTTAGCAAGGAAGGGTATTAGCCACAGAAAAACAAATGTTAAAATAAAAATAGACTGCCAAAAACATTGTCTACCAAATGGCAGAGCAGGTACATACACACACACACACACACAGGGAGGGAGGGAGGGAGGGAGGGGCAGACTCCTCCCAGGTCAGTGCAAAAGAAAAAGATTTAAATTAAAGATGGACAGACTGAAAAACTTCCCAATGGAGGCTGCTAGGCACCTTAGGAGAGACAACTGATGTATACGACGCATACAAAACAGCACAGAGAATAGCTGTTCACAGAGAACCAGGTTAAGTTTAAACTGAGTATCAATATTTAAACATTGAATATACCCACTGCAATGTCCATTGGCCTATAAACTTTGACCATCTCCAAGATTACCCAGCCAAGGATCATTCGGGGAAATAACTCACTTATTTAGTCCTACTGGTTCCCAGTGACCTGGAAGGACAAACTGCCCTCTGCTTCCTACATTTATATACCAACCTCTACCAAGGCTCTTCTAAAAGCCAGCTCTGTGCTCAGTTATAGGCAGCTACGGGAGCCTTGTCTGCCGGGACTCTGGGCCCAGCGCAGGTGGCAGCCTACTCAGTAAACCAAATTATAATGCCAGGTGAGGAAAACAAGAATGCAATGATAGGGGCTGGAGAGATGGCTTAGCGATTAAGGTGCTTGCCTGCAAAGGACCCAGATTCAATTCCTGAGAACCCACATAAACCAGATGCACATGGTGGTGCATGTGTCTGCAGCTCTTTTGCAGTGGCTAGAGGCCCTTGCACACCCATTCTCTCTCTCTCTCATAAACAAAGTATAAAAAAAGAATGCAATGATAAAGAAAACAAAGCCCCCAGGCACTGTCTTATTTGCTTAACAGTGCTTTATGGGCTGGCAAAGATTGCTCAGTGGTTAAAGGTATACTTGCTTGCAAAGCCTGCACCATATGCACAAAGTGGTACATGCATCGGGAGTTCATTTGTAATGTCAAGAGACCCTGGCACGCTGGCATGCCTGTGCCTGCCTACACGTCCCTACACATGCACGCATGAAAAACAAAACAGTGCCTTTGGTATCAAAGGTTTTCAAATGCCCCAGAACTTCTTAAAATTAAATATAATGCATCTGTATTGACTGAATCTCAATTGTGTCAACAGTTAAAATAAAGCCTGCCCTTTCACATCTAGCATCCTATGGCTATGTCTGTCCACCAAGGGAGGGGATGAAGCCACCCACACTGTCCAACAGTCACAGGTGGCTATAGTCCAGCTGAGTCCGAGGCAAGGTGCTGCTGCCCCTCCAGGCAAAGGGAGGATGCTGGCTGGGAGAAGCATCTCCACTCCCCTCGGACTAAGACACCTGTCTCTACCCTTTGCACTTGTGAGCCAGCTGTCTGCTCTCCCAGGTGATGTGTCTCACCTGCCACCCGCTTCACTCTCAGGGTCACTGATTTCACCTCAGCCCTACCAACACATAAGCAATTGTGGGGTGGGTAACCGGTAGATATTCCAGAGTGGATTTCAAAAATTAACCGGGCATCTGTCAAAATGTCCTATCAATCAGCGAGGTCAAGCGTTAAACAAACACGGACAGCTTAAAACCATCAACACCGTAGGGCAAAAGAACTTCAGCAGGGCCTGGCTTGCCACCGAGACAAGAGCCTCCTGGTTGTCAATGCGAAACAGAAAAACAATTTTAACTCGCAAATCTGCGTTCAACATTAGTCTGGCAGCTCGTTCAGTAATAAACCCTTCAGAGTCTTTCCAAGTATTCAGAGTTCCAGCACTTTCTGAGAGGAAGGGCGATCTTTCCGGTCTGGCTTTGCATCATTTCAGTCTTGGGGGGGGGGACGTCACCCCAAATTTGAATGAAAATAGTCAAATGTGTGTTGGCTCCTTGGCGTTTAAAAAAAAAAAAGACGGACAGAGAAGGGTATCCTATCCGATCATATCTCATCGGTTCGACACCAATGAGGGCAGCGTGGAATGAGCAAGGAGTAAAAAAAAAAAAAAAAATTAATTAAAAAATAAAATACATGAATTAAAAATAAAACTCCTCACACTTGACCCTGGTCCTCGGCCACAAGGAGATGACGGCGACAGCAGCGGCCACCAAGCAAGCAAGCAACGGGCCTGAAGGAAAATAACAGCAACTTGGCTGCCGTCGCCGGGCGGGCGGGTCACGCGCCGGTGCCCCCTCCCCCAGGGCCGTCATCCCCCGGCCGCAGAGCCCGCGACGATGTGGGGATGGTCACGTCCACGCGCCGCGAAGGATGCTCGAGTCCAGCCTCGGGTCTGTCGTCGTCGTCCCCCCCACACCAATTCCAACCCCAACCCCAACCCGCCGCCGACCTCGGCCGCGTCTACGTGGCGGTGGAGGACCGGGCTCGGGGAAGGGCTGCGTGGTCCTCCGCCGAGGGTCGTTCGCCCGGGTCCTCGAGCCCGCGCCCGCCCGCACGAGCTCCCAGAGGCCCGCCCGCCCGCTCGTACCTGCGGCGCTCGGCGGAGGGAAGGAGGCTGCGGCTGCGGCGGTGACCGCGGCGCGGCGAGGACGCGGCTGCGGAGCTCGGGATTGGCTGACGGCGGAAGTGCGCGGGGGAACCCGGGCCGCCCGCTCGTCCGCCCGCCCGCTGAGCTCAGGAGCCGCCGGGGCCGCAGCCGAGCCGGGCGGTCCTCATGAATGGGACGCGGGCGGCCAAGCGGGCGGGAGGAGGAGGGCCGCGCGCAAGCCCCGCCCCCGGACACGTGACCCGCGCCCGCCTCGCCGCCGGGCCCCGCCTCCTCCCCATCCCGGCCCCTCCCCCGGGGCCGCTGCCGCCCACGGGCGCGTGTGGTTTTCTCCGTCGCCGCCCGCGCCCTGCGGGGTGGAACCCACGGGTCCTCCTGCTTCCGGGCCACAGCAGGTGACTTTAAAAGTTTATTTTTATCTATTTATTAGAGAAAGACACAGAGAGAGAATGGGCGCACCACGGCCTCCAGCCACTGCAGACGAGCTCCAGATGCATGTGCCACCTTGTGCATCTGGCTTCCCTGGGTCCTGGGGAATCGAGTCTCGAACTAGGGTTCTTAAGCTTCACAGGCAAGCCTTAACCGCTAAGCCATCTCGCCAACCCACAGCAGGTGACTTTAATAAAAATGAAAAAAAAAAAAAAAAAAAAAAGAAAGTTTCCCCGGTAACCCCCAGGGTAAACTGGTGGCCAGTCACGTGGGACTTGAGTCTGTAGTGCCTAAAAAAAAAATAATAATACTGGAAGTGCAGAAAAGGTCTACTTCGGAAAGGTTATCAGACGTTCTCAACCTTGTCTATCGCGTGCTTAGCAAACATCATCATATCTTCTATTATCTGTAGCGTCTCTACCCCTTTCCCTCCAAACCCCATGGTGCATCTTCGTTTTCTTAAAATTCACTTTAACTGTGGCTTAGTGGTAAAAGACGCTTGCTTGCAAAGCCTGTCAGCCCAGATTCAGTTCTCTAGCCACCCATATAAGATAGATGCAAAAAAAAAAAAAAAGTGGTTGCAAGGGCTGGAGAGGTGGCTCAGAGGTTAAGGCGCTTGCCTGCAAAATCTTAATGACTTAGGTTCGATTCCCCAGTACCCAAGTGAAACCAGACTAGTGCATGCTTTGGAATTCATTTGCGGCCCTAGCACACCCATTCATATTCTCTCCCTGTTTCTCTCTCTCTCTCTGTCCGTTTCTCTTCTCTCTCTCTCCCTGCTTGCAAATAAATAAAAATATATAAGTAAAGTCATATTTTAAAAAAAGTGATGCAAGGGTTTGTAGTGGCAGGAGGCCCTGGAGCACCCATATATGTGCAAAACAATATTTAAAAAGGAAATCATTAAAAAAAATAGAGTTTAAGAAATGAATTACCAGACTGAGGCGATGGCTCAACAGTTAAACGGTCTTGCTTGCAAAGCCTGATGGCCTGGGTTCAGTTTCCCAGCACCCGCATTAAAGCAGATGCACAAAGTGGCGCATGTGTCTGGAGTTCGTTTGCAATGGCAGGAGGGCCTGGCACATGTATTTTCTCTTTTGGCCCTCAGGGTATGGACACAGGTACATACAGTACCTCTCTGGGCTAGATCCAGCCACAGCATGGATGGAGCATGGTGGACTGGGGCTGTGCCAAGACCCAGGAACCAGCTCCCCTCACAGGCAACCATTTCATTTTCCCACCCAAGTTCATTTTGCCTTGTTCTGGAATTCAACCAGGTTGCCCTCACAGTAATCAAAGCCCAACAGAAACACAGTGGATGGCATTTCTGTCCCAAGCACACTGGGAAGTTTCATTTCCTTGTGGCCCTTTATCTGGTCTCACCAGGGAAAGAAACATAAGAGAAGGATTATAATGTCCCCTTCCATAGTCAAGGGAACTCATGCCATGATGGAGAAAGCCAGAGAAAGACTTCAGTCCTCACTTTCCAAGTCAACAAAACGGAAATATTAACGCCTCTCTCACAGGACTGCTTTGAGAACTACACAGAGTTCCATAAAGTGCTGAATTCAGTTTAAGGCCTGGACTGTGGAACATATTGTTACTGTTTGCTTTCCTTTTCCCAACTTTTTTTTTTTTTTTTCCTGTTTCTTTCAGGTCAACCTCACTACCCTTGATTTAAGAGGGAAATACTCTACCAAACTTCCTTCCTTCCTTTCATCATTGAGGAAGTCCCAGACAACCCCTCCCTTCCTCCATCCACCCCTCTCCTAGGGTTTGAGACCTTACTCAGACTGGTTCATTCTCCAGTGACTAACAAACTTACTGCTTTACGTGGAGTAGAAACTAATTAAATATTTGTTGCATACTGTCCCTCCTCTTCCTGTTCCCAACACCTACGAAGGGTGTGCTTGGGACAGCCTCACACAGTTCCCAGGAGCTCCACTACTCCACTAGCCAGGAAACCTCCTCCTTTACCAGTCCTCGGACGCCACCACCTTCAGGATCCATGTCTCTACTAACCATTCATCCCTTGTCCTCTACTCTAGATTCACCCCTTAGCTTTGGCCAGTCAGGCTTCTTAGGCTATTTGGACGGAAGAGGAAAATCTGTTTGTTGTCCCTTTCTTTCCTGACATGTCCCTTTCAATGGTTCCAGTCCCACTATTCTTATAAGAAATTTCAGTTTCGTTGGACCTAATGCTTGTTCTGTTTCAATGTTTTATTTACAAGTGGACATCTCCCACATGGGAGCATCTACAATGAGCCCCCCCTTCCTTTTACAATGTTGTCCCCAAACCTATTTCCCATAGGTGAGATAGAAGCCTCAAATAATGAACTTCAAAATATATGTAAATTCAAGTGTTTGACATGGTGAGAGGTTGGGGCAATCAACACCTTTTCCCACCTGTAAGCCTTGGAGCTTTGAAGCCGTAATCCCAACATCGGCACCACCTGCCAGCACCCAGAGACCACGCATGTCACTATCAGGTAGTTGTGTTGGTGAGACAAGCTTCTCCCAAGAACTGCTCGTACAAAGTCCTCTCAACCTCTCATTTCCATGGAAGCCCATTTTGTCCTAATGCTGGAATTCAACCAGGTTGCCCTAACAGTCTTTAAGCACCTGGAACTCTGTGACTAATGTACCTGGGTCATCTTCCACGTGAGTTTAGTTTGTATTATTCTCTCCTTTAAGCGCAGTCTTAAAAGAATTTAATCAACAACGCGATTCATGACAGCATAATTAGATCAACTCCTAATTTCCACATTGAGATTCCCTTCGCACTCCATCCACTAATCTCATAGCTCCCTTTCCCCGCTATGCTACAGGGAAGAGCACGAAGCGTGCCACTTCTTCACACTGTGAAGCTTTTCACGTGGAAGTCACCAGTGCCCTTCTGCTTGCCAAATGTGGTGGACTCCCTCTGGGTCCCACGTCTTGCGATTCTCTGCAGGGTAAGGCGCTTCATAGCACTATTTCCTTTGAAAAACTTTCATCTCTTCTCTGTGCATCTGGCTCATGTAATACTGGGGAACTGAATCTGGGCCAGTAGGTTTTGCAAGCAAGTGCCTTCAACCACTGAGCTATCTCTCCAACCCAACTTTCTCCTATTCTCGTCATCTGGACTACTTCTGACATCCACATGCCTGTGCTGGGTGTCTTTGGCATCTCCACCAGAAAGGTCCATGGTGATGTCAGGTGTCAGTCCATCATTTATGCTGTTTCAAACTTATGCTTCCTGAATCTCCTATCCCGGTAATGACACTGTTACCTATGCACTCATTCTTTTTTTTTTTTTTTTTTTTTTTTTTGAGAAAGAGAGAGAGAGGGAGAATGGGTGCACCAGGAAGCTTCCGGGGGTCCAGGTGGGGTGGGGAAGCTAACAAAACTTGAGAGAAACATCATCCTTGTTCCCAGCTGAGGCGCTTTAACCACTGAGCCATCCCCAGCCCTGGCAACCCAAGTTTGGATCCCCAGAATCCAGATGCAGAGTGCAAGCATCTGTGATCTCAGCATAGATAGATCTGGCACTTATAAAGAGAAAGGCAGCAAAGATAGGAGAATCCCAAAGCTCATGGCCCAGCTAGCTTGGCATGTGCAGCAGCAAACAAGGGAGACCCTTCCTCAAACAAAGTGGAAGGTGAGGACTGACAGTGGATGGATGCAGGCCATTGCATGCATGTGCATGTGCACACACACACACAGAGGAATAATAAAATTGAAAACAAAAAGAACTAAGCCAAACACTGAAGTTATTAAGGGCTCAAATTTTACCAAACTTGTGTAAAAAATGATCAAATAAAAAAGGATACTGGGTGTGGTGTCATGTGCCTTTAATCCCAGCACTTGGGAAGGAAAGGTAGGAGGATTGCTGTGAGTTCAAGGCCAGCATGAGACTACTACAGAGTTAATTCTAGGTCAACCTATGCTAGAGTGAGACCCTACCTCCAAAAAGAAAAAAAAAAAAAACCAAAAAAGAGCTGGCTTAGCAGTTAAGGCACATACCTGCAAAACCTAAGGACCTGGGTTCAATTCTCCAGGTCCCACGTAAGTCAGATGCACAAGGGGGCGCACATGTCTGGAGTTCTTTTGCAGTGGCTAGAGGCCCTGGCATGCCCATTCTCACTCTCTTTCCCTCTGTCTGTCTCTAATAAATAAAGAAAAATAAAAATTTAACCCCCCCCAAAGGAATATAAGAAGGGGTTTAATAAAAAGAGGAAGAGGGACAAAGTAATAGGAGAGATTTAGGAACAAAATACATTATGCACATGTATGAAAATTGTCAATAAAAAGTTTTGTTAAGCCGGGAGTGGTGGCACATGCTTTTAATCCCATCACATGGCAAAGGTAGGAAGATTGCCATGAGTTCCAGGCCACCCTGAGACTACAGAGTGAATTCCAGGTCAGCCTGGGCTAGAGTGAGACCTTACCTCGAAAAACCAAAAAAAAAAAAAGTTTTGGTAAAAGAAACACAACAGTGAGATGAATAAAAGAAAAACTATAATCACACACAATAAAGAAATTACAAAGAGAACTGTGAAAATGTTTATGACATTTGAAAACTTATATGAAGTGGAGAATTCTAAGAATTATAAGCAACAGATCTGGACAAGAAAGTCAGAATGGGCTCATGAGCAACCAAGAACTTAAACGGCTGTTAAATATTTACTGCAAGCAAAAATCAACCAAACACTCAAGCAGCAAGAAATGTCAGTATTGGGCTGGAGAGATGGCTTAGCGGTTAAGGTGCCTGCCTGTGAAGCCTAAGAATGCTTGTTCAAATATCCAAGTCCTACATTTAGTCAGACGCAAAATTGACACAAGCGAACAATGTGGCACATTCACACAAGGGGGCACACACACGTGTGGAGTTTGTTCAGAGCAGCTGAGAGGCCCTGGTGCACCCATTCTCTCTCTGCCTCTTCCTCTCTCTCTCTGTCTCCCTCAAAGTTGAAAGAAAGAAAGTAAGAAGGAAAAGAGAGAGAGAGAGAGAGAGAGAGAGAGAGAAGGAAGGAAGGAAGGAAGGAAGGAAGGAAGGAAGGAAGGAAGGAAGGAAGATGTCAGTCTCACACAAGCTATCCTAAGGTATGGAAAAACCTGCTGTGGTTGCACACACCTTTAATCCCAGCACTCATGAGACTGAGGTAGGAAGATCACTATGAGTTCAAGGCCAGCCTGGAGCTACAGAGTGAATTCCAGGTCAGCCTGGGCTAGAGTGAGACCCTATGTCCAAAAAAATTAGTAAATAAAGTATGGAGAAAATAAGGATTCATTATATGAGGTTAGATTATCATACCGAAATCTAACCAGGAGAGTGTAAAAAAAAAAAAAAAAAAGGTTAGCCTAATCTCATTCAATTATAGACACAAAAAACCATAAATAAAATTTTAGCAATTCGAATCTGGCAAGATAGTATATCATAACCAAATTGTCTTATCCAAGAATACAGGTTAAGTTAAAATGGACAAAAAAAAAATCAATGAATATAATTCCTCACATTAAAAGATTAATGATGGGGCCTTCATAGAGTTTTGTTTTGTAAGAAGTCCTTCTCAATGATGTGGGGGAAACAGTTATGTAAAAAGGGTCAGGATGGCAAAAAAGTAAGTAGGTGAAGCAGGAAAGTTCTAAGTCACTTATCACTTGCCTTGCTTATCTCGAACACATTCCACATAGGTTTGTGTGGGTTTTGGGGCCATGCTCTGAGGATGGGACCTCGCTGCAATGTCATGCTTGCTATCAAGAGCATGACCACTGAGCCACACTTTCAGCTCTGCCATCTATCTTTTAGTTTTTTAAAATATATTTTATTTATTTATTTGAGAGAAAGAGAGAAAGAGGCAGATAGAAAGAGAACGGGCGGTGGGGGGAGCTGGAGAGATGGCTTAGCGTTTAAGGCACTTGCCTGCAAAACTGAAGGACCCAGGTTTGACTCCACAGGACCCACTAAGCCAGGTGCACAAGGGGGTGCACATGTCTGGAGTTCATTTGCAGTGGCTGGAGGCCCTGGCACACCCATTCTCTCTCTCTCTACTTGCCTATTTCTGTATCTTTCTCTCTCTCAAATAAATAAATAAATAAGAAAGAAATAGGCACGCCCCTGCAAGCGAACTCCAGACACATGCACCCACTTGTGCACCTGGCTTACGTGGGTCCTGGGAAATCGAACCGGGGTTCCTTAGGCCTCATCTAATGACTTAACCGCTAAGCCATTTCCCCAGCCCCCTTAGTTTTGTTTTTGTTTTGGTTTTTTGAGGTAGGGTCTTGTTGTAGCCCAGGCTGACCTGGAATTCACTATGCAATCTCAGGGTGGCCTTGAACTCACAGCAATCCTCCTACCTCTGCCTCTCTCTTTTAGCTTTTTTTAAAAATTTAAATCTTGTATTTATTTGAGAGAGAGTGAAAGAGGCAGATACAGAGAAACAATGAGCACGCCAGGGCCTCTAGCCCTTGCCAATGAACTCCAGACACATGTGCTACCTCGTGTATCCTGTTTATGTGGGTACCAGGGAATTGAACCTGGGTACTTGGGCTTCACAGGCAAGTGCCTTAACCACTAAGCCATCTCTCCAGCTGTAGGGTTTTTTTTTTTTTTTTAAACTTTACTTATCTCTCTCTGAGACTGGTGTTGCTATGTATCCTAGGCTGGTCTTCAACTATGTTCAAAGTCTGAAATTCATGATCCTCTTGCCTTTGCCTTCTGAGGACTGGGCTTACACCATGACTTGTTTGCTTTCTTGTCAAATACTCTGTCCTGAAAACAAAGAACCTTCCAGTTATTCCATGGATTCCTTATTTTCACTGATCATGTTTCATCTAAAAATTAGTATCAGGGCATGGTGGCGCATGCCTTTAATCCCAGCACTCGGGAGGCAGAGGTAGGAGGATCACCATGAGTTCAAGGCCACCCTGAGACTACATAGTGAATTCCAGGTCAGCCCTGGCTAGAGTGTGACCCTACCTTGAAAAACCAAAAAATAAATAAAAATAAAAATTAGTGATCTCAGATACCAATGTCTGAACTGCCAGAAGCAGAACATCCTGTTTGCTTGACTCCCTCAGGCCAGAGCAGACTATCATGTCTGGAGCCACTCACGCCATGGCAAGCAGTTATCACAGTTGCCCTATCCAGGAGGTAGACCTAACTATTGGACACCTTCCTGGGGGTCATTTGATGCCATGTACAAGCTAGAATCACTACATGAATCATTATCTCATTGCATTACCAACTGCGTTCCATAGTTTTCAACTGGGATATTTAAAGAAAATTCATTCTTTCTCTCTTTCTTTCTCTCTTTCTCCTTTCCTTCCTTCCTTCCTTCCTTCCTTCCTTCCTTCCTTCCTTCCTTCCTTTCTTTCTTTCTCTTCTCTTTCTTCCCTTCCTTCCTTCCTTCCTTCCTTCCTTCCTTCCTTCCTTCCTTCCTTCCTTCCTTCCTTCCTTCCTTCCTTCCTTTCTTTTCAAAGTAGGATCTTGCTCTCTAGCCCAGGCTGACCTGGAATCCATTATGTAGTCTCAGGTTGGCCTTGAACTCAAAGTGATCCTCCTACTTCAGCCTCCTGAGTGTTGGGATTAGAGGTGTGGACTACCACACCCGGTGTGTTCGATAATTCAATTCTGTGTCTGAAGGATTTGACCTTCAGCACTGTGGAGATCAAGCTGTGCCCTGTTCTAAGTTACTCCATATTGTATATATTGTATAGAGCAGTGTCTTTCAGGCTGTGCCTTGCCCTGAGTGAATCCATTTTACAAAACAGCAGTTGGTTCCATTGGGAGTGCAAATGATGAGACAGAATGACTCGGCATCATGCTTGTACAGTAAACAACCACCACCGTCTGCCCAGAACAGACCACACAGTAGAGACTGGTAACTTATTTATGCAAATAAAATATTATCAACTATGAATTTATCCAATTAAATCAGGAACACAAAGACAGATGGGTATATCATAACCACATCAGATCAATCAAGCCCCGTGAGCTTGTAACCACCTCACCTAGGGCTATAAAAGAAGGGATTCTCCAAGGCTGAGTCATGACAGGCATGCTGACCCATCACCTAGTCAATCGTCATAAGTCTCACCCAGGAATGCCACAGTGAAGAACCTGTACCTGTGTCCCTGGGCAGATACAGTCTGTCCCAGCTCAAATATAGTTTCTCCTCTTTCAGCTGACCTTCAAACTTCCTGCCACCTAGATCTGCTTTTGACAACCCTGTGCTTTCAACAGTTCTGTGCCTGTGGTGCCTGAAACTTCTTAGCTGGTCCTCTTCAGAAACCTTTCCTTGTTCATGCCAGTTTCCTGTGTCGATAGCAGGCTCCCAGTCTCTGGGAACCCGTAGCCTCTAATTCTTTCATTACCATTCTGTAACACCCCCTCTCCCCGCCACACACACCTTTGTGTGTCATGTAATGTGTCATCTGAGTGTTAATATTAACAATTAAGATAGAATAAAACAATTCATGTTCGCCAATAGCCTCGAACATCAAATGAAACCAGGAGTTCTTGATAAATTGGTAAGTTTAAAAAATTGAACTAGGGGGCTGGAGAGATGGCTTAGCGGTTAAGGGGCCTGCCTGCTAAGCCTAAGAACTCTGGTTCCAGTCTCCAGGTCCCACGTTTAGCCAGATGCAAAGTGACGCAAGGGCGCAATGCCTCACTTGCCCACAAGGGGGCGCACACATCTGGAATTCGTTCATAGTGGCTGAGAGACTGCTGGCACACCCATTCTCTGTCTTCCTCTCCCTCTCTGTCTGTCTCTCTCTGTGTCTCTCTCCAAAAAAAAAAAAAAAAAATTGAACTAGGGGGCTGGACAGATGGCTTAGTGGTTAAGGCACTTGCCTGCAAAGCCAAAGGACTCAGGTTCGATTCCCCATGACCCACATAAGCCAGATACGCAAGGTGATGCATGCATCTGGAGTTCGCTCACAGTGGCTGAAGCAATCTCTCTCTCTCTCTTTATGTGCCTCTTACTCTCTCTCTCACACAAGTAAATAAATAAATTAAAATTTTTTAAAATTGAACTAGCTTGTGAATTTATTGTTATTCAATAAATTACAACATTATGGAAAGACACAAACATGTCCACCTGGTTTTACATAGCTTGCTCACATCCTCTGGTCTAGTCGCCATGATTTCATTCATGCTCAAGGATAGAACACTTGCCAAACATGAATAAGGCCCTGGTTTCCTTCCTAGGCACTACAGAGAACAAGAAAGGAAGGAAGGAAGTGGTGGCTAGAGAGATGGCTCAGTGGCTGAGGCACTTGCCTGCAAAGCCTAATGACTAGGGTTTGATTCCCAACACACATAAAGCCAGATGCACAAAGGGGCACATACATCTGGAGTTTGTTTACAGTGGCTAGAGGCCCTGGTGTACCCATTCTCTCCTTCTATCTCTCTCTTTCTGTTTGGAAAGGAAGGAAGGAAGGAAGGAAGGAAGGAAGGAAGGAAGGAAGGAAGGAAGGAAGGAAGGAAGGAAGGAAAGAAGGAAGGAAGAAAATTTAAAACAAAAAAAAAGGAAGAAAGAAAGGAGAGAGAACAAGAGGGGGGTGAGGGAGGGAGAAAGGTTCAGCGTTCACAATAGTGGACAGAGATGGACAGTTTCTTGGGCCCAAGATTGGATTAACCCAGGAGAGATTGGAGGGGCAGAATCCAAAACAAAGGGGAGGAGCTTCAGCCCCCTCTTTCTGGCCAGGGATCCAAAGCAAAAGAGGGGGCAATCTGGGAATGCTGAGCAAGGGAAGTAGATGTTAAAGGTTTTCAGGAGGGGGAGGGAGGAAAACTGTACTTGGAGGGAGGGGGTTTAGCCTATGACTCAAGGTGGCTCAAGCAGACCTGATGAGGGCGGCATTCTTTTTCTAGGTCTGGATTTTATGATCACTTATTAGGGTTCTCTGGAGCTCCTGCAAAAACTCCCTCAGGGAAGTGAGGTTTGGATTGCCGCATCCTTACCCAGGGCCACAGGTGGTAGCTAGGAAGTGTTCTATTTCTCATCCAGGCCCAAGGGCAGTAAGAATTACTCAATTCCCTTAGCAGTGTATAGAGATCATCTGGTCCTGGCACTGGGCACATCTGTTGGGATGAGGCGATGGCAGGAGCAGCTTTCTTGAAATCTAATAGGAAGGAAGGCAGGGAGAAAGGAAGGGGAAGGAAAGGAAATAAAAGTAAAAACTTAATAGACAAATCACCTCCTAGCAGAATAATTGGAAACATATACAACTTTCATTCATTCATTCATTCATTCATTCATTCATTTTTAAGCAGAAAGAAAGAGAGGGAGAACTAGAGAGAAAGAGAGAATGGGCATACCAGGGCCTCTAGCTACTGCAAATGAACTCCAAATGCTTGTGCCACTTTGTGCATCTGGCTTTAAGTAGGTACTGGAGAATTAAACCATGGTCGTTAGGCTTTGCAGGCAAGCACCTTAATCAGCTTGGATTTACAGTATAACCAAATGAATAATGACAATAGTCATTTTAGAAGCTAAGAAGGCACAGGAATTTTTAAGGGCACTTACCTCGAAGGAATCTGCTCACGACGTGTTAAGAAACTTTCAGGAATTCAGCTGTTACATAGCTAAGATTCTGAGGCCAGCCTGGAAAACCCTGATGTGTGAATATTAACTCCCTGTTGCCTGTCTCCATAGCTACTATCTTAGTTTCTTTTCTGAACAGCCACGAATTTGAATGGAATGTCTGGGCTGTATCGATTTGTTCTTAAGAATGCATTGACAGAGAGAAAGTCTAGTAGCTTTAAACTCTTCAAAAGAAGCTTCTAGAATGCTCTTTTCTTTCTCAGGTTTTTTGGAGGGTCTAGCTAATGGCCCTCACTGAGGTTTCGCAAATGAGGAAAGACATATTGTCTTATAGAAGTGAGTCCACTTTAGCAGAATAGCTTCTTCATCTCTTCTTTCCTTTCTTCCATCCTCCCCATTTTCTCCTTCATGAAGGGTCTTTTAATCACACTGATTTTCTTAGCCAGTTTTCCCTCTGCTTCATATTTCTCTAATTGACCGTTTTTGCTTGTGTGTATGTATATGCAAATGTGGTGGTGGTGGTGGTGGTGGTGGTGGTGTGTGTGTACCTGTATATGCACCCTGTGGCGTCCCATGTGCTCACCTGTGGAATCGTGAGGGAGAGCTGTTTACCTGCGGTGGCTGGAGCAGAACACCCATTGTTCTTCACCTGTTCTTGTTTGAGCTGGAGTCTCTCTCTCTTGTTTTCTTCTCAGTTTATTTATTTATTTTTATAGACAATGTTCATAATTGTGGACAATAACCCATGGTAATTCCCTCCCTTCCCCCACTTTCCCCTTTGAAACTCCACTCTCCATCATATCCCCTTCCCCTCTCAATCAGTCTCCTGGGAAGGAAAAAAAAAAAAAACAAAAGGAAAGTACAAACAGAGGCATGCCGAGGAGGGACACAATAAGACAGAAGCCCAGGCTCACCGCCTGGTGAACAAGAAAGAAGGATGAGGGTGGGAGGCATGGTGGGGGAAACCTTTCCCAAAGCTGATGTTCTCATCATCAAATAGGCCACTTTCATGCCTCTTTAATGGTTGGAGAACTTTCTGGAATTTTCCAGTGTCAGAAAACACCAGAACCAGATAGAGATGATCTTACAAGACCCTAAAGGAGACTCAAACTGGGACTGTGGAATTTGCAACGGAAGCAGCCTGTGGTTTTGTTTGCAGATTTGAGTCTAAATTTAGGTCACAGTATAGAAGCGTGTGCACAGGCCCGAAATGCTTTCCCCACTAAGCTGACTTCTCTTTGCTTCTTCCGGTTTTAGCTTACTAGAGAAAAATTTCTCTTGCTCTTGCTTTGGGTTTGGGGAGAAGAACTTCTCCCGAGAAAGCAGCCCCTGGCTTCAGAGAGGCTTGCCAACTTGTCCAAGCTTTAGTCTGTGAAACCGCATAATGATGTTTGTAAGCTTGTTTTCGTGGTCTTGTTACAAAATGGGACCTGACGGTGGTTGTTATAAAGGATTTAGTGTTAGGAGATAAATTGCTCCTAAACTGAGATGCTCAACAGACATTAGTGGTCTAGACCTTTGAATGCCTGTGCTAGTTTTCATTGGCTTTAAATATATATATATATATATATATATATATATTTCAGTTATTTATTTATTTGAGAGAAAGAGGCAGAGAGAGAGAATGGGCACGCCTGGGCCTCCAGCCACTGCAAATGAACTCCGGATGCATGCGCCACCTTGTGCATCTGGCTTACATGGGTTCTGGAGTCAAACCTGGGTCCTTTGGCTTTGCATCTATGCACTAAGCCATCTCTCCGCGCCCCCCCCTTTTTTTTGAAGGTAGGGTCTCTCTCCAGCCCTGGTTGACCTGGAATTCAGTATGGAGTCTCAGGGTGGCCTTGAACTCACAGTGATCCTCCTACCTCTGCCTCCTGAGTGCTGGAATTAAAAGTGTGCACCGCCATGCCTGGCTATTTCTTATTTTTTGTTTTTGTCATGTCTGCGTGTGTGCGTGAGCAGATGTGCACATGCTCTGTGCACACATGTGTGGAGGCCAGAGTAGAACACAGGGTGTCCCTCCTAATGCCCTTCTATCTGGCTTCCTTGAGACGGAATTTCTCTTTGAAGTTGAAGCTGCTCACTTGCAGTCTGACTGGCTGACCAGCAAGCCCCAGCGAGTCTTCTGTTTTTGCCCCCCACCCCACCCAACAGGTTACAGGTATGCATGGGTACACCCAGCTTTTTACATGGGTGCTGGGGATGGAGCTCCAGCTCTTTTAGGCTATCTCAGGCCCACCTGTTTGGGTGGCAAGCATTCTTACGGCTTAACCATCTCCCCAGCCCCATTTCTTATTTTTGTTGCTGTTGTTGCTTTTAAAAAGTATTTTATTTATTTCTGAGAGAGAGAGAGAGAGGGAGAAAGAGAGAGAGAAAGAGAGAGAGGGAGAATGGGTGCTAAATATGGCGCCAGAAGATAGAACTAAGTCATGGGCTCCTGTTGGCTCTCCCCTATTAAACTCAGAACATAGGTTCTTCCCTCTGAACATAAGAAAAGTAGACCTTCTCTAAGAGATATATAGCTGCTGCAAAGCTGAAACTTTGAGCAGAAGTCACAGAGTGAAAGAAAACATTGTTTGGCTTCTTAAAAATTGTTCTTGGGCTGGAGGGATGGCTTAGCAGTTAAGGCACTTGCCTGCAAAGCCAAAGGACCCAGGTTCATTTCCCCAGGGCCCACATAAGCTAGATGCTCAAGGTGGCACATATGTCTGGAGTTTGTTTGCAGTGGCTGGAGACCCTGGAGTGCCCATTCTCTCTCTCTTTATCTGCCTCTTTCTCTCTCTCTCTTAAATAAATAAATAAAAAGTTTAAAAATTTTGTTCTTTATTTACTAGATATGTAGAAGTAACTTGCAAATAAGTTGATTTTTAAAATTTTAATTAAAAAAAATTTTTTTTGAGGTAGGGTCCAGCCCAGGCTGATCTGAAATTCACTATGTACTCTGAGACTGGCTTCAAATTCACAGAGATCCTCCAACATGAACTCCTTAATGCTGGGATTAAAGGGGTGTGCTACCACTCTCAGGCCTTTAAAAATATTATTTATTCATTTATTTGCAAGCAAAGAAAGACAGAGAGAGGGACAGAGAGAATAGGCACAGCAGGGCCTGCAGCAGCTGCAAACGAACTGTAGATGCGTGCATCATTTTGTGCATCTGGCTTTACATGGGTACTGGGGATCGAGTTGCTAGGTTTTGCAGGGAAGTCCCTTAACTGCTGAGCCATCCCTCCAGCCCAAGAAATTGCTTTTTAACATGGAAATATTTATAAATAGCATAGATGTATTAATGTGGGGCTGAGAGTATAGCTCCATGGTCGAGTGTTTGCCTAACTCATATTAGGTCCTGGGTTCTAGCCAAAGCACCACACATATACAAAACTCTGTATTTACACATACATTTCCTCTTTTTAAAAACATTTTATTTTATTTATTTATTAGAAACAGAGAGAAGGAAAGAGAGACAGAGTGAGAATGGGCACTCCAGGGCCTCTAGCCACTGCAAACAAACTCCAGATGCATATGTCACCATGTGCATCTGGCTTACATGGGACCTGGAGAATTGAACCTGGGTCCTTAGGCTTCACAGGCATGCACCTTAACCACTAAGCTATCTCTCCAGCCCTACATTTCCTTTTTTAAAAAGCACTCTAGTCCAGGCTAACCTGGATCTCATGGCCATTCTTCTACGTCAGCCTCCCAAGTGCTGGGATTAAATATGTGTGTCACCATGCCTCCCAAATGCTGGGATTAAATATGCGTGTCACCATGCCTCCCAAATGCTGGGATTAAATATGTGTGTCACCATGCCTGGCAGTATACTTAAACTTTCTTTTTTGTTTGTTTGTTTTTTTGAGGTAGGGTCTCACTCTAGCCCAGGCTAGAGTGTAGTCTCAGAGTGGTCTTGAACTCATGGTGATCCTCCTACCTCTGCCTCCCGAGTGCTGGGATTAAAGGTGTTGCTCCTCTATGCCTGGCTAAACTTTATATATATATATTTTTTTAAATTTATTTGAAAGAGAGAGATGGAGGAAGGGAGAGAAAGAGAAGAGGCAAATAGAGAGAATGAGAGAATGGGGGAACCAGGGCCTGCAGCCACTGCAGATGAACTCTAAACACATGTGCCACCTTGTGCATCTGGCTTAGGTGCGTAATGTGGAATCAAACCCTAGTCCTTAGGCTTCGCAGGCAAGTGCCTTAAATGCTAAACCATCTTTCCAGATCCACTTATACTTTCTAGAACACATTTTATCTAACCTTCCTCTTAAGTATTCAAATAAGCATCACCTCTAACCTTTGTGTCTTCTCTAGGTGTGGCTATCACTGATTGGATAATAAAAATAGTAAATACACAGTTCTAATAAGTGTTCTTTTATTTATTTATTTATTTGAGAGAAAGAGAAAGATATAGAAATAGGCAGGTAGAGAAAAAGAGAGAATGGGCATGTTAGGGCCTCCAGCCACTGCAAATGAACTCCAGGCGCATACACCCCCCCCCTTGTGCATCTGGCTTATGTGGGTCCTGGGGAGTTGAACCTGGGACCTTTGGTTTTGCAGGCAAGCACCTTAACCGCTAAGCCATCTTTCCAGCCCCTAATAAGTGCTTTTGCATGGATGTTAATCCAATACTCACAACAAACAGCAGGCATTGTTATTATGTCTATGTTAGAGATGACAAATGGATATGCAAGAGATCCAGTAAATCACTTAAGGCCTCATACCTACAAGTAGCAATTAGCCCTAGGCAGGCAGGCTCCAGAGCGGGTGTCATTAGCATCTGTCACCGACTTTTTTTTTTTTTTTTTTTTTTTTTTTTTTTTTTTTGCTGTTGTTTGTTTGTTTCAAGGTAAGGTCTCACTCATGCCCAGCCTAACTTGGAACTCACTCTGTAGTCCCAGGCTGGCCTTGAACTCACAGCGATCCTCTTACCTCTGCCTACCAAGTGCTGGGACTAAAGGTGTGCACTACCGCATTTGGCCATCACCAACTATGTAAAAGACTAATTAGTATGTGGACTGACCGTCATGCTCATCTTTGCAAAGTTTAGTTGACCATGGACCCCAGATTCATGCGCCACTTCTGGCTTTACACGTGGACTGAGGAATTGAACCCAGGCCAGTAGGCTTTGAAGCAAGCATCTTTAACTGCTGAACAATCTCTCCAGATCCTCTTCTAGTTTTTATTTATTTATTTATTTATTTATTTATTTATTTATTTATTTATTTATTTAGAGAGGGAGAGGGAGAAAGGAGACAGAGAGAGAGAGAGAGAGGGAGAGCTCATGCCAGAGCCTCTAGCCACTGCAAACAAACTCCAGATTCATTCTCCATCATGTGCATCTGGCTTACATGGGTACTGGGGAATTGATCCTAGGTCCTTAGGCTTTCAGGAAAGTGCCTGAAACTGCTAAGCCATCTCTCCAGCCCTTAGTTTTTTGAATTCTAAAATACCTTATTGTTATCTATGGTTACTCTGCTTTACAATACCATGCCAGTACTTCTTACTTCTATCATTTAGTAGCTGGTGATCAACCTTTCTTCCGCCTTCTCCCTTCTCCTTGTCTCCCTCCCTCCCTTCTTCCTTCTCTCTCCTGTAGGCACTTTCAAACATGAAGGAACTCTGGGCTGAAGAGATTGCTTAGTGGTTAAAGGCACTTGCTTGCAAAACCTTCTGGCTCTGGTTTGATTTCTCAATCCCCACATAAAACCAGATGCAAAAAGTAATGCCTGCATTTGGGCTGGAGAGATGACTTAGCGGTTAAGGTGCCTGCCTGCTAAGCCTAATAATGCCGGTTCCAATCTCCAGGTCCCACGTTTAGCCAGATGCAAAGTGATGCAAGGGCGCAATGCCACACTTGCCCACAACGGGCCACACGCATTTGGAATTCGTTCATAGCAGCTGAGAGGCTGCTGGCACTCCCATTCTCTCTCTCTCTCTGCCTCTCCCTCTCTCTCTGTCTCTCTCTGTATCTCTCTAAAAAAAAAAATTAATGCATGCATTTGGAGTTTGTTTGCAATAGCAATCCATTCTGGCATGTGTTCCACAATGTGCATGTATACAAAGACATACAGACCCACATAAATAAAATATTTTTAAAAATAATAAAAGTGGGGCTGGAGGGATGACTTAGTGGTTAAGGCGTTTGCCTGCAAAGCCAAAGGACCCAGGTTCGATTCCCCAGGACCCACATTAGCCAGATGCACAAGGGGGCACATGCATCTGGACTTCATTTGCAGTGGCTGGAGGCCTTGGCGTGCCTATTCTCTCTCTCCCTCTCTCTCTCTGTTAAATAAATAAAATAAAAATAAAATATAAAATAATAATAATAAAGCCGGGTGTAGTGGCACACACCTTTAATCCCAGCATTCAGGAGGCAGAGGTAGGAGGATCACGGTGGGTTCAAGGCCACTCTGAGACTACATGGTGAATTCCAGGTCAGCGTGGGCCAGAATGAGACCCTACCTCAAAAAATCAAAATTATAATCATAATAATGATAATAATAAGTGAAGGAAGTCATTTCATCCTTGCTCACGTGGGAGGCAGTTCGTGTCCTCACACCCACTTTTCAGGTAGCTTAGAGGGGACCTCTGGCTTCCACTCAGACAGTGATGGATTTGAAGCCCATCTGGCTAGCTCTGTGATTCCGCTACTGGAGTACATACGTCTCACCTGCTCCTTGACCTACAAAGGGAACTTTTGATCACAAGTTATCCCTTTATAACAGAGGCACCAGGGGAGCAAAGTTGACACCCACAAGATTGCTTTTTTTGTCCCAAATGACTTTTAACCAGTCACACTTTTAGCACAAGATAGAGAACTTTTGTGTATAACAAGTCATTACAGATGGGTTCGGCTCTGCGATGTGAATAGGTTTCTGTTTACATTGAGATATTTAACAAGATAGGGCTAATCTGATGTGAGAAGACCTATGGGTAAGGAGCTATAAGTCTGGATCTTTAGTTTAGCCTGGTGACGACTTGGTCAATTCTTTCCTGTGTTTTCTCCTTTGCAAGCTGGGCTTCCTGCTTCGGAAAGAAAGGAAGTTCTGGTACTATTTATCTTTGTTGAAAAGTTTTGCAATATACCTATAGCAATATACCTGTAGGCCAGTTTGTCTGTCTTTGCTTCCCTTGAACAGCTGTCATAGCGCTAACAGATTCACCCAGAATTGCCCATGCCCTGAACTAGCCTCTTAACAAGGCCTCCATTGTGGAGACGTAGTCAGTGAATTCCAGCATGATTTCAAAGATTTGAGGATTAGCAACAGGTCTGGTCTAGTTCCTGCTTGCTGAATGGGTAAACTTGACAGATAGACCGATCACCCACAGACTGCCTGAGGTTGGGTTCAAGGTCATTTGAACAGGGACCCTATCCTGATGGAATGTAGCCAGGACCTAGACAGGCTACACTGAGCACCTTGGAAGGGCATCTAAAGAGGTCCAGGGTCCTGGTCTGGGAGCAGACAGGCAGGGAAATGTTATGCTAGATTGACCTGGACTGCACCCAGGTTGGCATACCCTTTGGGGTGCTCATTGCAAGTCCCAGTGAGGGTGGAAGGAACAGAGGCTAACAGGAGCTGTGTGCAGGCAGCCCAGGGAACCAGAAAATTAACAAGACAGATTGCATGATGAAGCCGAGGGCACATGCAGGGTTAGGGGTGGGGAGCAGAAGCCACAATTCCTATCTGCCCAAGACTTTAAGCTGCTGACGAATGAACAACCCAATAACAACAACAATAATAATAATAAAAAAAACCAGACATATACCAGTCACAGTTTGGTTTGCATTAAATTCTGCAAATGTGTGTTGAAGATTTGCTCTTTGTAAGACAGCGTGCTAGATGCAAAGTGGAGGCTTTAAACAAACTTAATGAAACAAGCAAAGAAAGGTAAATAGAACCAGTGCAGAAAAAAACCAAAACTGATAGGCAGTCTATAGACTGTACACAGACTATACCTGACCTACCTGATTGCCCAGCCTGAGATGAGCTTTGTACTCCCCATCTGTCTCTATTACCCACCCACAAGCACTGGCATAGTCCCTCCTGGCTTCACTCCTCCTGGCCTTCACTTTCCAACCTTTCTGTCATCTTCGGTGGTCAACTGAGGTCCAAAAATATTCCATGGGAAAATTCCAGAGACAAATAATTCATGTCTTTCTTTATTATTATTGTTTTTTTTTAGTATTAAAATGTTACTTACTTATTCTGAGAAAGAGAAAGGAAGGGAAAGGGAAAGAGAGGGAGGGAGAGAGAGAATGGGCACACCACAGTCTTCTGACACTGCAAATGAACTCCAGATGCATGTACCACTGTTGTGTTTCTGGCTTTCTATGGGTATTGGAAAATTTGAACCCAGGCCATCAGGCTTTGCCAGAAAGTGTCTTTAACCACAGAACCATCTCTCCAACCCTGTAAGTCTTAAATAGTTTTTATCCCAGTGATGTGGGAAGTTGGGATGTCTGAGAGCCACAGAGCCATACTCAGCTCTTAATTGGCCTTTAACTTTGGAGTTAGGGCATAGGATGCTCATGGTCACACAAAATTACAGCTGAGTCAACGGCCTCCAGGTTCTGGTCTTATGAATTTGATAAATGAAATCCACAGACTGTAGAGGGTGAAGTTTAGAAAGATCTTTTACATTTTTTTATTTTTATTTTTAGAGAGAGAGAGAGAGAGAGAGACAGAGGGAGAGAGAGAATTGGCACGCCAGGGCCTCAGACACCGAAATCGAACTCCAGATGCGTGCGCCACCTAGTGGTCATGTGAGACCTTGTGCTTGCCTCACCTTTGTGCGTCTGGCTTACTTGGGATCTGGAGAATCCAACATGGGTCCTTAGGCTTTGCAGGCAAAGTGCCCTAACTGCTAAGCCATCTCTCCAGCCCTAGCAAGATTTTATTATGGAGCTGAAGAGAAGGAAAGAAGGTCGAGTTCCTGCTGTAAAGCAGGAAGGGATTCCTAGAAATGGGAAATCTCATCTGGTGCCTCTGAATGGGGCCTTTTAGGGGAATTTAATGGATGGGGTGGAGAGGTGAGCTGGTCAGTCGAGCTGGTCAAGGATCTAGGTGCCACTTCTTGGAATGTGGTAATCTTTCAGGAATGTTCTTGGAAGGGAGAACTCCTTTAGGGAAGAAGAGACAAGGAAAGGCCAGACTTTTCTGACATGTCTGGCCTCCAATAAGATGGGGGCTGCAAGGTCTCCTCTAAGGAAGAAGAGGTAAGGGAGAGACAGATCTTCCCCTCACAGGTTCAAGGACATTCCTTGGTTTTACCTTTGGACATGCTGCTACGCCTAACCTGCATCACCAGCGTAATAACGCAATTTTTGTATTTTATGATTGGTTACTATTGTTAATCTCTCACTGTGCCTAATTTACAAATTAAATTTTATCATAGGTTTCTGCGTATTGGGGGAAAGCATAGGGTATATGGAACTGTCTATAGTTCTCATAGGGGTCTATGTTATCTGAGGCTTCAGGCATCCCCCACCGGTCTTGGGGCATATTCCCTGAGGATAAGGGGAGTCCATTTAATATAATAAAGTGAAGCTGCTATGCGCCAAAGGGTTAATGAGACACTAAATGCAGAGTCTGTCTTTTCTTGGCATTTCTTCTCCTCCCTGGCTGTGCTGGTTCTCCTGCATGGACTGGAGCCTTCTGTCTCTTACACATGCCAGACTCCCTGAGCCAAGGCCACGTCCTAGAGATGGCGGGGGCGGGGGGAGCAGCAAACTGAAAGGACCTGTGTTCTTGGGAGTTTCATGGACTAATAGAATGGACATCTACCTGTGGAATTTGACATAAGAAGGAAGATCTGTCCCTATGTGACTTAATTAAGTTTGCTGTCATGTTGGGAATGGCTTTTTTTTTTTTTCTTTTTTGGTTTCACTCTAGCCCAGGCTGACCTGGATTTCACTCTGTAATTCCAGGCAGGCCTCGAACTCACAGCAATCCTCCTACCTCTGTCTGAGGAGTGCTGGGGTTCAAGGCATGAGTCACCTATGCTTGGGATTTTAATTCCCTGTGCCTAAACTAATTAACAAATATTCACTTTTGCAATACAATAAAATTACATTTATTTGTCATTATATAAATATATATTATATCAATTTTGAGATATTTCACCTCCATTTTCTTCTTTCTCACAGATGGTAGGCATGGCATCAATATGAATGGGAGAGAGGCTTGCTGGTGTGTAGGCTGTCCAGTCTGAAGATCATGAATGGCCTAAACTAGGAGGGACCTACATCTGCCCTGGCACAGGGGAGCCTGGGGCAATGTCTCGTGTCTACCCATAGATCTGGGGTAGAAAATTCTCTCAGATCATTAAGGAGGAAGAGTCATGGAAGGGAGATGAGTTTTTTTTTTTTTTTTTTTCCTGAGGAAGGGTCTCACTGTAACCCAGGTTGATCTGGAATTCTCTCTGGAGTCTCAGGGTGGCCTTGAATTTTCAACGATCCTCCTACCCCTGACTCCCAAGTTCTGGGATTAAAGGTGTGCACCACCTTGCCTGGCGGAGATGAGTATTGGGAAGGGTGAAGTCAGGAGAATGGCAACTTTAAAAGTTTGGGGCAGTGTGAAGTAAGTGGATGCCATGTCTCTGCCTAGGGATTTCATTTTATCAGGCGGTAACTAGATGAAATAATGTGATTTTAGCCAACTCTGAAGAATATTTAGGGTATGGTGCAGCCTATGTGCCTTTTTTCCCTTTCTCTCTCTCTCTCTCTCTCTCTTTCTTTCTTTCTTTCTTTCTTTCTTTGCCATTTCTGAATCTTTTCTTATAGGTGTTTATTTTTATTTATTTATTTGAGAGAGAGAAAGAGGGGGAAAGAGAATGAGCATGCCAGGGCTTCCAGCCACTGCAAATGAACTCCAGATGCACGTGCCCCCTTGTGCATCTGGCTTATGTGGGTCCTGGAGAATCAAACCAGGATCCTTTGGCTTTGTAGGCAAATGCCTTAACTGCTGAGCAATCTCTCCAGCCCCGTTTGTTTATTTTTGACAGGCTCTCACTATGAGGCTTTAGCTGGCCTAGAACGCACTGTGTAGACCAGGGTAACCATAAACTTCAACAATCCATATTTGTCTCAAATATGGATTTCCAGGTATGTGTCACCAATGCCCAGCTTCATCCTATAGAAAGGTATGCAGAGCAGTCTGAGCTGCTGCTGGTTTTGTGCTTGTTGCTTTTGGTGTTTGCTGGCTGGTGATGGTTTCTGTCTGCTTTGATGTATGGAAACAGCTTCTTCCGCCACTGATGGAACTTCCTCCTGAATCTACATGCATGAAATAAATCCCTTCCTCCTCTAAACTGTGCCTGGTTTGGATTTTCATCCCCGCAACATGGAGCTGACTACAACAGAAATTTGGTACCAGAGACTTGGGTGTTGCTGTGTGAGGAATCTGACCATGTGAATTCTGGTCTTTTGGAACTTACCTATTCAACCTACATGTAAAAGAAGGCTAGGGAAGTGTCCCACTCTCTGACAAGAATGTGATGTCCTCTGGCCTACTCACCTAAAGGCTGAAATTTCAAGTCTTCTATGGCATCAAAACTACTGGTTCATTGAACATGTTTTCAAATGTTCTCATCTCTCTTACCCAGCCCCGAGACTCTGAGGTCCAGTACTGTAATTACTTCCTTGTAAACCTCACTTTAGTTTCCCCATTCTTTCTACATCTATTCACCTGCCAAAGCCCATCTGCATCATAATGATGCTATGTAATTAATTGACTATGTTGCATCTGCACAGAAAGTTGCCCAAATGTGCTGAGGAATCTCAGTCAACACATGACACAGATCTGACATGGGCCCCGGCACTTCCTCGAAACCCTGCCACATCTCCTAAGATCCTGATGTCATACCCCAGTACAATATTTAATCTATTATCTACCACCCTAAACGACCCTCACTCCTACCCATCTGCTCCAGTTCAGGTCCTCCCAGCTTCCAGCTTTTCTCTACTTTCCATTCAAGACACCGTTTGACAATGACTGGTATCTGTGGATCCCCATATTTTCAATGTCCAATTTATTTTTCCAAATCCCTTCCAAGGCTCCTGTTATAAAACATAAATTCAATGCTAACTTCGTCTTTGTCTGACACAGTTGCCCACTCTCTTTGGGGAGGGAGAATATAAAAGTTTCTCTTTTGCCTCCTTCATATTCCTGGACCTCTTCCTGCTTTCTCCCCTCCACCCCTTTCACCCTCCCATCTCCTTTTCTAGAACTCTAAACATCCATGTCTACCAGGGCTCTTCTTTCTCACTTCCTTCTTTTCAGATCTATTCCTCTCCTGGAAGCCCACAGCTTTTGGAAGCATCTGTATTTCCATGTCTTTTTAATATTTTTTGTTTCTTTTTTCATTTTTTGGTTTTTTTTTTCAAGGTAGGATCTCACTCTAGCCCAGGCTGACCTGGAATTCACTATGTAATCTCAGGGTGGCCTTGAACTCATGGCGATCCTCCTACCTTTGCCTCCCGAATGCTGGGATTAGAAGCGTGTGCCACCATGCCCGGCTCCTTTTTAATTTTTTAAAACAAATTATTTGCAAGAAGAGAGAGAATGAGTGAATGAATGAATATGGCATGCCTTCTATCACTGCAAATTAATTCCAAATGCATCCAACTTTACATGGGTACTGGGGAATCAAACCTGGGTCAGCAGGCTTTCAAGCAAGTGCCTTTAACTGCTGAGCCATCTTCCCAGCCCAACCTTTTTTTTTTTTTTTTTTTTTTTTTTTTTTTTTTTTTTTTTTTTTTTTTTGAGACAGGGTCTTGCTAGGTAGCCCAGGCTTGCCTCAGCCTTCCAAATGCTGGGATGATAGGAATTTGCTAAGAATCATTTTCGCCCATGATCTCTCTGATCCACAGACTTGACCCCCCCAACTTCTTCCCATCCTAATCCTCAGATTCTCAGGAACTAAGTTGTTTTATCATTATATTTAAAAAATATATTATTTGTTTGAGAGAGAAAGAGGCAGAGAGAGAGAGAGAGAGAGAGAGAGAGAGAGAGAGAGAGAACAGGAGTGCCAGGACCTCTAGCCACTGCAAACAAACTCCAGATGCATGCACACCCATGTGCATTTGGTTTACGAGAGTCCTGGGGAATCAAACCTGCGTCCTTTGGCTTTGCAGGCAAATGCTTTAACCACTAAGCAATCTCTCTCCAGCCCATCATTATATTTTTTATGTACAGCTTTTCTGTGTTTGGTGCCTAAAGGGAACAACTTTTAAAATAATTTGTTTATTTGCATGTATGGGGGTGTGTTTATGTGTATGGGTGTGCCAGGGTCTCTTGCTACTGCAAACAAGAACTCGTCTGGTTTATATGGGTGGTTAGGGAATTGAATCCAGGCCAGCTGTCTTTGCAAACAAGTATGTTTAACCACTGAGCTATCTCCCTAGCCCTGGCAACAACTTTTAAAAAATACATAGCTTTAGAAGTACTCAACAACTTTTAAAGAAACTTTTTTTAAAGAGAGAGACACAGAGAGAGATGGGGGGGGGGAGAGGGAAGCAGATAGAGATGGGCGCGTCAGCAGCCTCTCAGCTGCTGCGAACGAAATCCAGATGCATGCGCCCCCTTGTGGTCAAGTGCGGCATTGCGCCCTTGCGTCACTTTGCATCTGGCTAAATGTGGGACCTGGGGATTGGAACTGCTGGAGATTGGAAACAGTGTTCTTAGGCTTAGGAGGCAGGTGCCTTAACCGCTAAACCATCTCTCCAGCCCAAGAAACATTTTTTATTTGTTTGTTTGAGAGAGAGAAAGACAAGATGGGGGGGGGGGAGAATGGATGTGCCAGGCTTCCTGCCACTGCAAACAAACTAGACTTGTGTACCACTGTGCATTTGGCTTTACCTGCGTACTGGGAAATTGAAGCTGGGCTGTCAGGCTTTACAAGTAAATGCCTTTAACCACTTAGCCATCTCTCCAGCTCCCTGACAACTTTCTGAAATCCCAATAACCATAATGTGGTTTCATGAGATAAGAAACTATATAAATATGAAGAGCCTCAACAACAAATGAAGAAACATTCTAATTAAAATACTTAAGTAGAGCCTGCGTGGTGGCGCATGCCTTTAATCCCAGCACTTGGGAGGCAGAGGTAGGAGGATCGCTGAGAGTTCGAGGCCACCCTGAGACTACATAGTTAATTCCAGGTCAGCCTGGACCAGAGTGAGACCCTACCTCAAAAACAAACAAACAAAAAGAAACTTAAGTAGGGCTGAGAGATGGCTTAGCAGTTTAGGTGTTTGCCTGCAATGCCTAACAAGCCGGGTTCCATCCCCCAGTACCCACGTAAAGCCAGATGCACAAAGTGATGCACGTATCTGGAGTTTGTTTGCAGTGTCTGGAGGCCCTGGAGCACCCATTCTCTCTCTCTCTCTCCTCTTTCTTTCGTTCTCTCTCTCTGCTTGCAAATAAATAAGGTTGAAAAGTAAAATACTGAAGTAAAGTAGTCCAATTCTTCATAGGTATGGGACTCCTGAGACAAGCCAAAGTGTTGTTGCCTCTTTTTCCTTTTCTCCTGTCATCTCCCAGCCCTGGACACTTCAGACGAGCTCTGATCCACTCCACCAGGGGAAACACAGTTCTTTGCTCCTTGCACTTCCCTGACTTCGGGCAGGGCCTGGGCAGGAGGTCAAGGCTGTCAGGAATTTTCCATTTGCACTGGACATAAACCTGGCTAGGAAGCAGGGAGATCAGGGACTGGAGTTCCCACCCCCAGCGCTGAGGCGTTCTTTGGACCACAGAAGTAACCATACCATGAGCTAAGGGAACATTTACTGGGTGAACCAATGAAGGGGAGAGCCGATGTCGTACAATTTCAATAACACACCACAGAGGTAATTGTCTTTTCCTTCAGTTAGAAGAAAACGAGGGCTGGAGTTCATTTCCATCATTTCCTCATTCTGACATTCTCCTGATTTCTTAATTTTTTTTTTTAACCTCAGTCAGGAGTTGTTTCTCTTCTCCCTCTTGCAGTTTTCTCTTTCATGAAGTAAAACACGACAACCTGCTCTTGGCAATGTGGCCGCTGGTTTGGGGTGTATGAGGAAGAAACACTTCTCACGTGACTTTCCCGGGAACCCGACTGCAGTGTGTGGGAGAACAGGAAGTGCCCGTATTGACAGCTTGCCTGTGAGCACCGACACTTCCCAGGCCTGGTGAGCTCCCCAGCAGGGCATACCCATTTATATAAAAAAAAAAAAAAACCCAAAACTAAAAACACCCCCCCCCCAAGATTCACCTTATTCAATTCTGAGGTCTGCATCACTACAAAGCTTGTTATTTCAACTTTTCTGCTCTGTAAAGAGCAGCCCAAAATTATGCATTAAAAAAAAAAAAAAAAAAAAGCTTTGTGGGACTGGAGCGATGGCTTAGCGGTTAAGGTGCTTGCCAGCGAAACCTAAGGACCCAGGTTCAATTCCCCAGTACCCACGTAAGCCAGATGCACAGGATGACACATGTGTCTGGAGTTTGTTTGCAGTGGCTGGAGGCCCTGGTGTGTCCATTCTCTCTCTCTCTGTGTCTGCCTCTCTTGTTCCCGCAAAATAAGTTAAGTAAGAAAAAAGAAAAGTTGAAACAACAAGCTTTGTAGTGATGCAGATCTCAGAATTGAATAAGGTGAATACTTTTTTGGGTTAGTTTTTAGTTTTTTAAAGAAATTTATTTATTTGAGAGAGAGAAAGAGGCAGACAGAGGGAGAGAGAGAGAATGTGCACTCCAAGGCATTCAGCCACTGCAAATGAACTCCAGACATATGCAACCCCTTGTGCATCTGGCTTATATGGGTACTGGGATCGAACCTGGGTCCTTTGGCTTTGCAGGCAAACACCTTAACCACTAAGCCATCACTCCAGCCCCTGTTTTAATTTTTTTTTTTTTAAGGCAGGGTCTCACTGTAGCTGCAGTTGTTCTGGATCTCACTCTGTAGCCCCAGGCTGGTCTTGAACTCAGAGATCCTCCTACCTCAGCCTCTCAAGACTGAGATTAAAGAAAGGCGTATGCCACTGAGCCCAGCCCGGCGAGGCAAGATGAACATTTTTGAAATGGAGCCACAAATTTCTTCTTCAGTTGATAGCAGCAAATAGATACTTGGAAATAACTAGAACATGCAGTTTGTGCTAATAAGAGTCCAGTGTTAGTCTGTACTGAAGATGCTGGGCAGTACTTGGAAGTGTTCAGGTAGCTGCCAAAGCAGGAAATACAACCTCCGATTGTCTGCCTGAGGAAATTGACTTTTAATAAAGCTGCCATTTAGAAGAATAGCTGTTGTAACGCAGGTTTCATGAATGCACCCAGGAGATGAGCGGTTCTGCTTTCCTAACACACCGTAACAGGAATTCAGGGTGCGTGGTATTGTAATTTACACTCTCTCTTTTACTTATTTTTAGACTTCAACCCCAGGAATCATGTAAATCCCATCCTCCATTAGTTTTTGGTCACACATCTCATAGCACCTCAGTTTCTTGTAAGTTAGGGCTTTAAAAAAGATATTTTATTTATTTTTTATTATTTATTTATTTATTGAGAAACAGAGAGGAAGAGGCAAAGAGAAAGTGAGAATGGGCATGCCAGGGCCTCCAGCCACTGCAAATGAACTCCAGATGCATGTGCCCCCTTGTGCATCTGGCTAATGTGGTCCTGAGGAATTGAACCTGGCTCCTTTGGCTTTGCAGGCAAACGCCTTAACGGGTAAAGTCCCGCTCTAGTCGAGGCTGATCTGAAATTCACTATGTAGTCTCAGAGCGGCCTCAAACTCACTGTGATCCTCCAACCTCTGCCTCCCAAGTGCTAGGATTAAAGGTGTGCACCGCCATGCCTGGCTAAGGCATTCTCTCTCTCTCTTTCTCTTTTTTAATGTAGCAGATATTTTCTGAAAGTCATAATTTCTTTCTCTGATTTCTTTTGTGTGTGTGTGTGTGTGTGAGAGAGAGAGAGAGAGAGAGAGAGAGGTATGTGGGGAGTGTGTATGCATACGTGTGGTGTATGCTGATGTGTGAGCCCCACGTGCATGAGTGTGGAGTCCAGGGGAGGACATCTGCCATCATCTTGTGTTGCAATTCTGCCTTATTTTATTGAGATAGGTTGGCTCACTGAACCTGGAGCTTGTACCACTTTTCTTTTTGGTTTGATTTTGTTGCTGTTTTGTTCCTTAATTAATTAATTAATTAATTTTCAAGCACAGAGAAAGAAATTATGACTTTCAGAAAATATCTGCTACATTAGGGAGAGCACAAGTGTACCAGGGTCTCAAATGAACTCCAGATGCATTCACTTTGTGCATTTGACTTTGTGTGGGTACTAGTGAATTGAACCTGGACTGGTACGCTTTGTAAGCAAGTGCCTTCAACCACTGAGCCATCTCTCCAGCCTGGTTTTAGTTTTCTTTAAGACTCAGTCTCATATATTGTCATTATGTAGTTGAAAATGACCTTGAACTTCTGCTCCTCCTGTCTTCTCTCCAGTACTAGAATTACATCCCCTACCCCTATTCTTTTTTGTTTGTTTTTCTGAGGTAGGGTTTCGCTCTAGCCCAGGCTGATCTGGACTTTACTGTGTTGTCTCAGGCTTGTACCATTTTTCAGTTAGGCTGGCTGACCACCAAATGTCAGTGATCCTCCTGTCTCTGCTCCTCCTCAGCGCTGGGGTTACAGGTGTGTGCAACCTGAATTTTCAGCAAGTTCATGATTTTTACCGTGTTGCCACATCCCATGCTTTCTCTCTCTCTCTCTGTCTCTTTCCCTCTCTCTCTCTGTCTCTCTCCCTCTCTCTCTCTGTCTCTCTCCCTCTCTCTCTCTGTCTCTCTCCCTCTCTCTCTCTGTCTCTAAATGGCCCTTCTTTTGCTTCAAAAGCCTCTAGCCAGCTGTTGGAGCATATAGGAAGAGTCCTGAGCAATTCTCTCTCCTTTGACCCCTCTGCAATCTATAGCCAAGGCTTGCCCATTTTACCTCCCAAATATCTTTTCAGTCTGAACACCCTTTTCTCCATCACCACAGTAGTCATTGACACTGTTGGAGCCTCTGAAGCGGATCAGCCTAAGGTAGAACTGAACTCCTCAAAGGGGATATAGAAGGGGTACAGAGGGATGGTGAGGGTTGTCAGAGGCAGGCCAGCGTGTATTTCCATGCAAGGGAATTGTTCCTGAGGCTGGAGAACCCTGGTGCTGACCAAGGTTGACGGATGTAGGGCTGGAGAGATGGCTTAGTGGTTAAGATGCTTGCCTGTGAAGGACCCATGTTTGACTCTCCAGATCCCACGTAAGCCAGACACCCAAAGGTGAAGCAAGCATGAGATCGCACATGCCCACTAGGTGGCACAAGCATCTGGAGTTTGATTGCAGTGGCTGAGGCCAATTCTCTATTACAAAAAAAAAATTAGACTGGAGTAGTGGCGCCCACCTTTAATCCCGGCACTCGGGAGACAGAGGTAAGAGGATCACTGTGAGTCTGAGGCCAACCTGAGACTACATAGTTAATTCCAGGTCAGCCTGGGCCAGAGTGAGACCCTACCTCGAAAAACCAAAAAAAAAAAAGGTTAAGATATAAAAAAAGTCATACAGAAACCTTTTTTTTTTTTTTTTTTTTTTTTTTTTGACAATGGAACACCCAGAAGCCATCCAGTGCCAGGGATGGGATACCTTCCAGTGAGTTGGCCAGGAAGTTCACTGATACCCCCAAAACATTACAGGCCATTGCCAAGACTCTTGGTATCCCACCAGGAATAGAAGGTAAGACCCTATTGCTGAAGACTCCACATACTTGGGCTGCAAGATCACTGAGAAATCCTGCTGGAGCTGAGCTGAGAACCTCCTCCATGTGGACCAGCTGATAGAAAGCTGAAAAAAGCTACACTGCATGCAGTTCAATGGGAGAGAGAAAAATCATCAGTGAATATACTCAACAGTGGACACTGCAAGCCTTAAATTTGGCCAGCCAGGACAAATGAGCCAACGAGTGCAATAGTGCAATGTCTGTTATGGGGGAAACCATCTGCTCTCTAATTGGACTGGAAGCCCGCTTCATGGGAGGAATACATCCCTGATACTGAAAACCTACCACAGGGTAGTCATGAGCCCTAGTCTCACTAATGTCTGCTAGTGTCTGGCTAAATATATATACTATGCTCACCAAACTGCCCAGTAAGCATTTCTCTTACGGTTTATACCCATATTTTAATGCTACTCTCACTTTTGGCTAGAGAAGCTTCTCTTTTCAGATGGCAGTGACCTTGGGATGACTCAGAAGGAACCATGGTGTGGACAAGAAGTGACAGAGGAGTGCTCAGCACTGACACATCTGTCTCATGCCTTCCAAGGTTCAGGGTCCATTGTGAAAGAGGTGCCAAAGAAAGGGTAGGACTCCTTACAACATGTTCCTCCAGACCCAAAATGACCTGGATATCCATGACCTCACAGCGCCTGACACGACCTACACAAGACCATCATAATAGGAGGAAAAGATGATGACATCAAAATAAAAAAGAAACTGATGGGAGGGGGAGGGGTATGATGGAGAGTGGAGTTTCAAAGGGGAAAGTGGGGGGAGGGAGGGAATTACCATGGGTTATTGTCTACAATTATGGCAGTTGTCAATAAAAAAATTAAATAAAAATTTTTAAAGAAAAGGTTGATGGGGGCTGGAGAGATGGCTTAGCGGTCAAGGCGCCTGCCTGCTAAGCCTAAGAACCCGGTTCCAATCTCCAGGTCCCACATTTAGCCAGATGCAAAGTGACGCAAGGGCACAATGCCACACTTGTCCACAAGAGGGAGCACGCATCTGGACTTTGTTCACAGCAGCTGAGAGACTGCTTGCGCACCCATTCTCTATCTGTCTCCCTCTCCCTCTCTGTCTCTCTCTCCAAAAAAAAAAAAAGGTTGATGGGTGTAGCAGTTACCTTTTGTTGCTGTGACAAAACACCCTACCAGAAGCAGTTTATTAGGGCGTGGAGGGTTTATTTCAGCTTACAGTTTTGAGGGGAAGCTTCAGCATGCCAGGAAAAGCATAGCATGGCAGGGCAGGGCAGGTGGCTGGGGCATCGAAGCTTGTCATAGCAGCAGGAAGGAAGTTATTAGATGAGCTAGCTCTGAACACCCAGTGGGATAGACTATTAGACCTTAATGTCTGCCCTTGGTGACACACCTCTTCCAACAAGGCTCACCTCCCAAAGGTCCATAACTTTCCCAAACTGCCAGCTGGGGACCAAATATTGAAAACCCATGAGGGTATGGGGGACATTTCATTCAAACCACCACATTGAGTGAATGTGAGGGATGGTTTCAGGATGCCCCTTGCAGAAGTCTATCAGGAGTAGAAGAAGAGATCAACAATGAGAGGGAAAAGAACTGCATTTCGTCTTAGCTATTTGTTTACAGTTCTTCCTTTTTTATGAATTTGAATTTTCATCGGATGCCATCTGCTTCTGTCAGAAGACCTTCTTTTAACATTTCTTGCGGCACAGATCTGTGGATGGTGCATCTCTGAACTTTAGTTTGTCAGAAGTCTATATTTATCCCTTAATTTTTAAAATAATATTTTCAGCAGAGAGAGAATGCTAAGTAGACAGATTTTTGTTGTTGTTGTTTGAACTGTTCTAGTTATTTACTTGCAAGGAGAGAGTGAGAGAAAGAGAGAGAGAGAGAGAGAGAGAGAGAGAGAGAGGAAGAAAGAATGGGCACACTAAGGCCTCTAGCTACTGAAAATGAACTCCAGATACACGCAGCACTTTGTGCATCTGGCTTTACATGGGTACTGGGGAATTGAAACCATTAGGCTTTGCAAGCAAGTGCCTTTAACCACTAAGCAATCTCCCCAGCCCTGGGCTGTTTTCTTTGGGTACTTTAAAGATTCTGCTCCAAGGTCCCCTGGCTTTTCTAGTTGATTCTCTTATGATTCTTACTTTTGTTCCTTAGCAACGTGATTCTGTTTTTTTCTGACGGCTTTTAAGATTTTTTTCAAATATCTTTAAAAAATATTTTTATTTTTATTTATTTATTTGAGAGACAGAAAGAGGCAGCGAGAGGGTGAGAGGAAGAGAGAGAGAGAGAATGGTTGCACCAGGGCATCCAGCCACTGCAAGCGAACTCCAGACACATGCACCACCCTGTGCATTTATCTTATATGGGTCCTGGGGAACTGAACCTGGGTCCTTTGGCTTTGCAGGCAAATGCCTTAACTGTTAAGCCACATCTCCAGCCTGTTTTTCTTTTTCTTTGTCTTTCTTTTTTTTTTTTTTTTTTTAATAAATGAGCTTTATTTATTTGCAGAGAGAGAGAGAATGAGAACAGGAGTGTCAGGGCTTTTAGTCACTATAAACAAACTCTAGATGTATGTGCCACTTTGTGTCTCTGGCTTTAGCAGGTTGCTGGGGAATTGAATCTGGGCCTTCAGGTTTTGTAAGCAACTGCATTTAACCACTAAGCCATCTCCCCTGTCCCAAGATGTTTTTCTTTATGAATTTTTGTTTTAGCAAGTTCATCATGATAGGCCTTGGGACTCTCCTCTGTCCTACTTAATATATTTATTTTTACCTCTGGCTCTTGAACACATGGAGGATATTTATGTTTTGCAGTACTGGGGTGGAAATCAGAGCCTTGCACATGTTTGGCAAATGCTCTACCACTGAGTTACATTCCAGCTCTCTCTTCACATTTTATTTTGAGACAAGGTCTTATAAATTACCTGTGATGTCCTCAAACTTCTGATCCTCCTGCCTCAGCCTCCCAAGAAGCTGAGATTATAGTCCTATATCATCAGGTTTGGCTTGGAATATATATTTGTTTCTTGAGGTAGTGTCTTGCTGTAGCCCAGGCTGACCTGTAATTCACTATGTAGTCTCAGGGTGGCCTTGAGCTCACAGCAATCCTCCTACCTATGGCTCCTGAGTACTGGGATTAAAGGCGTGCGGCACCGTGCCAACTTTGGAATATATTTATGATGCATGTTTTAAAGTACATATCTGTGTATGTACTCTATCACTGAGCGAAACCTCTACCCCTTGTTTGTTAACTCTATCACCTTATCATTACAGGATGTGTTTTATGATTTTGTTTTCTTGGTTGTTAGTGGTGGTGGTTTGAAACGTGCCCCATGGTTCATTTATTGGTGATGAAGCCTTGTACTCAATGCCCAGCTGGTGAAGTCTTGGGAGGGGTGTGTCACTGGAGGTGGGCCTTGAGGTATTTTAGTCCAGACCAACCGGGTGTTAAGTAGCTAGCTTACGGGGACTACTTCCTTCCCCAGCTTCTGTGACCCAGGCTTCTTGGTGAAGCCTCGCATGCTTTTCCTGTCACGATGAAACTTCCTCTCAACACTATAAGCCTGAAAGAAATCCTTTCCTCCCATGAGCTGCTTTTTAAAATATTTGTTTATTTATTTATTGAGACAGGCCCAACAGACTGACCTTTATTTATGAGACACACACACACACACACACACACAAAGAGAGAGAGAGAGAGAGAGAGAGAGAGAGAGAATGAGATTGAATAGGCATGCCAGGGCCTATGCTGCAAACAAACTCCAGACACATGCACCACCTTGTGCATATGGCTTACTTAGGTCCTGGAAAATCAAACCTGGGTCCTTTGGCTTTTCATGCAAGTGCCTTAACTGCTAAGCCATCTCACCAGTCCCATAAGCTGCTTTTGAGATATTTTTATTTTTATTTATTTATTTGAGAGCGATACACAGAAAGAGAGAGAGAGAGAGAGAGAGAGAGAGAGAGAGAGAGAATGGGTGCACAGGGCCCCTAGCTGCTGCAAATGAACTCCAGACACATGTATCACCTTGTGCATCTGGCTTTATGTGGGTCCTGTGGAATCGAACCTGGGTTTTTGGCTTTGCAGGCAAGTGCATTAACCACCAAGCCATCTCTCCAGCCCATGAGCTGCTTTTGGTCTGGTGTTTTGTCCCAGCAACAAGCAGATAACTACAACATGAGCCATATTTTCCTTCCTTCTTTGCATATTTTTTTAAAAAAATTTTATTTTTGAAGAGAGACACAGAGAGAGACAGACAGAGAGAGAGAGGGAAAGGGAGACAGATAGAGAGAGAGAGAGAGGGAGAGGGAGACAGATAGAGAATGGGCACGCCAGCAGTCTCTCAGCTGCTGTGAACGAAATCCAGATGTGTGCACCCCCTTGTGGGCAAGTGCGGCATTGCATCTGGCTTTGCATCTGGCTAAACGTGGGACCTGGAGATTGGAACTGGGTTCTTAGGCTTAGCAGGCAGGCGCCTTGACCGCTAAGCCATCTCTCCAGCCCTTTGCATACTTTTTAATCTTTTTTTCCCCAATGCTAGGGATTGAATCCAGAGCCTTATTCATGTTAGGTGAGCTCATGCTACCACTGAGCAACATCTCCTGCTCAGATGAATGCTACGTTTTTAATATCTTATTTGTTTATTTATTTATTTGAGGGAGAGAGAAATAGGTGGATAGAGAAAGAAAGAGAGAGAGAGAGAGAGAGAGGGAGAGGGAGAGAGAGAGAGAATGGGCATGCCAGGGCCTCCAGCCACTGCAAACGAACTCCAGACCCATGTGCCACCTTGTACATACATCTTTATGTGAGTACTGGGGAATCGAACCCAGATTGTTAGGATTTGCAAGCAAGTGCCTTAACCACTGAGCCATCTCCTCAGTCCCTACATTTTAATTGGACACTGGCTATGGTGACTGTTACATTGTTCAACATCGTGTTCATTTGAAGTGTTGGGTTTTCTTCCAGCACACTGTCAAACACTCAGATATAGCATCCTTTTGAGGCTGGCTTTGGATCCAGAAAAACTTTTAGCGTGAGAATTCTTGTGGATCACCAAGTCTTCTCATTCGAATGAGAATTATTCCAGCCCGGGTGAGCTTCAATAGTGATTTTTCCCGTGCTAGTCCAGAAGCTCTCTTCCCCAACGGAGAATTCACAGAACAGAAGCCAGCCAAAGATCATCTGCAGCACGCCCTTCCCCCAGCCCTCCAGCTGCTATATACCTCGTCTTTCCAATGCCCCTTTACACCATCCGAGACCGCTCAGCCTCCTTGAACTGCAACCTCTCTCCCTTCAATTCAGTGAGCCTGGCTTAACTGCAGCCTGAACACTCCCTCCGGCACGAGGCTGGAGAAGTCATAGGTGTTTCGTAGCTCCCTCTCTCCACCCTTCTCTCGGGCGTCCTGCATGTATGTTAGCCAATGTCCCAAACAATTTTTCCCCCATATATTTTGCCAGGCTTTCTAATTGTTCAAAACAGTAACACTTTGTTAGTAGACACAGAAGTCCTTTGTAGTACCGTATTACATTTGATTCTCTGGGGTTCCAGACATTGGGCTTTTTTTTTTTTTTTCTGGGAGTTCTTGGCTTGGGATTCCAACACCATGTGGACCATGTGGACCTCACACATAGGCATAGTTGACTTGAGGAACCCATTAGTTTTTCTTTCTCCAGAACCACCTCCAGGCAGATGGCAAGCTCTGTACAGCTTCTCTGTCAGCTGGTGATTTTTTTACTTCTCCCACTTTTGTTTTGTTTAAGCCCGCTTTGCACAGCCCCGCTTTGTTCAGGAATCTTGCTGTCAGCTCCCCACCTCAAACCATCTCAGTTCACATCTCTTGCATTGGTGTGGGTGTTAAAACTCTAGTCTCTGCCCTAGGGCCTGTATCTAGGTAAAATTAGTATTATTGTACGATGGCTCCTGTGTATATTTGGTTTTTACATATTTTCAATGTTTTAGATATGTGATTGTAATTTAAAATGTTTGATTGTGATTTTTTTTTTTGTTTTGCTTTGTTTTTTTGTTTTTCAAGGTAGGGTCTCACTCTAGCTCAGGTTGACCTGGAATTCCCTATGTAGTGTCAGGATGGCCTTAAACTCACAATGATTCTCCTACCTCTGCCTCTGGAGTGCTGGGCTTAAAAGGCGTGTGCCACCATGTCCATCCAGCTTGATTGTGATTTTATCTGGTCTAGATTTATATATGGCATGGGAACATTTAAGAGATTTTCCATATTTACATGAAATTTTCTTTTCCATATTTATATACTTAGTTTAGTAGGCAATTAAGTTTATTTAAGCACTTTGGGAGCTTTTGCTTAAGGACAATTGCAATAATTAAAATGGGAAGGAAATGTATTCACTGATAAATATAATTTAACAAAGGGAATTTTGTTATGCAGATAAAGCAGCTCAACAGTTAGCTTTTTTAGTGACTAGACTTTAAAAAAATTGGTGTGGGTGTGTATGTGTATTATAGTGTATGCAAGTGTATTCACATAGATGCACATACGTGTGTGTGCAGATGTATATGCTTCATGGGCACATGTATAGAGGCCAGAGTAGAACAACAGTTGTGTCTTCTGTCTCTTTCATGTTGTTTTCTTGAGATGGAGTCTCTCAATGAACTTGGAGCTGCCATTTTCAGTCAGATTGGCTGACCAGCAAGACCCAGAGTTCTCCAGTGTGTGGCCACATTCAGGTTTTTATTTTTAAAAAATATTATTTAGTTATTTATTTGAGACAGTGAGAGAGAGAAAGAATGGGAGTGCCAGGTCCTCTAATCACTGCAAATGAACTCCAGACGCATTGTTTATCTTGGCTTATGTGGGGGGAATTGAATGTGGGGCCTTAGGCTTTGCAGGCAAGTGCCTTAACTGCTAAGCCATCTCTCCAGACCGTGCTCAGGTTTTACATGGGTGTTTGGGATCAAACTCGGGTGGTCTCAAGTCTTCATGATTGCATGGCACATGCTCTTACCATGCAGCCATTTCCTTATCTCTAGATTTTGAAGTAGAAAAAGTAATTGTAAGGCTCAACTACAAGGACTTGAAAACGTTTTACAATTTGTCACTTGTTATGCACATACCACACACACACACACACACACACACACATTGTTTTTTTGATGTCGGGTCTTGCTCTAGCCCAGGCTGACCTGGAATTCACTGTGTAGTCTCAGGGTAGCCTTGAACTCATGGTGATCCTCCTACCTGTGCTGGGATTAAAGGCATGTACCACCATGCCTGACTCTGTATTACTTTTATTTTCCTTTATTTTTTATAAGAGAGAGAGAGAATTGGTTGCCAGGGCCTCCAGCCACCGCAATCAAACTCCAGATGCATGTACCGCCTTGTGTGCATGTGTGACCTTCCACTGTGCTCTTGCATCATCTTGTGTGTCTGGCTTATGTGGGACCTGGAGAGTAGAACATGGGTCCTTAGGCTCGGCAGGCAAGTGTGTTAACTGCTAAGCCATCTCCCTAGCCCTGTATTACTTTTATAAAAGTAAAGTGAACTCTCTTTTCTGTGTCCACTTGTAACATATAAAATGGACAAATAGCCAATTTTTAACAGGTCACAGAATCAGATTCTTTTAAAAAATATTTGTTTATTATTTATATAACCAGTATGTATGCTTTATTCTCTCTCTCTCTCTCTCTCTCTCTCTCTCTCTCTTTCTCTCTGTATGTGTGAATATGGGTATGCTGGAGTCTCTTACTGGTGCAAGTGAGTCCCAGACTTCTGACTTTACATGGGTGGGTGGGGAATTGAACCCTGGGCCAGCAGGCTTTACAAGAAGCACCTTTAACTGCTCAGCCATCTCCCCAGCCCCAGATTCATAAATTCTTGTGCTTCAGAAAGAGCCATTGGCATCTTCAGGTCAATGAGTGTATAGTTTCAGTTATATTTTTACATTTAGAAATATTAGGTTTGTGTCTAAGCTACCAAATGATGATGTGGCTAATTTAGATTGATCATTATAATGGCTGAAAGAATTCTTAGAACCATTTTGTTGAGGAATCTCAACATGTAGAGCTCTGAAAACAAATGCCAGCTCTCTCACTCACTGCCACCCTGTCCCATCAAGTCCCTCTGCCAGATGGTGGGGATTCTTAGTGGGAGCACAGTTTGATTTCATATGTTTTCACACAATTTCAGAATTTAGAACACACTGTCTCGAATTTTGTTTTCATATGATTCAATATCTTTCTTGCTTTTTCTCAAGCAAGAACTGGGTGTATTCCAGTTGGGGGAACTCTAGGATAGGGTGTACATATCCCATTGCTCCCATCCAAGTACTAACCAGGCCGATCTCTGCTTAGCTTCCAAGATCAGGCGTGTTCAGAGTGGTGTGGGCTGTAGACACTGGCATCCATATCCCATTTCTCTATATACTGGGAGCTTTGCTGGTAGGGATTTTGCTACTGGCTCTTATGTGGGATGAATTTGGGGCTCTTTAAAAATTAGGTGCTCTTGGAGGGCTGGAGAGATGGCTTAGCGGTGAAGGCGCCTGCCTGCTAAGCCTAAGAACCTGGTTCCAATCTCCAGGTCCCACGTTTAGCCAGATGCAAAGTGACTCAAGGGTGCCATGCCGCACTTGACCACAAGGGGGCGCACACATCTGGATTTCATTCACAGCAGCTGAGAGACTGCTGGCATGCCCATCTCTATCTGTCTCCCTCTCCCTGTCTGTCTGTCTCTCTCTGTGTCTCTCTCCAAAAATAAATAAAATTAAAAAAATTTTAAAAATTAGGTGCTCTTTGGCAAGTTTTAAGGGCCTCTGGTCCTGACTCAGCATGGGATATTTGCGACTGTTGGACCCTTTTCTCCTGTCTGGCTCCCAGCATGTGTCCAGTGAGTGACTCTTACTTTCTAGGTCATTTGTGCAGAATTAACCCTTTTGCTGAGGCAGGGGGACCCCAGATTATTCCTGGCCAGGCACCTTTCTTGAAGTTGACGTGACCCTTGGGAAATTCATTTATCAGCTGTGTTAGTTTATTTTTTGTTTCTGTAATAAACTACTCAAAGCTGGGTAACTTTACAAAGCAAAGATGTACGTTTAGTTCATATATATTTTTTTTTTGAGAGAGAGAGAGAGAGGCAGATAGAATGTGAATGCCAGGCCTCTAGCCACTGCAAATGAACTCCAGACACATGCACCATCTTGTGCATCTGGCTTTATGTGAGTACTGGGGAATCAAACCTGGGTCCTTAGGCTTTTCAAGCAAACACCTTAACCGCTGAGCCATTTCTCCAGTGCTTGCTCATAGTTTTAGAGGCTGAAAATGTATGATCAGGTAACCACATTGGCTTGGCTTTGCTGGGGCCTCACAATGGGAGTGTGGGTGTGTGAGTGAGGGATCACAATGTAATGGAGGAAGCCAGAAAGTGACTCAGGGGTCAGACAATAATTCTCTCTCTCTCTTTCTTCTCTCATGGAAACTAACCCCAGGTTCCATGAAGACTTCCTTAATCCTTTCTACCCGCACACTTTTTTGAGGGGGGGTGGTTTCTAGGATGATCCTCCTACTTCTGCCTCCTGAGTGCTGGGATTAAAGGCGTGTGCCACCACACCTGACTCCTTAATCCCTTCTTAGGGGAGCGATTCCCATGACCTGAGGACCCCCACTGAGTCCCTGCTATTTCTCATATCACCAGGTTTCCACCACATGAAGCAGCGGGAGACAGTCAAGCCATAACGTATTGGGGTCAAGAGGGAGAACATAGCGTCCTGCTTCTGTCCAGACACTGGGCCAGATGAATGCACAGTCAGACGAGAAACAATCTCCAACCTTGAACATTTTTTAAATATATATTTATTTAGCAGGGTGTGGTGGCACACGCCTTTAATCCCAGCACTTGGGAGGCAGAGATAGGAGGATCGCTGTGAGTTCAAGGCCAGCCTGAGACTACATAGTGAATTCCAGGTCAGCCTGGGCTAGAGTGAGACCCTACCTCGAAAAACACACACACACACACACACACACACACACACACACACACACACACATGTATGTATATATTTGAGAGAGAGAGAATGTGCACGCTAGGGCCTCTTGCTGCTATAAATGAATTCCACATGCATGCACCTCTTTTTATGTAGACAGTGGGGAATCAAACCCTGGCCTGCAGGGTTGGCAGCAAGCACCTATAATGGTGAGCCACCTCACACCAGCCCCTCAGCCCTTAGTATTTCTTAATATTTATTTATTTGAGAGAGAGCGAGCTCACCAGGGCCTTCTGACACTGCAAACAAACTCCAGATACTTGTGACGCTTTGCACATCTAGCTTTATGTGGATACGTGGGACTTGAACCCAGGCTGTCAGACTTTGTAAGCGAGTGTCTTCAACCACTGAGCCATTTCTCCAACCCCAGCCTTCAACTTTTGAAAGGTTGAGATATTTAAAAGCCATTCCTACTGTATCAGGGAGTCTCTTGATCCCTCCTTTACTTCTGTGGTTTGAATGTGTCCCCCAAAGTTCATGGACAAGAAACTTAATCCCCAAAGTGACAGTGCTGAGAACTGGGACCTTTAGGAAGCAATTGGGTCGTGAAGGAAGCTATTGATACACTTAAGGTGCATAGTGGGATGGTTTAGGTACCTCGGGAGTTGGGTAGGCTGAGTTCAGTCCCAACCTTCTCCCCTCTGAGCATTCACTCTCTTCCCCTCTCCCCCTACCGTCACTGAACAAAGCCACAGGAAGGTCCTTAAGGAATCCTGGCCCCTTGATCCTGGCCAAACACAGGTTCCTGGAGATTGGATTTCTTGATCACCAACAGGCATGACTAAGCCATGGGCCATATGCACGTCAGGATAACTTTGAATGTGTTCCAACACAAGATTGTAAATTTCCTTAAAACATTATTATTTTCTTTTGTAACTCAATTGTGAAGTTCTCATGCTTTTTTTTTGGTAAATGGTAACAGTTGTTGCAATGACAAAAGGTTGGACATGCTTGTGAGACCTGTAGGCAATTCGTTTCATTATTGTGTTTTGGTATTGTGTTCTAGCAACTCCAAAATGGGTTGGGACACCTGTCCTTGGCAGGAGAAAAGAAGGGGGAAAGTCTTCACCATTGTCATCACCATCCTCCGGTGGGCAGCTCTGTGTGTGTAGGCACGGGTGCATGTGGCGTTGGGGTGGGGACACCGGACTTCCCCAGCAGTTGTCGTTGCCAGCTGTCCCTCAGCAAGCCTGGCAGAGAGCGGTGCTCCAAGGCTGCCAGTTGGCTTTCTGAACTTAGAGGGAGGGTGCTTTAATGTTGTTGATTCTTATTTATTTATTTAAGAGTGAGAGAAAGGAGGGGGGAGAGAATAAGTATGCCAAGGCTTCTGGACACTGCAAAAAAACTCTAGACCCATGTGCCACCTTGCTCATCTGTCTTGCGTGGGTCCTGGGGAATTGAACCTGGGTCCTTAAGTTTTGCAGGCAAGCGCCTTAACCACTAAGCCATCTCTCCAACTCTCTCTTTTTTTTAAAAATTATTTGTTTATTTAAGCGAGAGAGAAAGGGACAGAGAGAGAGAGAGAGGAGAAGTCTTTTATTCTTAACTGTGGGACCTTGGTTGCCAGTTCTGTCACTGGGAACTCCACACTATCTTATCACACCTCACTGACATATTCTAGTCCAGGACCATGGATATCTTCATGACAGAATCTAGGATCAATGTGGGGGTTCTGGAGCGATGGCTCAGTAGTTAAAGGTACTTGATTGCAAAACCTAACAGCCCACGACTCCCCAGTAACCACATATATTTAGCCAGATGTACAAAGTGGTGCATGTATCTGGAATTCACTTGCAGTGGCAAGAGGCCCTGGCGTGCCTATTCTCTTTCTGTCTCTCTTCTCTCTCTATCTTTCTCTCTGCTTGCAAATAAATAAATATTTTTAAAAAGCTGTTAAAAAAAAAAAAAAACAAGAGAGACTCGAGGAGGAAGAGGAAGGACGGGAAACTGTTTATTCACACAAAAGAGGCGCCACATTGTCAGGCTGCCAACAGAAACGCATGTCACTGCCATCAGTTAACCACCACGCTGGTGGCCTGCACAGCTTGTCTCCATTTTGATAGGAGGCCAAATACAGACACAATACATAAGAATTCACTGGTTAAAACCTCACCCACTCCAAACTCTGTCCCACAACACGTTCTTCTGCTCTCTGACCATCATTCAACATCCCTCCAACACTTTCTGGTCTTTTCCTTGAAACCATGTCCTAACGTTTGTAGTACATAAATTGCAGATAAAGAAAACCAAAGTGTTATTGGTTAGTGCTGTATATATGAACATATATATATATGGATAAAAGGTTTGACCATCCCCCACTCCAAAGCCAGCACAAAACAGGGAGGAGCACCCAGGAAGGCTTCCTCAACTGTTCCCCACAGCTGTTTCTCATGTGCGGTGTGGTCGGTTTGGCTGGTCTTGGGTCTCCTCGCCGCTCAGTGGGGTCTCCGCTCACTTGGACTTCTGGTTGCCTTTCTGGGGCTCCGCTGAGCCCTTCCTGGCCTCTTCCTCGGGGATGAACACGCTGACGGTGAAGTCGCTGGTCTCTGAGCCGTACTTGTTCTTCACCACCAGCCCGTACTTGCCCGAGTCTGCAGAGCTCACACCCGTGATGGTGAAGTACGCTATCTTCCCGGCCTCGAACTTGAGGTTGCAGTGGTCGTCGGAGTCCAGTGTCTTCTCGTTCTTCAGCCACGACACCTCTGGGGTCGGGTCACCCCACACGTTGCACGTGAGGTTAAGCGCCTGCAAGGTAAGTAGTATAGGAAGAAAAGTGGTAAATCTGTTCGCATGACCCATCTTCATGAAACTCGTTAGCTGCCTGGAGATGGTTTAACCTGATTATGTGAAAAGATTAATATCAACCTCCCAGGCTGGAGTTGAACGGCATTCTGTGTGTGTCTGCCCCTGTGTAAGTTACAATATGAACTAGCACATGAGTACAACTCTTCTTTTAAAACATTTTTTATTATTTATTTGACACACACACACACACACACACAGAGAGAGAGAGAGAGAGAGAGAGAGAGAGAGAGAGAGAGAGAGAATGGGCATGCCACCTGTGCATCTGGTTTACATGGATCCTGGGGAAAACGGGGGTCCTTTGGCTTTGTAGGCAAGCACCTGAACTGCTAAGCAACCGTTCCAGCCCCAATGAGTACATTTTACCAGGGCCAGGCCTACTGGGCAGAAGGGATGCTTGGCTGTCAAAATACTTGAGGTTTTATTTCCACCCCCCCCACCCTTCTCCACTTTCTCCTTTATAACCACACAGGTGCCTTTTGCTCTAATGTGGCGCTTTGGGCTGACTGGGAGAGCAATCTGCTCACTGTCACCATCACCACCTGCTCACTTCTGCTTCTCATTCGTGTCACAGAGCCCAGCAGTGGCATGGGAACAGCTGCTCCAGATAATGTAACTCATTTTCACATTCTGCCTTCCTCATGTCTTGTGCTCCCTGAACCCCATCCAATCTGCTGTTGCAGAAGCACTCTGCTGAAATGTACCCTGAATAAAGCATTCCAAACCCTCTCCTTTCTAAAGGATCGATACGCTGATTTCCAAAATACGCTGACTTTTTAATAAAAAAAAATTAGTAAATCGTAGCTTGACATGAGGCTGTCAGAAATGCTAGAGAGATCTTATATATTCTTTTGGCATTTTCCCCCAGTGGTAGTATTTTATAAAACAACTATATGGTACTAAAGCTGGCACATCAATACTGATATATGAAGTTAGGAAAGGAGAAAAGAGAATTTAGGAACAAAAATAGCCCTACCATGATTAAACTTAACGTCAACTGTGATCATATTTCCTACCATCAAAGAAATGCAGTTATAGACTCTGCATCTCACTAAAGCACTGTAACGGGCTTTGCATTTTCCCCCAGAATTATACCCTCAGCTGTCATAGCCTTCATTGTCCTCTGAGGTGAAAGTAGGCTATATTCCACTATAAATCCCTATGCTTGTGAGCAGCGTATTAAACATTTCATTTCATTTGATTATGTTTTTTGAAACAAGGTCTCGTTATGTAGCCCAGGTTGACCTTGAACTCTCAAGATCCTCCTGCTGAGTGGTGCAGTAAAGTTTTTTTTAAAATTTGCACACATATGTGTATATGGGCACACCATAGTCTCTTGCCTCTGGAAACAAATGCCTATTCGGCTTTATATGGGTGGCTGGGAAATTGAACCCAGGCCAGCAGGTTTTACAAGCAAACATCTGTATATGCTGTGGTATCTCCCCAGCCCCATAAACTTCAAAAAAATTATTTATTTATCTATTTATTTGAGAGGGAGAGAGAAAGGCAGAGAGAAAGAGAAAGAGAGAGAGAGAGAGAGAGAATGAATATGGATGCACCAGGGCTTACAGCCACTACAAATGAACTCCAAACATGTGTCACCTTGTGCATCTGGCTGACATGAGTGCTGGGGAATTGAACTAGGGTCCTTTGGCTTTGCAGGCAAGTACTTTAACTGCTAAGCCAGCTCTTCAGCCCAACTTTTTTTTTTAATGACAAGAGTGAAGAAAATGAATACATGTTAGAAATTATACTCATTGCCTCCCAGGGAGATTATTATGGAGCCAAGAAATACTAGCTTAAAATCAAGCACAGAAAGCTGGGTGTGGTGGCACACACTTTTAATCCCAGCACTTGGAGGCAGAGGTAAGAGGATCACTGAGAATTCGAGGCCACCCTGAGACTACAGATTGAATTCCAGGTCAGCCTGGGCTTGAGCGAGATCCTACCTCACAAAACCAAAAAATAAAACAATAAAATAAAATCAAACACAGAAATGTCAGTTTTCATCAGAAAGAGAACCAACAGAAACTCATGGAGCTGCACGTTTCTCTGTAAATACAAGGCACTTAATATCCAGTCCACTTCCCGCTGAGTGCTGGAGGTCATTTCTCTCTTCCATTTGGTAGGCGGTGAGTATTCGAATGGTTCATATCCATTTTCAAATAAGTAAAGGGTTTCCTGTGCTTTTAAATGCTATCTACGGATAACTGGCATATATCTACTCATCAAATTTGTATCCTGATCTTGTCTGGCAAAACATCAATAATTATGCTGCATTCTTTTAAAAAAATATTTTATTTATTTATTTGAGAGAGAGAAAGAGGTAGATAGAGAAAGAATGGGTGAACCAGGGCCTCCAGCCATGACAAATGAACTCCAGACACATGTGCTACCGTGTGCATCTGGCTTTATGTGGGTACTGGAGAATCAAACCCAGGCCTTAGCTGCAGCCCCTTATTCTGCATTCTTTTTTGTTGTTGTTTTGGTTTTTTGAGGTAGGGTCTCACTCTAGCTCAGGCTGACCTGGAATTTACTATGTAGTCTCAGGGTGGCCTCGAACTCACAGTGATCCTCCTATCTCTGCCTCCCAAGTGCTGGGATTAAAGGCATGCGCCACCACCCCTGGCTATGCTGCATTCTTAAGAATATTTTATTTATCTGTCCATTTGGCATGTGGGTGTGTGCGTGCATGCCGCAGTACGCGTGGAGGCCAGAGGACAAATTTCAGGTGCGTGCTCATCTCCTACCCTGTGTGAGGCAGGGTCTCTAGTGGTTTACTGCTCTGTGAGCTTTGAGGAAATGCTCCGGAGACCACCTCCTGTCTTACCGTAGGCGCACTGGAATCACAGATGCCTGCCACAGCTTCCAGCTCCTACTGAGGATCTGAGCATAGGCACCCAGAATTGCGGGCAAGTGCTTTATCCACCGAACCACCTCCCCCACCACTGTATTCATCTCTTCTGGTCAAACAAAGCAGCCATGAAATAAGACAGAGATGGTGGGATAAAGTACATCTTAAAAGAAGGGCGACCATCTGGGGTGCTGGGATCTGATCCTAGTGTAGCAACGGGGCAGAAGCACTCCATACTCACCTTGCCCTCCTGGATGGTGACAACATCGGGGAGACCGCCCAATACCCGGGCACGATCTGCAAGCAAGGGCATTTCTGGTTAATGACTGCAATGATGAGGGCCTGCGACTGTGTTCAAACACCACCCTATGACACAAACCTCCCGGATTTTAGTTTTTACTCTCCATACAGCTATTTCACACTGTTCTCATTGTGTAAAATAAGAAAATGACCCTGTGAATTTGAACTTTAATACTTCTAGACTCACTTTATTGTATGTGTGCAGGTGCCTGTAGCTGTAACCAAAATACCAGCTCGGGATTACTTTGTCACATAGAGACACACTCTATAATTTTCACGGCTATTTTCAGCTCTGGCTCTTGTGCAGTTTAGCAGGTCGAAGCCCAAGGAGGCAGAACAAATCTTAATGGACAGGCTCCAAGCCCAGCATGGTCTCTTCATGTGTTTCCCTATGAACACTGCTTGCACAATGGGAGGGCTGTGTGCTGGCTGCTCTGGAGGCTCTTGCAGATGTAGGTTTTCTCTGAGGTCTTCCCTAGAAAGCTTTCTTTTTTGTCTCCTAGTGGGTTTTTGACAGGACTGTGCAGGCCTCTGTTTATGGCTGAGTATGAAGATGAGAGGACAAGGTATGGGAGAGGTGCTTAAATTAGGACTGGTGCCCTTGGCCAGTGTTGTGGGTGCAACTACCTGAGCCCTTGGGGAAGGAGCTTTTCTGTAAGGCATCTTCTTAGGCAGTAACACAGTGGCTGTCAATGTTGCATTTTAAGGCCTACTTCAAGCCATCTTAGCTCCCTTAAGTTACTTTGTGACTCTTTAAATATATATATATATATATATACATATATATATATATATATATATATATATATATATATATATATATATATTTAAATTTATTTGTGAGAGGAGAAAGATTTTATACACACACACACAGAATGAGTACACCAGGACCTCTTGCTACTATAAACAAACACAGATGCATGCACCACCTTGTACAATTGGCTTTACACGGTACCTGGCTTTATGTGAATCCCAGACTGGCAGGATTTGTAAGCAAGTGCCTTTAACCACTGAGCCATCTCCCCAGCCCTAATTTGTGACTCTTGATCCTTGGGTTTATAATTTCTATGTAGATTCCATTACACCACTCGTGTAAGCCTGTCCCAATATTTGGTTCCCTGTGTGACTTGCTGTGTCACCCACCAATCACCTTGCTGGGTGGGCTGTAGTTTCTGGTTGTAGAATGGATGGGAGAGGGGTGAGTTTGTTTGCATAGCATCTGTGGATATTAAATTTTCATACTTGTTCCACAGCATGGGTGGCATTCCCTTGGGGGCCTAAAAAGAGGTGGGAAGGAGATGTGGGCTGTGGAGTTAAGCCCTGTCCTAACATCCATTAAAAATAATAGTTCAGGGGCTGGAGGGATAGCTTAGTGGTTAAGGTGCTTGCCTTATGACCCATGCTTGACTCTCCAGATCCCACATAAGCCAGACGTACAATGTGATGCAAGCATGCAAGGTTGCACATGCACCCAAGGTGACACATGCATCTGGAGTTTGATTGCAGTGGCTGGATGCCCTGGAATGTCAATTTTCTCTCTCTCTCACTCGATCTCTTTCTCTCATAAAAAAATAAAAACAATTTTAAAAAAGGAATAATAGTTCAATGTTGCGACTTTGAGGGCTTGCTCTATGTGGCACACTTTGTTTGAAATAAATTCCATGGCTTACAACAGAGTCAAATCTCAGAGCCAGACAACCCCTAAGATGTCTCTCATCTGTAATAAGTATGTGACCTGGAGGAGTTCAGTTTCTTTGTCCACAGAGGAGGTCAAGGCCTGGGAGAGGGAAGAAAGTGCTCGTGGGTGTGGGTGTGTTTTTGCATGTAAGAGGGAGGACATTCTGTATCCCAGAGAAGATCCGCTCCTTAGCCCTGCTTTGATACTGTCAGACATCCACGTCCCCGGCTCTTCACAGCCTCCCAAGTACAGAGCCTGAACCGGGAACTTTTGGGAAGGGGAGAGAAGGTTGAGAGAGAAGTATATGCAAGTGAATCCTCCCATCCTGGAGGATCTCGAGCTGTGGAAGGGAGGGGGGACGTCTCTTCTCACTCCTGCTGGTCTCCTCGAGCGTCAGCTCAGGACCGCTGCTACAGTTTTAGCCTGTGACAAATTTAAAATTCCACCTCCCACACTGAGAATGAAATTGAATTAATGGGCTGGATTCAAGAGTCTGGGATTCTGCAGGACTGCTGCAGTTCTAAAAATCTCCATTTTGAAACAAGGTGCTAACAGAAAAGTTGCAGGGAGGCCATTTCCTATTTCTGAGTATACACACTTGATTGTTTTGTGTCTGTCCACGTGGGCTGTGTCTAGTTCAATGACAGTAACAAATGTCTTACTAGGCCACTTTTACCTTATAGGGGGGCCTCAGGAGAGCACAATCCTTAGGCCACTTTTAGCGTTTCTTAACATTTCTTTTCATCTATCTATCTATCTACCATCTATCTATCAATCATCTATCTATCTATCTATCTATCTATCTATCTATCTATCTACCATCTATCTACCAATCATCTATCTATCTATCTATCTATCTATCTATCTATCTATCTATCTATCTATCTATCTATCTATGATCTATCTCTCTATCTACCATCTATCTATCAATCATCTATCTATCAATCATCTATCTATCTATCTATCTATCTATCTATCTATGATTTATCTATCTACCATCTATCTATCAATCATCTATCTATCTATCTATCTATCTATGATTTATCTATCTACCATCTATCTATCTATCAATCATCTATCTATCTATCAATATCTATCTATCTATCTATCTATCTATCTATCTATATCTATCTATCTATCTATCATCTATCAATCATCTATCTATCTATCTATCTATCTATCTATCTATCTATCATCTATCAATATCTATCTATCTATCTATCTATCTATCTATCTATCATCTATCTATCTATCTAGCTATCTATGATCTATCTCTCTATCTACCATCTATCTATCTATCAATCATCTATCTATCAATCATCTATCTATCAATCATCTATCTATCTATCTATCTATCTATCTATCTATCTATCTATCTATCTATATCTATCTATCAATCATCTATCTATCTATCTATCTATCTATGATCTATCTATCTATCTATCTATCTATCTATCAATCATCTATCTATCAATCTATCTATATATCTATATCTCTATCTATCTATCTATCTATCTATCTATCTATCTATCTATCTATCAATCTATCAATATCTATCTATCTATCTATCTATATCTATCTATCTATCTATCTATCTATCTCTATCTCTATCTATCTATCTATCTATCATCTATCTATCTACCATCTATCAATCATCTATCTATCTATCTATCTATCTATCTATCTATCTATCATCTCAATCAATGATTGTGTGATTTCTATCATCTACTATCTATCATCTATATATCTATCATCTATCTATCAGGATGTCCAGGTATCTACCATCTATCTTATCATAGCTGTATGACATTATCTATCTATAATGTCATAAATTGAGACTATCTATCTTCTATCTGACTATCTATCTTTTTTTTTTTTTTTTCAATTTTCAAGATAGGGTCTCTATCTATCTATCTAGCCTATCTATCAGGCTGACCTATCTATCTATCTATCTATCTATCTATCTATCTATCTTTTTCCCCTGACACATTGTGCTCACAAGTGACTAACAATGATTGTGTGATTTCCAACTAAGCGATATCTCAGGATGTCCAGGTGGCAAGCTTATTTAATAGCTGTGTGACATTATGATATAATGTCATAAATTGAGACCTTTCTACTGACTTTTTTTTTTTTTTTTTTTGGTTTTTCAAGATAGGGTCTCACTCTAGCCCAGGCTGACCTGGAATTCTGTACTCTCTGTATTCTCAGGGTGGCCTCGAACTCATGGCAATCCTCTTACCTCTGCCTCCTGAGTACTGGGATTCAAGGCGTGTGCCACCACACCCAGCTCTACAGACATTCTTATAATACTAGAATGAAACATGCAGAACAACTACAATTTTGAAAAGAAAGATGGAAAAGGAAAAGAAATGTACATTCACTTTCTATCATCTGTAAGTTTATAGGAAAATGAAACTGGACTTTGAATCTGCCCCTAGGGAAGAAGCAAGAGTTTTACTTACTTTTCTCCGCAATGGCAGCTTGTCTGTGGTGGAGACAAACAAAGAAAAGTTTTGTATTAGTGAGGCCTCGATGTAGCTAACCTTGACTGCATTTTACCCCTCCTGAGACAACTTGGGGGCCCAGCCAACAGTGCCAAGTGTGGCTTTTCTTGCCCTTGCTAAAACAAATACTCCTTCTAATACCCAGATAGGCAAGTGGAAACAAGGGCCCAGGACGTGACTGTACAGAAGTAGCGTTTGCCAGGAAAGGGAACTTACTTTAATCTCTGGAATTCCGCAAAGGCCTCATCGTATGCTTTAAAAGAAAAAAGAAAAATTCAGAAATGCCAGCTCCTGGGCACTGATTAACTCTTACAAGGCAGCCCACTGTATTGACTCCGGACCAAAGGAAACCCACTTGGAATTCTTCCCATGTGTTTACACTACAGCTAATGCACTCAGCAAGACAAGCAGAAAAAAAAAAAAAAAAAAAGTTGTAGACTTTAGAAGCTTTTGTTTCAACCAAAAGAGACCTTCAACCCTTTTAGCCAAAAGCCAGTGATCAGGTCCACCCAAGAAAAAAAAATGGGGATAAAAGTCTGTTTCAAAGAAAAGTTGATTGTCATCCTGAACATCAAAAAAATCTTTCTTTTATTAAATTATTCTTAAACAGTCCAAATGTCTTTATCTTGGGTTTTCTGGTCTATTTAGGCAAAACAGAACAGTGAGTTATGGCCCTCACAGTGAGTGCCAAGATTGACCTTTTTTGATTTTTTTTGTTAGTATACAAAATAATGGGTTTCATTATGACATTTTCATGTGTATTGTACTTGTTCATATTTGCCCCCCACTGCCCTCCTCCCCTTGCTGAAACAATTATTTCCTTTCTTTTTTCTTCCCTCCCCTCCCTCCCTTCCTTCCTTCCTTCCTTCCTTCCTTCCTTCCTTCCTTCCTTCCTTCCTTCCTTCCCTCCTTCCTTCCTCCCTCCCTTCCTTCCCTTCCTTCCTTCCTTCCTTCCTTCCTTCCTTCCTTTCCCCTCTCTTTCTTTTTGGTTCTTTTTGAGGCAGGGTTTCCCTCTAACTTAGGTTCATCTGGAACTTACTCTGGAGCCCGAAGTGTGTCTCAAACTCACAGCATTTCTCCTACCTCATTCTCCAAGGGCTGGGATTAAAGGCATGTGCCACAATGCCCTGCTCTTTTCTTTTCTTTTCTTTTCTTTTCTTTTCTTTTCTTTTCTTTTCTTTTCTTTTCTTTTCTTTTCTTCCTTTTCTTTTTCTTTTCCTCTCTCAATTTACTCCTCCTCTCCTGTCCTTTCCCTTCCTCCTCCTCCTCTTCTTCTTTCCCTGAGACAGCAAGCATCTCATGTATCCCAGGCTGGCCTTAGGCTTGCTATGTTGTTGAGTCTGGCCCTGAACACGTGATCCTCCTGCCTCTACCTCCTAAGTGTCAGAATTTTAGATGTGTGCCGCCACATCTGGTGAATCAATATTTCTTAGGTCATGACGGAGCTGAGACCAAAGGCAAATGAGATAAGATAAGAACTCTAGTGTCCAAATATAATTTTTCCTCCTGGCCTGTAGAGCAAGCCACTTTGACTGACAATCACACAAAAAAGCATCTTTTATTTCCCCCTTAAGCCTTCTCACTTCATCTTTCAGATCCTCTGTGACTTGAGAATCATATTTCAAGTCTAACCCCTGCCCCATTTTATAGATGGGAATAATAAGTACAAATCCAGGCTTCAAGTTGCCAGGCCTTATTTTTCCTTTTTAACTTGGATTCAGGTTGAATCAGGCTCAGAGTATAGGATTCTTCCCCTCTGCCCTTGGCCTCACACCTTCCATTCTGTGTAGCCTTGATAGGCCAATGACTCCCTTTCAGTCACGTCTTTAGACTTTCCAACCAAAGCAGCTGACTTCTTGGACTCAAATGACTGTGTTCCTATTTCATCACCATATGTGAACACTTGGCACTGTTCTAAAAGCAGTAATGAGACTCAAACTGCTCTCTGTGTAAACAACTTCTTGCAGGAGTCCTCCATGTTCCTGTCTCCACCTTATCTTTCGTTGGTGGTCTACGCACTAAATTCTTGCTTCTATCACCACCGCTGATTAAGACTACCTTGGTAAAGTCACTGTGAATAAAATGCATGGGAGGCCATTGCCTTAGACTGGCTCCTGCCACCAGGCCTCAACAAGCTAGACCTATCTAGAACGGGATCACTCATGTTAGGTGTCATATTATCAAACTGAACTTAAAAAAACAGGTCAGGTCTGGAGAGATGGCTTAACGGTTAAGGCGCCTGCCTGTGAAGGCCAAGAATGCTTGTTCAAATCTCCAGGTCCCACGTATAGACAGACGCAAAAGTGACACAAGCACACAATGTCGCACATGCGCACAGGGGACGCACACGTCTGGAGTTAATTCACAGTGGCTGAAAGGCCCTGGCATGCCCATTCTCTCTCTGCCTCTTCCTCTCTCTCTGGCTTTCTCTCTCTCTCAAATAAAAAAAAAGGTCAGTTTACAAAACATGGGATTCACTGGAACAATCAGAAGAAATCTGATGTGAACCAATTTACTTTTTTTATTTGGATTTTTAAAAAAACTTAAAAAAATTTATTTGCAAACAGAGAGAAAGAGAGAGAGAAGGGGTGTGCTGGGGACTCCAGCCACTGCAAATGGACTCCAGATGCATGTGCCACTTTGTGCATCTGACTTTACGTGGGTACTGGGGAATCAAACTTGGGACATTAGGCTCTACAGGCAAGCACCTTAACCACTGCACCATCTCTCCCATCCCCCTAATTTACCGTTTGTCTTATGCTATTTCCTTGTTCCTGTTCACTACCTTAAGAAACCCCATTGTGTCACACCATGGAGCACCTTTGTGTTTAGGAAGTGGGATGCTGCTTTGGGTGTTTTGAATGAAATGTCCCCCATAGTCTCATGTGTTTTGAATACTTGGTCCCCCACTGGTGGCAATTTGGGAAAGGTATGGAGCCTGTGGGAGGTGGGGCCTTGCTGGAGGAAATGTCAGTGGGTTGGAACCTTGAGGTTTATTATCCTGCTGCACTGGGTATAACTAGTTCATGCAGACTACTTCCCTCCTGGTGCTGTGACAGGATGTGACATCCCAGGAGACCGCTCATGCCATATTTTCCCCACCATGGTGAAAATTCCCTCCCGAAACCTTAAGCTGAAATAAACCCTTTCCTTCCATATTTTGTTTTTGGTCAGGTGTTTGTCCCAGCAATAAGAAGGTAACTGCTACACTGTCTGAGTTATGAATTGCTAATACAAGCCAATGAGATCCTTAAACTAAAACTGAGAAATGTTGTTCGTTGAGATCACTAACATCATACTCTTTTTTTTTTTGAGAGTCAGAGAGAGAGAGAGACAGATAGAGAATGGGCGCACCAGTGGCCTCTCAACCACTGTGAACAAACTCCAGGCATGTGCCCCCTTGTGGGCAAGTACAGCATTGCGCTCTTGTGTCACTTTGCATCTGGCTAAACTTGGGACCTGGAGATTGGAATGGGCGTTCTTAGGCTTGGCAGGCAGGTGCCTTAACTGTTAAGCCATCTCTCCAGCCCCATATCATACTCTTTGAACATCACCAATCTAATAACCTCACTCACTCTTCCATTCTACAGTAAGTTTAAACCTGCAGGGTATGGTTTACCTTGTCCAGAAAGATCCACTGTCTTTTGGTGTCCATCTTTGCCATCAAACAGCTCCATGACGTATTTCCCTTTGTCATTTGGAGTGGGCTCGTTGATTTGTAGCCAGATCTGCTCCCCGGTGACCCCACTCTTAACTCTGTCTGTGTACTTAATACCAGTCCCACTGTTAAAAATCAAAGACGCCATTGTCACGCTTTGCTTTCATGCAGAGCCGGTTGGTCCTCTGCCTCTTATTAAAGGTCTTGCTGTAAACTTTTATAGGCTTTCAAAACCCTTGGGACCTGGATATGTTATTCTGCTTTAGAGTAAGTATGTGCCCTGAAGCAGAGCGCTTGGATTCCAAGGTCCTACGAGTGACAGCCTAAACATTTATTTAATTCTCTACTGCCGTCTGGGGCCCAAGGCAGATTTTAAGACCAATACTTCTGGATGGTATTAATGATCTTTGTTTTTGCACGGGTTTATTTATAGTCCTAAGGGAACCCCTAAAGGTCAAAGGCCAAACTGCATACCATTCCTGCTGCATACTTAAATGCACGTGATCTATAGTTTAACTGGATTGTATAAGCTCCTCAAAAACACACATGGAAACTATCTGTGCCTGACATCTACTGACATATGCTGCTATGAAGCTACTTAAAACATATGTAAATATGAGCTTGGAAGTCGAGCCAAGAGTGAATAAATAGCAGAGTGGCTGCCAAGATGAATGGAGCACGTGTTCTGACCCTGCTGTGAGTTTCTCAGTGTTCCACAGTAGGTTGAGAACAGACCCGCGCATTGTATTCTTCATGACAGAGTAAAAGGAAACAGAGTCCTTTAAGCTGTGATGATCTGACTGCCTGGGGATGCTGCTGGGAGGGGCAGATAGGCTCATGCTCTAAAATCCATGAAGACTTTGTAAAAGTCTTAGGAAATAAGCAAAAACAACAATAACCAGTATGCAGAAATACCCTTATTATATATACTAACAATGACATATAGAGAAAAGACTCAAAGAAAGGACTCCAAATATTCATATCATGGCTAATAACACAATGGGTAATATCTATGAATTCTTACTACTGTTTAATAAGATATCACAAATATATTTTCTAAAATATGCACGTACTATACAATGTTTATGGCTGACATAGCATTTTTATTGCCTTTTTTTTTTTTTTTTTGAGGTAGGGTCTCACTCTAGCTCAGGCTGACTTGGAATTCACTATGTAGTCTCAGGGTGGCCTTGAGCTCTTGGTGATCTTCCTACCTCTGCCTCCCAAGTACTGGGATTAAAGGTGTGTGCCACCACGCCTGGCATTGCTTGCTGTTTTTGAGGTAGGGTCTCACTCTAGCCCAGGCTGACCTGGAACTCACTCTGCAACCCCAGGCTGGCCTTGAACTCATAGTGATCCTTTTACCTTATCCCAAGTGCTGGGACTAAAGGTGTGCACCTCCATACCCAGCTTGAAATAAACTTTTAATGATAAGCTTTAAAAAACAAGTACATAAAATACATTTTGCCAAAAAAAATGTTTCAGCTTTCAAATAAATATTTAGTATTTTCTTATAATGCTACATTTTTGAAGAATGTTTATTCATATATTTTAAAAGATGTTAAATTTAAATGTCATAAAATATGGGGTAAATACCCCATACGTATCTCATAGGTTTTAGCTCAAGGCATGGATATTTCTCAGAGAATCCAATGGAAAGACCATTCTCTGCTTTGCAATGATGAACATCTGAGGTTGTTAATCTCTCGCTTCATGCACAATGGTACCTAATGGAATATTAAGGACTTCAGATAGAATGAACATTATTTCTTTTTATTTTAATATTTGTTTATTTGAGAGACAGAAGGAGAGAGAGGGAGAATGGGCATGTCAGGGCCTCCTGCAACTGCAAATGAATGCCAGACACAGACACATATGCACCACTTTGTGCATGTGGCTTTATGTGGGTTACTGGGGAAATGAACCCAAGCCATCAGGCTTTGCAAGCAAGTACCTTTAACTGTTGAGCCATTTCTCCAGCCCTGTTTATTTTATATGGGAGAAAAAAGGAAATTCATAGAATTGGATGACTTGCCTAAAAGCACAGTCCAGGATTTTTGGAGGCAAATATCTTCAAAAGGAAGCTAAGTGAGCCCTCAAGTTCCTGAGTGTTTCACAGGCACATCCATACATAAGAAACATGAACCTGAAAAGACCTCATCATGTAGGTCATTTATGCCTTGCTAGTCTTTCAGTGACTGGAGAGATGGGGAGAAATAAAGAGAGAGGGAGGAAGAGGTAGATAAAGAGAATGGGCATGCGAGGGCCTCCAGCCACTGAAAACAAACTCCAAACGTCCAAACGTATGCAACCACCTTCTGCATCTGGTTTACGTGGGTACTGGAGAACTGAACCTAGGTCCTTAGGCTTCATTAACCACTAAACCATCTCTCCAGCCCCAAGATGTACCTTTTTTTTTTTTTTTCAAGGTAGGGTCTCACTCTAGCCCAGGTTGACCTAGAATTCACTATGTAGTCTCGGGTTGGCCTCAAACACATGGCAATCCTCCTACCTCTGCCTCCCAAGTGCTGAGATTAAAGGCGTGCACCACCACGCCCGGCCAACTTTTTGATTAATGGTTCAACTATTTTAACGTCTACCATTGTTCAAACTGATATATTACAATGTCCTAGATGTCTCAGAGGAATTTCCTAGAATTTGATCTATTTTAACTGATAATTCTTTCCTTAAAATGTATTCTGAAAGAAATAGAACAAAGGAATGAAACCCTAAGCATTCCATGCTGAAATTTTACAACTTCTCATTTTTGAGAACTCAGAATAGGATTAACATTGACAATAAAACTATTCTGCATAAGTGTTCAGCCATTTGAAAGAAAGCACAAATGGCTGCTTTGTGGGACACCTTTTTTTTTCTTTTCCCTTCTTTTTTTATTTTATTATTTTTATTTATTTATTTTGAGAGAGGGAAAGGGGCAGAGTGAGTAAGAGAGAGAGAGAGAGAATGGGCACATCAGGGCCTCTAGCCACTGCAAATGAACTCCAGATGCATGTGCCACCTTGTGCATCTGTCTTATGTGGGTACTGGGGAATAGAATCGAGGTCCTCTGGCTTTGCAGGCAAGCGCCTTAACCACTAAGCCATCTCTCCAGCCCCTTCCCTTCTTTTTTAAAGTGGTGCTAGGCTTTGAACTCAGAGCCTTGTGTTTGCCAGGCTCTTCCACTAAGCTACACCCCTAGCCCTAGACTGTTTTGAAATTAATCTTAACTGATGTATAAAAGTTTAACATGCTAATAAGGTAATATGAGCATCATTTTTTGTTTTATTTTGGAACAAGATCTCACTATATAAGTTGGCCTCAAACTTTCAATCCTCCTGCCTCAGCCTCCTCACTGCTAAGATTAGAGTGATATACCTCCTTGCCCAAAAAATTAGTTCACTTTGACTATATGTATGCATAATATTTAAATGATTTTAAACATTTATCTTCTCAAACATTTATGTTTCTTTCTTTTTAAATATTTATTTAATTTGAGGGGAGGGAAAGAGAGAGAGAAGATGAATGGGCAGGCCAAGGCCTCTTGCCACTGCATATGAATTCTAGACCCATGCATCACTTTGTGCATCTGGCTTTATGTGGCTTTATTTGATACTGGGGAATCAAATTTGATGGCCAGCCTTTATAAGTAAGTGCCTTTAACCATTGGGAAATCTCTCCAGCCCATATATTTCTTTATGAGAGGGAATTAGGTAATTTTATTTTCAAGTAGTTAGTCAGGAGATCCCAGAGCGGTAAACTCGAAGAGATGTCACACTGCATGTGCGCTGCAGCAGAACCAGAGTTCAGTATCTGATCCAGCCCATTCAATCAGCTCTCTCTCAGCCCTGCTCAGATGTGCTGACCTCTTTCTAAGCCAGCCCCCTAAGGCCAGACCAATCAGCTCTCCTCAGACTCATCTGAGCCCGAGAATAAAGCCTACCACAATAAGATTATAAATATAATAGATATTTACCAGGTGGGCACGACCTGGCTGTTCATCTTTCCTGAGGCCTGAACCTCCAGGTCCCTGCTTTGGTAAGTGCCCTTTGTCCCAGCCCTGCTGGGCTTGGATGATGGGGGGGGGGAGGAGAGGGCCCCTATTCCCACCTGTGTTCTATGCCCCTCCTACATTCCACATGGCAGGAGCTCTCAACACTTCCTTCTATTTCCTTCTCTTAATCTAATAAAGTCTCTCTAAACCTTACCATCTGATCTGTGGATTTTAATTCTTGAAATTCCTAAGACAAGGATCCAGGATACCCCAAATTTATTGGCACAATGGTATAAATTGGTGTATTGGCAAGGAGCCCCAAAGATTCCCGTGACATTTCAAAATCCTTTCCTGTAGCTTTTTTAAAAAATAATTTTAATTTTTATTTATTTATTTATTTATTTGAGAGAGAGGGAAAGAAGTAAATAGAGAGAGAGAGAGGATGAGTGTGTCAGGGCCTTCACCCGCAACAAATGAACTCCAGATGCATGTGTCACCTTGTGCATCTGGCTTACATGAGTCCTAGGGAATCGAACCTGGGGTCTTTGGCTTTGCAGGCAAGCATCTTAACCGCTAAGCCATCTTTCCAGACCTCCTCCAGCTTTTTGAAGTATAGAATATATTTTTGTTATCTATAGTCACCCTACTGTACAATTAGCCTGAAAGTACTTCTTGCTGTAATCTATAACTTAGCTCCCACTGACCAACCTCTCTCTCTCCTGATTTTAGACTTTTTATGCAATTTGAAAGTGTGTGTGTGCTACAATGAACTGGCTCTGGTGCAGGTCTGCCTGGGAACAGTCCTCAGCTCATCTCTTATGATCTTTGTTTGTCCATATCATGTTTGTTAAGTCACCTCCAGGAGCTGGAGCTTCCTCAGCTATAAAGTGAGGACATCCTACTGCATAGAGGTATAGATATGAATACACACATATACACACACACGTGTGAGTGTGTGTGTGCATTGTGTATACCGGTATAGTACCCAAGACATTGTCAGCAGCTGCTGAAGGTACAATGTGAATATCGTTATTTGCAGCTTCCTGAGGCATCCACAGGACCTACTGCTCACTTACCAGTGTGAAATGAAGTCTATAACACGCTAAAATTGTACTGAAGGTGGCTTTACTTCAAAAGATCATCTAGGGCTGGAGAGACGGCTTAGAGGTTAAGGTTAAGGTTAAGGTTAATGTTAATTTGCTTGCAAAGGCTAATAACCCGAGTTTGATTCCCCAGTATCCATGTAAAGCCAGATGTACCAAATGGTGCATGCATCTGGAGTTTGTCTGCAGCAGCTGGGGGCCCTGGCATGCCCATTCTCTCTGTCTGTCTTTCTTCTCCCTAGCTTTCTCTGCTTGCAAATAAATAAAATGAAATAAATTAAAAAACATATATCATGTACATCAGGCCTCTGTTTTGTTTCCACCCCAAGGCAGCTCAGAGGTTAAGTACATTGTTGGTATTGGAATGGGAAGTCTGGTTCAATTGACAAACCTCTTTTGGGCTGGAGAGATGGCTTAGAGGTTAAGGCGTTTGTTTGCCTGTAAAGCCTAAGGACAATGTTCAACTCTCCAGATCCCACATAAGCCAGACGCACAAAAGATGAGGCAAATACAAGGTCTCACATGCCCGCTTGTTGGTGCAAGCATCTGGAAAACTCCAGCAGTGGCTGAGGCCTTGGTGTGCCAATTCTTTCGCTCCCTAAGATAAAAAAATAATAGACACCTATTTTGATCTTGGACTCCTAGAGGTGAACTTGAGGGCAATGCCTTTATAACTCCACAACAGTTGCCTAGGATTAGGACAGATCTTCAAGCTTAATTCAGTTCAAATACATGCCTCCATAATTGTCATGACATTTCCAAAACTTTTTGAGGGTGGACAGGAACCACACAAGTATACAACTCTGCTAGGGGTCATAAGAAATGATGATCAGCCAGGGCACGCCCTCAGGATGGATGGGCATTGATCACACAACAGGTAATGTGGTACTTCCTGCAGTCTGCTTCTGACCACAGTGTGTGTAAAGCATGGATGAAGAGAGAGGTCTGTGTGTGTGGCTCTGGAGGCCTGACAAGCACAGACAGCCCAGGCGGGGCTGTCTTGGGGAGGAGGGCACGTTATAGCGATGTCTATGAATGACAATGCTTCCTGGATCACATGGGAAGATATGCTGCCATCATTTTTGGCCTCACCATACACGTATTGAGGGAAAGAGCTAACCTCACAGGAAGAAGGGTAGCCTCAGTGTCTCTGTCCTGTGTTCCTTAATGTTAAACCTGAGAATGAAGAAGTCTATTGATCTGAAAGGCACCAGACTTTGTCCCCATTCCTCCCACTCACCAATGGAGGAAAAAAAAAAACTCTACATAATAAGTTTGTTATTTACTTACTTGTGGGACCAGTTAACTTTCAGATCATCTAGATAGTAAGTCACAAAAGAATACAGCCGGATGCCCTCAGCCGTGCTCTGGATTTTCAGATCTGTGGCAGACAAAGCTGCATGGAGAAAAGAAAACAGCATTGTGTGTCAGGTACCTGTAAGTTCATCCTGGCAGGACCACAGGGAAGCATTACTATGGTAGGAAAACTGCAACTTACCTATTTTTCTGCATACTTCAGTCATGAGTTCTTTGAAGGCTGTGGATAGAAGGGTCATAGCCAAAAACATTAGCATGTGGAGCCAAAGCTCAAATGGTTAGCTCTCAAGAAGTCCCTGTCTGGTGAAGGGCATAGGGTTCAAGGGAAATTTGTTGATCAACTGATAATCAGTGATTTTTGAGGGAATAATTCAAATGTAATCAAGTGTTAAAAAAAGATTTCTGGTCGGGCGTGGTGGTGCACACCTTTAGTCCCAGCACTTGGGAGGCAGAGTTAGGAGTGCCATGAGTTCAAGGCCACCCTGAGATTACACAATGAGTTCCAGAAGATTTCTGCTTGTTTTCATATATACTTTTTTCATCAAATATTTTGTCTCCAACAGCATATGTACATTCTAGAAAAGGCCACAATGAGAGTTCCAGGAATTGTTGGCTTTGGGACACTCTTGCTTATTAAGTCCCAGAAAGCCCTAGTTCACGTTACAGGAAGTTTTCTTATCTGTATCATCAGGGCATAATGCATTAACCATCTTGATGGCCCGGTCTTCCTCCGCTTAAGAATGTTTTGCCAATAAATGTATCTGGTCCTACCTCTATGGAGAGCAGGAGATAAATCAAATTTGACTTCTGCGTAATGACTGCAATTCTGTGTACGATCATGTTCAGGAACAAAATTGGCAATTTGAGGGTCACAAATAGGTTTTCCTTGTCATGATGTATTTTTTATTTTTTGGTGAGTAGTCTCTACACCTTGAAATCACTGCTTTTTAAAAAATCCTGCTCATAACTGTGAGGCTTCATGTTCATATCTAAATCTTTCTTGCTTCCCTCACTGGGTTATTTCTCAACACACTCCTCACAGAAGGTTTTGATCCCAGGACATTTTTATAGAGCTGAAATAAAAATAATGATTTAAATTGAAAGCAGACTCTAGTGGTCTGTGGCTATAAATACTTTGAGAATCAAAAGTTCACTTTTGATTTCAAGGAAGACCAAAAGTAAAATGCTTTCGGAAAGGAAACAAAACCAAACAGTAGTTCACTCTGCTGGAATTTCAATGAACCCCAAATCTGTGGAAAAAAAATAAAGCATGAGCAAAGCCCACAAAATGCACCTCAGTGGTTGGTGGACTGACCTTCATCCACAAGCTTCAGTCTGCTCTTATCTTTTCCTCGGTCATCTTTCAGGATCACCTCATAGAATCCAGCATCTTTCTTGGAAAACTAAGGAAACAAGAGATATTGTAGCTCAAGGAATGACTGCTGTATTTTTCCCCTTCCTCCCTCCCTCTTTCTCTCCCTCCCTCCCTCTTTCTTTCTCTCTCTTTCTTTCTTTCTTTCTTTCTTTCTTTCTTTCTTTCTTTCTTTCTTTCTTTCTTTCTTTCTTTCTTCTTTCTCCTTCCTTCCCCTTCCCCTTCTCCTTCCTTCCTTCCTTCCTTCCTTCCTTCCTTCCTTTCTTTCTTTCTTTCTTTCTTTCTTTCTTTCTTTCTTTCTTTCTTTCTTTCTTTCTTTCTGTCTTCCTGTCTTCCTGTCTTCCTTTCTTCCTTTCTTCCTTTCTTCTTTCTTTTCAAGGTAGGGTCTTTTTCTAGCCCAGACTCACCTGGAATTCACTCTGTAGTCTCAGGCTGGCCTTGAACTCACAAAGATCCTCCCACCTCTGCCTCCCAAGTGCTGGGATTAAAGGCTGTGCCACCACACTTGGCTGGCTGCTGTATTTTTTAAGGCCCTTGGTGAGTGAAGGGCCAAGGATCCAACCATCTCAGTGACAGTTCACAGAGGCAACTCTGTGCAAGACTTCTTCCAGGTAGCAATCCTGACTTTTTGACTTTTACGACTATCATCTGGTTAGGCCTTAAAGTCCTTAAGCTTTTTACTTTACTTTCATTTATGAAAAAAAAAATACTTATGCCAATGTGTTTTGCATATTTGTAATATCAGCACTTTAGAGTCAGAGGCAAGAGAATCAAAAGTTCAAGATCAGCCTCAGCTATATAGTAAGTTTGTTAGCCTGGGCTACATGAGAAACATCTCCAAAACAAAACAAAACAAAACAAAACAAAACAAAACAAAACAAAACAAAACAACCCAAACAACAACAAAATAATAATCACATATATTTGAAAGCTGTGCTTTTTTTTTTTTTTTTTTTTTTTTTTTAGAGAAAAAAGATTTTAAAAAATCTACCCCTACGGACTCCTGGTGTGAGCCCAATAAAGACTGTTTATGCCTCATGCCTGCCTGGCCCGCCCTTCCTCCGCTGCCCCGGGATGGGGGGTACTTAGTCATTGCTCCGGTTAGGAAGACACTTTGCTCACTAGTGAGCTTTAGGTAAGGTGGTACCCACCACTTCCTTGGCCTAAAAGTATTTGAACTGGATCCTTATAAGTGGGGCCTGCCCAGTCCAATGCCATACTCTGCAGCTGTGAGAATGGGGTCCCACACTGTTGGAAAATAGCCCAGGTCTGCAGGCCCTGCCTCTGCTCCTCCTCAACTTTGTGTGATCAAAAACTTCGCTACAGGTTCTCATGTACAAATAAATTATTTTTTAAAGAAAAAAACAATCTACCCCTAAAGGGGTATTGTGTTTATCTTTGTACATTAAGAGAATGAATTATCATGAGGTTTAAATCCAAAGAGGAACCCAGTTAACCCAACATATAAACAATAGAAGCAAACGTGGCATCCAGCTGGTATGGATTGGTTAATCTGACAAGTGTGCACATGTCACAAGGGGACAGAAGCTTTTGTCCTCCTACAGGAATTATAGATGAACTCCACTGCAAATGCCCTGGGCAGGGAATGACTGCTGGATGTCGTTTCTGCCTGGGGAAAATGCAGCAGAGATCTGGCAGGTTTCCTGTTTATAGTCACCTACCTCCGTGATAAGCAGGGTGCAGATGCCATCCTTAAAGTCATGTTTTTCGTCTACTGAGATCTCCCTCTCATCTTTGTACCACACGATATGGGTCTCCTTCTTAATGTTCGCCACCTGGAAGAAAGACCATTAATATCTTCATTAAAATAAATAATAAATAAATAAATGCTGTTTCTGTTACAATAAGCAGTTCTCAACACAGCTAAGATACTGAAGGAAAATGAAAACACTGAACTGGGAGCAGGAAGACAGAGATCTAAGGATTGGTTGAAAACTATTTCAGTTGAGAAAGAGGATTACCATAAAGTGGATATCAATAAACAAACCTAAATTGATACCATCTCATGCCAGTGGTAAAGCCGATCTTAACCCCTGATGTTCATGACAAATGTGGAAATATTATATTTGCTATTAGAGCCCTGTTCTGTACTGCTTGCTATATGTAAACTCTGGACAAATGGGGAAGAACGGAACCTGGTCAACATATGAGACCCTGCCTCCATTCCCTCTCTCCAAATCCTTGCACACTTAAATGAAAATAAAAAATTTAAATCTAGATACAGATTCCCTCCCATTGAGTGGGCCTCATATCTAATCAGAGGACAGCTGATTACCCCCATAGCCTGTGTGCCACTATTGCACCACTGTGTATATCTTGCCTGGCTGGTTGATTTTGTAGCTTGCAGGAACTACTCACTGTCTGGGGAGAGTGTAGCATAAAATCAGCTGGTTTCCTGTTTATAACCATTTACTTCTGTGATAGGAATATGACCAATATGTAAGATAATGTTACAATAAAGTTCCAATTAAAAAAACTGCAAAACCAAAAAAGGACAAATCCTATCACATTAAAGTAGTCTAAAAATAGTCTTAATGGCAAGGCATGTTGGCACATGCCTTTAATTCTAGCACTTGGGGGACAGGGGTGGGAGAATTGTTGTGAGTTCAAGGCTAGCCTGGAACTACAGAATGAGTTTCAGGTCAGTCTGGGCTAGAGTGAGACTTTACATCAAAAAAACAAAAACAGGAAAGGTCTTTATTTTGTTACTGAATGAGCAAGATGAGTAAGCCCCAATCTAAATTTAAAGATTCAATCTGAGACGTAAATGAAGTATTACAGATATATGCATATAGGAAGTAAGGTTTAAGAAATTAATTGCTTAGTAGTTTGGAGGAGATTCATTTACATCCTAATCTATACATCACATATTATAAATTTCAGATGGACTAAGCAATTTTACACAGTTAATGAGATCTTGAGCTTTTTAAAAAATATTTCAATTTTATTTATTTATTTGAGAGAGAAAGAGGCAGACAGAGAGAGAGAGAGAGAGAGAGAGGGAGAGAGAGAGGGAGAGGGAGTGAGCACACCAGGGCATCCAGCCACTGCAAACAAATTCTAGATGCATATGCCATCTTGTGCATCTGGCTTATGTGGGTTTTGAGGAACTGAATCTGGGTCCTTTGGCTTTGCAGACAAGCACCTTAACCACTAAGCAATCTCTCCAGCCCTAATTGTTTGTTTTTTTGAGCCAGGGTTTCACTCTAGCCCAGGCTGAGCTGTAATTCACTCTTGTAGCCCCAGGCTGACCTCAAATTCATAGCATTTCTCCTACCTTAGTCTGGGATAATAAGCATGAGCCATGACACCCAGCTGGGATCCAACTTTTGAATTCTTTTTATAGAAAAGAATATATCCATTTATTTCTTGTATACTTAGAATTGTATGAAATAAAAAGACTTCTTAAGAAAACAACTCTAAATAGCTGGTAAGATGTACATACAATTCCCTAAAGAGCAACTACAACTACACAACAAACATGAAGAAGATGTTTAGTCTCAGTATAAACAAGACTATTCACCATTTAAAGTGTTGAAAGAACTTCAGCTATGGGCTAGAGATACAGCTCAGTAGTAGAATGCTTGACTAGCATGCACAATGCCCTGGGTTAACACACACACACACACACACACACACACACACACACACGGATGTAAGAACCAGTCAACAAAAGACTGTTTCTTGAATTCTAGAAAGCCACTGTTAAAAAGTGACATTGCTTATGATAGAAGTGGCCCAGGTGAAGAGCTGCATCTGTACCATGAGGGACTAGACATGCTCTGGACTCAGCTGAGTTCTTATCATTTGAACATGCAGGGGTCCCCATGTTTCATTCTGGGGTGTTGTTATAGGAGGCGCTGAATCCTTGGGAACATGAGGTTTCTTGAAGCCACCGTGCCTCCTGTGCCTGCCTCAGGTGGGCCTCTTCTTCTGGCACCTTGGTGTCATCTGGGGGCAGCAAAGGCAATCCTACTCACGTGGGAGGCGTACCCAATGCCACCTTGTAGGCAAGCTGGGCTTTCTCAACTTCTTGGGGTACATCCATGCCCACTGGGGTCCACACGAGGCTCATGAGTCTGAATGTTTAGCTGTGCATAACTCAAGACTATAGTGCAATAGTAAACTGCTCAATTGACATGAGTTGCTCCAGTGATGTAATGAAGAGTCTTGGCAGGGTAGAGGCAGGTCCTGAGCTCAGCCTGAAGAAATGATTTTGCCAGAGAGGTTGGAAGACAGCCATTGTGGGCCTTGGGACAGCAGTGCAGATGGATGTGGCGAGAAGAATCAAACCTACCTCTAGGTTCCTCTTGGTTGTTCAGAACCTGAGAAGACTGGTCCTCCTGAGGGAAATCATTAGAATGGGATGCCAATGCTCACCCCACAAAGGGCAACAGGGAACCCAAAAGGAAAGGGACCAGGTGTGCATGCTTTCAGGGAAAAGATGGTTTAAAGAAGGGCACTGTGTGGGTGAGAAAGTAAGTGGGGACAGCCAGGGTGACAGAGAAGGTGAGGGTTTTAGCTGTTGCCTGAAACAGAGTTCACCCAAAATCTTTGTGATGTCCCAAGAGGCTGAAGTCTACAGTTGATTTTTCTTACATAGTTCAGATAAATTGTGGTTTCTTTGACTTTATTAGTCCTGGTAGAGACTGGGCCACTTGGGTTCTAGTTTTTATGACAATTGTATGCAGAGTGTCAAATCCATGATTCTGTTTTTGACTCACTGTTGACCATCCTGACTTCACATGCCAATGTCATCCAGCAGTTCCTTCCCCGGTGTGTGTGTGTGTGTGTGTGTGTGTGTGTGTGTGTGTGTTTGAGTGTGGTGTGATGTGATGTGGTTCAGCACCCCAAATGATAGCCTGTGGCAGTGGGTGCTTGCCTACAGTGGCTGGAGTGTGAAGTCAGGTGTCCTGCTCCATCACTCTTCCATTGGGTCTTATTTTGAGCCACCATGCTTAGCTCCCCCACCCCAACTGTTTTTTTAGAGACACAGAGAGAGACAGACAGAGAGAGAGAGGGAGAGGGAGAGGGAGACAGATAGAGAATGGGTGTGCCAGCAGTCTCTCAGCTGCTGTGAACGAAATCCAGATGTGTGGGCCCCCTTGTGGGCAGGCGCGGCATTGCGCCCTTGTGTCGCTTTACATCTGGCTAAACGTGGGACCTGGAGATTGGAACCGGTTCTTAGGCTTAGGAGGCAGGCGCCTTAACTGCTAAGCCATCTCTCTAGCCCCACCCCAACTTTTTGTTTGAAGTGCTCGGGATTGAACCTAGGGCCTTGCACATGCTAGGCAAGTCCTGTATCACTGAGCTAACATATCCCAAGCCCCTCTAAACCTTTTTTATGACTCACTTAGCTGATGATGTGTTGAGATAAAAAAAAATAGTTTGGAATACTATATAGAATTATTTTTTTTAACTTCCCAAAGATCGAGTAAAACCATTGGTTATAAGCTACAAGCCTCAAGGTAGCATGATGGTGAGATTCAGAAGCACAGCCAGCACTGAGGGGTGTTAGAAAGTTCCCCAAACACTGGAGGTGGGCTGAGTCAGCAATAGCTCTACCACTTAGAATGCAGATTTGGCTTCAAACAAAAAAACCAATGTGAAAGTCTTCTTACATGAATAGAAGTTGAGAATCCCTAATCCCAAAATCAAAAATAATCCAAAATCCAAAGCTTTCGAAATGTCAGCATGGCATAAGGATGGAACATTCCATGCCAGGAAGCCTTGTTTCATGTGCAAAATTATTTAAAAACATTGTATAAAATTACCTTTAGCCTATGTATATAAGATATATATGAAACATAAATGGATTTTGTATTTAGATATTGGTCCCACTCTGAGATATTTCATTATATATATGCAAACATTCCAAAATCCAAAAAAAAAAAAAAAAAATCCCAAATAACACTTCTGATATAAACCATTTTGGATAAGGATTACTTAACCTGTAATTGGAAGGGTTCATATCTTCATTAACTAGGTCATGGGTGACAAATAAGAACACCTTGCCTTCCCATCTTTTTGCATTGTTTCACCTTAAGTGTTTCAGTAAGGATGTGTCTGCTGTCCGTCATTTTGGTTCAAAGAGAGGAAGATGAAAACTTGCTTTTTCTCTTCTCCACACTCATCTTATGTCTATTTCTCTTGAATTACATATTAAAATTGCATCATCATCTTACCTTGCATTTCAGTAGCACATTACATTCACCAGTCACTTCCCAGCTCAAATACTCAGCAAAGTGTGGGCCTGTAAAGTTTTAATGACATAAGCAGTCACTGCATCACTCAAAAATACAAGATCAAAGCCCTTCTTTAAATCCTAAGACGATTTATGTTTGAAGCCAAAATTTAAAAATTTATATTCAGCTTTACATTTTAAAAATATTTTTAATTATTTATTTGCAAGCAAAGAGAAATAGTGGAGAGACAGAGAAAATGGGCACATCAGGACCTCCAGTGGCTTCAAACAAACTCCAGATGCATGTGCCTCTTTATGTATCTGGCTTTACATGGGTACTGGGGACTTGAACCCATGTTGTAAGGCTTTACAGGCAAGCGCCTTAACCACCAAACAATCTCTCCAGCCCTAGTTTTAAAATATTTTTAACATCTACATATTTGATAACCAATATTTTCAATTATATTTAGTCACCAGTTATTAACATAACCAATGCTATTCATTTTAATTTGCTATACTCTTGGAATATTTTAAATAAAAAATTGAAGGCTTTTCTTTACCCATTGCTTATTTTTTTACCTTGTTTCCTGATCCATTCCTGCCTCTGGAATTCAGCTTCTTTCTGGAGTTTCTTATAAACTAGGGAAATAAGGAAGAATGACATTGAGTTGGGCAGCACAAATGCACATGCCAGTCACTGTGTGGAATGATCTATATATTACCACAACATTCATACATTGACATTGATGACCTTATTTGTTCTATTTTTTTGAGGTAGTGTCTCACTCTAGTCCAGGCTGACCTGGCACTCACTCTGTAGTCCCAGGCTGTCCCTGAACTCACTGCAATCCTCCTACCTCTGTCTTCCGAGTTCTGGGATTAAATGTGTGCACCACCACGCCTGGCCTTGTTCTCATTTTTATAGATGAAGAAAGACTGGACTGGGTAGATGTCTTGGTGATTAAAGGCACTTGCTTGCAAAATCTGCCGGCCTGGGTTTGTTTCATTCCCCAGCACCCATGTAAAAGCCAGAGGCACAAAGCAGTGTTTGCATCTGGCATTTGTTTGCAGGGCAAGAAGCCCTGGCACTTTTGTATGTGCATATACACATGCAAATAAATAAATAAAATTTTTTAAAGGAAATAAGTTAGGCTTAGTGGCACATGCCTTTAATTCCAACACTTGGGAGGCAGAGGTAGGAGGACTGCTGTGAGTTTGAGGCTAGCCTGAGACTACATAGTAAATTCCATGTCAGTCTGGCTAGACAGAAGCAAGAGCTTACCTTGGGGAAAAAAAAAAAAAGGAAATAGACTTAGCAGGTTAAGTAACTCTTCCAAGGTCATGAAGCCAGTAAACGGTGCAACCATAGTGGAAGTTGCAAATGTAGAGCTCTGGCGGTCTTTCTGTCACTTTGTGAAAGGTCACACTAAATCGTAATGACTTTCACAGAGGACTCTGGTAGCTGACCCCTACCATCTAGTTATAATATATGAGGGACAGATTTGGCAAGTAGTACTTTTTGCACATTTTTCTTTTCAAGTTAAGTTACTTACAGTAAATATGCTGCAGAATGGCTTCATGGTTTGTTTCTGAGACGTGTATACAGGTCTTGGTTGTATTGTAACCTCCTTCATTGGAGAATTTTAGTCATAAGTACCTGCTTACATATGAGACGATTTACGTGCACCCTTGCCTGAGGGACCCAATTCCCCTTTAAAGCAATGTTTTTTTCTAGGCTGAGAAATACTGTGGAATGGATTAACTGAACATTGTAGTTTGGGGGCTGGGGAGGTGGCTCAGCAGATGAACTACTTGTTGTGCAAGTGTGAGGACCTGAACTGGGATCTCCCAACACCCGTGTAAATGCCAAGTGGTGTAGTGGTCTGCCTGTAACCCCAGTGTTTGGGAGGCGAAGAAAAGGGAATCCTGAGAACAGGTTGGCTAGCTAGACCAGTCAAATGGGTGAGTTCAAGTGAGAGAGCCTGCCTCAATAAGTGAAAGTAGAGAGCCATTGACGAAGCCACTTGACATGAAACTCTGGCCTGTCCACGCACACATGTGCACCCACACACACCCACACATACACATGTAAAAACAATGTAGTTTGAGCACAAGACCTCAAATAGTTCCTGCTACCCTTCGCAGCGTCTCGCTTCTGCTGTGGGTGGGATTGCACTGGAGAGAGCGGCCAGGTGTTGCACTTGCCGTTCCTCAGCATTCTTACCATCTCCGATGAGAACAAGAGTGGAATGGCCGTTCGCTTTTCCATCCTGAATCTGGAAAGTGTACGTTCCCTCATCCTCGTCCTGTAGCTTTTCCATGAACATCTCAATTATGCCCGTGTTTCGGTCAATATGCATCTTGTATTTCTTCAATGTGAAAAGATAAAGAGAGCCATCGGCGAGGCAGACATTTTACTTTGAAGACAATAGGCCAGATAAAATAGAAACAAACCCCAAAGAATCATAATTTTACTATGTGACAACTAAGCAAATGTTTAAAAATCCTGTTTCTGGGGCAAGGAATATATCATGTGGCTGTATGACCTAGATCAGAATTGATAACTGAATAATTTTTAAATTATTTTTATTGACAACTTCTTTAATTGTAGACAATATCCTATGTTATTTCCTTCCCTCCCCCCACTTTCCCCTTTGAAACTTCACTCTCCATCGTATCCCCTTCCCCTCTCAATCACTCTCTCTTTTCAGTTTGATGTTTACCAAATAATTTGAAATTGAGTTTCTTAAATCTCAGTACAGTTCCGTTACCAGGTGTTCTTTTTTTTTTTTTGTCTGTAAATATAGAAGTTGTCAATAAAAAAAGGTTGTTAATTAGGGGCTGGAGAGGTGGCTCAGTGGTTAAGGCACTTGCCCGCAAAGCCTAACTAACTACCTGGGTTCAATTCCCCAGTACCCACGTAAAGCCAGATGTACGAAGTGGTACATGCACCTGAATTTTTTTTTTTTTTTTGCAGTGGCTGGAGGCCCTGGTGTGCCCATATTCTCTTTCTCTCTCCCTCTCCCCCACTCTCTGTATCTCTCTGCTTGGAAATAAATAAAACATAATAACTTTTTAAAAGTTGGTTTCGAGTCTTACTTTACCGTCAAGACAACCTTATTTCTCATTAGAGAGTAACATAAAATGATGGGCTGGATGAGGAAAACACTGTAATGCTATATCCTCAGCACAGAGCACCAATGGAATATAGCAGATGACCATCAAATTGTCTGCCATGTTAACATGTGGATAGAAACGGGACATTCATTTGATCTTAACTATCTGAAATAATCCCATTAGACCATACTTACTTACTGATTTTTAATTTTTTTATTAAATATTTTTATTTATTTTTTGGCAAGCAAAGAGGGACAGAAGAGAGATCAACAGCATGGGAGCACCAGGGCCTCCAATGTACTCCAGACACATGTGCCCCTTTGTGCATCTGGCTTTACATGGGTACTGGGACATTGAACCTGGGTTGTTAGGCTCTGCAGTCAAGCACCTTAACCATTGAGCAATCTATCCAGTCCTATTTAATTATTTGAATGTGTATGTGTGTGTGTGGGGGGGGTATGCCAGGACCTCTTGCCTCTGCAAATGAACACCAGCTTATGTAGGTGGCTTGGGAATTGAACCTAGGTCAGCAGGCTTTGCAAGCAAGCGCCTTTAACTACTGAACCATCTTCCCAGCTTCTTCTTACATTTTTGGCCATTTTTTCAGTCTGAAAAGATACAGGTAGAAATTCCATGGGATAGCTGCATTGGTAATATTTTGCCGCAAGATATCTCACAGAATGAAGGCTCAGGTCTGAGATCAATTCTGGTGCAATTCCCACTCCAGGACTTCTTCTTCTTCTGAAGCAAGTTGTAAGAATCTGTGCTTTGTCCTTTACAAGTCCATAAAGCTTTTTACATTAAGGATGTTTTGCAGTTTTTTTTGTACATACATAATACATGTGTGTGGAGTGTATGTGCTATATGCACCTGTATGTGCACATGTTGCACCCTCCATAGGGCTGGGGTTACAGGCATGTGTGGCCATGTCCAGCTGTTTATGTGGGTTCTGGAGATTCAAACCCAGGCAATCTTAGCCCCTGTCAGGTCCTCATACTTAAGCAGGAAGTGCACTTAACCACTGAGCCATCTCCTCCAGCATTTCTTAACTGAAAGTAATGATCTTAGTGTTTGTTTTTATATTATTTATTTATTTATTAGAGAGAGAAAGAGATAGGCCAGGGGAGAGAGAGAGAGAATGGGCACGCCAGGGCCTCCAGCCACTGCAAACGAACTCCAGATGCATGTACCACCTTGTGCATCTGACTTACGTGGGTCCTGGGGAATCGAACCCAGGTCCTTTGGTTTTGCCAGCATGAGCCTGAACTGCTAAGCCATCTCTCCAGCCCATCTCTTAGTTTTTTTTTTTTTTTTTTTTTCCTGAGCCGCTGTAACAATAGACCATTCTCCCCACAGAAACAGTCTAGTCGGCTGTGGTTTCTGATATGAATGGCCTGTTTTTAAATAACTCATTAAAAAAACATCAAAATAAAACTCTGGTTTTTCTACTGTTTATGAAGCTGTGGGAGCAGGCGGGGAGTCAGGCAAGGGCATTGGCCCCTCTGCCTTCCCAGGAGAGCAGTGGCGGGGGGCAATGCTTCTTGATTTTCCCAAACAGTTTTGGTTTATAATTGTGGTCTTGGCAAAATGACTAATAGTATCACTTTTACTCTCAAAGTGTCCATTTTTAAAATAATACAATACAGTCAGTCTACATGTCCCCTCATATTTTTTTACATGTGTAAATGATTTAAACCCCATCACCCTATTACTGTCCAGTAGTTTTCATTACAATTTATCCACATGCTACTAGGGCATTCTCAATGCAGTTTGCAATGATACATTAAAAAATTTTTTTAAAGGCAGGGGCTGGGAAGATGGCTCAGACATTAAAGGTTCTTGCTTGCAAAACTTGCTGGCCTGGGTTCAACACTCAAGCCACCCAAATAAAGCCACATCCCCAAAATGGCACATGCACCTGGTGCTTGTTTGCAATAACAAGAGGTACACACACACACACATACACACACACACACATAAATGAATTAACTTAAAATTAAAATAAAATTGAAAAAGTATAAAACCTACTGGGCCTTCAAAAATTTCCTTTTCATTAAATATGTAGTTGACTTTGGCACTTCCAGACAGCTTCTCAGCCTGCATCCAAAACCGGACCTGGCCTTTCTCCAAAATTTCAACGGCCAACTCTGATTTAACTGGGACAGCTAGGAAGAATAAAAATAAGCAGAATCATCATACTGGCAACCAAATATTCGATATAGATATTTTAAAAAGTGGAAAATGAGCAAATGAAAATGCTGGTGTAGGCCTTGCTTCCTGCAAAGCCTCCAGGAGGAACTCAGATGGAGGGACAGACAGCCTGGGGTCTCACCCTTGGGACTGTGACCTTCTTTGAATCATAATTGCCTCAACTGCCAAAATGAGGAAGACGTATTACCTACAGGGATGTTTCTGGTTGACCTCTGTGACTATGTCTTTGATTGGGGGCTTATCAAGGGCAATCAGAAGGTAGGGCACCTGAGATGACCCAGGGGGACCAGTGTCTAGCTACGTTCTGCTACTAACAAGCTGGGTGGCATAAGGCAGTGACTGTGTCATTGGACCTCACTTGTTTGTAAATGAACAGGGCTAAACTAAATGCTATAATTAGTTGAGACAGTCTGCAGCTCTAAGGTTCTAAAGCTCAATATATTAATTACTTCAAAATAGTTAGAAAGAAGTTACATTTGATTTAAAAAAATAATTTAAGGGCTGGAGAGATGGCTTAGCAGCTAAGGCACTTGCCTGCAAAGCCTAAGGACCTCAGTTCAATGTCCCAGAATGCACGTAAGCCAGATGAACATGGTAGTGCATGCACTTGGAGTTTGTTTGCTGTGGCTAGAGGCCCTGGCATGCCCTTTCTCTCTCTCTCTCTCTTTTTTAAAAAATATTTTATTTTTATTTATTTATTAATTTGAGAGAGAGAGAGAGAGAGAGATACAGAAATAGGCAGGTAGAGAGAGAGAGAGAGAGAGAATGGGTGCACCAGGGCCTCTAGCCACTGCAAACGAACTCCAGATGCATGTGCCCCCTTATGCATCTGGCTTACGTGGGTCCTGGAGAATCGAGCCTCGAACCGGGATCCTTAGGCTTCACAGGCAAGCGTTTAACCACTAAGCCATCTCTCCAGCCCCCCCCTCTCTCTCTTAAATAAAGAAATATAGTAATTTAACCCACTCTTTTTTTTCAGATGTTTTGTAAAAATTTGTTTTAAAAAATGAATTGATTTTGACTATACAGTTGGTTTTTCAGAACTGTATCAAGCACTGTGTGCTAACCAATTGCACCATTGCCATCCCCCTGTCTTCCGTATCTGAAAATTCCACATCCATGGATGCAGCTAACCACAGCTCAAATAGATAAATTAAATTGTATCTGTAGTGAACATGTACAGAGTTTTTTGGTCATTTCCCCTAAACAATATAGAAGAATGACTATTTATAGCATTTTAGTGTTGACATTGAAGTAGGCATTATAAGCAATTAAGGATGATGTACATAAAAGGAAGGATAGGTTATATGCAAAAATTATGCCATTTTTTTAAGGATCTTGTATATCGGTGGGTTTTGATAGCCACAGGATCCTGAAACTAGTCTCCCGTGGATACTAAGGGACAACTATACTCAAATCCATCCCAATATATCCCAGCTCGTTTTGATTCCAAGACCAAGCAAAATTCTTCTCAAGTTAATTCTTTGTTTTAGAGAGAGAGAGAGAGAGAGAGAGAGAGAGAGAATTGGTGTGCCAGGGCCTCAGCCACTGTAATCAAACTCCAGACACTTGTGCCGCCTAATGCACATGTGCGACCTTGTGCTTGGTCACCTTTGTGCGTCTGGCTTACGTGGGATCTGGAGAATCAAACATGGGTCCTTAGGTTTCGCAGGCAAGCGCTTTAACCACTAAGCCATTTCTGCAGCCCCAGAGGTTAATTTTTGAATCACTGTGAAGCGGTTATAAGACACAGTGTAGTTTTCCTCAGCAGAAAGTGGAGACATACAATATGTCTGGTTATACCATCATGACTTAAGCCATTGAGTCTCACTGAAAATTAAAAAGCTGGCTGCCATCTCCCAAGCCTTGGTTTTAAATGTCCTTTCTCCCTTCCTTCCTTCCTTCCTTCCTTCCTTCCTTCCTTCCTTCCTTCCTTCCTTCCTTCCTTCCTTCCTTCCTTCTTCCCTCCCTCCCTCCCTCCCTCCCTTTCTTTCTTCCTTTCTTTTTCTTTGTCATTGTCTTTTTCTTTTTCTTTTGTGAGACTGACCTGGAATTTACTCTGTAGTTCTAGGCTGGCCTGCCATCCTCCAAGTTTTGGGATTAAAGGTGTGCGCTGCCGCACCCTGCTTCTACATTTTCTAGAAAGACTCCTCCACCCATGGTTTTGTAACAGACGTGGCCCCAGGGCATTCTTCCTGAACAGGCATGGCTGCTTCTCATCATTAGTAATCCTTAACTTCCTTTGGGGCAAACCCTCACCTTTTATTTTCACGGAACTGAGCTTAAACTTATTTTAGTATATAGCATGTGCTATGTTTTAAACGATCAGCTTCTCAAATGTATATTAGGTCAATGCGCATGAGTACTTCTCTGTCTCTCCTAAGTCTAGCCTCTTCAAGTCTCCAGGGCTTGGCACGCTCCTCTATCCATGCTAACAGTCATGTGCAGATTTGCTCTGGTTCCGACCTGAAGGGACGCTCAGGCATCCTGTACTGAGGGGATGGACTGTGGAGGAGGGAAGTTGGAGTCTGAAGTTGAAATGGTCTTGGACAGTTGCCCTCCTCCTTCAGCCTCATCCTCCTCACAGGCTCTCACGGATATAGTGGTGATGTCATACTGGGCACAAGACAGCAGAGTACTGTAGATGCTATGTGTGAATGGTGATCATGGGTTGAGGATTGTTCTCTGAGGCCCCTCCTGTCTTACTGATGAGAGAACTGAACACTAGGAAACATTAGTGACCTATGCGGGTCACAGATCCGAGCCCAAGGTTTCCCTCAACTCTGCATTGCTGTTGGTCCCCGTTAGGCCCCTCTGACACACACTGGGATTTCCTGATGTGAGCAGGTGTCTGAGTAAAACAGAAAAAGGCCAAAATTCCCAAGAGCAGCGGCCAAGCTTTTTTCTCATAGGGCACTCATGCTTGCCACAAGGAAGGCTTGAGGGTAGAAGGAGGCGAATAATTTCAACAGAAAGGCATAAGAAATGTCTCCTTTCAGAGAGCAGTGAACAATGGGGAGACTCAAAATGTATCAAAGTGCTGAGAAGTGATAGTGGAGAATTCACAAGTAAATGAGCCATCTCTATCCCACCCTTCAAGGCTCAGGAATCATTGTGGAAAAGATTGCAGAAAGAACGTAAGAGCTAAAGGATGGGGAGGAGTGTTTACAATACTGTTCTTTAGACACAAAGTGGCCTAGATAGTCATGACTTCACAGTAGCCAATGCTACTTACACAAGACTGGCATAATAGGAAGAAAAATATTATGATAGCAACATAGAGGAGGGGCTAGTTGAAAAGGAGAAGGGATTCGATGGAGAGGGTAGCTGAGAGGGGAGACACAGGAAGGTGGTGGGAGGGGACTATGATTAATCAGGGATGGATATATATATATATATATATAAAGAATTTTATTTTTATTTTTTATTTTAGAGAGAGAGAAAGAGAGAGACAGGGAGAGAGACAGAATTGGCATGCTAGGGCCTCAGCCATTGCAATCAAACTCAGATGCTTGTACCACCTAGTAGGCATGTGCGACCTTGTGCTTGCCTCACCTTTGTGCGTCTGGCTTACGTTGGATCTGGAGAGTTGAACATGGATCCTTAGGCTTGTAGGCAAGTGCCTTAACTGCTAAACCATCTCTCCAGCCCAAGAAGTTTTTTTTTTTTTTTTTTTAAAGAGGCTAGGCATGTTGGAGTACACCTTCAATCCCAGCACTTGGGAGGCAGAAATAAGAGGTCTGACATGAGTTTGAGGCTGGCCTGAGTCTACATAGTGAATTTCAGGTCATCCTGGGCTAAAGCCAGATCCTGTCTCAGAAAATGGGGGAAAGAGAGAGAAAACCTGGAGACCTCATTCTGTAGGCCCTAATATCTGAATTATGTGCCCTGAAGTGGCAATGGGAAGGAAATAACTGTGCTTTTTGGAAGTCTCCTGCTTCCCTGATGTTCACTGACCTTCCTGAGTCAGAAGAACACCATGGGGGTGGTGGTGAACAAAGGCCACCATGAGTCACCACAGAGGGCAGAGAGCAAACATGACCCATGTGTGCATGGAACCAGACCATAGCATGGTGAGGGGAGAAGACTCTAGAGTCAGTGCCTCAAGGCTGTAGGCCATGGTCTAGTTCAACTTCTTAGGGTCTCATGTTCTTCACTTCTAAAACAAAATCACCACTGTAGCCACCCTTTTGGGGTCACTGTGAAGTCCACATGATGTGTTCACTTAAATATCCTAGAAGCTGGGCGTGGTGATGCACACCTTTAATTCCAGCACTTGGAAGGCAGAGGTAAGAGGATCCCCATATGTTCAAGGCCACCCTGAGACTACATAGTGAATTCCAGGTCAGCATGAGCTAGAGTGAGACCATATCTTGAAAAAAACAAATAAATGAATGAATAAATACCCTAGAAAGACCCTAGCTCTATAAAAGTTGACTATTGGTATTTTGATAATGGCATCTTCCTCTAGTTGCTCCAACAATATCCACAACTGGCAATTTTAAAATACAATGTGTTGACAGCTAGGAGCACATGACAATATATTTATGTCTATGTGTTGTATGTATCTGCACCCCTATGTTATTTGTGTGGTGGGATAAGAGTGAGCATCTGCAAGTGAAGGGAGATTGTGCAAGGTGTTATGATCCTGCCACACTTGGATGAGATGTCCTGACACACTCTTAATTTAACATTAATCCTGGCAAGACAGACCACATTATTTTTTTATTTTACATATATATATATATATATATATTTCTCAGCTCTTCTGGTGCATTTGCATCTAACAAAATATGTTATTTATAGGCTGAAGCCATGTGCTTAATGGCCTACAAAATATTTTTAAAAATAGCTAACTAGGGGAGAATTTCCTAGGCTGAAGAATAAAAGAACAGCTTAAAAAAAATTACATTCTATAAGAAATTAGACATTTAAAGCCTTATAAATCACAAGAAAATGCCTTAAAATTTCCACTTGGTCCCCAAAGAAGTACGGATAAATTGAGAAATTAGATGTGTGCTTTGACCTCCCCCACTGGCAAATCTCTGAGGGTATTCATGTAGTCACCTTGTGGTGGTTTGAATATAAAGTGTCCCCCACAGCCTTGTGCGTTTGTGATGAAGCCTCCTACTCAATTCCCAGCTGGTGGAGCCCTTGAACGGTGGAGTCTTGCTGGAGGAGCTGTGTCACTAGGGGTGACACTTGAGGCTTATTAGTCCAGACCTATTGGGTATTCAGTGAGCTGATGTATGAAGACGTGAGCTAGCTGCCTGCTCTACCATGCTTTCCCGACCATGATGAAACTGTCTGTCTGAAAAACTCTTTTCCTCCTATAAGCAGCTTCTGGTCAGATGTTTTGTGTCAGCAATGAGAAGGTTAACTCATCTGCCTGACAGTTGTTGGGGAGAGAAAAGTACAGCAAGTGTCATATTCAAAAGGTTGCTCAGTGGGCTTACAAACACCTCCATTTGGGTTGGGAATTCAACATTTGCATTCAGAATTTTAAACCTATTGTTGAGTTCTCCCTCTGTGCCTCTCTCTCTCTCTCTCTCTCTCTCTCTCTCTCTCTCTCACACACACACACACACACACACACACACACACACTTAGAGTCTATGGGCTTATACAAGATAAAATATCTCAGTGTAAATGACACCAACATTGGGCAGTTATGACTGCCTTAATTAATTCTATCTCCAAGTCTGTATGATCATCAAACTCTAGTTGCCCTGAGCAGTTTAGAACTCACTGTTGACACCCCATCTAGATGTCGCTCATCTCTGGCCTTTAAGTGGGGTGTAAATGTCATTGCTGAGAACACCTTTGTCAAGACACGTATAACCAACGTTTATTGACTGACTACATTAGCAGATGTGCTGCTTCTCTTATTTCTACCAATGGCAAAGAGCAGATGGGGCAAACATCCCGTGTAGCTTAAAGACAGCTCTGTGTTAGGTGCGAGGAACAGTTATAATAGCCATGCCTGGGAAAGAGCCAGGGCCCAGGGAAATGGAAGTGAGCTGCCCAGGTTCAGAGACTGAACGGAAACCACAAACCAGAGCGTCCAGGGAGGCTCTACTTTCCATCCAGGTTTCCAAAGTTAACTTTGAAAACATCACCTAGAACATTGTTTTCCAGGTTTCTTTTTTAAGTTTTTATTTTACTTTATTTATTTGTAAAGAGAGAGAGAGAGAGAAAGAGAGAGAGAGGGAGAGAGAATGGTGCACCAGGGCCTCTAGCCATTGCAAATGAACTCCAGATGCATGCACTACTCTGCATCTGACTTTATTGGGTACTGGGGAATTGAATCCGGGTCATTGGACTTTGCAGGCAAGCGCCTTAACCACTAAGCCATCTCTCCAGCCCTGTTTTCCAGTTTTATGAGTAAGCATACAGGTGAAAATAACTTGTAAAATGCCTTGGGGAGGGGGAGTCTCCCATATAATTCACAGTCTGTGTCCTATAGTCACCCCAGAAACTCCATTTCTGGGCCCTCATTTAACAGAGCTTGTTGTGAGAACATCACACCGAGGCCCCAGGTACCAATACTCCCTCGTCATCCGACAAGTCAATCCTGGGGAATGCAAGAGGAGGTTGGTTCTAGGGCATTTTTTTTTTAATATATATTTTTTATTTGAGAGAGAGAGAGAAAAAGAGAGAGGAGAGAGAGAGAGATACTGGGAGAAAATGGTCGTGCCAGGGCCTCCAGCCACAGAAAAAAAAAATAAATAAATAAAACTCCAGATGCATGCACCCCCTTGTGCATCTGGCTTATGTGGGTCCTGGGGAGTCGAACCTGGATCCTTTGGCTTTGCAAGCAAATGCCTTAACCACTAAGCCATCCCTCCTCTGAAAGCTTAGGGAAAGTTCTAGACCTCCTTGGAGAAAGTATTCACATTTTGGCTTACAGTCAGGGACAGGGACCTATCGACTTGTAGATGCCTGGAACTCCTGTATTCATGAAGGAAAAATATATTTAAATACTAAGAAATCTTTCTAAGAGAGGGTCCAATTCTTAGTTTAAAAGAGTACGTAACCACTCTTTAAAAATATCTGTTTTCTCAGACTCTAGGTGTGTCTTTCTGGATGCGTGCCTACTTTGGCCAGTGGGTAAGAGATACTATTAGACCAGTGGAACCTTTTGAGTGTGATTTCAGATCTGTTTCTCTTCGGTGTCACCTGTAGAATTTAATCTTTTATATGGAAGGGACTTTATTCCAGGGCTTGAAAAATAGATCAGAAGGATTCTTTTTCTGAACCAGACCTCTTGACCCTATTTCCAAGGGTTTAAAATGTTAGCTACTATTTTTAGTTTGCCTTTATTTGGAAGTCTGAGTCTTTTATTACCTGTCAACATCACAGATCAGTTTGCCTGCAAGCATGCAAATGAACAAATCCAGAAGACATATATGTGAATCCAGAACATATGGGGGTCAAGGGAAGGAGCTACACTCTGAGCTATGACACCTTTGTGCCCTGACACTGCCCTGCAGAATGAAGCATGGGGTGCATTTTCTATGTTAATACCTTGGTTTCTGTAGAGAACAATGATAAAGAAAAAAGTGCTTCTGTAACTACTGAATTATGACACATTACGTGTCCTCCCATCCAAGTACTAACCAGGCCTTACCTTGCTTAGCTTCTAAGATCAGGCACATTCATGCACATATGGCCATGGGCATTACATGTTCTTAAAAGCAAAGCATGCTCTCTCTTTCTCTCCTTCCCTCTGATAGACTGAGCTATGAATCCATGATCTTCCCCCTTCCCTATCCTCTCCAGGGCTTTCTACATGCTAGATAAGCACTCTATTAGTGAGCTATATTCCCAACCTTTAATTTGAGGCTCTGGCCAACTTCAAGCTTAGGCTGGCCTTGAAGTTGCTCCATAGCCCAAGTAGGCCTTGAACTTGCTATCCTGCCTGTCTCCCTAGTTGCTGGGATTACAGGCCTATGGCACCAGGCCAGGCTGCTTTAAACTGCTCTTCTTTTCTTTTTTATTTTTCTTTAATTCATTTGTCATTTACTTATTGATTGAGGTAGGGTCTCGCTCTAACCCAGATTGATCTGGAATTCACTGTGTAGTCTCAGACTGGCCTTGAACTCACAGCGATCCTCCTACCTCTGCCTCGGAAGTGCTGGGATTAAAGGCATGTGCCACCACGCCCGGCTCAGACCTCTTTTCTTAAATCCTACCAGAGCTGCCTCTCATCTACTGTAGAAGCTGTCCCCTTAACAAAACTGATAAAATCTGTGACTGTATTGAAGACACTTACTTGGGAACTTGTGCTCCTGGCTGAGGGCAAGTAAGCGTTTCATTTCTGTAGGGAGAAACAGAAGACAGTGGGACCTTAACCTAGCAAGACAAATGTCACTTAGATTAACTGAAATATTTAAGCAACATTGGACACGACAGTGAGCTGATCCTAAACTTACCTTCTTCATCTATTACGTAGCTTGATGCTATTCCGTCAGTATCCGTTACGTCACAAGAGTAAATGCCCAAGTCGTCTGTCCCAAGGTCTTTGAAGGTCATTTTTGTCCTTGAGAACAGAACATTTTTCTTAGAATCGAGGCTGCTCTGTGTCTGTACACCTGTAACACCCTCTCTTTGAGCCTCTGCATATGGTACTCCATTTTTTTGGAACAATATCCTCCCCCGCTGCTGAGCTAAAGCTTAACTCGTTCTTGGTGTCTCCGATTAAATGTCACTTTACCAGGAAGTGGTTCTAGACCTGCCACAGAATGACGGGGGCCAAGTACAAATTGTCCCGTCCCCACATCACACTCCATATCCACATATATCCCACATCAAGACTTTGGTGACTAGCCCTTGCTGGAAGCCCACATTCTTTTTCTCCCATAGAGAGTATGCTGGGGTAACTGTGGTATTTCTATGTCACCCTGACATGTCCCTCTTCAAAATTTATACTGCAAGGGGATCTCCCCCTCTGTGTCATCCTTGTGCCTTCACAGATAGGGTGTGCTTGGTTTTCTCTTCTTTGACTTAAATGTATTCTCTAACTTTGGCAAGTTTTATTCCTAGTCATGATATCATCTAAGATCAACCAAACGTTTACATGTTAACTGCACACACTAGAAGAAATGTTTGAAGTTTGATAACCTTTCTTGAACCAAATTTTTTTTACTTCAAGAATGTTGGAAGGTATATTAAAAGAATTATTAATTTATTATAATACTTAATATATGTTTGTATAACAATTAAGTACTAAAAATTATATAATTTATATTATCATTTGATAATTGGTCATGCCATCTTAAAATCGCAGATATAAAATACTTGCGACTTTATCCTCTTTTTCCAAATCACATAAGTAGAAGACCTACTGAGGGAGCCTACAGTGGAGGGAAAACCTATTTTCAGGATGGGAGATATACTTACTTGTTACCTTTGCTTTCGACTTCTACCCGTGCGGAGTCCTCAGTAGACACATAATCTTTGGACCAGGTGAATTCTGACTTTGGGCTCATCTGATCACATTCAAAGTTCAATGAAATGACTCCATCGTCATCCACGTTGACAACAACCTCTTTGGTTCCTAGATCAAGAAGAAGACACTGGGGCTTTGTGATAGGAAGCAAGCAAGTAGGAGTGCTTATGCTGGGGTGTTTTCCTCTGGTGTTAGAGCAAGGCCCTTAACCCAAAGTGCTTTGTCTGGATGGAGCACCTTGCTCTACAAGCCAATGTCCAACTGTAGCTCAGAATTAAATGAATCTGCCAGGTTTCCTATGTCGAGTCAATACCATGGACAGCATTTCTTCCCAGGACAGAAGGAAAATAGGTTAAGATGCCCGGTAGAATGATTCTAAAATATTCTTTTTATTAATTTATTTATTTGAGAGAAAGAGCACACCATGACCTTCAGCCATTGCAAATGAACTCCAGATGCATGCACCACCTTGTGCATCTGGCTTACATGGGTACTGGGGAATCGAACCAGGCTTGTTAGACTTTGTAGGCAAGTGCCTTAACCTCTTAGCAATCTCTCCAGCCCTGTATATCATTTTATCTATCTATCTATCTATCTATCTATCTATCTATCTATCTATCTGTCTGTCTGTCTGTCTGTCTGTCTATCTATCTATCTATCTATCTATCTATCTATCTATCTATCTATCTATCTTTTGGAGGAGAGAGAGAGACAGAAAGAAAGAAGCAGGCAGATAGACAGAGAGAATGGATACACCAGGGCCCCCAGCCACTTCAAATGAACTATACTCGCACGCACCACCTTGTGCATCTGGCTTATGTGGGTACTAGGGAATCAAACCCAGGTTGTTAGGCTTTGCAGGCAAATTCCTTGACCATTTAGCCATCTCCCCATCCCAATTTCTCTCTCTTTAAATTTATTTTGTTTTTTGAGGTAGGGTCTCACTCTGGTCCAGGCTGACCTGGAATTAACTATGTAGTCTCAGGGTGGCCTCAGACTCATGGTGATCCTCCTACCTCTGCCTCCCAAGTACTGGGATTAAAGGCGTGCGCCACCATGCCCGGCTTTCTTTAAATTTTTTTTTTTTTGAGAGAGAAAGATGCAGAGAAAGAGAGAGAGAGAGAGAGAGAGAAAGAGACGGAGAGAAAATGGGCATACCCGGGCCTCCAGCAGCTACAAATGAAATCTAGATGTGCATGCTCCCTTGTGGCACATGTGCAAAATTGTGTGCTTGTGTCACTCTATGTCTGGCTATGTGGGACCTGGAGATTCAAACATGAGTTCTTAGGCTTCACAGGCAAGCATCTTAACTGCAAAGCCATCTTTCCAGCCCTGTACCAGGATGTGGTTTACATCCACAATGAGCTATTGATCAGAGAGACCTACTAGATCTCCCAAAACAAACGACAGACTTCTGTCAGAGCACTTGATTACCCACCAGAGGTTAATGGTAAGACCCTACTGCTGAAGACACCATACCCTGTTGGCATGGACCATGGAGAGACCTGGTTGGAATCCGGAAGAGAGCCAGTCCCCAAACAATTAGTCCATCCAGTGCTACATGAGCTACTGGGGGAAAAGTGGAGATAAATGACCCAGTGCACTCCACCCCGGCCCCAGCTGAAACCACAGAGGAACTAGGGAAATGAGCAAGAGTGCTGCTTTCTTAGTGAATCAGCACAAGGGTAAAGGATACAGACACTGAGGACACTCAACACCTACCAAACCAGAGATCCAGAGGCTCCTGAGTGCCCATCACTGAAGTAGACTTAAAATGTACCCCACATGGCTCAGGGAATTTTGCGGAAGAGTGGGCAGAAAGACTGTTAGAGCCACAAGTTGGGACATTTTGCACAGAGACATTGCCTCTCCCCCATAACTGACTGCTGCCCCCATAATGTATGACCCACAATCCCCAAGGGGTTGACCTGCATCCCCAATGAGGAAGGCCTCTTCAGAAAAGGGGTAGGGAGGAGGGAAAGGACGGTACCAACATGTGTTGTTTACATACTAAATATGTCCATATCTAATAAAATTTTTTAAAATATGTCATCTGTTAAAAAAACACAAAAGGTTATCTTCCTATTTATTTATTTATTTATTTATTTATTTATTTATTTTTCATTTTTCAAGGCAGAGTCTCACTCTAGGCAAGGCTGACCTGAAACTCACTGTGTAGGTCAGGAATTCACTGTAATCCTCTTACCTCATAACCTGACAGAATTATTAACTAATAATTAAATAAATAATGAAATCAATAATCATGATTATCAACTAAAGACCTAATTTCCCCTCCAGTGAAGTATCTGGCTCAGGATCCTTGTAGACGGCTATATATACTGCACTGGAAGTCGAAGACCAGGTCTTATTTATACGTATGTTTGATAACACATGACTCATCCTCTATGCCACGGTTGTAAAATAAATAGAGAACAAAGAGAACAAATGCTCTTATTAAACCTCAAGGATAAAAACTAACACCGAAGAAGGTTCAGGTTTAGGTGGTATTACAATCTCACAGTTTGAGTCACTGTGAGAATATGAACTGAAAATTGTTCGCATGCCTGTATTTCTATGAAGAAGAAAGAAGAAATAATGGGTGCTAACTAAATCTTTCTGGCTTTTGACATCATATCTATTTTGGAAGCATGACCGATTGCTCATATCATATATGAATCAGTCATTGCCTTACCTATAATCCTTTTTAGAAGGAAATGGGTCAGCCATATGCTTGCTATATACATATATCCTTTTTTTTTTCTTCGAGGTAGGGTCTCAGTCTAGCTCAGGCTGACCTGGAATTCACTATGTAGTCTCAGGGTGGCCTCCAACTCATGGCGATTCTCCTACCTCTGCCTTCTAAGTGCTGGGATTAAAGGTGTGTGCCACCACACCCAGCTTTTTTTTTTTTTTTTTTTTTTGGTATTTTTGAGGTAGCATCTCACTCTAACCCAGGTTGACCTGGAATTCACTATGTAATCTTAGGGTGGCTTTGAACTCACAGTGATCCTCCTATTTCTGCCTCCTGAGTGCTGAGATTAAAAGCATGTGCCACCACGCCTGGCCATATATTAATTTTTAATTAATATGTGTGTATATGTGTGCACACACATGTGTGCGTGTATGCTCCAAGGTTTTGGCCACAGCAAACAATCACCAGACTCTTGCGTGATCTTTTGCGTCTGGCTTTACGTCATTGGGTGGGGAATTGAACCTAGCCCATCAGGCTTTGCAAGCAAGCACCTTTACCCTCTGAGCCATATCTCCAGCTCCCTGTTTATTATGTTAAAGGTATGACTTATGTTTACAAAAGAAAAGTGTTTAAGTTAAGAATCTTGGTGTTTTTCTCCTATAGTTAAAAGATTTGACTCTTGTACAGAAGAGTCACAAACTGAAAGAACATGAGCAATTCCACTCACTTCACCATAGGTTGACATTTGTACTGTAACATCTCACCCACTTGGAACAGTGCCCCAAACCAATAAACAACAATAAAAAGCCTCTCCGTGAACCAGTGCTGATGTGCCAAAGTCCACTTACTACAGTCTTGCACACACAGGGGATTTCCACAGACATGGAATCTACACGTCAAAGGTGATTCTAATAAGCCTTACTAGTTGGTTTCCTTAGTCGAGCAAACTGGATAAAAAGAGAAGCAGCTATTGGCAGGCACGCTGAGAAAGAGGAAAACAGGGGCACAAGAGAAGACAGAGGACTAAAGAGCAGGCATGAAGATGAGACCCACCCTAGGGACAACTGGCTCCTCACCCCATCGTGACATCACCATATTGTAACCTGGGCCACAGGTAAGGTAGGTGAGCCACATACAAAGAGGAAAATAAGATTCAGTATGCTGGTTCAAAAGTACATACTGAGATACATCTTTTCAAAAAGAACTTCATCAAAAAGTCTTTAATTGCTGGGTGTGGTGGCACACGCCTTTAGTCCCAGCACTCGGGAGGCAGAGGAAGGAGGATTGCTGTGAGTTCGAGGCCACCCTGAGACTACATAGTGAAGTGAATTCCAGGTCAGCCTGACTAAAGTGAGACCCTACCTCGAAAAAAAAAAAAAAAAGATGGGCTGGAGAGATGGCTTAGCGGTTAAGCACTTGCCTATGAAGCCTAAGGACCCCGGTTCGAGGCTCGATTCTCCAGGACCCACGTAAGCCAGATGCACAAGGTGGTGCATGCATCTGGAGTTCGTTTGCAGTGGCTGGAGGCCCTGGCATGCCCGTTCTCTCTCTCTCTCTCTACCTGCCTATTTCTGTATCTCTCTCTCTCTCAAATAAATAAATAATAAAATATTTTTTTAAAAAGATACTTTCCTTTTAATCAAAGCTTTGTTTTTAAAAGTGTGTGTGTGTGTGTGTGTGTGTGTGTGTGTGTGTGTGTGTGTAGACTAAAGGTCAGCATCAGGTATCTTCTTCAAGTACTTTCCACTTATTTTTTTTTTGAGAGAGAGAGAGAGAGAGAATGGGTACACCAGCAGCCTCTCAGCCACTGTGAACGAACTCCACATGCATGCGTCCCCTTGTGGTGAATGTGCAACATTGCATCCTTGCATCACTTTTTGTGTCTGGCTAAATGTGGGACCTGGAGGCTCTAACGGACGTTCTTAGGCTTTGCAGGCAGACGCTTTAACTGCTAAGCCATCTCTCCACTTATTTTTTTGAGACAAGGTCTCTTACTGAACCCACAGCTCACCTGTTTGACTAGTACAAACCCTGGGATCATCTTATCTCTGTCTCTGCATTGTAATGCTGGGAATACAGGCATACACCACCACACCCAGTTTTTATGTGGGTGCTTGGGGATCTGAACTCAGGTCCTCATGCTTGTATGGCAAACACTTTACCCACTGAGCCATCTCCTCAGCACCCAAGGTGCCAACTTCACTGCAATTTCATTGTCCAAAAAGTTGCACAAATTGTTTAATTGAGAATAGGATCAAATTCTATAAAGGCAGGGACTTCATCTTTCATATTTTCCATACATACTTCCATCTGCAGGGACTGGGTTGAAAATAAAGAACAACTTAAAAGAGTCACATCACTTTAAAGTTTCAGTGGGCATTTTACTGGAATTGGTCGTTTTCTTTTTGTTTGTTTTTGTTTGACCAGACACTTGTACCACTTTTTATACATTGCTTTCTGTGAGTGCCTGGGGGAATTAATCCCAGACCAACAGGCTTTGCAAGTAAGCACCTTTAACCACTGAGCAATTTCCCCAGCCCCACATCTTAGGGTTTAACTGAGCTTTTGCTGAGAGCTGAGCTTCTGTCAATGAATTCAAAGTTGGACTCTGATACATGCCTAAAGAAACGCAATCTCTAAAGTTGATTAATGGAGGATAAAATGGTCCAGATACTTACTGGGCAGGAAGCCGGTTTGATGTTTTGCTATGAAAGGAAAGTTACCCTGTTGATAGTCTCATCCAGGTGGAAGGCCAGTCCCACTTTCCCAACAAGTTGGGCTGGAAAAGTTTCCATGGATGGAAAAGTCATGTTTAGCATGACTTAGAATTTTTCAAAAGCCTTTTTTAAAATCTTTCCAAGAATGTGAAGAATTTAGTTGACATCTCAGGAGATATGGGTAGAGAAAATGAAGGAGAGATTATTTGGGCCTGATAAGGATTTAAGAAGATTTTCTATAGTTGGCTCCTCAACCTTAAAAAAAATCCTTAATGTGTCAACACTGGGGTATCTTAATGCGGACACACAGGGGTATCTTAATGCGGACACACAGGGGTATCTTAATGTGGACACAGAGGGGTATTTTAATGCGGACACACAGGGGTATCTTAATGTGGACACACAGGGGTATCTTAATGCGGACACACAGGGGTATCTTAATGCGGACACACAGGGGTATCTTAATGTGGACACACAGGGGTATCTTAACGTGGACACACAGGGGTATCTTAATGCGGACACACAGGGGTATCTTAATGCGGACACACAGGGGTATCTTAACGTGGACACACAGGGGTATCTTAATGCGGACACACAGGGGTATCTTAATGTGGACACACAGGGGTATCTTAATGTGGACACACAGGGGTATCTTAACGTGGACACACAGGGGTATCTTAATGCGGACACACAGGGGTATCTTAATGCGGACACACAGGGGTATCTTAATGCGGACACACAGGGGTATCTTAATGCGGACACACAGGGGTATCTTAATGCGGACACACAGGGGTATCTTAATGTGGACACACAGGGGTATCTTAATGTGGACACACAGGGGTATCTTAACTTGGACACACAGGGGTATCTTAATGTGGACACACAGGGGTATCTTATTGCTGACACACGGGGGTAGCTGCTCAGATGGCATTGTGATGGCTGTCAGGAATGACATGAAAACTAGCTAATTCTATCCTCTTTTTTCTCCTCAAAAAATTAAAAGAATTTAAAAGCTGAAATCTCAGGGAACTGTTTTTCTTCCTATACATTTGATAATCTTATATAATAATTTTTAAAATTTACTTATTTATTTGAGAGACTGAGGGCCATACAGAGTGAGTGTGGACCCATCAGAACCTCCAGATGCATGTGCCACTTTGAGCATCTGGCTTTATGTGGGTACTGGATAATTGAACCCAAGCCATCAGGTTTTGCAAGCAAGTGCCTGTAACCACTGGGCCATCTCTCCAGCCCTGGTATAATTCTTTCTCAGACAGTTTAGTCATTTACTTCAGCATTCACACATCACTTTTTTGTAAGTTTTAGTTATTTGTTCTCCATGTTATATGTTTATGTCCACATGTGTGAAGTGTTGTTGAAAAAAAAACAACTGAAGAGAGGGTTAGATAAACCAGACATCAGGGAATTACCACAATCAGTCACGTGTCACACTGAGCTACTCTGTGCTTAGCATGATGACTGTTGGCCAACCTGTCACCCTGGTGCCCTCAGCATTGCCTCTAGGCACCTGTCTTTCCCAGTTCATCCTTCTTAACCAGGGTGTGTATTACAAGCTGCCTAGGGACATGCCCATGCTGCAAAACAGAGCCATACCCACTAGCCATCACAATGTGTGGCCGCTGTGATGTCTAAACATGGAACGTCTCCCACAGGGGCAGGTGTTGAATGTGTGGTTCCTGGCTGGCGTTGCTATTTTGGGAGGCTCTGGAAACCCTAAGAGATCTTGAGCTTGGTGGGAGGAAGTAGGTCACTGGAGATCTGCTATGGAAGGTTAGACTCGGCCCCAAGTCCTTTCCTTACTATCTGCTTCCTGTCTGTCATGAAGTGAACTGCTCCTGCCATGGTAGACTAACACCTCTGAAACTGTGAGCTAACTTTTTTTTTTTTTTTTTTTTTCTCTCTTGAGGTAGGGTCTCACTCTAGCTCAGGCTGACCTGGAACTCACTATATAGTCTCAGGGTGGCCTAGAACTCATGGTGATCCTCCTACTTCTGCCTCCCGAGTGCTAGGATTAAAGTCGTGCACCACCATACCTGGCTAAATAATCTTGACTCCTCATTTATTTATTTATGTGTGTGTGTGTATGTGTGTGTGGAGGGGGTGTCTCCAGGGCCTCTTGCCAGCCATTGCGAATAAATGCCAGATACTTGAGCCACTCTTTGCATCTGGCTTACATGGGTGGCTTGGGAATTGAACCTGGCCCAGCTTGCACTTTTAACCACTTTTAGCCACCTTCAAGCCCCCTTTACTCCTTTTAAATTGTTTATGACAGGCATGCTGTCACAGCAATTTGAAAGTTATCTCATGCAGTAGTTGTTCATTATATTTTTTTCCCAGTTAATCATTTCATTTAACATTCCAGGTGCTATGCTAAATTCTCAACATTTATACACAAAGGAAAAAAAAGTTGAGCTGTGGGAGGGGGAGGGGTGTGTATGGGAACACCAGGTTCTCTTGCCCCTGTAAATGGAACACCAGATACTTACACCACTTTTTTTGTTTTGGTTTTTCAAGGTAGACTCTTGCTGTAGCCCAGGCTGACCTGGAATTCACTATGAAGTTTCAGGGTGTCCTCGAACTAATGGCAATCCTGCTACCTCTACCTCTGAAGTGCTGGGATTAAAAATGTGCACCACCATGACTGGCTAGTGCCAATTTTTTAAAAAAGAAATATCTCATATTTGTATATACTTATGAGTCCAAGAAAGAGAGAGGAGCAGGCAAGGACGGAAAAAGAAGCGGAGAGAGAGGGAGAGATTGGGTGCTCCAGAGTCTCTTGCCATTGCAAAGGAACTCCAGATGCTTGTGCCACTTAAAATAAAAATCTTCTGTATTTGTTGTATTTATGAGAGAGAGAAAGAGAGAGAGAGAAAAGAAAGGACAAACAATCCAGGGCCTCTTGTCACTGCAAATGAACTCCACACTCATGTGCCACTTTGTGTGTCTGGCTTCACGTGGGTACTAGGGAATCAAACCTGGGCCAGCAGGCTTTTTAAGCAAGTGCCTTTAACAGCTGAGCCATCTCCCTAACCCCAGATCCCCATGCAAAGGAGCCAGAATCTAATACATGCTTCTCAAGCCCCATTTCAGACTGGAATCACCCAAGGAGTTGGGCTAACAACAAGAAAACCTTATTTCATTTAATTCTGACTTAATTGCTCTGTATTTTCAAAGTTCCTGTCATGATTGTAATGCATGGTCAAGGCTGAGAGCTGTTGTCCTAGTGGGTGAAAGACACAGCAAACAGAGAGAAGTAAGGTCTTCTAAATTAATCAGTAGAGCTCATTTTTAAGAGTCAGCCTGGCTTCTTGTCTCAAAATCCTTCAAGACTCTACCATGAAGCCTGTGGGCCCACATTTGACTTCTCAGCCATACCAGGCTCTGGATCAACCAATTTCAGACATGGGAATGTGATGTATCTTTGGCTACTAACTTGCCAACTGAATACCAACTCACTATGCTTTTTGTAAGTCCATTCTGCTAACCTGCCCTACTGCTTGTGACCAAGTCCTAGCTTTGTGTAACCCAGATGCCACGTGGGGCCCTGCCTGGTGTCTGGGTTCTCCTACCCATCACCTGACTCTCCTCCTTCTCTGCTAAGAACACCTGCAGGCTGTGCTGCCAACCTGTTGACCTCCAGATCACCTGCCACACCTTGGCAGGTCTCTCTCTGGTCTCCCATCTGATCTGGCTCACCTGGCCTTCTCCACCTCCACCCCGATGTGGTGCAATCAACCACAGATACTATTTTAAACATATCAAATACCAAGAATGTCCTTAGAAGTACCAACAAATCAACACTAAATAGTTTTAGCTTATCCTATCTGCAGGCTTCTTTGGCCAAAGGATTTCTTGGGAAAGCTGGACTGGCACACTTAGTCCCCTCATCCGGCTCCTCATTACCAACACAATCAGACTTTGGAGCAGTGGCTGGATGACATCTGCTTGCATAGTCATCAGACTTCAAAGGGAGATGAAGTGATGCTACTGACCCTAGTGGATTAAGTTAACTTTTAACCGGAATTCAGTTACACTAGAGGTATCTTGTTAGATGTACTTAGGGTTTGCTGTTACGTGATAAGCTTCCTTTTCAACTGGAAAATTTAACACTGTACCCCAAGTGAAGGCAAAATAATGATGCAAGTGTTACATTCCAAATTTTGAAATTGATAACTTGCCTTTCACTCCTCCAACTCCATCTATTCTAACATAACATGACTGGAAAGAGTAGTATATTGATACCTAGTAAAATTAATCAATATAGGCTATGTATATGTTTTGTTTTATGGGGAATTAAAAAAAACCTTGACAAACTGGTTTATAGCCCATTTGGCCATGATCATTATTTTATGAGTTTTATAAATCCTAGCTCTCATCAAACCTTGCTATAACTCTGGTCTCCACCTGAGTGGAAACCCATAAGCTATGCTGATGTCACAGCATGCGACTCCCCGTGCCCACACCGCCACGGTATACTACACTCAGTACCCACAGCCCCAGCCATACAGCAGGAGCTCAAGAAATCCATGGTTGGGCTGGAGAGAAGGCTTAGCGGTTAAGGCGCTTGCCTGTGAAGCCTAAGGAGCCCGGTTCGATTCTCCAGGGCCCATGTAAGCCAGATGCACAAGGGGGTACCTGCGTCAGGAGTTCGTTTGCAGTGGCTAGAGGCCCTGGCAAGCCCATTCTCACTCTCCCACTCTCTCTCCTTTCCCCCTCTCTAATAAATAAGTAAAAATAAAAAATCTATGGTCTAAGAGTGAATGTGTCTGTTGCCTATGAAACAAACCCAAAATGTCACTGAGTTCTAGGGCTCCTGCACAAGGAAGTGTTTTGGCTATGGCCTAGGATTCTTTGACAGGCTATGAGCCAGTGGTTCCGGATGGGTTCATGTGGGGCTCTAAGTGTACCCATGCCTGCAGCTATTGCAGGGGGCGAGTTATATTCTGGGAGTGGAATGGCCACAGAAACAACTTTCAGAGCCTATCTCCAGATCAGTGAAATAACGCTATCACCTATCAGGCTATCATCAGTTCCCCTAATGATGGCTCTGCGAATGCCATGCCTGGAAACCTGCCATTCTGAGGCTATCAATAAGAAAATAAGAAACTGAGCTTTGTTTAATCAAGGTGGGAACCTGTAGCTTAAAGGGTGCTTTGGATTTACCCCTGGCTAGTTGGGGAGTGTACTCACACGATAATCTAAATATCCTCCTGATGGCAGATATTACACGTAGCCCATCACACATGTCCTTTTGGCACCTTTAATTCACAGTTGGTGACTGAAGGGTCCCGTTCCTACAGGAGCAGATGGCCTGGTCTTTCTTACTGTTACCTGGGGGTATCTGTTCTTAGCGTCTTCTGCTTGCTCACAGAACTTTGCCAAGGCTACTATGAAGTGTGGTGTTTTCTTTAGATACCTGCCATGCTCTGTGAAGGAGACCCATGTCTACGAACTAGTTATAGGAGTAGTTAGAAAGCTGGGCGTGGTGGCACACACCTTTAATCCCAGCATTCGGGAGGTAGAGGTAGGTGGGTCGCTGTGAGTTCAAGGCCACCCTGGGCTAGAGCGAGACCCTACCTCAAAAAAAAAAAAAAAAAAAAAAAAAAAAGAGTAATTAAAACTGTTCTGAAGGGAACTGGGGAGATGGCTCAGCAGTTTAAAGACCCTTGCTGGCAAAGCCTGCGTGTCTGGGTTCATTTCCCTAACACCTACATAAAGCAGGATGCAAGGAGTGGTGCAAGTGTCTAGTGTTCTGTTTGAAGAGGCAAGAGACCCTGGATGCACGCATGTGTGCGCACACACACACACAAATAATTTTAAAAGAAACAATTATGAGGAGACCGGATGGCGCGCTCAGACTTCTTCAAAGGGTGCATTGTTTACGCTTTTCCAGTACCATAGTAAGAGCATAGTTTCTCATGCTTACTTTTTACCGCCCCAATCAGGAAAGTAAATAGAACATTACATTCTTTGTTCATTTTAGGCTTAAAAATATGGCCAGATTAAAATGAAATCCCTCGGAGCAGAATGAACATAAACTTACAGGTAACCAGCAAGAACTTTCAACCCTTTGTCGATACCAGTGCTCTCTTGTATGTAACTCTGGTGAAGGGCAACTTGAACTTTAGAAATGATACAAGTTGCATGAGAAAAGAAATAGTTATTACGATGTCCTGAGCTGCAACTAAGTGGGCAATGAGCACTAAAAACTTTTTTCTCTTGGGCTGGAGAAATGGCTTAGCAGTTAAGGTGCTTGCCTGCAAAGCCTAAGGATCCAGGTTCAATTCCCCGGGACCCACGTAAGCCAGTGGCACAAAGAGGCCATGTGTCTGGAGTTCCTTTGCAGTAGCTGGAGCCCCTGGCACACACATTCTCTCTCTCTCTGCCTGCCCTCTCAAATAAATAAATAAGTAAATAATTTAAAACAAACAAACAAACAAACAAACAAGCCTTTTTCTCCTGATAAATACTGTCTTTGGATTAATCCCTGCATCTCTTGAAACTACTAAAGGCTGCCTCCATTCTGTAGACCATTCCTACAGAACCACTGTTAGTTTAACTCATGGGTGATCTTGTGATCTTGTCTATTGCTCTTTTGTGTATGGCCCATATGCCAAGAATGTTTTTTAGGCAGTTGAAAAAAATCAAAAGACGGTTGATATTTCATGTCTTGGGAAAATAATGTGCATAATGCATGATATTATATAATATATGTAAAAAATGCACATGTAAAAAAGTTTTCTTGGACCAAGGCCATGTTTGTTAATATATTTGTCTCTGGTTGCTTTCATGTCCTGGCAGAGCTGAGGAGCTGTGGCAGGGACCAGATGGCTATAAAGTTGAAAATGTTTACCATCTGGCCCTCCTCAGAGAGCTTGCTGACCCCTGGTTTAACTTTATAGCTGCAGTCACATACATCCTACATCTGTTTAAGGCTGGTGTCTGCTCACTGGGCTATTCCAGCTCATCCTGTGATTGAAAACACCCTCTGGGAGTTAAAGGCCAGGATATAATAGGGTTAGCCTCCCATGGACTCATGCTTAGAAGAGTTGGGCCAGGAAGTATAATTTGGCTCAGAAATGCCTATTTTTAGATACAAAACCAAGTAGCCCAAATCTACTTCAAATCTTTCTCATCCTGTAGTGAGGTGCCTGAAATCATTACATGCTAAAATTATACTTAAAAAAATTTTTTTTTCAAGGTAGGGTCTTGCTCTAACCCAGGCTGACCTGGAATTCTGTAGTTCCAGGCTGGCCTCGAACTCACAGTGAACCTTCTACCTCTGCCTCCTGAGTGCTGGGATTAAAGGCTTGTGTCACTGTGACTGGTAAAGTTATATGTATTGATTACTGTGCACTGATGAGTTTGAGACTCAGGACAAGGAGGTCAAATGTTACTTCAAGATCTGACATGAATAAGATTTTTTTTTTTTTTTTTTTTTAGGGTTGGGGCTCAACCCTGGCTCTTGTGCATGCTAGGCAAGTACTCTACATTGAGTTAAATCCCCAGCTGGAGATAATCTTAATGAAAAGGTTGGGCTGGGGAGATGGGTCAGTGGATAAGAGCTCTTACTGTGCAAGCATGAGGGCCTGAGTGTGATCCTCAGCATCCATGTAAAAAGCCAGGCATGCTGTTGGGGGAGAAAAGTTATCAACAGTGGTAACCAATAGTGGACCTTGAAAGTTAATGGCTGGCCAGCCAGGCCAAATGTACCAACTGGTGCAATGGTGGCATGTCTGTTTTGGGGGAAACCAACTGCTCTCTGATTGGGTTGGAGGCTTGCTCCACAGCAAGGGAATTCTTCAGTGGTACTGAAAACCTGATGAAAAGGCGATGGCTTGAGAGGTCATAAGCCATAAGGGGGGAACTACTACTGTTGTCTGGCTAAATGAGTATATTATGCCCACCCAACTGCCCTCTAAATACTTGTGTTTATGCCCATATATTAATGCTACTCTCACTTTCTGTTAGAAAAGCTTCTCTCTTCAGGTGGCAGTGACCACTGGGAGACTTAAAATTCATCAAAATACGGAGAAGTGACAGCGGAGTGTTCAGCTCTAAGGGAGACACCTCGATCACACCCTCCAAGGCTCAGAGAACATTAAAGAGCTGGCAGGCAGAATGAAAGAGCCAAAGGAAAGGGAGGAGTGCTTACAATGTTGTCCTCCAGACACAAAGTGGCCATGGTATTCATGGCGTCACAGTAGCTGACACTACCTACACAAGACCTGAAAAATAGGAGAGAAAAGAATGATGACATTAAACTAGAAGATAGGCCAGGAGTGATGGTGCACGCCTTTAATTCCAGGACTCGGGAGGAAGAGGTAGGAGAATCACTGTGGGTTCAAGGCCAGCCTGAGACTACAGAGCGAATTCCAGGTCAGCCTGGACTAGAGCGAAACCCTACTTCAAAAAGCCATTGCCACCACCACCACCACCACCACCAACAACAACAACAAATAGAAGACAGACTAGTTGGAAAGAAGGGATTCCGTGGAGAAAAGATTTGAGAGGGGAAAAAGAGAGGGTGATAAAAGGGGATGGTAGTCATGGTATATTGTGCATAGTTATGAAAGTTGCCCATAAAAAATATTAAAAGCCAGGCATGACTGTGCATGTCTGTAACCCTAGTGCTTGCGGGGAAGGGTGGAGACTGGAGGATCCCTGGGGCTTGCTGGTCAGCCAGTCTAACCGACAAAAGGGCAAACTCCAGGTTCAGTGAGAGACCGTCTCAGGGAAATGAGATGGACAGACTGTAGAAGAGGACTCCTGGCATGCTCTTCTGTTCTTCATACGTGTGCACATGGGGTGTGTGCATCTGCACACATGTGCATACACCACACACTCACAAAAAAGAAAGAAAGAAAGAAAAAAGAGCAAGTAAGTACCCACCTGGGCGAGTTTCTGCCACGACAGGACCAGCGAGGTCAGAGGGCTTGCCGACACCCACCTGGTTGATGGCGCGGACACGGAACACGTAGCTGTCGCCCTCTTTGAGGCCTTGCACCTGAAGAAGCAGGAGTAGAAGCGGTGGGTGATTTGTGTCACTTAGACGGAAGTGCTCACATAGCACCAAGGGACCAGGACCTATGCTCTAGAGCTGGTCCTATGGCAGCCTGGTGGCTCTTACTTTATACTGTCTTCTCTTTAGATAACAAGTACCTGAGACCCTCCCACCCCTGATATTCTAACTATCTTAGATCCTTTAATATGATTCCAACACCAGAAACAGCTTAATGATTTTAAAATCTGAGAACTTTAATATATGAATACAGAGTAATGTGACCATGTTCCTGTCTCATTATCCTCCTTTGTCCCCCCTCCCCCCAACACCCCTCCTCTGAGGACCCTCCTCTTTCAAGGTGGTCCTTCCTCTGTTGTTTTGTCTTGTTCATTTGTCCTCCTTGGTCTTCCATGTCAAAATGTTGATGGACTTCTAACAGGGCGGGGAGCTACTGTGAGGGCATGAATGCATTAGTCGGTTCATGGTATGAGGATTATTATCCCCAAAGTATACCTGAGCACCCTGTGGCTCTTACATTCTTTCTGGCTCCTCTTCTGCAATGTTCCCTAAGCCTTGGAGGGTGTGATAGAAGTCTCCTTTACTGCTGAGTTCTTGACCGTCTATAATTTTCCACTTTGGTTAGTTTTGAGTCTCCTCAGTGTCAGAGTCTTCTGTCATCTCCATAGAGACTGTTGTTCTCTGGCTAGCTGTGAGAGCAGCATTCTCTATGCATGTTTTAAATGAATTTATCTTCTGTACTTCTGGTCAAAAGGGCAAAATAAAAAGTGCTCACAATAGCAAATATGTTACCCATCTCCCATGAATACTTTTGATATTCTAAGCAGAGAAGTTTCTTTTCTTTTTGGTGGTTTTTTTGAAGTAGGGTCTCCTCTAGCCCAGGCTGACCTGGAATTCACTATGTAGTCTCAGGGTGGCCTCAAACTCATGGAGATCCTCCTACCTTTGCCTCTAGAGTGCTGGGATTAAAGGCGTGCACCACCACACCTGGATCAGAGAAGTTTCTTTTTTTGCAGTTGGTGCTGGCTATTGGGTAGACTCAAAAGTAGTCAGAGTGCTTGAGACAACTGACTGTTGGTGGTCAGTGCTAAATGAGACACATCTGTCACACCTGTCAAGGCTCAGGGACCATTGTAGAAGGAATGGCAAGAACGGAAGAGCCAGAGGATGGGGAGAAGTGCTTTGGAATGCTGTCTTCCAGACACAGTGTGACTGGTGCATTCATGACCTCACAGCCACTGTTGTTACTTGTACGAGACTTATACAATATCACAAATCAGAACCATCAACATTCCACCATGGATGGTGGAGGAGGGCAAAAAGAAAAAAGACATCAAAGTAGAACAGGGACTAGTTGGAAAGAAATGTTTCTGTGAAAGGGGGAGCGGGGAGAAGAGAAAGTAATGGGATTATGCTCAAAATGTATTATGCACATATATAATATTTGTCAAATAAAGTCTTTTAAAAGCATTTTATATATATATATATATATATATATATATATATATATATATTGAGGTAGGGTCTCACTCTAGCTGAGGCTGACCTGGAATTCACTCTGTAGTCTCAGGGTGGCCTCGAACTCACGATGATCCTCCTACCTCTGCCTCCCAAGTGCTGGGATTAAAGGTGTGAGCCACCACACCCGGCTATATTTGTTTTTTTTTTTTTAATTTTAGAGAGAGAGAATTAGTGCTCCAGGGTCTCAGCCACTGAAATTGAACTCCACACACTTGCACCACCTAATGGGCATATGCAACCTCGTGCTTGCCTCACCTTTGTGTGTATGGCTTATGTGGGATCTGGAGAGTCAAACATGGGTGGCTAGGCTTTGCAGCCAAGTGCTTTAACCTCTAAGCCATCTCTCTAGCTCCCCCCCTTTTTTTGAGGTAGGGTCTTGCTCTAGCCCAGGCTGACCTGGAATTCACTATGTAGTCTCAGGCTGGCCTCAAACTCACAGTGATCCTTCTACCTCTGCTTTCTGAGGTCTGGGATGAAGGATGTGAGCCACCACGCTGGACCTATTTTATATTTTTTAAAAAGTATATTAAACCACTAGAACATAAATATTGTCCCTGTAAATTTGATATGACTATTTCTCACTAAATAGACAACATATTGTCATAATTGCGGACTTAAGGAATTTGTGAATAATCAAAGTATATTGAAATTTTATATCCTCATAAAGAACCAGCCTAGGTGTCCACCAATAGATGAATGGATAACGAAAATGTGATAAATATGCACAATGGAATTTTATTCAGCTATAAAGAAAATGGTAACACTTGCAGGAAAATGTATGGAACTGGAGATCATTCTGTTAAGGGAAACAAACAAGACTCAAAAAAATATCAAGTGTTTGTCTCATGTGTAGAGTCAGGATTTAAAATTGTTTCTGTTTGTGTGTAAATAGAAAGAGCGCTATGTGGGAGAAGGAAGGAAGAGGCCTAAAGGGACAAGGGAAGTAGGAAGAGAGAGGGTAATGGAACATATGTGACAAAAAAAGAATGGCTAGAAAGATGGATTAGTGGTTAAGGTGCTTGCCTACAATGCCAAAGGACCCAGGTTCAATTCCCCAGTACCCACATAAAGCCAATGCACAAGGTGGTGCATGCATTTGGAGTGCATTAGCAGCAGCTGGAGGCGCTGGGACACCAATTCTCTCTCTCTTTTTCTCAAATAAATAAAAATTAAAAATTAAAAAAAGAGGAGGAAGTAGATTAGTAAGATAGTGAGATGGGAGAGAAGTGAGGAGAAATGAGAACAAAGTATGATGATATTTGTATGAAAATGCCACAGTGAAACCTGTTACTATGCATGCTAACAAAAACATTAATTGAAAAAAATTCTACATCAGGGCTGGAGAGATGGTTTAGCATCTAAGGTGCTTACCTGTGAAGGCTAACAACCTGGGTTTGATTCCCCAATACCCGTGTAAACCCAGATGTACAAGGTGGTGCATGCATCTGGAGTTTGTTTATAGTGGCTAGAGGCTCTGGGGGAATTGAATCTGGGTCATTAGGCTTTGCAGGGAAACGCCTTAACTGCTGAGCCATCTCTCCAGCTCACATTGTTAGGTTTTTAATCTATCTGATTGTATTCTGATGGCAACAGAATGTCATTATTTCTATTGTGACTGTTTTCACTGGGCTTAATGGATTTGTTTTTGTTTATGTTTCATGAAACAGAGTCTTGTGTAAACGAGGTTGGCCTAAAAGGCTTGCTCTGTACAGAATCTGACCTTGAACTCCTGATCCTCCTGCTTTACCTGCAAGGTTCTAGAATTACCGGCATGTGTCATCATGCCTGCCTGAGTTAATGTATTACTGAAATGAATTTCAATATATAAATGGACTTGGACTTAGCATAGGGTAAATGTATAGAATTGGATATATTTAAAATTCTATATTTAGAAACAATACCCAGAAAGGAAAAGAAACATTTCATTGTTGTGATGGAAACAGACTGATCATTGGGTGCCTGACACATTTGCACCTGTGATGCAGGTTATGTTGTGGGCTGGGAGTTGGGTTCACCACAGGTATGACAGTAACACACCTCCACTCATCCAGCACCCCAGAGACAAGGACAACTGACCTCAGAGGTACCACAACATCTTCTCTCATCTCCTTGTATGGTTTTCTATCATTTCAATAGGAACTGTATTCCACCTCCATCCCTGTTCACATCCCCTTCCAATCACACCCTACTCCCAACTTTGTCTCACAGGCTGTAAATGTCAATACAAGTGTGAGCTCATGACCTGCATCCCCAACATGGAGGGCTCCTTCAGAAAAGGGGCAGGGATGAGGGAAAGGATGGTGGTGTTTACATAGTAAGTATGTCCATGATTAATAAAAATTAATTTTTAAAAATATATAAAAACTAGGCCGGGTGTGGTGGCGCACACCTTTAATCCCAGCACTCGGGAGGCAGAGGTAGGAGGATTGCCGTGGGTTCAAGGCCACCCTGAGACTACTACATAGTGAATTCCAGGTCAGCCTGAGCTAGAGTGAGACCCTACCTGGAAAAACCAAATATATATATATATATTTTTTTTTTCATATAATTATAGCATATTCTTTGGTCATATTTCCCCTATTATCCTCTCTTATCCTTCCACTCCTTCCTGGTCCCCTTCTTTTTCCCAAATGGCCTCCTTCTACTGTCTTCATTCTATGTGTATATGTAATACATGTCTATATTTCATATGCGATATATGTATATATTTCATATGAGAGAAATGTGCAATGTTCATTTTTATGAAAAAACATCCTTTAGTCTGAATGCAGTGTGCTTAGAGAAATCACACTTCTCCACAAACAATGAGCAATGGAGTCCTACTCCCTGGAAGTGTGCTCTGCCCGCAACAATGGAACATTCTTTTGAGATTCCCATTGGGCCTGAGTGAGAGATACTGTGGCTCAGCCCAGTGTCAGTTTGGATCTGCTTCAGTTAGCATGCCCTGGTGGAATCTAGAGGGTGGTGATGTGGTTAAGGGTAAGGCTCGGGCCAAGAGTTGGGTGAACCCATTCCACTGTGCTCTGAGAGCTCGTGTGAGCACAGGCAGGGGGCAGGGGAGCAAGTGGAGCGAGATGGGGTATGACTCAGAACCCATGGTTACTGGTGTACTGGCATGACCTCTAAACACAGCATCCTCCGGTAAGGAGCCACTCTGAAAGACAATTCGAGTAGGAATGAGAAGATCATGTTTGAAGTGAGCCACAAAAGCATGTGTGTGGGGAGGGGCGGGAAGCTGGTTAAGGTAAAGGAGAGAGGAAAGGAGAGCAAGAGGAAAGGAGAGCTCCGGAGGGAAGAAGGAACTGGAGGATGTTTTCCAAGGGAGGCTAAGGAATTCAGGTGAAATGTCACCAGTCTTAAGCATTACAAAAACTCACCCAGCCTTAACTAGTACCAAATGGAATATTACCAGGAGCCTAATTTATGAAGCAGAACTTTGATCATGCTGACTTGAAAGTTAATATTAATTTTCCTTTTTAGAGGGAAAAGGCAAGCTCTGAATTGCCCAGCATCTGCCCACCTTCAGGTATGTGTTTGTGATGGCCGCCTTATTGAGTCCTCGCCACTGGTCATCTTTGGCCCTGGCCTCCTTCATGTCCACAAAGTAACCAGTGACTGGAGTCCGGCCTGAGTGGAGTGGAGGTTTCCACTGGAGAACCAGGGAGTTCTTCCGGACTTCACTGTACTTCAGACTATGCGGTGGTCCTGAGTGAGCGGGGGAAGAGAGAGAAGGTAGTGGGTAGAAATCACAATGCGGGTAAGAGAAAACTCAAGCCTGATTAAGTTTACTACCCTACCCAGGGTAGTATAGCTGCCTGATGCTCGTGTTCTTTTCTGAAATCGAGCTCTCCCTTCAAAAAGGCTGAGAAACAAAAACAGGTATGTTTGCTAAGTACAGGTGGGCAAAGAGGCAACAAGGTGCCTCTCAGAGCTGAGTTACCACTTCCTTCAGGCAGTCCTCAGGCCTTTCATCAGCATAGTTTAGTGAAGATGAAGGTCTGGGTTCCAGTTTTCTTTTTTTTTTTTTTTTTTTTTTTTAAGAGAAGGAGAGACTTGCCTCAGCCATTGCTATCCAATTCCAGACGCTTGTGCCACCTAGTGCACATGTGCGACCTTGAGCTTGCCTTGCCTTTGTGCATCTGGCTTACGGCGGATCTGGAGAGTTGAACATGGGTCCTTAGGCTTCGCAGGCAAGCGCCTTAACTGCTAAGTCATCTCCCCAGCCCTTTTCCAGTTATTTTTGAGCACCTGTCTAAGGCCTTCCCTCAATCTCCAGCACTTTGAAGAGGACAACTCTATTTGGTGGCATATGACTATAAGAAGTTCATTCAGAACAGTTGGAGGGAAATCTCTCTTTTAAAGCATGCACACATCCCAGTACAGATGGTCCAGGAAAATGGATATAGAAAAAAATACAATCCTGGAGCTGGGAAGATGGCTCAACAGCTAAAGGTGTTTGCTTGCAAAGCCTTTCAGCTCAGGTTCAATTCCCCAGCCACCCACATAAACCAGATCCAAAAAGTGGAGCCAGGCACCTGGTATTTGTTTGCCGCAGCAAGAAACCTGGAGCACCCCCTCTTCCCCCTCCCCCCAACACACATGAGCAAATAAATTAATTTTTAAAAAGCAAAATTAGGTCAGCCACATTGATATCGCTAGTTGAGATCTTACAGTAAATGTGTTTATATTCAATTTTTACATTCTTGGGGTTTGCAGCTCCATAGGACTGAGATATAAGCATAGGTAAGTTTTTCCACCTACCTCCTCTTTTCTTCCTCATCCACCCAACCACCCCATATGACAACCTCCAAAGCAGACAATTTGCCAGCCATGTTCCAGGATTTGTCTTGTGGTACAATCACAAAATGTTGAGAGAGAGAGGGAGAGACAAAGAGAGATAGAGATCTGACAGGGAGATTCAACAGAGAGAGGGAGAGAGACAAGAGAAGCCTGGCTTATATCCCAGGCAGTCACGTGACATCCACCTGCCCAACATAATGGAGAGCTGGGAAGATGGAGGGGAACAGATAGCAACAGAACAAGAAGCCACATGGGTTGGGTCTCAAGAGAGAAACTTGGGAATTGTGAACTGAGTGTTTCAGAGTGACGCATGGGGGGGGGGTGTAGAAAGAAGTTGCATGTGTGTGTCAGGGGAGGCATACAAGGGTCTCTGGCAGCTGTGAATGAATGCCAGGCATGTGCACCACATCGCATCCAGCTTTCCATGGGTATTGGGGAATTAAACCCAGGTCAACAGGTTTTGCAAGCAAGTGCCTTTAACTGCTGAGTCATCTCCCCAGCCCCAGTTTTTGAGAAATTTTTGCTGTGGCATGTGAACTGGATGGCCTTACTGGCCTTTAGGAAGCCAAGGCAGACCATAAGTTCCCCAAAATAATGCTCACTTGACATTTAAATTGTGTGTATCTATCAATTCTACTCCAAGCTGAGTCTGAGCAGTGGGGGCTCTGGGGTTTTATTTGGAACACAAGCGTAAGGAATTTGTTCTTGATTTTATATTGCTAACATTTAATACTATCACAAATCTTTTGGGGGCTGGAGTGATTGCTCAGTGGTGGAGTGTGCTTCGTATGCCAGCATGAGGGCCTGAGGAGGCTTAAAATAAACATGTGGATGTGGTCACATGCTCCTGTAACCGCAGTCCTGCAAAGGAGAGCAGAGACAGGTATATTGCCCTGCCTTGTGAAAAATGGCAAGCTCTGGTACCAGAAACAGGATCCAGCTGAAAAAGAGAATGGATCAAAGAGCAAGAGCCAGACAGACACGGGATGTTCTGCTCTGACCACTGCAGGTGAGTGCCCCTCCATAGGCGAACACATGTGGCACTGTAAGGGTGCGCGTGCGTGCATGCACACACGAGAGAGAGAGAGAGAGAGAGAGAGAGAGAGAGAGAGAGAGAGAGAGAGAGAGAAAATTAGGTAAGAATAACGAGATCATTCCTGTGTCTGAAATGCTGTCTGTGTAATACTTCAGTTAGTTCTAAGCTGTGGATTCTGTTGGGAGAAACTCCAACCCTGGCACTAAGACGTGGTTTCCTCAGTTTACCTGGGACGGCGATGGTCCACTCTTCACACTTGAAGCATTCGCTTACTGCTGAGGGCGCTCCCAACCCCGCCATGTTCATGGCTGCCACTTGGAACTGGTAAACCATGTTTTCCTTCAAGTTGCTGATCTGCAATGATGACATCACAGGCAGGGAGTGTTTCAGGATTGTCTTTTCTTTTCCTTTTTTTTTTTCCCCAAGGCAGAGTCTTACTCTAGCCCAGACTGACTCATTCTGTAGCTCTAGGCTGGCCTCAAACTCATGGCAATCCTCCTACCTCTTCCTCTGAATGCTGGGATTAAAGACGTGTGCCCTACCTTGGGACCCATTTGTACATTCATTAGTTTTCCACCAATACACGGTGGAAAATACACAAAATATGTGGCTTATAAATGGTCCACTTTGGCTAGCCACAGTGTCCATGAGTGAGCTATCTGGGAATGGCATAGCCTCTTGCGTTTGGAGAAGGATCTGAGCCCTATACCTGCTTGAAACTAAATTTTACCAATACCCTACAGGAGTATGGAGATGAGAATGCAGCCCAGCCTTCACCCAGTGGCAGCCTTGTGGGCCCCCAGCTATGCCGTGGGTCTGGAGTTCATTTGCAGTGGCTAGAGGTCCTGGTGCACTCATTCTCTCTCTATCTGCCTCTGTCTCTCAGATAAGTAAATAAATAAAATAGTCCAGTCTAGCCCAGGGAAAAGGAATTGTAGTCACAATGGATCGCACAGGATCCTCTTATAAAATGGACAATATGCACAGGAAATAATAAACAAATGATAAAAACAACGTGTGTATAGCCAAGTGTTGACAAGGAATGAGATTCTACACACTTCAGGAAACAGTATAGAACTTTCTAGAAACATGGAAGATACACTGATCCTCTGACTCAACAATTTCACTTTGGCAATCACCTAGAGAAAATAGTGCATACCGGTAGACATGTACAAAAGTGTTCATAGCTAATATTGTTTGATGTTGCTAAAAATGTCCATATGGCCATCAGTAATAGCATGGAGAGTATATTATTATTATTTGGTCATATGGTAAAAAAGAAAAGATGAGTTACACAGAGCACCACGTGGAAGATATTAACTATACAATGTTGTAGGTAGGCATGGTGGTGCATACCTGTAACCCTAGCACTTCAGAGGCAAGAAGGTCATGAGTTTGAAGCCAGCCTGTGCAACACAGAGAAAACCTATGTCAAATAAACAAACAAAATGATACAGTTTTATTCTCTGCTCTACTGGTCTGTGTGTGGTAGTTCATACATTTCAAATAGTAAATTGGGAGAGTATGGGGTTGACTTGGGGGGTGGAGCAAAGCACTCTTCCCTGGCCTGGGCTTGCCTTGCTTGGACTCTCACTGTGTGGGGCTCTGCGAGTGTAAGGGAATAGTAAGTTGTGCCTAGTAGATGTTTCTGGAAAGAAGATCAGCAGCTATTACAACAGTGCGACCCCTCGGGAGCCTGAGATGGGCCAAGCCATGCAGGCTCCTGAGTACAGTGGAACGCATGTGATGCGACTCTTCATGTCTGTGGTGCTTTTAATCAGAGGACCCCCATAAACTCATGTGCTTTCAGTGCTTGGCTCCCAGTGGGTGACAATTTGGGAGGTGGAGCCTTGCTGGAGGAGGTGTCACTAGGGGTGAACCTTGAGGTTTATTAATCTCCAGCTTCCAATGCTAATCAGCCCAGCTGCGTGCGGCCATATTCCACCTGCTGTCGCGAGGAGTGATGTTCAGCCTCTGCTCATGTCATGCTGTCCCCTGCTATCATAAAGCATTCCCTCAAGACTGTAAACCAAAATAAGTCCTTTCCTTCCATCACCTTCTTTTGGTTGGGTGTTTGCTCCCAGCAACGTGAAGGTAATGGCAACAGCTGCCATGAAAGAGCCACTATTACTGGGGACAAAGCCAGAGGTGGAGCGCCAAGCCAAGCCATGAAGCCCACGTCCCTTGATCCATGTGATTTCAATGCGAATAATCAAGAATCCAGAGTCATTGGATCCTGAGACTCTTGAAGCTGGTGACATACTGGTTACAGATATTCTGTGAGTGTTTGAAAGACAATATTACTATGTATTTTGTGGTAAATATTCTAAAAAAGATGTATACCATGCATAGGAATTAGAAAATACAAATCCCGTCTGGTTAGCCAAACCTGTCTTTCATTTACCCAGGTATATTTGTCACAAAGTCGTGCCAATGCAGACAATGCACTGGCAAAATGACACAAACTCATTATAAGGTGCTGAGTGTGTCCAAGCATTTTCACATTCACAGGACGAGCTACACCAGAAAAGCGCATGCTCACCTTGTATGCTGCTTCACTGACAGCCTTGACATTGGCTTCTCTCCATTTTCCTGGTACCCCACCAATGACCTCGCGATAATTCACGTAATAGCCAGTAATCTCAGTCCCTCCAGTCTTATCCGGTTGCTTCCATCCAAGAACCATTGAGTCACGAAAACTCTCAATACAAGTGATGTCATAGGGTGGAGATGGTGCCGCTGTTGCAATATGAATAGCTCGTGAATAAGAGAGAAGGCATTTACAATTACTGTATACATTAACCTTGGTCAATGGATGCCATGTACGAGGGCACCAGATGTGGTGCTATACAATAAAAACATGAGATTGATTAGAAAGTTGGCATCTGACCAAAAAACAAAAAAATAGTTTCTAGGGCTGGAGAGATGGCTTAGCAGCTAAGGTGCTTGCCTGCAAAATCAAAGGACCCAGGTTCGATTCCCCAGGACCCATGTAAGCCAGATGCACCAGGTGGCACATGGATCTGGAGTTTGTTTGCAGTGGCTAGATGCTCTAGTGCACCCATTCTCTCTTCCTCTCTTCTGCCCTCCCCCGTGCCTCTTTCTGTTTCTCAATCTCAAATAAATAAATAAATAAATAAATAAATAAGTAAATTCTAAAGACTAAACAAAACTGTCTAGCAAAGTGAAGAAAATGATTTTTTCCTCATATGAATATTTTCCTTAGATATGTATTTTTTTGTGTGCAGCTTTGTTTATATTTGTTCTCCGAGGACAATGGAATGGGTATATATCTGAATTTTGGTTTTAATTTGCTTATTTAGAATTTCCATAGAGTTCCAAATGGTTACTGTGGCACTGTTTGTGTACACTTACCCTTGCGAAACTTTATAATTACACAGCTTCTGTCTTTGCTCAGGAAAAACACTGTCTTGGAGCTTAGCTAAATACCATCTTAAAAAATATGTCTCCGCCACACAGGGCTCAACCTGCCATATGACTTTCTCTTGGTATATAATGCTTTTGACCATGTTATTTTTAACCTGATGTTGGAATGCTATTTGTGTAGCACAAAATGCCATCCACCTGTCACGCCTCATTAATGCCTAGCTAGGAACGTGTTTGGGGGATATTCCAAAAAGTTTTCCTACATTTATGTGGCTTTGATAGTCACATTTTTACTTAACTACTGTCAGTGAAGAAAGAAAGAATGAGATTATGGAAAGAAATCCATCTAGATGTTCAATGCATCAGAAAAAAAAAAGAATTTCCTAAATCTTTGATTGGGTTGTAGGAAGTTACCGAAATTATCGCATTCTTACTCAAAAACACCCTGAGAACAATGAAGACTTTAAAAAATAAAACACTGGTTTTCCCTTTTTCATTCACCAGCCTCCTTTATTCTTTATATGAAAAGTTTTTCTCTCTCCTGGAGAATCTTGTGAATATGAATTCTCAAGTAACTATCTTGTTTCATCTGGAGTTAAAGGACCATATAAAGATTCAAAACAAACAAAAAAGTAGAGCATGGGGGATGGACAAGAGGGATTTAAAATTTAGTGGCACCTTTATTTGATCAGAACAACACTGTCTTCTATAATACATACATAAGCCACAGTGTGGAAGGCCTAATCTACTCACTCTTAGCATTCTGATGAACTTACATGCATCACCTCGGGGAGGGTGAATTCTGTACTGGGGACTAGAGCACTCTGTGACTATAATACCATGCTGAACTTTGGAGAGTGATTGAAAGATAGTGATTTGAAATTCGATGATACTTGAAAGCCTGAAGATGATCAGTAAGAATGAATAACAGTGACCTTGGTACCATGTCGTCTCATTCCATGGAGAAATATTTTTCCTCTCCACATACGAGTATAAGCATTTTGAAAGGCCTCGCACAAGCTGGCTGTCAAGTCTTTCCTGCCACCACGTCTCAGTCTTTTTTTAAAACAAGGACATGGGTGTGTCTTCCCGACAAACCAGAAAATTAAAAAAAAAAAAAAAAAGAGCTCCTCTAAACATTTATCATTGCTAAGTCCAAGAATTAAAGTGTATGAGCCCAACCCACATATAATGACTTTTACAGCACCCTGGGTGGAAGCATTCTGAATAGGTAGTTGGAAACATCAAATTCAGAATGCACAGTGATGCACTCAAACACAGATGGAGTTGGTGATCCGGACAATGAGAGTGAGGACATGGATGGAGACAGGTGAACGCTGGACCGTTCAGTTCTCACCTACTGGGTTGTTCTTCTTTTTCGGGGGATCGGGTTTGCTTTGCTCCTTGGGAGCAGCCTTCTGTGATGGTGGGGAGGGCTCTTCCTGAGCTGACTCACTTACTGTACCCACTTCTGTTTGGCCCCCGCTGGGAGGGCTACTGGGTGGTGAAAGGTTGTTAGGTTTGCTACTGAGCAAAGCAGCTTTCTGAAAGGTTGGTGGGGAGACTCCATGCACGCCCCCCCTGGATTCTGTTAGTCCACCAGGAGCATCACTCAGTTGAGGCCACACGTCTGGAGACACTGCTCCCCCTACAATCGCCAGACAACAACAGAAACACTGTGAGCCAGACCCTGAACGAGCCACTCAGAGGTCACACAACAAACACACACTAGGACTTAGAGCAGAACAAAAGCAACTCTAGGCTCAATGGAAATCACATCATTTACAAGAGTAAGAAAAGCAAATGTTTCACATAATTTACAGCAGGGGACATGTCCACGTTTCCATACTTTGCAAAGGAAGAAATTAGAACAACAACAACAACAAAAGAAACAGATAGAACAGAATCTTTCTATTTATATAACCCGGTGGTTTTTAGTTTATACAAGGAAAGGCAAATCACAGATAATTCTTGAGCAATCTATGCTCTATTATTCAACAGTATAGAAAAAAGTGCCATAAAGTACACAAGACATAGTATTAAAGATCTTAATTTTATAACAGAATTATGTCTATTAGTACAACTGTAATTATCGGTACCTCCCAACCTCAAAGAAACATGTTCACTATTTTCCATATTGTCAGAATTTTTAAAGAAAATGTACAAGGCTAACTGAAGAAAATGGATATTAAGTAATCTTTTTTTGTTTGTTTTTGTTTTTTTTCGAGGTAGGGTCTCACTCTAGCCCAGGCTGACCTGGAATTCACTATGTCATCTCAGGCTGGCCTTGAACTCACGGTGATCCTCCTACCTCTGCCTCCTAAATGCTGGGATTAAAGGTGTGCACCACCATGCCCGGCTTCCTACATATACACTCTTAGCAATGGGTTGTGCACTCTGCTCAGTCTTTCTTTAAAATGTTAGCCTATCGTAGGTTTCATTTTTGTTGTTTTGTACTCCCTGGGTCCTTTACCTATCTTATCAAAGATTGGGAGGTACAATGCAAGCCTACATAGAATTATGTTATTACTGCTTTTATTCTGTTGGTTAGTCTGCAAGCAGAAACGAAACATGCGAATAAGCGCCTTCCATGAACTTGAGAGGCATTTGTAAGAAGCTAATTGTGCCATTAGTGAAAAGACGCCAAGCTGTGATGTAGATGAATAGCTTTAGGTACAAGATGATTTTGAGTGATGGGTGAAATACCACTTCATGGAATCAAGATGGCCCTCCACAGTCCCAGGATGAGCATGAAGTTAGCATGGAGTTTCATACAATGGGGAATGTTGGAGGAAACCGGAATGGTGAAGATGAAAACGCTAAAGAGGTGCTATCTGGATAAGTGAGGAAGTTCTGGAAAATGACAGCTACGGAAGGTTAGATGTCACCTAAAGTCACAGAAAATGACCGTTTAAGGATGGAATGAACTCTGGAGCCATGTTAGAAGTTTTAAACCATTTCTGGAGATGATGAAAACTTAGAAAAATCTCCTCCACCACCACCCCCCGCCCACCCTCACCCAATTACATATAAGGAGCTTACCAATGGCAGCTTTGACTTCAATAGCTTCTGAGTCCTGGGAATAGTCGCTAAGGCCAGCCGCATTCACTGCTCGGACCCGGAAAACATAACTCTGACCAGTTACCAATCCGTGACAAGTAAATCTACAAAGGAAGGAAAGTTTCAAAAGTCTTCCCTAGGAGGAAAATTTAGATGATTTGTAGCTTAAATGAATGATTGGACTTTATGAAAAGGATTCATTTTGCAAAATTAAGGAAAAGGCCTAGACAGCCCCCCCCCCACACACACATACACACACACACTTTAGGCAAGAAAGCAATTTATTGTATTTATTTGAGGTGGAGAGTGTGTGTGAGAGAGAGGTAGAGAGAGAAAGAGAGATAAGTAGGTAGAGAGAGAATGCCAGACACATGCACCACCTTGTACATCTGGCTTATGTGGGTTCTGGGGAATTGAACCTGGGTCCTTTGGTTTCACAGGCAAATACCTTAACCACTAAGCCATCTCTCCAGCCCCAAGAAGGCAATTTAAAACCACAAAAAAAGTGAGGAATTCTGATTTTCCCCTGCTCTTCAGCATAATGGGGATAATGTCCACGTGTTAATTTTCACATAAAGATTAGCCATAGCATATATAAGATACCATCTCTGGTGGTTTGAATATAAAATACCTCTTATAAGCTCATGTGTTCAAATATTTGGTCCTTAATAAAGTTGAGCTATTTGGGAGGGTGGTAGAACCTTTAGAGACAGAGCCTTGCTGGAGGAAGTGGGTCACTGGGGAAGGGCCTTGAGGTGTTACAGCCCAGCTCCACTTCCTGTTTTCTCTCTGCTTCCTGACTTTGATGAAGTGTGACACACTTCCACTGTAGTGGTTTGATTCAGGTGTCCCCTCTAGGTGCTCCGAACACTAGGTCCCCAGCTGGTGGCAATTTGGGAATTGGAACCTCCTGAAGGCAGTGTATTGTTGGGGGCGGACTTATAGGTGTTATAGCCAGCTTCCTCTTGCCAGTGTTTGGCATATTCTCCTATTGCTGTTGTCTACCTGATGTTGGCCAGGAGGTCATGTCCACCCTCTGCTAATGCCATTGTTTTTCCCTGCCATCAAGGAGCTTCCCCTCAAGTTCTGTAAGCCAAAATAAACCCTGTCCTCCCACAAGCTGCTCTTGGTTGGGTGTTTTCTGACAGCAGTGCGAAGCTGACTGCAACACCCACCATGATGAAACATCCCATTGAAACTGAAAGCTAAATGCAACCCTTTGCCTTCCATAAGCTTCTTCCAGTTGGGTATTTTGTCCCAGAAATGAGAGTAACTGTCTTAAAGTCTGGTATAAATAAGGCACTAACAATTGATAGTGACATTAAAAATAGAACAACGGCTGGAGAGATGGCTTAGTGGTAAAGGCACTTGCCTGCAAAGCCTAAGGACTCATGTTCAACTCTCCAGATCCCTCGTAAGCCAGATACACAAAAGATGAGGCAAGTGCAAGGTCGCACATGCCCACTAGGTGGTGCAATCATCTGGAGTTCAATTGCAGTGGTTGAGGCCCTGACATGCCAATTCCCCCTCTCTCTCTAAAAAAAATAAAAAAAAAATTAAATCAAACAACTGGCTCTTTCAGGTATATACTTATGACTGCAGGGCACTGATTGCTCCTTGTTACAGACACCTAATCACTGTCTCCTTGGAACCCAGGGAAGGTACAACTGAGAAATTACACAGGCATCTAAAAATAAAGTAAAAAAACAGTTTCTACAATTGTTGTTTAGATATGAGTCCCCAGAATGTGCACCCATGGGTAGTTTAACATATAAAGTAGCCCCACTCTGTAACTAGGAAAGCTATAAATACCTAGTCACAAGTCACTGTAACATTTAAATGACTCCCCAAGACTGTAACCTGAGGAGATCAGAGGACTGCTGGTGACACTTTTACTACTTGCCTCTTCAAATATTTCATCAGGAAGCTGCATCTTTCAGGTCAGCTCGGTTCAGCAAATATTTATTGAACACTTTAGTGTTCAAGACATGGAGCTAGCTATTGCGGATCTGAAGATGAACTGACAATGGCGTCTGCCCTTCACCAGCCCCTGCCTGGCTGTGGAAAGGAACACTTTGAGCTCACGTGTGCTTCTAAACACCTCCAGGAAATGCTGGGGCACACAGAGTGAAAGAAAAAAAAAACGTAGATATTTAATGTAGGAAATGATTCTTACTCATTGTCTTCTTCCTTTAATCTGCTGGCTACCAGCCTCTAATGTTCTCCCATCCAAGTACTAACCAGACCTGACCCTGCTTAGCTTCTGGGATAGGCACATTCAGGGTTGTGTGGCCATAGGTAGGCTCTAATGTTCTGCAAAGAGTCAGCTTATTTTGTGGAGTCCTGTTCCTTCGCCCAGGTCAGAAGCTGCCCAACAAGCCTGTCTGACAATTTCTAGGGGATTTCTCGGATCAGTCCTAAGTTAAAGGAAGCTCAGAATCTGGGCAAAGAACTTGCCTTCAGCTTGCAAATCTGCTTGAGAGAATAGTTGGAAGCTGGGGAGATGGTGCACAGGTTAAAAGTACTTGCTTGCAAAGCCCATTGGCCCAGTCACCCATGTAATGCCAGATGTAAACAGAGCTTCAAGCATCTGGCATTTGTTCATTTGCAGCAGCAAAAACCCCCTGGCATCCTGCACCACATATGTGTGCAAATAAACAGAAACAAAAAAGAAAACTGGGCTGGAGAAATGGCTTAGCAGTTAAGGCACTTGCCTGCAAAACCAAAGGACCTAGGTTCAATTCCCCAGGGCTCATGTCAGCCAGATGTACAAGGTGGCACATATGTGTTTGGAGTTCATTTGCAGGGCTATAGGCTCTGGCATGCCCATTCTCTTTCTCTCTCTCTCTCTTTCTCTCTCAAATAAATAAGTAAAATAAAACATTTTTTTAAAAAAAAAAAAAGAAAGAAAGAAAATTACTGGGCTAGAGAGATGGCTTAGCAGTAAGGCACTTGCCTGCAAAGCCTAAGGATCCATGTTGGACACCCAAGATCCCATGATGTAAGCCAGACACACAAGGTGATGCATGCACAAGGTCACACATGCGCAGCACAAGGTGGTGTACACGTCTGGAGTTTGATTTCAGTGGCTAGAGGCCCTGGTGCACCAATTCTCTCTCTCTCTCTCTTTCTTTCACTCTTTCTCATAAAAAAAAATGCCAGTCTGTTGGGCTTGCCTCAAGAAAGAAAGAAAGAAAGAAAGAAAGAAAGAAAGAAAGAAAGAAAGAAAGAAAGAAAGGAAGGAAGGAAGGAAGGAAGGAAGGAAGGAAGGAAGGAAGGAAGGAAGGGGAGAAAGAAAGGGAAAGTTACTAACCTCCCGCATGGAAAACACAAAGAGATGGCAAAGCATTGGGCATGTCCTTGGTTTGGTGTTGTTTATATCTGCTTAGCACTATTTGATCACACTGATGGTCAGAATTCAGTCAAGGATTAATACTTTGTTCTCTGTTCTTTTAAAATGTAGGGTGGGGCTGGAGAGATGGCTTAGCAGTTAAGCGCTTGCCTGTGAAGCCTAAGGACACTGGTTTGAGGCTTGATTCCCCAGGACCCATGTAAGCCAGATGCATAAGAGGGCACACACATCTGGAGTTCTCTTGCAGTGGTTGGAAGCCCTGGTGCCCCCATTCTTTCTCTCTCTACCTGCCTATTTTTGTATCTGTCTATCAAATAAATAAAAATAATGTTTAAAATGCAGGGTGTTGGGCTAGAGTGATGATTCAGCAGTTAAGGTGCTTGCCTGCAAAACATAATGACCCATGTTCAACTCTCCACGTTCAACTGTACCCATGTACAGTCAGATGCACAAAGTGGCACATGCATCTGGAGTTTATTTACACTGGCTAGAGGCCCTGGTGTGCCCATTCTCTCTCTTCTTGTAAATAAATAAATCTATAATTTTAAATAAATAAAATGCAAGGTGTTTATGTTTGCTGGAACCTGTTAGTTCCTTGGAATCTTAGAATCTAGTATCACTTTACATATTAAAGCCCATAGGGGAACAGAGATAATAGTAAATAGGGACCGAATCAGAAAACAGCTATAAAAGGAACTCTTAGAATAGACGGAATTATATGCTTCTAAATATTTAACATCAGAAGTAAGTTTCTTGTAAATATATTATATTAGACATGCTCAGCTTTAAATTCATTTTGTGTATGTGTGTATGTGTGTGTGTGTGTGTGTAGGGGTGGGTTAGCAAGGGTCTCTTGTACTACATGTGCCAGTTTTTGTGTCTGGCTTTATGTGGGCGCTAGGGAATTGAACCCATTCTGGAAGGCTTTGCTTTAATCATTGAGCTATCTCCCCAGCACGCGTGCATGCGTGTGTGTGTGTGTGTGTGTGTGTGTGTGTTAATATCCCACCATTGGGTGTAAGTGCTGCCTGTGGACCACCGTGGCTTTGAAGTGCTGCACCCCACTTAGACACCATGAGCCCCACCGTGGCTTTGAAGTGCTGCACCCCACTCAGTTACCGTGAGCCCTTCACGGGGTTGTTGTTGCACGGCTCCCACTTTCCAGAACCAACAACGCTCGCCTCGATGTAGTACCCAACCAGCTCTTTAGCATCTTTGGACTCCTCCCAGGAAACCACCACTGAGGTATCTGTGTTTCTACTTGGGATGATTTTACCAGGGGCCTTGGGGATATCTGAATAAAGAAAAAAAAATGGTGATCAAACTCAGGATGATTAAACACAACACACACACACACACACACACACACACATAACAAAAGCCCTCACAATCATCACATATGCACAAGTTCACATGCCTAGAGAGCTTATACAAGCATGTAAAAATGCAGTTGCTTTAGTTTAAAATGAATTTGTTACAGCAGGACATTTTAAGTATATTATTTGGGTCCCAGTGGCAGAGGTGGGATACTTCCTAGTGAGTTGTTGGTCAGGGGGTCCCCTGAGGCTCCCCCCCCAAACATTGCTGGTGCTCTTGGTTGCCCAATGGAACTAGATGTAAGACCTGATGACTGAAGACAACACATGCATGCGTCTGCTGCAGGACACTGAGAAATCAAGCAGGAGCTGAGCAGGAAGCCTCCTCCCTGCTTGCTAGCTGTCTTAGCGCTAGAAAATGCAATGGAGGATGCTGGAGGAGAAAAGTCCTCAATAGTCTTAACCAGCAGTGGACCCTGAAGGCTATACAACCAGCCACCCAGGCCAGATGTGCCCTCTGGTACAATAATGGCATGAGTATTATGTAGGTAACCAACTGCTCTCTGATTGGATTTGAGGCTGGCCCCACGGGGAGGGATTTTATGCCTGGTACTGAATCCCTCATCTAAAACCTATGGCTTAGAAGGTCATAAACCCTAGGGGGAAAGCTACAACAGTTGTTTGGCTAAATGGTTATGTTCTGCCATCAAACTGCCCTCTGAATACTTAAGTAGTGCTGCTTTCACTTGTGGTTAGGGAAGTTTCGTTTCAGTGACTACTAATGAGACACAAAACTCATCAAAGAGGGCTAGAGAGATGGCTTAGTGGTTAAGGCACTTGCCTGCAAAGCCAAAGAACCCAGGTTTGAGTCCCCAGGACCCAAATAAGCCAGATGCACAAGGTGGCACATGTGTCTGGAGTTTGTTTGCCGTGGCTACCGGCTCTGGCACACCCATTCTCTCTCTTTCTCTCTCAAATAAATAAATAAATAAATAAATAAATAAATAAATAAATAAAAACTCTATCTGGGCATGGTGGTGCACACCTTTAATCCCAGCACTTGGGAAGCAAAGGTAGGAGGATCTCTGTGAGTTTGAGGCCACCCTGAGACTACATAATGGATACCAGGTCATCCTGGGCTAGAGTGAGACCCTACCTTGAGAAAACAAACACACAAAATTCATCAAAGGGATGAGAAGGAGCAACAGTCAAATGTTCAGCATCAAATGAGACATTTCTACCACACCTGCCAAGGGTGCGGGCACACTGTGCAAGGGATGGGGCAGAAAAAGTGTAACAGCCAGAGGATGGCGTGGAGCGCTGTGGAACACTGTCTTCCAGACCGGAGGTGGCTGTGGCTGCATTCCTAACCTCACAGCAGCTGTCGTTTCCTGCACTGTATTGGCTGCATTAACATGTCAACAAGGATGGTGAAGGCGAGTCAAAGAAAACCCGAAAAGACATCCAAATGGTAGAGACTAGTTGGAGGGGGTTTAGAGTTGAAGGACTATGTGGGAGGGAGGAGGGACAAGAGAGTGATAAGAGGGGATTATGATCAAAATACATTATATATATTACATATATAATATACATTGTGTATTTCATATATATATACACATACACGTATGAAGACTTAAAATATTTTTTTAAAAAAATAATGCTATTTGAGGAGGAGGATAATAAATTATCTATGGACATTGAAAAAACACATTAGCTGTTGAAACTCCTGGAGAAGTTTCTTTTTATAAGCCAAACAATGAATTTTTGTTTAATATATGGGCCAACTTCAATGCCATCTAAGAAATGTATGCGAGAAGGTCATCACCATTTGCACTTCTGAGTGTGTGTGTGTGTGTGTGTGTGTGTGCTAATTTGATTCTTGTTTTTGGATTTTTCTTCTGACACAATGTAAGTTCTTAGATGGTCAACCTGACCTTACACTTACCAAGTTTGTCTCCAACCACGGTCACTTCTGTTGCCTCCGAGGGTTCCCCGACTCCTGCTGAATTCGAACAGCGGACCCGGAAGCAGTAGGATTTCCCCTCTGCCAAGTCAAACAGGGCAAAGCGTGGAGACTTCACGGGGAGCTCCGTGTTCACGCGCTGCCAGTTTTCTGTTCCCGCGTCGCACTGCAGCAAGAATGGTGACATCCGCTCAAAGTCCCGAAAGTGTAAGGGGGACGTAAGGCCAGGCATCTCCATGTTGCATTTGCTTGCCAACAAACTACTACCAGCTTTGTGAGCTGGACTGGAGGAGAGGTGTGGAGGAAATGGATGGAGACATCTGCTGGCCACGGGATTTCCCATCAAATGTGTCTTGGCATAGTTTGATACAATGCTATTTTAACCCTTCACCCCCTTGTATATGAATATGATCATCAACCAACTTGTAAATGTCTTTTTGTTTTCTTGAGCCAGAGTCTCACTGTCTCCCAGGCTGGCTTTGAACTCTTAGTGATCCTCCTCCCTTAGCCTCCTGAATGCTGGGATTAAAGGTGTGCACCACCATGTCCAACTACTTATAATATCTTTATTTCAAACATAGTTTGTAATATTTTTTCAATACTTAGGGTAGATAATTAGGTTTAATAAGATGTGTTCAATATTTAAATTTCTGTAACATTGCTCTAAACTGTGTTACTTAAAAATATTTTTATTTTATTTATTTGCAAATAGAGAGCGAGAGAAAGAGAGAGTTCAGGCATACCAGAGCCTGTTGTCACTGCAAATGAACTCCAGAGGCATGCACCACTTTTGTGTATCTGGCTTTATGTACTGGGTACTGGGGAATTGAACCCAGGCTGTCAGGCTTTGCAAACAAGCTCCTTAACCTCTAAGCCATCTCTCCAGCCCCTTATTTTACTTTTGAGACAGGGTCTTGTATAACTCAGGCAGGCCTCGAACTTACTACGTAGCCCAGGGTGACTTTGAACTTCTGAGCTTCCTACCTCCACCTCCTGAGTGCTGGCATGTACCACTATGCCCGGTTTATGTGGTGCTGAGGGTTGAACTTGGGGCTCTGTGTATGAAGACACTCTATCTATTGAGCCATTTCCCCAGTCTTCAAGTGTGTTATTTTCATTGTTACTTACAACTCAGTATCACTCAGATCTGTGCTGAGAGGCTGAATGAATGTTCTTTATTCTTGTCTGAATCAGAATAAATAATAAATCTTTAAGCTAATTTTAAAAGATTCTGAGCTGGACATGGTGGTGTGTGCCTATGATTTCAGCAATCAGGAGACTGAAGCAGCAAGAAATCTACCAGCCTGGGCTACAGAATTAGAGCCTATCACAAACAGACAGACAGACAGACAGACAGACAGACAGATTCTAGTCTTAAAATTAAAATGACCTGTGGTGACTTAGAAATCTTTGAATGAAAATGTGGTAAATACTTCAGTCAGCCATAAGGTCACTGGGGATTAAACAGTGTGTGGGCCCGCCTCTCTCCTATTTTACTTTATTTATTTATGAGAGAGAGAAGGAGGCCGAGAGAGAGAGAGAGAATGGGCATGTCAGGGCCTCTAGCCACTGCAAACAAACCCCAGATGCATGTGCCACCTTATACATCTGGTTTATGTGGGTACTAGAGAATGGAACCTGGGTCCTTAGGCTTCATAGGCAAGCACCTTAACTGCTAAGCCACCTCTCCAGCCCTACTTTTTTTTAAAGAGAGAGGGAGGGAGGGAGAAAGGCAGATGGGGAATATGGGCGCACCAGGGCCTTCAGCCACTGCAAATGAACTGCAGACACATGTGCCACCTTGTGCATCTGGTTTATGTGGATCCTGGGTAATTAACCTGGGTCCTTTGGCTTTGCAGGCAAGTTCCTTAACTGCTAAGCCATCTCTCTTGTTCCTTTCTACTATTCTAATGTCCAGCTCTGCTTAAGGTCAGCAGAATGATACTTTTTTCTTTTATGTATTTATTTGCAAGCAGAGAGAGATGGAGAGAAGAGAGACAATGGAGAGAAAGGGGGAGGCCAGGGCCTCTATCCAGCCCCTTATTTTACTTTTGAGACAGGGTCTTGTATAACTCAGGCAGGCCTCGAACTTACTACGTAGCCCAGGGTGACTTTGAACTTCTGAGCTTCCTACCTCCACCTCCTGAGTGCTGGCATGTACCACTATGCCCGGTTTATGTGGTGCTGAGGGTTGAACTTGGGGCTCTGTGTATGAAGACACTCTATCTATTGAGCCATTTCCCCAGTCTTCAAGTGTGTTATTTTCATTGTTACTTACAACTCAGTATCACTCAGATCTGTGCTGAGAGGCTGAATGAATGTTCTTTATTCTTGACTGGATCAGAATAAATAATAAATCTTTAAGCTAATTTTAAAAGATTCTGAGCTGGACATGGTGGTGTGGGCCTATGATTTCAGCAATCAGGAGACTGAAGCGGCAAGAAATCTACCAGCCTGGGCTACAGAATTAGAGCCTATCACAAACAGACAGACAGACAGACAGACAGACAGACAGATTCTAGTCTTAAAATTAAAATGACCTGTGGTGACTTAGAAATCTTTGAATGAAAATGTGGTAAATACTTCAGTCAGCCATAAGGTCACTGGGGATTAAACAGTGTGTGGGCCCGCCTCTCTCCTATTTTACTTTATTTATTTATTTATGAGAGAGAGAAGGAGGCCGCGAGAGAGAGCGAGAGAGAGAGAGAGAGAGAGAGAGAGAGAGAGAGAGAATGGGAATGTCAGGCCCTCTAGCCACTGCAAACAAACTCCAGATGCATGTGCCACCTTATACATCTGGTTTATGTGGGTACTAGAGAATGGAACCTGGGTCCTTAGGCTTCATAGGCAAGCACCTTAACTGCTAAGCCACCTCTCCAGCCCTACTTTTTTTTAAAGAGAGAGGGAGGGAGGGAGAAAGGCAGATGGGGAATATGGGCGCACCAGGGCCTTCAGCCACTACAAATGAACTGCAGACACATGTGCCACCTTGTGCATCTGGTTTACGTGGATCCTGGGTAATTAACCTGGGTCCTTTGGCTTTGCAGGCAAGTTCCTTAACTGCTAAGCCATCTCTCTTGTTCCTTTCTACTATTCTAATGTCCAGCTCTGCTTAAGGTCAGCAGAAATTTGATACTTTTTTTCTTTTATGTATTTATTTGCAAGCAGAGAGAGATGGAGAGAAGAGAGACAATGGAGAGAAAGGGGAGGCCAGGGCCTCTAGCTGCTGCAAACAAACTCCAGACATATGCGCCACTGTGTATCTGGCTTTACGTGGGTACTGGGGAATTGAAATTGAGGCTTTATGTAGGTACTGGGGAATTGAAATCAAGTCGTTAGGCTTTGCATGCAAATGTCTTAGCCATTGAGCCATCTTTCCAGGCCACGTTTGATACTTTTGTTACAGAATTTTCTTGCACATTTCCAAATTTTTTCCAGAAATCCAGTTTTTGTGACAGACTGCCCAGCTGTCCGAGATGATATACATGGGAGATGTAAGTGTGTGGTACGCCACTTGACATCATGTTTTTTTGACTGGCTGTGGTAAGCACGGCGTGGCAGAAAGAACCCATATGCACAGGGTCTGCTCTCAGCTGTGTTAGTAATGAGCTTCCTGACCTTGGAAAGTCAAATGAGTGCTGTAAAATGAGCAAATTTAACCCAGTAACCTCTAGCGTTCTCTGTAATGTATTTTTATGATAATGGGTCACTTGTATGTGTGACCTGCTTCCTGTTGGGGGATAAAATTCTCCTAGACCTTTAATCTTTTAGTTTATAGTTTTAATACATCCTTCCTCCCAGGGGAGCCCATCAGCAATCACCAGTCATTTATGCCTTCATAAGAAAAGGAGTAGCTGCTGGCTGAAATGCTAAGAACTTTATCAGCTATTTTAACTTTAATCCTCTCAACTATGCTATCAAAATTCTGCAGAGGAGCAGCTTTTGAGGTTCGGGAAACTGGGAACAGGGCCCAGTTTAATGCAAGTGAAGTATCCCCATACTTGAAATGCTTGGGACTAGATGTTGTTTCAGATTTGGGGAAATTATGTGGTCTTTACCAATTAAGTATTCTTAATTAAAAAAAAAATCAAAAACAGTTTGAGTATCTTCTTGGCTCATGAGTTTGGATGTTTGGATTAGAGGGGCTCAACCTACAGTTGAGTTTATAGGTTGGAGCCACAAGTGCTCAGGTTCAAATTCTACCTCTGCCTGGAGCCCACTGTGTGACCCCAGGCAAATTATCTAACCCTTCAATACCCAGTTCACTCATCTATAAAATAAGCATGGTGAAAATAAAAGTATGAACCTCAAAGGGCTACATTAAGAATTAAGTGGGAGGGCCTGGAGAGATGGCTCAGCAGTTGAGGTACGCACTTCCAAAGCTTAACAGGCCAGGTTCGATTTCCCAGTGCATAAAACCACATAAAACCAGCTGCACAAGGTAGTGCATATATCTGGAATTTGTTTGTAGTGGCAGGAGGTCCTTGTGTGCTTATTCTCTTTCTCTCTCTCCCTCTCTCTCATTTTAAATAAATAAATAATGTAAACATTTTTTTGAGGGAGGGTCTCACTCTAGCCTAGGCTGACCTGGCATTTACTCAAACTCACAGCGATTCCCCTATCTCCGTCTTCCAAGTGCTGGGACTAAAGGCATGTGCCACCACAAAGGCAAAATAAAAATGTTTTTAAAAAGGATTATGTGGGAGGGAGGGACTCGGGAAGATGGCTTTGAGTTTGGGTTCAATTCCCTAGTCACTCATGTAAAGCCAGATGGGCATTCATTTGCAGTGACAAGAAACCCTGACACACACACACACACACACACACACACACACACACACACACATTCCTAATTAGAATTGAGTGGGTTAATGTGTAGAATAGTGATTGGCCTCTTGTAAGCACCAGTGATTTGCATTTCTGCCAATAGAAACCAAGCTGGCAACTGGCATCCTCTTGCCTCTGACACAATTGGAGTTTTGACAGACGACAGCTGAGGAACAGGTTGGGGGCTGAGGGAACACAGTAGAATAGAGAGGCATAGCGAGCCTGTTGGTTCATCCAGTTGTCTTATTCACAGGTCCCTCAATTTCAGCCATTTTAGGGATCATAAACAAGACTCAACTGTTCACTGTAAGCTTGGAGGTATGACAGGCCAGCTCATACTTCATGTACATGTGAAGCCGGTATGAGAGATCCCATGAAGGGCAAGCGTGAGGTATTATAGAAAGCAGCATTATGGCTACGGGAACGTTCTGGGTTGACAAAAACAGGACATAGAGCCGGAGCAAGTGCCTCCCACCCCCAGAGAAAGGTCAACACTCCAGAAGTAGTTCCTCAGGAATAAATGCAAGGGCTGGGGTGATGGCTCAGTAACGTTAAAGGAACTTACTTGCAAAGCCTGCTGGCTTAGGTTCAATCCTCCAGCCACCCACATAAACCAAGGTGGGCATTCATTTGTAGCAGCAAGAGACCCTGGTGTGCATGTGTGCATGGGTACCCCCCCACAACATGTACATGCAAAATACAGAGACTGTCGCGATGGCTCAGTGGTTAAAAGGCACTTGTTTGCAAAGCCTATCAGCCTGGGTTCAATTCCCCAGCTACCCACATGAAGTCCATAAACACACAGAATAATTTTTTAAAATTAAAAGTTAAAAAAAGTAATTTTAGACTTAGATCAAAATGGTTTGACACGTGGACAGTTCTGAAAATGCATCCACAGGGTTGTGAACATGACCCATATCTGCAGTGCCTCAGTGTCCCGGGTGCTCTGGAGGAGTGGACCACATCCTGTGCTATCTCTCTATGCAATGCTGTTCTCATAAACATCCTCTTCTCTTCCTTACAAATGAGTGGGCTAGTGGATGTAGATTTAAATTTTTAATCAGATTAATTGTATTGTGATCTAGGGGAGTTACAAAAAAAAAGAGTTGATGTGAGCAGAGGAAACGTTCAGTGAAGTCAATGTTGACTCAGCTGGGGACAATGCCTCAGGACAGGGTTGTTCCGTGTCATTATTATAGCCTCTTCGTGTGGAACATGTCAGAGATGCAGAGGGGATGGATGCCTGGTAAACATACCAGGAAGTAAGCATTTACTTTTCTCTTTGTTAAAAAAAAAAAAAAAAAAAAAAGCTTAAGTTCTAAGTTACTTTATATTTGATGCTAAGATCTAGAAAATATAAATACCTAATTTGAATATTAATTTCATAAAACCACATGGCCAATGTTGCATGGAGAAGGGATGATGCATTTGTTGTTAGCAATTTTTTCTCTCTAAAATAAAAAAAAAAAAATAGGGGCTGGAGAGATGGCCTAGCAGTTAAGGCATTTGTCTGCAAAGCCAAAGGATCCCAGTTCCAGTCTCTAGGACTCACGTAAGCCAGATGCACAAGGGGGCACATGCATCTGGAGTTTGTTTGCAGTGGCTAGAGGCCCTGGCATGCCCACTCTCTCTTTCTGCCTCTTTCTCTCTCTCTCAAAAATAAATAAAATATTTATTTTTATTTTTAAAAATTATTTTAATTATTTTTAATTTATTTTTGGAGAGAAACACAGAGAGAGACAGAGAGTGAGAGGGAGACAGACAGAGATGGGCGCACCAGCAGTGTCTCAGGTGCTGTGAACGAAATCCAGATGTGTGCGCCCCCTTGTGGTCAAGTGTGGCATTGTGCCCTTAGCCTCACTTTGCATCTGGCTAAACGTGGGACCTGGAGATTGGAACCGTTGGAGATTGGAGCCAGCGTTCTTAGGTTTAGGAGGCCAGCGCCTTAACCACTAAGCCATCTCTGCAGCCCAATAAAATATATTTTAAAAAAATTTTTAAAAGCTCAGCTGGTGTTGTGTGAGGCTTGCTGTCTTCAACTGTCCCCATGGTTTGCCTAGGAGTAACACAATTAATTTCTCTACTGCTCTTGCCATCTGCCCTCATCGGTGCTCATCTCCCTACAGAAGTAGAACAGAGATGAAAAGCCATGGCCAGAGGTAGAGAGATGGGGGAAGGCTTGAGAAAACACTATCATGGTCTGGAAAGATGGCTCAGGGGGCTCCATGTGCTTCCCATGCATGTGCAAGGGCCTGAGGGTGCTGAGCTAGCCCGAGTTCAAATCTTCACAATCCTTTGCAAGCAGGCTGGGCATGGCCATGAATACCTGTAACCTCAGTCCTTCAATGGAGAGCAGAGCCGGGTGTGGTGGCGCATGCCTTTAATCCCAGCACTTGGGAGGCAGAGGCAGGAAGATCACCATGAGTTCGAGGCCACCCTGAGACTACATAGTGAGTTCCAGGTCATCCTGGGCTACAGTGAGACCCTACTTTGCAAAACAAAAAAACAACAACCAAAGGGCAGGGGAGCAGAGACCAAGGGATTGCCCAGGCTCGTGAAGAAAGCAGCAGGCTCCAGTATCTGTAAGAGACTCTGGCTCAAACAGAACAGGTGGAAGAGAGATGGAGCAGGAAGGACACCTAATATTCTACTCCGGCCACTGCAGGCAAGCACCCTTTGCCACAGGTGAGTACATGGAGTGCTACAAGGGCATATACAATGTGCAAAGTCCAGACACCACACACATACATCCCAAATTATGTACAAATATATACATATTGTTATATAAGCAACCTATAGTTCTTTTTTTCATAAGGGTTAGTGTTTGAGGTCTGTGAGTCTCTTAGGAATCCCTGAAGGATTCACAAGTCCCTGAACTTTCAGGTCAAGTTCTAGCTAATGTACATTTTTCTTTTCTTCTTCTTCTTCTTCTACTTCTTTTTAGAGAGAGAGAGGAAGAGGCAGAGAATGGACGTGCCAGGGCTTCTCAGCTTCTGTGAATGGATTCCAGACATGTGCGTCCCCTTACAGGCATGTGTGACATTGCACACTTGTGTCACTTTTGTGTCTGGCTAAATGTGGGACCTGGAGATTTGAAGATGCATCCTTAGGCTTCACAGGCAGGCGCCTTAACTGCTAAGCCATCTCTCCAGCCCTGGTGTATATTTTTCTACAGACAGTTCATCATTTGTAAGGATTTATACAGTTTAGAACATTCCTGCTTTTTCTCCACCCTTATTCCACTGTGGTCACAAATTTAACCTCTACTTTTACAAAAGAGTTCTTTAGGAAGTGCCATGAGGTGTGTTGATTCTGGAGTCTTACCTTTTCCACAAAGTACATAATACCCTCGTGGCCTCGCTGGCCAGGGGGTTTCCAGCTTAGCACCACATAGCTCCGGGTGGCTTCAGTGACAGAGAGGTCTGTGGGGGGACCAGGAACAATGCCCTCTGAAAAACAAGGGAAAATGTGCACATATTCAGGAAGTGGCATGAAGTACTGTTGATTCTGAAGTCTTACCTTTTCCACAAAGCACATAAAGCCCTCGTGGCCAGAGGGTTTCCAGGTTAGCACTATAGAGATCCAGGTGGCCTCAGTGTAAGGAATCCCTTAATTCAGCTGTTTGGCACTCTAACAAACACAAGCTGTTTGACACTTGTCATGTGACTGTAATAAAATCCACTTGTTCTTCATCCCACTGACCCAAAATCCAACTTAGCTCTGAATTGCTAACCATGATAAAACCTGATGTTCCATACCAGCGGCATGTAAATAAATTCCCCCTTCCGTGTGTTTTTTTAATATTTTATTTATTTTTATTAGAGAGAGAGATAGAAATAGAGAAAATAGGCATACCAGGGCCTCTAGCCACTGCAAATAAACTGCAGACACATGCACCACCTGGTACATCTGGTGTTATACGGGAACTAGGGAATCGAACTCTGGTTCTTAGGCTTAGCAGGCAAGTGCATTAACTGCTGAACCATCTCTCCAACCACCCCCCCTTTTTAAGCAGAAAACTTGTTGCAGTCAGTTCCTTGTTTCTTGGACAAACATCTAACCAAACACAGCTCATGGGTTTATTTCAGGTTTATGAAATCCAGGGGAAACTCCATCAACGGTGGGAGAAGCTGCCAACTTCCATACATCCATGCAGAGAGAAGCAACTGCAGCCAGCAAAACACCAGCACCAGCAAGCACGAACCACCAGCACTCCTAAGGCTCTGAACACACCTAGTAGGGCTGGACTCAGATCCACCCCCAAGCACACACCCCCTGTAGCAGGGATCTGCCTGCAAGGGTGCAAGTTGCAAGCCCAGTTTTAATAAAACACCTGAGTCTATTGGGCCATATGCTCCAGTGATCACATTCAAACTACCCCACTAATCAGCAAGCCCCGAGGGAATGCCTAGGGGATAGTGCCCATGGGCCTTAATGAAGGCTCAGTTCCATGAATCATTCTCTTTTTCTCTCTCCCTCCCTCCTCTCGACTGGTTGAGTTCCTAGGCATCAAGCAAAAGCAAGTCTTGGACAGATTTAACTGTTTTCTCAGAACAAAGCTCAAGGGCATTTACAGAATAACAAAAACATCCATTGTCACAAAATGTGGGTGCCAATGTCTGGTGTCTAATAAAAAAATTACCAAGTATGTAAAGAAGCAAGAAAACACGGCATAGAATGAGGAGACAAATGATCATTAGAAAGAAGCTCGGCATGACTCGGGTGATGGAATTAGCAGCGTCTGTGACTTTGTAAAACAAGAATTAGTAGACAAGGACACAGAAATGATTATAAATGTGTCCCACGTGTTCAAGAGGGGGATTAAGAGTAAGTGAACCAATGAATTGTGGCATGGTTTCAAGTGGTTTCAAGTAGCAAATAATCAAAGTCCCTGAAGTGGAGAAGAGAGAAGGTGTTCAGACAAAACATTTTTTTTCTAGATCTAATGGTAGATATGTAAAGAATTCTGTGCAAGTGTAACTGGTTTTATAAAACTCAGGCTTTCTATCTTTAAGACTATAAATCAGGGGCTGGAGAGATGGCTCAGTGGTTTAGGTGCTTGCCTGCAAAGCCTAAGGACCTGGGTTTGATTTCCCAGGACCCACATAAAGCCAGATGCACAAGGTGGCACATGTGTCTGGAATTCATTTGTAGTGGCTGGAGGCCCTGGGAGGCCCATTTTTTTCTCTCTCTCTCTCTCAAATAAGTAAATAAAATATTTTTAAGAGGCTATAAATCATATATGTAAAAAATATGACGATCATAAAACTAACAATAGCCAAGATATTATGGTATTGATGTACAGAAAACAAAATTGACCAACAGCAATTCTAGCAATAGATCCACAGGTATATATAGTCCATTGATTTTTGACAGTCACATCAAAGAAAATTCAATGGTTAAAGGATATTATTTTCAGTAGCTAGTGCCAAAATAATTGCAGAGCTTTTTGCAAGTAATAGTAACAACAGGGATCTTTACTTCACACAATCTAGGGGGAAAAAACCTGATCCGTAGTGGGTCACTGATGTCTAAGTGTACGAGCTAACACTATACAGTATTTCCAGAAAAAAAATAGGAAAAGTAGATTTAACAAAGATGTCAAACAACACAGAAATGGTGGATGAAAAGGTGTTTGTGTTGGTGGGAATATGAAATGTCCATGTGTTTTGAATATTTGGTCCCCTGCTGGTGGCAGAAAATTCTGGGGCCTTTGGGAGGGGGAGCCTTGCTGGAGGAGGTGTGTCACTGGGGGTGGACACTGAAGTTTATTTGTGCAGCCCACTGAGTATTGGGGAATCGCTCACTCAGACTTCCTCCTTCCCACTGTTGATATGTGGGGTGAGCCAGCTATCTGCTCTGCCATGTGTCCCCTGCCATGATGAAGCTGCCCCTCAAACTATAAGTTGGAATAAACCCTTTCCTTTTATAAGCTGCTTCTGGTTGGGTGTGTTGTCCCAGCAGCAAGAAGGCAACTGCCACAGTGCTCAATATTAGGGAAATGCAAAGTAAATCCACAAAGAAACACCACTGCGAACTCGCTGGGGTAGCTCACAGAAAAAGACTGTTCATACCAAGTTCTGGTGACAATGTAGAGGAATGGGAATTCTCGTGGTGCTAGTGGAGGTGTTAAATGGGGCAATCACTTCGGAAAACAATGAATACTTACACCATAACCCACCCATTGCACTCCTAAGTATTTATCCTAGAGAAATGAAAGTCTATCTACAATACTTACAGAAACTTAACTGTGAATGCATAATTAGAATGAACTGATAGATGCAACAACATGGATAAATCTCAAAATAATTATGCTGGGGGGTGGCACCAGAGAGATGGCTCAGTTATTTTTTGGGTTTTTTTTTTGGGGGGGTTTTGGTTTTTCAAGGTAGGGTCTCTAGCCAGGCTGACCTGGAGTTCACTCTGTATTCTCAGGTGGCCTGGAACTCACAATGATCCTCCTACCTCTGCCTCCCAAGTGCTGGAATTAAAGGCGTGCGCCACCATGTCTGGCCAGTAAAATAGTTTTTTAAAAAATACTAATTATGCTCATCAAAGGGAACCAGACCCCCCCCAAAAAAAAACAATGAGTGTGATTCATTTTATTTAGAATTGTGGACAATGAAAACTATATGTGGCAGAAAGGAGGAATTACAAAGGGGAGTAAAAAAATTTTAGAGGTGATGTTTATATATATATATATATTTAAATATTTTTATGAGAAAGAGATTGAGAATTGGTATGCCAGGGCCTCTATCTGCTGCAATTGAACTCCAGACACATGTGTCACCTTGTGTGCATGTGTGACCTTGTGCATGCATCACCTTTGTGTGTCTGGCTTAGATGGGATCTGGAGAGTTGAATGTGAGTCCTTAGGCTTCACAGGCAAAATCCTTAACCATTGAGCAATCTCTCCAGCCCAGTTTTTTTTTTTTTTTATCACAGCAGTGCCTTCATGGGTATAGACAAATATAAAATGTATCAGATTGTAAGTCTTATACATGTGCAGTTCATCTCTGACAACTGCATCATGATAAAACTTTAAAAAGAAAATGTGTGGCTGGAGGGATTGCTCAGTGGGTAAAGTACCAGCTGTATTAGCATGAGGACCTGAGTTTGGATCCCCAGAAGCCAGCCACATAGAGCTGAATATGTCTATATACCAACAAGCCTACCCTGAGAAGGGGGCAGAGATGAGAGAATCCTGAAGTTCATGGGCCAACTGGTCTGCAGATTGCAGTAGCTCATAACGAGAGGGACCTTGCCTCTAAATAAGGTGGAGGGCAAGAACCGACACGCGAGGTTATCCTCTGGCCTCCACACATGTGCCTTGCCACGCACACACCTGATTTCGCACACGTGAATACACATACACACTCATAATAAAAAATGTTATGATGGGGGCTAGAGAGATGGCTCAGTGGTTAAGACACTTGCCTGCAAACCCTAATGACCTGAGTTCAATTCCCCAGTACCCACATAAAGCCAGAACCACAAAGTGGCACAGGTGTCTGGAGCTTGTTTGCAGTGGCTAGAGGCCCTGGTGCATGCTCTCTCTCTCTCTCTCTCTGTGTGTCTTCTCTCTGCTTGCAAATAAAATAAAATAGATAAAATATTTTAAAGTTATGATGCTTTGATGTTGGGGGTATACTCAGTGGTAATGTACATTCATGTTATGCAGAAGGTCCTAGAAGGCCCTAGACTCAGTCTCCAGGACCTCTGAACCTCCCCACTCACATATGTAATTTTTGACAGGTTATTTCATGTACCACATTCTTTCTTCAAAAGCTCTTCCCATAGCATCATAAACAATACACGCTGTACCCTATACAACAAAAGTTAAACTGGAGGCGGGGGAGATGGCTCAGTGGGTAAGAGCGCCTGCTGCACAAGCACGAGTGACTGAGATTGCTCCAGTTTAACTAACCAGCACTCACATGAAAAGCTGGGCATGGCCCCACGTGTCTGTCATCTCAGTCCATGTGTGGAAGACACTGGAGCATCCCTGGAGCTTTCTGACCAAAGAAACAGAAGCTCTAGGCTGAGTGAGAGACAGTCACGAGGAAGCAGACAGGTGAGCAGTAGAAGATACCCAATGTTCTCTTCTGCCCCCTCACACATGTACACACGCACATCACATACCATAGTACAATACTCTAAACACGCGCGTGACGCACGCACACACACACACACACACACACACACACACAATAAATAAATAGAAAACAATTCAAAAGCTAAACTGGCTGGGTTTAGTGGCACACACCTTTAATCCCAGCATTCGGGAGGCTGAGGTAGGAAGATCTCTTGTGAGTCCGAGGCCAGCCTGAGACTGCACAGTGAATTCCAGGTCAGCCTGGGCTAGATCCAGACCCTCCCTCAGACAGAAAAACAAACAAACAAACAAACAAACAAACAAACAAACAAACAAGAAAGCAAAAGCACTAAACTGCACAGCAAGCTATGAGTATTACATGAGGAAAGCAGAGCTCTTACCTGTCGGTTCCTCTTCGGTGACAATGATCTGTCCAGTCCAGGGTGCTGAAGGGCGAGCTGAACAGAGACAAACATGAACATCCCAAACACAAGCAAGTGAGTCAACAGTTCTGATAAACACAGATGGGGCTGCCCTAGTTCACACATATATTTTCTTTTTTTAAAAAAATTATTTACTTATTTATTTGAGAGATAGAAAGAGGCGGGGGGGGGATAAAGAGAGAGAGAGAGAGATAATGGGCATGCCAGGGCCTCCAGCCACTGCAAACGAACTCCAGATGTGTGTGCCCCTTGTGCATCTGGCTTACATGGGTCCTGGAGAATCGAACCAGGATCCTTTGGTTTTTCAGGCAAACGCCTTAACTGCTAAGCCATCTCTCTAGCCCTCATATATATTTTCTTAATACATCTTAAAGCGTGTATCAAGTATTGTGGAGGACACACTCCTGTCTTCCAGGAGCTCACAGTCTGCCTCAATCTAGAGTCTCCCTGGACTAAGATGGACTTTTCTGGAATTCTACCTAGATAAGCTAAATAAGCAAACAAACCTATGTTCATACAACTGTTCAACACACATCTCTGGAAACATCAAAACCTTCTCATGCCTTCTTGAGAGATAGAAAATATTAGGAAATATTTTAGGAAAGAAATATTTCATCCTTGATATGTTACACAAATGCAGAAAAGGGCAGGAATGCTGATCAGTGGGGGAGCTCAGTGAAAGTAATTTTACCATTCCATTTTAAAGAGCGTTATCCACAAACAACAACAACAAAATCAGCCTTCATCCTGAGTAAGGAAAATGGAAAGAGACAGGCATAAAGTTAAAGAAGAGATTCATTCTGTAAGTCTGAAAGCATCAAAAAGAGAATGGTCCAGCCAGGCGTGGTGGCACACGCCTTTAATCCCAGCACTTGGGAGGCAGAGGTAGGAGGATTGCCCTGAGTTCAAGGCCACCCTGAGACTACATAGTTAATTCCAGGTCAGCCTGGGCCAGAGTGAGACCCTACCTCGAAAAACCAAAACCAAAAAAAAAAAAAAAAAAAAAGAGAGAGAGAGAGAGAGAGAGAGAATGGTCCAGTCCTGCTTCAACGCAGGGACTTTGCATTGGAGTCTGTGCAAAAACTGAAAGGGAGAAAATAAGACTGTGTTTCTAATACAAACAGAGGAGGAAAGTAGGAGATGGGATTTGCAAACGTAGGAAAGAGGACAGGGAGTCGGATGGTCTGTGAAAGCTAGATTGGAGGACCATTGGACAGTCACAGGTACAGGGAAAAGGCAATGAGATTTTCCTTGCAACCTTGGTGTCAATGCAAGCAACTGCGGTGAAGAATACACGTGTGCACGTGGCATAGACCTGCAACCCTGCCCTGGTTATCCTCCCAAGGGTACTGAGAGGTACCTGGAGGCGTTTGCAATCGTCATAAATGGTAAGTGTGCATGTAGGAGGTGCATCTTACACATGTGTACAAAGCCCACCCCCAATAGGAACCACTGGTCTAGAATGTCACGAGGGCCACTGGAACAGATTAAGATGTTATATCCAACTATTCCACTAATGTCATTTTATGGTCCCTGTTCCTGAGGATGGCATCCTGGAGGAAATGGCAGGTATTTCTGTACAATGTACCCTCGAAGGAGGAATAGATGAAAAGATTAGACTGTCTAAAGGTGACTCAAAATTCTATCTGGGGGCTGGAGAGATGGCTTAGCGGTTAAACGCTTGCCTATGAAGCCTAAGGACCCCGGTTCGAGGCTTGATTCTCCAGGACCCACGTAAGCCAGATGCACAAGGGGGTACATGCACCTGGAGTTCGTTTGCAGTGGCTGGAGGCCCTGGCGCACCCATTCTCTCTCTCTCTCTCTCTACCTGCCTATTTCTGTATCTCTCTCTCTCTCTCAAATAAATAAATAATAAAATAAAATAAAATAATTTAAAAAAAAAATTCTATCTGGGCTGAGATATTAACTCTTAAGGAGAGAATTTCCAGATTAAGAAATTCACCAAATACACTAATAATACAAATGAAATTGTTCTCCAAGCTTTTTGTTTTCATAATTCATTCCACACCACAAAAAAATGCTTAGAGCACAAGGAAAAATTTTCTAAAATAAAGAAAAATTTTAAGAAAATGGGTGAGGAAATAGATAAATACTTTACACACATACACACACCACCACCACCACCAAGATTTTGATTTAAAAAAACATTTCTTATTCTTGTCTCCCTCTAGTGGATGAGAAAGGGATAACCTTGCCTGAAGCCTATTGTAGATTATATATTTTATATGCATATATAAATATACATATATTATATATACATTATACATATATATATATATGCATAGAGAAAATCTGGAGAGATGAGCAGGGCTTACTTTTAAGTCTTGCTTTCTCAGCAGGATCCAGGGCAGCCACAGGCTCAGAAACTCGAGATGGTAAGCTTATTCCAGTATTATTCACAGCTCGAACCCGGAAGATGTAGGAACGACCTTCTATCAGCCCAGTGACTGGAAACCGAGCGAACTTCACAGGCGTATCATTGCATTGCGACCAGCTGTCTGTGCCCACTTCACACCTGAGGGACGAGTGATTGACAAAGGTATGGCTGAACTAACAGCTCCCAGGCACAAACCCATCCAGGTGTTTCTGATCTCTGAGGTTGGCCGTGCAGCCCACACTTGAACTGCAGACACTTCGGTTCCATTCAAACACAGTGTGTCTTATGTAAGTAGAAGAAAGAAGCCTTAGAGCTTTCCTTAACGCCGAAGTGGGCAGATGAAGTGTCGGGGTTTTGTGTGCTAAGCAGAAGAGTTGGGGTTGGGGTAAGACGAGCAGGCAGTTACCCACAGTCTTTACACAGGAGAGGTTAAGGGGGAGGAGTCCACCCACCCGTTGCTCTGGCTAAGGCTTCCAATCTCACTGTTAGTAATTTCTTTCTGTGTCTTAGGCATTTTCTTTTAAAAATAGAATTATTGTTGAACTGTTGGCACCTAAAAAGACAGCTGTTTTCAGCTGGGCATGGTAGTGAGTGCATACCTGTAGTCCTAGCCTTTGGGAAAATGACAACCAAGAGTTTTTGAAGTCAGCTTGGACTACATGATAAGACCTTGTTCCCAAAAACCAAATGCACAAAAAAGTAGATGCGAATTATTTGAACAGCAGTTTGGAAACCAGCTCATCACATGTTCTTATGACATGATCATTGCGTCCTATGCAGAGGAAGGGTGAAGAGGTTACAATAATATGTTTACTTGTTTGAGACAGGGTCTTGCTTAGTAGCCTAGGCTGGCCTTGAACTTGTACTCTTCCTGGCTCTTCTCAAGTGCTGGAATTATAAGTGTATGCCATCATGCCCGGCTATATTTCTTTCTTTAACACACGAGACTGATGAGAGGCAAAAAAAAATTCTCAGGAGAAAAATGAAGCACTTGGAAGCTGATGTCTAGTTGCCTGATCATACAACAGTTGGTACCCAAGGATGGGGAAGGCACTCCTCAAGAGACTTAAGATGGCTCGTATGAGGCTAATGGCTCAATCAACAGAACTTTAGAGACTCAGTGTGTGGTGGAATGATGTAGAATTAGGATAAAGTAACTCCCCCTTTTTTGCATGTGTGTGGTATGTGTGCAGTATGGTGTGTGTGTGTATGTGTGTGTGGTGTATATATATGTATGTGCACTGGACACGTGCTTTCCTCTTCTACATATGCACATATATGCATGAAGGCAAGGAGAGGGGAAGGGGGAGAAAACCAGAACATCTAGTGTTTTCTTTTCTTTTCTTTTCTTTTCTTTTCTTTTTCTTTTCTTTTTTTTGAGGAGAGTCTCGCTCTAGCTCAGGCTGATCTGGAATTCTACCTCTGCCTCCCTAGTGCTGGGATTAAAGGCATGCGCCACCACTCCCAGCTTCCAGAACATCTAGTGTTTCACTAAAAACAACAAGAAAAATCAAGCATGTATCTCTACAGAACTCTCACTGAAGTTAGGGCAGGCACTAACTTATCAATAAAATAGCCCAGGATTGGGCTCCCTCCATCCACGGCCGGCTGCTTCCAGGAGATGATGATGTAATCTTTGTTGGCATCCAAAGCCGCCACATCCAAGGGGGCGGCGGGGGCTCCTTCAATCTCAGCGTCAGCATCTGTAGAGACAGAGGGATCCCGTCAACCCTCCCTGCGTCAGGCTCCACCAGCCCGGCAGGCTGAGATCTTGGTGCACACATTTTCTACCATGTCACCTCAGTAGCTACATCTTGGCTCCAGTGGAGCAAGCTTCAGCTCTTGTAATTTGTTTAGCAACATAACAGGGTGTGCTTTTCACATTCGGGGGTGGGGGGTGGGGGAGGGGAAGGGAAGAATGTGATGTTAGACCAAAGGCTAGCAAAGGCTCTGAAAAGAACCAATGACCTTTGATCATAACCCTTGTTTTCCAAAAAGTTCCACAGGAAAATCTATAGGGAGCTATCAAACAGGTGACTTGTGCCAGAAAGTCAACACATTGGTTGGGTAACGATACCAAGTCTCCCAAAGGATCCACCTGTCCCTTCTGTCACCTGGATGTGTTCATAAGAAAAAGAACCATAGGGCTGGAGAGATGGCTTAGAGGTTAAGCACTTGCCTGTGAAGCCTAAGAACCCCAGTTCAAGGTTCAATTCCCCAGGACCCACGTAAACCAGATGCACAAGGTGGTGCATGCATCTGGAGTTCATTTGCTGTGGCTGGAGGCCCTGGTGTGCCCATTCTCTATCTGCCTCTTTCTCTCTGTCTGTTGCTCTCAAATAAATAAAAATAAACAAAAAAATTTATTAAAAAAAAAGAAAAAGAACCATGGGCTTTGCCTAATCTTACACTAGGCATGACCATTTTGAAGGAGAAAGGAAAACATTGATTTAAACCAAATATAACGGTTAATCTTGATGGTCTATTTTGATCGAATTGAAAGACAAGTAGACTAGAAGATTGGAAGGACATTTTCAGAGACCATTAGATCACAAAGGCTTTGACCTAGTCAATGGTTTAACTCAGTGACTGATTTTTTTAAATTTATTTTTTATTTTTTATTTATTTTTGGAGAGAGAGACAAAGAGAGACAGAGAGGGAGAGGGAGACAGAGATGGGCGCGCCAGCAGTCTCTCAGCTGCTGTGAATGAAATCCAGATGCGTGTGCCCCCTTGTGGGCAAGTGCGCCATTGTGCCCTTGCCTCACTTTGCATCTGGCTAAATGTGGGACCTAGAGATTGGAACCGCTGGACATTGGAACCAGCGTTCTTAGGCTTAGCAGGCAGGCGCCTTAGCCACTAAGCCATCTCTCCAGCCCTCAGTGATTGATTTTTAAAAAATTTTTTAGTTTTGTTTTGTTTTGTTTTGTTTTGTTTTGTTTTGTTTGTTGAGGCAGGATCTCTATCCTAGCGCTGTAGGTGAACTCCAGACAAATGTGCCACTTTGTGTATCTGGTTCTATTCTATATGGACACTGGGAAATCCAACCCGGGCCATCAGGCTTTACACACAAGCCCCTTTAACCACTGAGCTATCTCTTCAGCCCTGGGTTAAAAATGGAATAGACTAATGGCAAATGGACCTGTAGGAGGTGGGGTCTGGTTGGAGGGAGCAGGTCACTGGGATCCTGTCCTGCTTCCTGGTGGCCAGGAGTTGGAGAGCTCTGCTCCTCCAGGCCTTCTGCCACACATAATGCCTTACTACAGACCCCAAAATAAGAAGCCAGTCTCGCATGGGCTGAGAGATCTGAAACCACAAACTGAAATAAATCTTTCCTCTTTCACACTGTTTTTCCAAAAAACTAACACACCAAGAGGACTGTTCCCAAACTGAAGAAACTGGGGAAAATAACAGAGATGATACTCACATCTGAGGCGAGTTTATCTGAGTAAAATTCTAGACTAATATAGGAAATGGAGGGCAGAGAGTGTGTAGGAAGTGAGATCCCCTGAGAGTCGGGTGCCCTCAGGCACGGCTAAATTAGTGAGTCAGAGAAGAAGGGAAATGAAAACTTTCTGTTGGTAAGTCTGTAAGTGAGAATAATTGACACAAGTCGCTGGTGGAGGGGTCTACATTTGCCAGTTCTTCCTGGCGTGTTTAACCAGACTATTATAAATGCAATTGGTAGGAGGGGTTGGAACATATGGGAGCCACTTAGCCAAGGGGGAAACACTCTTGCTGGCTGAGCAATCTTTTCCTATGACCTACACATTTATAACTCTTGAGTTACTAAGGCATATGATATGACTGCAGAAATATTTGCCGACTTCTGAACTTAACAGGTTTGCGTTACGTGTGAAGAGCTCAAATTAGTTGGATTTTGAACATTCTGCTTCGTGGCTCATCAACCAGCAAGGAAGTGTCTCTACAGGGAAAATGTCTCCTGCAGATACCCTGAAGGAGCATGCCAGAAACCATAAAGCCTAAAATGGAATGCAGAATCCCTGTATGGTAGCAGGGACTCACTGTGACAGGTCCTGGAATAATGGGAGCATCCAGGAAGCCATGTGCTAGCATTTTAAATTTTAAAATATTTGTATTTATTTGCACATACATGTATGTGCATGGGTGCATTAGAGTCTCTTGCCATTGCAAACTCATAACCAGACACATGTGTCACTTTTTGTATCTGGCTTTATGTGGATGCTGGGAAATTGAACCCCTGGCCAGCAGGGTTTAACCTGCTTTAACAGCAAGCACCTTTAACCACTGGGCCATCTCCCCAGCTGCCAGGATTATTATTTTTTTTTTCAAGGCAGGGTCTCACTGTAGCCCAGGCTGACCTGGAATTCACTATGAAGTCTCAGGCTGGCCTTGAACTCATAGTGATCCTTCTACCTCCACCTCCCCTTTAAACGCTGGGAATAAAGGCGTGTGCCACCATGCCCAGCCCCCAGCATTATTTTAAAATTTTATTTTATTTTATTTGTATATATATATATATATATATAGAGAGAGAGAGAGAATGAGTGTGCCCGTGCCCCTAGCCACTGCAAACAGACTCCAGATGCATGTGCCACCTTGTGTATCTGGGTTTATGTGGTTCCTGGGGAATCGAACCCAGGTTCTTAGGCTTTGCAGGCAAGCTCCTTAACCACTGAGTCATCTCTGCAGCCCTCCCAGCATTTGTAATAGCATCGTTGCAAGATACCATTCATGAGGTGGGTTTGACACTCTTTCAGGTCTCTTAGGCATTTGTTCACTCATAGATTCATTCATCCAATACTCCTCTAGGTGCTAAACACACAAGTTAAAAAATTAAGGATTGTTCTTTCTCTCACAAAGGCACAACATAACAGAGGAAATTTGCCTGGAATGACCCAGCCCACCTGTGAAGAGCTGTCATAGGACTTGACGTCCAGCAGCTGCCGTGCCGCTCTGGCCCACAGCGCCCATCCAGCCTTAACCCTAGCATTAACTCTTCTGCATGTCTGTCCTCTCTCCCAGACTCCAAACAGCCAAACATCTGGAAGCTGATTCACTGGATCAAAGATTTTGGCCTTGGAGACAGGATATTAATAACTTGTTTTCAACATGTACTTCTGTTATTTATTATAAAAGCAGTATATGATTAGAAAATAGATGATAATAAAAAAATTAAAGTCTCTTTTTGTAAGAGTCCCAGAGCTCCTTCCCCTGTCCCACCTGACTTTTCCTAGACTGGACTTGGGGTTCGGGAACCACTTCCTGTAATGGGAATTGAGCAGACCTCTGGTTTGAGAAGAGGGAATGCCAACCCCCCACCACACACACATACCTCAGCACATCACACAACGCCCCTCCATCACAGGTGAGTTTCTTTCCCCTTCCTATAAAACCTTCTCTCTGGCCCTCTCTTTCTCTCTTAGGCGCTCTCTTTCCTTCTCTTTCTTCTTCTCTCCCTTCCCGCCTGTCTCTCGCCTCTTAAAATCGAGTCATGAACTCAAGAAATGGTTTATCTTGATGCCTCTCTCCCGCCCCACAACTTAACACTTTTAATTCTTTCACTCAGCAGTAAGTGTTACTAATATATTGGCCTAACCTTTCTGGATTTTCCCCCCATATTAATAAACAAAAAAATGGTTTCTTTTCCTGGGACAGGGTTTTGCTAAGTAGCTCAGGCTGCTCTTGAACTCAAAATCCTCCTGCCTCAGTTTCCTGACTGTTGGGATTATATGTATGTGCTTCCACACCTGGCAAAAATGATAATGATGAAGAGAACGGTTAGTACCTGGTTTCTAAGACAGGGCTTCATTCTAGCCCCAGGTTGGAATTTGTGGTAATCCTCTTGCTTTCAGCTCCTGTATGCTGGGATTACAGGCCTATGCCACCATGCCTAGTTAAAAATGACTGACTTTTAAATAGTACAGAGTCAGACCATATAACCTCCATGAAAACTGATTTTATTGACACATTTACCTACCAATAAGTATATTTCCATAATTATAAGTGTATATGCTTACACTATTAGTTTTCATTGCTATGTGACGGCCCATTGTTTATATGAAATATCTCTATTATATATATATATATATATATATATATATATATATATATATATATTCACTTCATTTTTAAAGCTCACATACTGATGGATATAAAAAATTCTTCTCATTTCCTGCAATGAATTTTAAAATGTTTTATTTTATTTTTGTTTATTAGAGAGAGGGAAGGAGAGAAAGGCAGAGAGAGAGAGAGAGAGAGAGAGAGAGAGAGAATGGCATGCCAGGGCTTCTAGATGCTGTAAACAAACTCCAGACACATGTGCCACCTTGTGCATCTGGCTTACATATGTACTGGGGAATCAAACCTGGGTCCTTGAGCTTTGCAAGCAAGTGTTTTAACCACTAAGCCACCTTTCCAGCCCATGCAATACATTTTTAGTAACCTTTGTCCCCTTTGTTCCTAGAACTCAAATAGATGGGCTGTGTGGTTTAAATAGATAATTATGGGCAAGAAAGATGGCTCAGTGGTTAAGAGTGCTTCTTGTGCAAGCATGAGGGCTTGAGAGGACCTGAGACCACTTGAGTTTGAATCTCCAGAACCCTTGTAAACAGCTGCACGTGGCCATCTCTCCTCATTGCATTTTTTTATTGCTTCCATTACTGATGAAATTTTTTTCATGTCCTCAATTATACTTGCAGATCTTCCTCAATGACATTTCTATCCTCTGTCACTTTATGACTTCTCTCTCTGCATGTGTGTGTCAATGTGAATGTATGTGTGAGAGCAAGGAACAGATGAAAAGAATCAGTATGCAACAAAATGATAGCATATTATTTATTATAGAGAGAGAGGAAAGAGAGAGAAAGAATGGGTATACCAGGCAGGGCCTCTAGCTACTGCATATGAACTCCAGACACATGTACTACCATGTACATCTGGTTTACTTGTGTACTGGGAAATTGAACCTGAGTCCTTAGGCTTTGCAGGCAAGTACTTTAACCATTAAGTTATCTCTCCAGCCCTAGATTTTCTTTTTCATTTGTATCATCTATATTTTCATCATGACAATGAACATATGTTAGCTATGTGGTAGTTTGAATATAAAATGCACCCATAGCCTCATGTATTCTGAGTACTTGTTTCTCAGCTGGTGACAATTTGGGACAGTTGTTGGGCTTTTTTGAGAGGTGGACCTTTGCTGAGGTCAATGGGGGCAGAACCTGAGGCTTATTGGTCCAGACCACTGGATGTTCAGAGCTTGATCTTCCTTGTTGCTTCTTTGAGCTGATGTGACAGGATGTGATGCTCAGTTGGGTGCTTTGCCATGTTTTTCCTGCTATGATGAAACGTCCACTCAAAACTATAAGCCAAAATAACCCCTTTCCTTCCACAAGCTGCTTCTGGTTGGGTGTATTTTTCCCCCATCAATGAAAAGGTAAGTGCTATACTATATAGGAAAAACCTGGCTACATGTACACAGCTCTGAGGTACCATGGTGCATTATACACAGATCAGATGATGCTGGTGTGCAAGCTATTTTCTAAACAACACATCCCAGAGTGCCAACAAGCATGCATTGAAATGCATTGAAAGGCTTTATCCAACTCCGCAGACAGCAAGTTTAAAGACACACAAGATACGAGTTGAAACACTTTGGCACTTTCCGAAAAAGTTAAGTATAAATATATCCTATGATCCAGTAATTCTATATATAGAAATGAAAAGCTGTCCCATACATATGAACATAAATATTCATAGCAGAATTATGCTTGAAAGCTGAAGAGTGAAAACAATCTAGCTGTCTATCAACTGATGAATGTATAGACAATGTGGGGTGCGTCTTACGGTGGAATACTAACTTAATAACAAAAAGGAGTAATTGTGGCTGGGTACATGCCTTTAATCCCAGCACTCGTGAGGCTGAGGTAGGATTGCTGTGAGTTCAAGGTTACCCTGACACTCATAGTGAATTCCAGGTTAGCCTGGGCTACAGTGAGACCCTACCTTGAACCTCCCCCCTCACAAAAAAAAAAAAAAGAGTGACTAATGATCTCAAAGAGGAATTTATAAGCTGACAGTGGCCTTGGAAAGATGTCTTCATCACGTCTCCCCATCAGAGACCCCCTCAAACAATAGCTCCCACTGGACAGCAGTGCATACTCCTTGCTTAAGTCTGCGTGCCTGGCACTGAACATGGACCCTCCACAACCAGTGGTTTTCACCCTCAAATGTTCCACAACTCCCCCCCACACACCCCACTTCCTATTCACAGTTTGGGAATACACAGCAAACCCATCCCAAAGGCAATTGTAAGTGAAGCCTTCCCAGGCCAGCACAGGCCAGTAAAAACCCCGCATAAACCAGGCATAGTGGCTCTCGCCTTTAATCCCAGTTCTCGGGAGGCAGAGGTAGGAGGATCGCCATGAGTTCAAGGCCAGCCTGAAACTACATAGTAAATTCCAGGTCAGCCTGGGCTAGAGTGAGACCCTACCTCGAAAAATAAAAGGGGAATAATTGCCGATACATGTTACAACATACGTGAACCCCAAAGAAGGATGACACAAAAGACCACAAATAGCCAAAAATGTTTATGTGGGTCCTGGGAATCAAACTAGAGCTGTCTCTCAGGCCTCGTGCTGGTAGAGAAGGGCTCTCAAGCCCAGGAAGATTTAAAAAAATATATATTTTAGTTTTATTTATTATTTGAGAGAAAGCCAGTTAAGAGAATGGCCACACTCTAGACACAGGTGCCACCTTGTGCATCTGGCTTTACGTGGGTACTAGGGAATCAAACCTGGGTCCTTTGGCTTTGCAGGCAAGCACCTTAACTGCTAAGCCATCTCTCCAGCCCAGGAAGATTTTTTTAAAGGCTCTTTTATCATTACAGGGACATCTGATTTGGCCTCTGTGCTTTAAATGTGGTCGGGCAGTCTGCTGTTTTTGCTAGGTCTTACCTCTCACGAAGACATAAGCACTGTATTGTTCATAATATTCTCCCATCCGTACACGGAGTGTATAGAGGCCTTCATCTTCTTTGTTGAGATGGGAAAACGTCAGCGTTGCTCGATCTCCACTCCACAGTGCTTGCACCCATTTTGATGGAGAAATGGGTGCTCCTAGGTTTTAAAAAAGCAAGCATATTAATTGATGTTTCCTCTGTAATTTCCCTTTTCTCCCATCCCCCTTGCTCTTATTGTTCCTCCTTTTCTGCATTGAAAGTTGTTTGGGAGCCTCTTTATCATTAAACCATTCTATCATGTTTCTACTAGTAAAATACTAGACAAAGTGAGAGGCTCAAAGTCCAGTGCAAAACCGAATTGTAGAACTCTGTTCAAAAGCAGAAAACTTCAGTTATAAGACTTTGTTGTTTTAAAATTCAATATGGTCAGGCACAGCACTGGGGCGGCAGAGGTAGGAGGATCGCTGTGAGTGTGAGGCCATCCTGAGACTACCTAGTGAACTCCAGATCAGCTTGGGCTAGAGCAAGACCCTACAGTGAAGAAAAAAAAAATTGAATAAGAAAACAACATGGTAACTTTACTAATGTACAGAGTAGCTAAATGTGCCTACAATTTTTAATTTTAACTTTTAAAAATTGAATCCTCTCTACAAATAAACCCAGGAAGACTTTAAGATAAACAAAGTGATGAGAATTGCTCTATCCATGTCGCACATCCTGTCAGTGAGAAGGTTAGTGTGAACCTAAAAGTTAAAAAGTGCCTAGCAGGGAAATGCAGTCATTTGGTTTCAATGAATTTTTTATACTACATTGGATAAAAGGGCACAAGTAGGTCAGAGAAGGCACAATAGTCCTGCTTGCTTCTCATTTGTCTGTATTAGACCTCACATTTTAGCAATTGAAAAGCTTGAGCTTTAGCATAAAAATCACAGGTCTGGAGACCTCCCAAGGCCAGATGGGGATGGACCCTTCTCTCCTGAAAGGTCTAATGTGTACATCTGTTGGAAGGGCAGAAACTGCGCACGTCTGGATGGGAGATTTATGCTCTTTTGTAAGTCTAGTGCATCAACCAGTCAACTTGTTTTTTTTTTTTTTTTTGAGGTAGGGTCTCACTCTGGCCCAGGCTGACCTGGAATTAACTATGCAATCTCAGGGTGGCCTTGAACTCCTACCTCTGCCTCCCGAGTGCTGGGATTAAAGGCGTGCACCACCACATCTGGCCTAGTCAACTTGTTTTTATAAGACTTTTATTTCCTTTTCCTCCATTTGGTCTAGAGCATTGCTTAGACTTTAAATAGAATTCAAGCAGGTCTTTAAAAAGGAAATAAAATCTTTGTTTCTTTTTATTTTCCTTTCTGTTTTTGTTGTTGTTGTTGTTGTTGTTGTTGTTGTTTGTTTGGTTGGTTTTTTTCAGGTAGGGTCACACTCTAGCCTAGGCTGAACTGGAATTCATTGTGTAGTTTTAGGATGACCTCAAACTCACAGCCATCCTCCTACCTCTGCCTGCCTAGTGCTGGCATTAAAGGTGTGCACCACCATGCCTGGTGAATGTGGCATGTTTATACACTACAGTTTTATTATAGAGATGTTGATGGACAGGTACATGTTTGTATGTCACATGGCTAGGATTATTGGTGTGTGCCACCATGCCCAACCCTTGTTTCTTTTTCACACCCATGTGCCATGGTGCTTGACTGAAGTAAGCAGGGCAAGAGTCATAGGACTGCAAGAATTGCTGTTGCACAAAGATAATTTTTAGCTCTTGGTGTCCATATGGACATCAGGTGGCTTACACATTTTATATGAAGGATACATTTACTAGAAAATATAGCCTTTATCACATTAAAGCAAGGTATCTGAGGTCTGGATTTCCTCTGCTAGTTAATGAATGTCACGATTCTATTATTTCATGGGCTATACATATTTTTAAACCTTTTAACAATTTCTATGGTTTTGAAATAGTTTGTGGGGGCAGGGCACCCCAAAAGTCAAAGTCTGTAAGGGGGAGAACCTGGTTCTTCCTTATCTCCTTTCCCCTAAAGCAGTCTTTACAGCCTCCACTTTGCTAGAGGCCAGGAGCACAAATGGAGAATCTGGTTTTCTCTCATCTCTTTCTTTCCTAGAGGAGAAAATACACAGATGAGATCTCTCTCTTTGCTGGGAACCTGGTGGTGCCTGGGCAACTGAGATGGAGCTGGATTTACCACTCAGTCCCAATCCAGTAAACACCCATTAAAGACCCATCTGGATCTCTAGGCCGGCTTTCCTATTTCCTGGAACCCCTTCTTGGTCAAGAGCACTATCTTCTCCTAAGCTCTATCTCTCTAAATTCTATAATAAAATCTTTTTAAACTTAACCTTCTATGGTCTATGAATTTCGTTCATAAGACAAGAACCCTGTGAGCCAGGCATGCTGGCACACACCTTTAATCCCAACATTTGGGAGGCAGAGGTAGGAGGATCGCTGTGAGTTTGAGGCCACCTTGAGACTACATAGTGAATTCCAGGTCAGTCTGAGCTAGAGAGAGACACTGTCTTGAAAACAAACAAACAAACAAACAAACAAACAAACAAACAAACAAAAAGAGCTCAGTGGCCAATGAGTGGTGGATGTTTTGTGCGTGTGTGAACTTCCAGCATTCTAACTCCTGAGTTACAGCCCAACTAAGAGCTGAGACTCTCAACCTCAATTCAAATTCTCCTATCAGAGTCATGATATCTATGGAGGAAAAGGACTTTACCAAATAAACTCATCTTCCAAAGTGACTATATTTGCTTTTTATAATTGATTCCACATGTTGTTTGATGATAGGAAATCTAGTCTTCACAAATCTATTTGAAAGTGTTACGACTTTGATACATCTGTCGACACCTGCCCTAGCAGGTCATGTGCTCTGATTCTACAGGTTGTGGAACCCACCCCCAGGCACCCATGGGTTAGAAGTCAAATGAGACTTCATGCTGCAGACTCACCATTTCTGTACCACTGCACCTCGGGTTGGAAGTGCTTAATCTCAGGAGTGATCACCACACGACAGCCCAGACTCATTGTCTCTCCTTCTCTCCCAAAGGATACATCAAACTTGTCGTCAAAGTGGATCTCAAACTTGGACGCATAACCATAAGGGGTCACAGCGACTGGGTGCACAAAAATTAAGAAGTAATTTATGCTTGTTCTCATCAAAGAGACACAGCCTTTTAATTAGCATAGGAAGAAAGGTGTTAGGACAAAATTAACCGAACAACTAATCTGGACAAAAGTTAAACTCCATATCAGAGGTATATAGGACACATGTGTATCATTGGTAGAGAAATCATTGCTTCATCGATTGCATAAACTAAATTATTTTATTTATTGTCATAAGAAATAGAATCTAGCCGGGCGTGGTGGCTCACTCCTTTAATCCCAGCACTCGGGAGGCAGAGGTAGGAGGATCACCATGAGTTCAAGGCCACCCTGAGACTAAATGGTGAGTTCCAGGTCAGCCTGGGCTAGAGTGAGACCCTATCTTGAAAAATCAAAAAAAAAAAAAAAAAAAAAAAAAAAAGAAAAGAAAAGAAAGAAAGAAAGAAAGAAATAGAATCTAAAGGGTTAGGTTTAATGTCTCAAATGCAAATTAATATCACATTTAGCCTACACTTGCTTAGCTGAAATATATAAGCTTTTTAGTTTTAGATTTTGAATTAATTTAAACATTGTTGCTTACCTTGTGGGACAAAATAGCCATGTCAATTACTTGGAAAAGAGTTTTTCAATAAGTTGCTTCAATTTCTCTTATAATTTGAGTTAAAATGTTATAAGGAACATTGATGGGAGAAAACTGAAAGGTTTAAAATAGCCCAAAAAAGATTATTGTCAGAAACTTCTAGATTAAAACCTTTCCCTCCCATAAGCTTTCTGGTTGGGTATTTTGTTCCAGCAACAAGAAGGTAACTGCTACAGTGATTCTGTCCCCTGAGAGTTGAGAGATTCAGCTTGATCAGACCCTGGGTTGCTTCCAAAGCTGCCTTAGGAAGTAGCGAGAAGCAGCCAGACCCTGCTGGAAATGCCTGCAGATTGTCACTGCTGGGTTCTCTGCATATCTGGGATTGGACTTGGCCTTCAGAGGTAGTTTGCGGGTTCACTAGGAAGCCGGTTTTCATCACCAGAAGATACAATGCCCCTCTGTCACTGCCTCAACCCTTTATCATAGCTACTTTTTATCTGGGAGGAAAGGGTTTAGGCAGCATTTGGAAAATCTGCTGGCCAAATCCAGTCTGCTTCCTATTTAGTACCATTAAGAATGTGGTTTCCTGGGCTGGAGAGATGGTTTAGTGGTTAAGGTGCCCACCTGCTAAGCCTAAGAATGCCTGTTCGATTCTCCAGGTCCCACATTTAGCCAGACACAAAGTCACACAAGGGTGCAATGCCGCACTTGCCCACAAGGGAGCACATGCATCTGGAGTTCATTCACAGTGGCTGAGAGGCCACTGGTGTGCCCATTCTCTATCTCTTCTCTCCCTCTCTTTCTGACTCTATCTCAAAAAAAAAAAAAAAAAAAAAAAAAAAAGAACGTGTTTTTCCAACTGCCAGGCATGGTGGTACATGCCTTTAATCCCAGCACTCAGGAGGTGGAAGTAGGAGGATTGCTGTGAATTTGAGACTACATAGTGAATTCCAGGTCATCCTGGGCTAAATGGAGACCCTACCTGGTAAAACCAAAAAAAAAAAAAAAAAGTGTTTTCCACCAGGGAGATGGCTCAGCTATTAAAGGTGCTTGCTTACAAAGCCTGCTGGCCTGGGTTCAATTCCCCAGCCACCCACATAAAATCAGGTGCAAAAAGTGGCACAAGCATCTGATGTTCATTTGCAGTGGCAAGAGGCCTTTGAGGTTTGTTAGCCCAGCTGCAAGCCCAGGACTTAGACTACTTCCACTCAGATATGTAACAAAATGGGAGCCAGCTTCTTGCTCACGTCACACTTTCTCCGCCATGATGAAGTTTCCCCTAAAACTGTAGGCCTAAAATACACCCTCTCTTCTCATCAGCTGCTTCTGGTTGGGTGTTTTGTCCCAACACTGAGACAGTAACTGCAGCAAGTGTGCAATTGTCTTTCTCAGTTTCACACAGAAAGACTTAAAAGCATTTGCTATTTTTAGCTCCAACACCTGGGCTTTCATAAAACCAGAACAAAGCAATTGGACCCAGAAAGAGAATAGCAGTCAATGAATATAAAAGCAACAGCAAGGGCTGGAGAGATGGCTTGGCAGTTAAGGTGCCTGCCTGCCAAGCCTAAGAATGCCTGTTAGATCTCCAGGTCCAATGTTTAGCTGGATGTAAAGTGACGCAAGCATGCAATGCCACACTTGCCCACAAGAGGGCGCACACGTCTGGCGTTCATTCACAGCAGCTGAGAAGCCTCTGACGCACCCATTCTCTCTCTCTCTCTTTTCTCTCTCAAAAGAAATAAAAATAAAAATAAAAAAGCAACAGTGATAAGCTAACTGTGGATATACAGTAGGTGGTATGTCCATCCTGGCATATACTATGTCTTAAATATTATGCATGTTGCTGGGTGTAGTGACTCACGCCTTTAATCCCAGCACTCGGGAGGATCACCGTGAGTTCGAGGCCACCCCGAGACTACATAGCGAATTTCAAGTCAGCCTGGACTAGAGTGAAACCCTACGAGAATGCGTAAAAGAAGGGCAGGGGGAGGGTCAATCTAAATTCAAGATATTGTGAATAAGACTTATGTAAACCTACTTTTTTGAATAATGGCACATCTAGAAGCTGTAGACTGTTACTAGAAAATGTTCAGTGCCTGGGATGGGATACCTTCCAGTGAGCTGTTGGCCAAGGAGGTCCTGGTAGCTTCCAAAACATTAAAGGCTTTTGCCAAAGCCCTTGGTTTCCCTTGAGAAACAGATAGTAAGACCCTATTGCTGAAGACATCTCTCGCCTGAGAGGCAAGGTCACTGAGAAAGCAAGCTGGTGCAGAGCAGAAAACCTTCTCCCTGTAGACCAGCCAACTGAAAGCTGGAAAAAGCTGCACTGCATGCAGCCGTATGGGAGACAGAAGTCATCAGCAGTGAAAACAGTGGATGCTGAATATTCAAGCTTGGCCAGACAGGCCCAATGACCGAACGGGTGCAATAGTGGCATGTCTACTCTTGGGGTAATCAACTGCTCCATAATTGGACTGGAGGCCTTCTCTACGGGAGGGAATACATGCCTGGTACTGAAAAACCTAAGCAAAAGTCTATGGCAGGTGAGGTTGTGAGCCTTAGGGGTATAAAGCCTGCTCTTGTCTGACTAACTGTATATATTATTCCCACCAAGCTGCCCTGGGGGCACTACACTTAATGTTCATGTTCATGTATTAATGCTACTCTCACTTCTGGTTAGAAAAGCTTCTCTTTTCAGATGGCAATGACCACTGGGATCACCAAAAGGCAATATAGTGCTGAGAAGAAGGGATAGAGGAGTGCCCAGCACTGAAACACCTCTGTCACACCCTCCAAGGCTCAGGGACCATTGGGGAAGAAGGGGCGGAGAGAATGGAAGAGCCAAAGGAAGGATTTGACTTCTTACAATGCAACTGCCCAGACAGAAATTGGCCTTGATATCCATGACCTTGCAGTGCCTAGCAATACCATCACAAGACCCTCAAAATAGAAGAAAAAGATGATGACATCAAATTAAAAGAAAGACTAATGGAGAGAGGGAGAGGTTGTGATGGAGATTTGTGTTCTAAAGTGGAATGGGGGGAGGGGAGGGAAATATCATATGTTTTTTGTATGTAAATATAGAAGGTGTCAATAAAAAATTAATAATTAAAAAAAACAGCCAGGCGTGGTGGCGCATGCCTTTAATCCCAGCACTTGGGAGGCAGAGGTAGGAGGATCACCATGAGTTCAAGGCCACCCTGAAACTACATAGTGAATGCCAGGTCAGCCTGGACTAGAGTGAGACCCTACCTTGAAAAACCAAAAAATAATAAATAAATAAATAAACAAAAAAGCATGTATTATGCATGTATTTTTAAGTATTTTAGCATGTTGCTTCACTAAATTCAAGAACTCACAACATCCTTTGGACATTAACATTATTAGGCTACATTTCACATAAAGGTGATATTTAGCAAATGTGCTGCTAAACTTACAGCTGAGGGGCATGGTGGAAGTCCTGAATGGAAGTGTGCCTCATCAAATTCTCCCTTATATCCTAGAGAAGAAAAGAGAAACCCATGTTAACTGCTTTATGATGGACTTTTTCTTTTAGCATGGGTGGACATTTTTTTAAATACACTTAGAATAACACAAATGTGGCAAACCTACTCTTTACCACAACTGACGCATATGCTGAGACCTCTCCTTTAACGTTCATGGCCGAGGCCCGGTACTGAGCTGTGTCTTCAAAGTCACATCTGCAAGAATAAATGGGAGTGAGTAGCCATCAGGGTGACAGTCTGTGGTAGTTTGAGTGTAGAGTGTCCCCCACAGCCTCATGTGTCTGTGATTAAGCCTGGTGGAGTCTTTGGGAGGCAGGGCCTTGGGAGAAAAGGTATGTCACCTTGAGGTTGGTTAGTCCAGTCCTACTGTGTGCTTACTAGCGAGCTCACTCTTGCTGCTCCGGCCCCATGCTCAGGTGTGAAGATGTGAGCTGGCTGCCTGCTCTGCCTTGCTTTCTCCACCACAGTTAAACTTCCCCTCAAAACTGTCAGCCTGGGGCTGGAGGGATGGCTTAGCAGTTACAGCATTTGCCTGCAAAGCCAGAGGACCCAGGTTTGATTCCCCAGGGTCCACGTTAGCCAGATGCACAAGGGGGCACACGCGTCTGGAGGTCGTTTGCAGTGGCTGGAGGCCCTGGTGCACCCATTTTCTCTTCCTCTCTCCCCCCCCCTTCCCTGCCAAATAAATAAATAAATAAATAAATAAATAAATAAATAAATAAATAAATAAAAATTTTTAAACCTATCAGCCTGAAATCAACCCTCTCCTTCCCTGTGCCACTTTTGGTTGGGTGTTTCGAACCAACAACCAGAAGTTAAGTGCTACATAGTCTTATAATTATCATCTGCTTTACCAGAGAATTCTTTGCTCACATATCAGATGGTGGCTGATAAATGTGGTTCTTGGGGCTTTCAATGAAGGGACTATTTCTGAGCTAGTACTGGTGGGATGTTATATGGCCCAAGTGACCTACTAAGTTTGATGAAGCAATAGATGGGAAGGGAATACCTATTATCCACTGTGACCTTAGCCTTGGTTCAATTAAAATATATTTTAAAAAATAAACAGAGTTAACAAAGTGCTATGTGTATAAATTACATGGTGAAATGAGCAAATGAAGTCACACATGTAGTTTTGAAGCAGGTAATGAAACTGAGAGTGAGGCCTCCTTACTGTCCTACCCTTGGAGGTGGCTTTCAGGCCTGGGGGCACCAGGAAAACAGGGAAGAGGAAGAAGTAGAACCCTGTTATATTTATTATATTAATTATACCATTTATTTATGATATTATATTATTATATCCCGCAGCCTCCCTGAGCCACCAGCAGCCAGGCTGGTCTTCTATACCATTCTTGTTGTTCTGTGTCCCAGTGTCAAAACAGAATTGACTTATACTAAATTCTACTGATGCTCAGGCTTCACTTGACGTTTCAGCCTGCAGTCTAATGCAAGAAATGTCATGTCTGTGTTCCTCTAGGTTATGGTGCAGACTTTGAATGTCTTAAAAATGGAACTAGGGGGCTGGAGATATTGCTTAGTGGTTAAGGCACCTGCCTGCTAAGCCTAAGAACACCCCTTTGATTCTCCAGGTCCCACATTTAACTAGACACAAAAAGTGACATAAGGGCACAATGCCACACTTGCCCACAAGGGGGCACATGTGTCTGGAGTTCATTCACAGCAGCTGAGAAGCAGCTGGTGCGCCCATTCTCTCTCTCTCCCTCTCAAATAAAAAAATGGAACGAGGAGAAAATGAAGTCATGGTGAGATGAAAAGGCTGAGGTTTTTGAATGACATACACACACACCAAAAAGAGTGTTTTGTGTCCACCCACACCAGTTCCCGTGTGTTTGTTTCTTAGGGTTTAGTTTCATTCATTATGAACTTCCTCTTCTTCCTCCACCTCCTCCTCCTTCTTCTTCCCTTTTTTTTTTTCCTTTGAGATGGGATCTTTAGTATCCCGGGTTGGCATTAAAGGCTCTCCCTTCCAAATATTAACCAGGCTCAACTCTGCTTAGCTTCTGAAATGAGATGAGATTGGGCATGTCCCGTGGTCTGGCCATAGACTGACAATGAACTCTCTATGTAGCCAAGGATGACCTTGAACTTCTAATCCTTCTGCCTCTACTGCTCAAGTGCTGGGATTACAAGTTCATATCAGGGCTTCCTGCATGTTAGGCATGCATTCTACCAATTAACATACATCTCCAGCCCTGTCATAAAGGTTACTTCTTGCTGAAATTTTACAAACATTAGAACCATAATTGATTTCTCAGCTATTTATCTTTGACAGTCACAGTCATGTGACTTCAGATCAGGGTAGTACTTGGGGAACAGCTCAGGGCTCCAGGGTTCTGTTGGGAACCTGGTAATGCTTGGACCAGTTCCTTGATCTCTGGAGAAAGCTGTAACTCTCTTGAGGATGGAATGATAGCAATTTCCCTTTTATATTTTAGCACACTAGGGTTTTATCTGAACCAAAACTGGTTCAGTGTTTCACCCACATACTAGGTTTGAATTTTCAAACCAGCTTGAGACATGATCCATTTGGGGGAGTTCCATTCTCAAATTTTGCTTTGGGGATTTTGCTTTTACCCCTAAATATCCCCAAATCTAACCCTGTCTCAGGTATGTTGGTCAGCAAGGTGCAGTTTTTATTTATGAGAGAGAGAATGGGCATGCCTGGGCCTCTAGTCACTGCAACAAACTCTGGATGCATGTGCCACCATGTGCATCTGGCTCACGTGGGTTCTGGGGAATCAAACCTGTGTCCTTAGGTTTCGCTGGCAAGTGCCTTAAACACTAAGTCATCTTTCCAGTGCAAAAGGTGTGGTTCTGATAGCTCTTGGTGAGCTGGAAGAAAGAACATTATCTCCAAGTCTAGCCTACATTCAATGACCCCCACCCAGGCTCCATGGCCGCTGCTGGTTGAAAGCAAATGAATGTGACGGTGATGTTGGCTTGGAATCTATAACAATGCCTGAGTAGAAATGCCTATCTATGCCACTTATTTTCTTACTAAATTCTAAGAAAAATGTTCCTGTATACAGAGAGATAAATTAAAAGACATGTCTGTTTTTTTCTCATCATCTTTGACTAAATTTAAATAGTAGATCATTTTCTGGAGGTTGTGGTAAAGATTACTGTGTCTGTTATCTTATAGGTTTGCATCCACAGAAGAAATGTACTTGAATGTCCTGCTATGCTCAGCACTGGGAAGAAGAGGGGTGAGGGGCTGTGAGCTGGCCTGGTGAGGGGCTTCTTTGAGTGACTGTTGGGTCACACACACAGACGCTAATGTTCTCTTACGTGTTAATCTCCAGCGTGTGCATTCCATATCTACTTTCAATGATATACTTTCCAGGGTTTGCATGGACATTTATTGGTACCTGGTTTTTATACCTGTAAGATAATAGAAACAAAATGAATAGACTGGGATATAAATAACTTCATGAACGCACACATACACATGCACACAATTTTTGTTCCTATAGACATACCTTCTATAAATGAGACTCTACAGGTTCATCTACCCAATAAATATAAATTAGATGAGCTTAAATAACATTCACAATCACTACAATAAAACGTCTTTCTGAAGTGTTTTCTCCTCTTCCACAAAGTGTACAGGAAAAAATATGGGCCACACACAATATGGATACATGTACAGAACATTAATGAAAAAATCCAGTTAAGAAATATTAAATAGTATATGGGAGCTTGGAGATTGCTCAGTGATTAAAGGTGCTTGCTTGCAAAGCCTGTCAGCCCAGGAGTTCATTTCCCCAGGATCCAGATAAAGCCACAAAGTGGCACATGCATCTGGAGTTTGTTTGTAGTGGCAAGAGACCCTGGTGCACCCATTCTCACTCTCTCTCTCCTCACAAATAAATAAATAAGTAAATAATTTTTTAATTAAAAAGTGGTGCAAAGCCAGGCATGGTGGCACACGCCTTTAATCCCAGCACTCAGGAGGCAGAGGTAGGTAGATCACCATGAGTCTGAGGTCACCCTGAGACTACATAGTGAATTCCAGGTCAGCCTGGACTAGAGTGAAACCCTACCTTAAAAAAAAAAAGTGGCTGGGTGTGGTGGCACACGCCTTTAATCCCAGCACTCAGAAGACAGAGGTAGGAAGATCGCCATGAATTTGAGGCCACCCTGAGATGACATAGTGAATTCCAGGTCAGCCTGGGCTAGAGTGAGACCCTACCTCAAAAAAAGAAAAAAGGGAAAAAAAAAGTGGTGCAAGCATTTGGCATTCATTTGCAGCTGCAAGAGACCCTGACACACACACATACACACACATACACACACATGTGTGCAAATAAATACTTAAAACAATTTTTAAAAGAAATGTTACTGCTGTATATAAATTACAAAACCAGGAATACTAATTAATACTGCTGTGGCAGTTTGAATGTGTGTCCCCCAATAGACTCAGGTGTTTCATTAAAACTTGGATTTCCACTGGAAGAGAAGTCACTGGGGTGGACTGAACTTCCAAGAGCAAGGTGTAAGAGAGGCCTGCACTCTGCCTGGGACCTGCTTGTGGTGCTGGCTCTTTGGTGGGTCTCTCTCTCTTTCTCTCTCTGCTTGGATCTATGAGAGGGAAAAAGCCAGATTTGTTGCCATTATGGAACTTCCCCTGGATCTATCTGTAAGCCTGAAAGAAATCTCTTCCTCCTCTAAACTGTGCTTGATTTGGAAATTCATCCCAGCAACGTGAAGCTGTCTGCAACACTGCTGAAAGTTGAATAGTGATTTTTTTTTTTTCTAGGTGGGATGAGGGACATGAAGGGGGTGTCCTAGGTTCACTGATTTGGATGCTGGTCACATGGGTGTACATGGTCTGACAAAATTCACCCAAACTCTGTATTTATATCACCAATATATCTTTTTTTTGAGGGGGGGGGAGAGAGTCAAAGAGAGAGGCAGAGAATGGTGCGCCAGCAGTCTCTCAGCCACTGTGAATGAACTCCAGATGTGTACGTCCCCTTGTGGGCAAGGGCAGCATTGCACCCTTGCATCACTTTGCATCTGGCTAAACATGGCACCTGGAGAATTGAACGTGCATTCTTAGGCTTAGCAGGCAGGCGCCTTAACCGCTAAGCCATCTCTCCAGCCCCGAATATATCATTTTTTGTATGGACATTATACTTCAATTAAAAATGTAGGCTTTTAGTGGTGTTATAGAGTGGAAGACTTTGTGTCGGGGGTTGTTGTCTATCTGTGTGGGATGAGAGAAAAAAATATTCCTTCTGCTAACAGACTCATGTGTTATTTTCAAGAATAAAGTCATTGTGTTGAAAGGTCATGATAGTCAAAGGATTTATTCTATGTCATAAACAAACATGGCTCTGGTCCTGGGGGACCTTATAAAGCGTGAAAGGGACTTCTGAAAGCTCCATTTGTGTTTCTACCTCTCAGCTCCCAGAAGGCAGGCCATGCAGAGAGGACTGCTCTCTCCCAGAAACATCAACTTTGGTAGTTCTCCCTAGCACACAAGGAGTCAACACGACACTGACCAAACGAATGAGTGACACTCGAGTTGGCTTCTAGTCAACAATGTTGTTCATATCTCTATAAAGTTTGAGTTAAAATGGTATTTTGCAACTCCCAAGGTTGCCTCACCCTCCCTGCCTTCTAGTACTATTCGCCTTAGCACCCTCATGCCCTTGCCCAGCTAAAGCTCAACTCTTCTTATGTGACCACCTGGCAAAGGAAACTGGTTTAAAATACACAGCACTTGACCTTTCTCTCCTGTGGAAATTTTAGATGCTTATGAACGAACTCCTGTTCAAAGCATTGGAAAGGATTAAGTCAGGAAGGGACTTCATGCTCTCCTGCAAGGAGTCTCCCTACGGTGTGCTCAGGCTTGGATTACTGGAAACTAGCTGCCTTCAGTATTAAGTCAGAGGAGAAAAGAAGGCTTTTTTTTTTTTTTTTTGCCTGCCCTTTACATACTTCAGAGCTTGCTGTTTCTGGAAAGTGAATTCCAAACTGGCTACTCACCCACTAGTTTTGGAGAGTAATTTACACCCTGTGACTATTTCTCAAAGCTTCCTTGAGTCCATGTGAATATTCAGATGGACACCATTTGACTTACCATGACTTTCATGTGGTTTATGAATTTTTTTTGAGAGAGACACAGAGATAGATAGAGAGAGAGGGAGACAGAGAATGAGCATGCCAGCAGCCTCTCAGCCTCTGTGAATGGACTCCAGATGCGTGTGCCCCCATGTGGGCAAGTGTGGCATTGTGCCCTTGAGTTACTTTGCATCTGGCTATACGGGGGACCTGGAGATTGGAACCGGAGTTCTTAGGCTTAGCAGGCAGGTGCCTTAACTGCTAAGCCATCTCTCCAGCCTTAGTTTATGAATTTTTAAAAAATATTTTTATGGGGCTGGAGGCATGGCTTAGTGGTTAAGGTGCTTGCCTGCAAAGCAAAGGACCCAGGTTTGATTCCCTGGGACCCATGTAAGCCAAATGCACAAGGAGACGCATATGTCTGGAGTTCGTTTGCAGTAGCTGAAGGCCCTGGCATGCCCATTCTCTCTCTCTCTCTCTCTTTCTCTCTCTCTACCTGCCTATTTCTCCCTCTCTCTCTCAAATAAATAAATAAAATAAAATTTAAAAAGTAAAGTCCCTGAATAAAAGTTTGACTCAATGTCAGAAACATTTCTCTAAAAAATTTTTAAATATTTTTATGTATTCATTTGTGAATAGAGAGACAGAGAGAAAGAGAGAGTATGGGCACACCAGGACCCCTTGCAGCTGCAAACGAACTCCAGACACATGTGCCACTTTGTGCATCTGACTTTACATGGTACTGGGGTATTGAACCTGGGCCATCAAGCTTTGCAAGCAAGTGCCTTTAATCAATAAGCCATCTCCCCTGCCTATGATCTATTAATTAATAAACTTTTGGTATATAAGTATTTTTGAATAATATGCTACCACCCAGTGACTTTTCACTTATGTGTATTAAACACTTAATCCTCACATACAAATTTCACTTTAGAGGTAGTTTGGCTGACTTTGACAATGACTGGTTATAGAGAAAACTTTTTGGTGCTATAAAATACAGTGAAACATGTTTGTTTTATGTAACTCATGTTGAGATGACCTTTGACATGTTGAATGTGGTAACAAGTGGGATTGTTGATTAGAATCCAACCTTAAATCTTGAATTAAATAGCTATTACTAATTAAAGAAAACCAGTAAGTCAGGTATGGTGGCACTCAGAAAGCTGAGGTAGGAGAATCATTATGAGTTTGAGGCCAGCCTGAGACTACATAGTGAATTCCAGGTCAGTCTAGGCTAGAGCGAGACCTGAGACCCTACCTGAAAAACCTTCAAACCCTGCAGGACATTGATGCATATCAAGCCACAACACTAAAGTGTATCTCTGGAAAGAGGCCAGCGCGTAAAAAGTAATGTGTAGAGATGAGAGTTTTAAGTCTCACAGGCTCATTCACAGAAGAATGCATTAAGAAGTCTTGGTCTCTCAAAATTAATTAATTAAACATAGACTGCCTCCTGGGCTAAGTTATGGCAATAGTTTAGAGTGGACAGTCATAGTAGCACAGCTGACAACTAAGGAAGCATTATAAACTGATGGATAAGAATAGTAAGTCTTACAGGGATTTAACCAAATGTCAAAGAAATGGGATTTTTGAATGAAGTGTTTTATAAAGCCAATTGCCTGTGTAACCTTGGAGATACGGTGGATGACTTGCCCATGACCCACATATATATATATATATATATATGGCTATAATTAACTCAATACATATGATTGTATGACACAATTTACAAATATTCATAACTTGCAAAAATAGAAGAAAATTTTTATAAATCTCCAAACTCTTCTTAAGGTCTGTTTTATCCCAGGTTTTGGAAATACTTATAATACTTAATTATGAATTTCTTCAAATGTTTATTTTACAATGAATTTTGGGCCAAAATAAAGACATTCATTGTTGTTGGTTTTTTTTCTACTGAACCCAAATAAACACATACGTAGGCTTCTTGTGCTTTCAGAGTGAGCTGGGAGCCGGCAGGATCCTCTATGCCAGCTCTGTACCTGGCCTTGGTGAGTGATGTGTTTCTGTCTGGGTAACCTCTAGTCGCCACTTACATAGATTTTGGTCAGTAATGTGAGATTGGCCAGAGAGCAGCTGCTGCCTGTTCACGTTATTTGTTAGATTCTCAGGAACTCCCATGACCTAATGCTGCCCAGTGGAAACTTGGAGCCAAACCCTCTGGAAAGAACTCGGAGGGAACTGAGCCCTGGGCACACAAGCCTAGGAAGGACAAGCTTGGGACTTAGCTGCTGTTGGTGGAGCAAACATGGTTGCATGAAACAACCATCAGTGTTCCTCCTTGAATTCACTCCCCATTCGGAATTCCACGCTTGTCTCGTATTTGTACTCACTGTCAGGGCTGGGAAACTCGAGTTGAGTCCCAAAAACATATACATGCCAATTCATAAAGCCACGATCAACAGCCTGATTCTTGGGCTGGTGTTGGGGTCTCTGTTCTCTGAGGGGAAAGATGCTTACTGAAAGCTGCATACATTGTACCTGTGTTGCAAAGTGAGTTAGAGAACTCCAGGTAATGCTATTTATGAAAAACTAAGAAAGGGACACTCACCCCTCACAGAAAACTGTTCCCAGAGATGGATTTATCTGGAACAAATGTGCTTGGGTTTCAGGATCCTGCTTCAGGATCGGCCCCTAAAAGGCCTGGGGCTTCCTTTGCACTACTAGCCTCATTTTTTTTTAATAGAGTGCCCTAAAATAGTGGAAGCTTCCTGCCCACAAAGCTGAATCTGACCCTGTTTGTTGCCATAGCCAATTGTCAGTTATGTCCAACTGATTCTCCAAATTTTAATTCATCCAGTGCTCATCTCAGAAGTAGTTGAACCATTTTTTTTTTTCTTTTTCGAGGTAGGGTCTCACTCTAGTTCAGGCTGACCTGGAATTCACTATTTAGTCTCAGGCTGGCCTCCAACTCACCGTGATCCTTTTACCTCTGCCTCCTGAGTGCTGGGATTAAAGGCGTGTGCCACCATGTCTTGCAGTTGAATTATTTTCATAGTTGCCCCTGGTTCTTTTGTTTTGGTGTTTACTTTTCACTTGGCTCCCAAGGGGACACTCTCTGTGAAATGCTCTGGCCTGGCCTGCCCGTCCTGGGAGAACTTGCAGGATAAAGTAGGATCTCCAGAGACTGGTACCTTGCACTGGGTGAGAGGCAGTCACGCCTCCTAGCACAGGAGGAATGCAGGAGGCTCTGCCAGGAAGCGAACAACCTCCAAACCTATCCTGAGACAAAGTGAAATCAGTTTCTCAAGGCCACAAGTAAAATATTTACAGGGCTAACTGTGGTACTTGTCCGTTCTGTTAATGAGGATAATGGGAAAATAGTATTCTAATTTTGAATTTAACTAGAATGCTAAGAGCCATCAGTTTGGCTGTCTCATATTTTTATGGGGGAGTTTTTATCCTTTTGTTCGCTTTCATAGTACTCCTTTTCTAGTCCTACAAAGCACAGGTTAAGGAATTTAATCTCCAAGGCTGAGTTCCACCTCTGTGAAATTGTATCACTCTGATTCACAGCCCCATCCTTGCTATGATTGGACTTTTGTTCTAGTAACTGAATATTTAACACAATAAATAAATGCTTAAGAAATTGAGATTACCCAGAGATTACTTTGTATCCTTTTGAAAATTATCTTTAATTTTTAAAAATATTTTTATTTATTTGCAAGCAGAGAGAAGGGAGTGGAGCACGGGCGTACCAGAGCCTCTGCCACTGCAAACAAACTCCAGATGTATGTGCCACTTTGTTCAGCTGGCTTTACGTGGGTAATTGGGGAATTGAACCCAGGCCCACAGGCTTAGAAAGCAAGTACCTTTAACCACTGAGTCATGTTCCCAGCCTCCTCTTTAATGTTTAAAAAGCAGGAAAAGAGCTGGGTATGGTGGCACATTCCTGTAATCACAGCATTCTGGAGGCCAAGGCAGAAGGATCACAAGTTCAAGACTGGTCTGAATTACATGGGAAATCCTATCTCAAAAACAGCAAAACAGAGCTGGAGAGATGGCTTAGTGATTAAGGTACTTGCCAGCAAAGCCAAAGGACTCAGGTTTGATTCCCCAGTACCCATGTAAAGCTAGATGCACAAGGTGGCACATGTGTCTGGACTTCATTTGCAGTGGCCAGAGGCTCTGGTGTACCCATTTTTTAAAAAATCCAAAAAAAAAAAAAAAAAAAAAAGCAAAACAAAATAATAATTAAAATTGAATAATTAAAAAAGAAAAAGAGGGCTGGGAGTGATGGCACAAGCTTTTAACCCCAGCACTTGGGAGGCAGAGGTAGGAGGAGTGCCGTGAGTTTGAGGCCACCGTGAGACTACATAGTAAATTCCAGGTCAACCTGGGCTAGAGTGAAACCCTACCTCCAAAAGCCACAAAGAGGAAAAAGAAAGAAAGATGTGAAACAAGCATGTGCTTCTAGCTGCTGCAAATGAACTCCAGATGCATGCACCATTTTGTGCATCTAGCTTTACGTGGGTACTGGGGAATCAAACCCAGGTCATCAGGCTTTGTAGGCAAGGGCCTTAACTGCTGAGCCATCTCGCTAGCCAGTCCTGCTCTTGTTTTTATTGGAAACAGGGTCTCACTCTAGTCCAGTGTGGTGGTTTGACTCAGGTGTCCCCCATAAACTTAAGTGTTCTGAATGCTAGGTTCCCAGCTGATAGAGATTTGGAGATTAACACCTCCTGGAGGCGGTATATTGTTGGGGGCGGGCTTATGGGTGTTATAGCCAGTGTCCCCTTGCCAGTGTTTGGCACACTCTCCTGCTGCTATTGTCCACCCAATGTTGGCGAGGAGGTGATGTCCACCCTTTGCTCATGCTGTCGTTTCCCCTGCCATCATGGAGCTTCCCCTTGAGTCCATAAGCCAAAATAAGCCTTTTCTTCCCACAGGCTGCTCTTGGTCAGGTGATTTCTGCCAGCAATGTGAACCTGACTGCAACACCCAGGCTGACCTAGAACTGGCCTCAAACTCAAAATGATCCTCCCACCTCAGCCTCCCAAGTGCTGAGATCAAAGACATATACCACCATGCCTGGCTTTATTTAGCATTAATATATATTTTAATTTATGAAAGAATTTTTCATTGACCAAATAGTATTTCTGGGAACTGAAAAATTGTTATTCTTCATGGATTTCTATAGAATTGTTCGTATTTTCATTTGAGAAATAATCATATTTGGTTTTGTTTTTGCTTGCTGTGTGTGTGTGTGTGTGTGTGTGTGTGTGTGTGTGTGTGTGTGTTCCTAGGGATCTAATTCAGGATGTCACACACACAAGGCAGATACTCTACCACTGAGCTTCATGCCCAGCCCAGGAATCAGGAATTGTTTGTTGTTTATTTGAGCTTTTTTTGTGGCAGAGGGGGAGGACGGAGTCTCACTATGTAACCCAGGCTGGTCTTGAATTTAGGATCCTTCAGCCTCAACCTCCCAAGTGCTGGGGATCGTGGGCATGTACCATCATGTTTATTATAAACCATGTTATTGTAAATTGTTTTTTAAATCAGTTTATTTTTAAAGAGAAAATATTCCTTTAAAAGGTGGAATCAAGGGCCAGAGAGATGGCTTAGCAGTTAAGACATTTGCCTGTGAAGCCTAAGGACCCATTTTCAACTCTTCAGATCTCATGTAAGCCAGACACACAAGGTGACACAAGTGTGCAAGGTCGCACATGCACACAAGATGGCACAAGCATCTGAAGTTCAATTACAGTGTCTGGAGGCCCTGGTGCACCAATTCTCTCTCTCTCTCTCTCTCTCTCTCTCTCTCTCTCGTTCTCTCGCTCTCACTCTCTCGCATTAAAAAAAAAAAAGTCCAGAAGCCGGGTGTGGTGGCACACGCCTTTAATCCCAGCACTCAGGAGGCAGAGGTAGGAGGATTGCCGAGAGTTCGAGGCCACCCTGAGACTACATAGTTAATTCCAGGTCAGCCTGGACCAGAGTGAGACCCTACCTCGCAAAACCAAAAATTGTTGGGCTTGCCATAAATAAATAAATAAATAAATAAATAAATAAATAAATAAATAAATAAATAAATATGGAATTGAGCCGGACATGGTAGGACATGCCTTTAATCTCAGCACTCAGGAGGCAGAAGTAGGAGGATCACCTTGAGTTCGAGGCCACCCTGTGACTATGTAGTGAAGTCCAGGTCAGCCTGGGCTAGAGAGAGACCCTACCTCAAAAAAAAAATTAAAAAATAATAAAATAAAATAAATAAAGGTGGACTCACCAAGCATGGTGGTGCACTCCTTCAATCTGAGCACTCAGGAGGCTGAGATAGGAGGATCACCATGAATTAGAGTCCAGCCTGGACTACAAAGTGACTTCCAGGTCAGCCTGGGCTAGAGTAAGACCTTACCTCAAAACAAGCAAAAAAAAAAAAAAAAAAAAAAAAAAAAAAAATTCCTGTGTCACAGAATAAGGAAGTGTCCTTTTAAACTGACTCAAGCATTGTCCTTTCTCTACTCTCTGGTGTAGATAGTCATGCCCTTGGACAGGGAAGTTCTGAGCTTAGACATCACAAAGGCATTAGGATATGTAATAGAAGAAAAATAATGATGTGTTTCTTCCTTATTCCTTAGGGTTCCATATTGGAGACTACCTCCAGAAATCACATCAAGGCTCAGCTCATGGGAGAGGTCAATATGGGAACTCTCTGAGTCTTAGTCAATTTTTAAAAGTCAACTTTGCTTCTTATCACAAAACTGTACTACATTGTAAAGTTTTACTAGTGGGCAAATGGTTGTTTCATTCTTATAGCCCTTAATGGTATGTAGATATGTTAACTAAAATATTAAACTTTATTATAAAAAAGACTCGTAGTGGTTATCAAGTCTTGTAATATATATCATTGGTATTTAATACCATTTGATCTTCCTAACATAATAGTGTATCCCAGAGACTATAGAGCTAGCTCAGCAGTTAAAGGCACATGCTTGCAAAGCTTGCCAGCAGCCCAGGTTCAATTCCCCAGCCACTCATGTAAAACTGAGTGAGCATTCATTTGCAACAGAGACCCTGGTATATCAACATGCATGTATATGTATGCACTTATGCAAATAAAGAAATAAATAAATAGGTAAGCTTATCTCAATATCCCTTGATCTTTTGAAAACATACACCAATTAGTAGACACTTTTACTGATTTCTTTTTTTAAAAAATTTAAAATTTATTTTTATTAGAGAGAGAGAAAGAGGGGCAGATAGATAGCATGGGTAGGACAGGGTCTCTGCAAACAAACTCCAGACATATGCCACCTGTGGCTCTGGCTTTATGTGGTACTGGAGAATCAAACCTGGGTCCTTTGGCTTTACAGGCACGCATCTTAACCACTGAGCCATCTCTCCAGACCCTGACTTCCTAAGTAGTGACAGTTCACTGTGTTTTCACTGGAGGTCAACTTAACATTGTGTAATGGATTCTATTAGTTTTTACAGTGAGAACATACCATGTGAGGCGAGGCTCTGGCCAGCCTGCGACAGAGCAGTGCAGTTTTACATTCTCTTTCTCCCAAACTGTGTGAGAACGAGGTTTAATGATGAACTCTGGAGCGTGAAGAAGGTGGTCTTCATTCAATTTGCCATGGTATGCTTGGGTTTCTTCTAACTGAAAAAACAAGCAAAAACAAATATTATCAAAATATTGCTGAGGGGGGCTAGAGAGATGGCTTAGTAGTTCAGGCGTTTGCCTACAAAGCCAAAGGACCTCGGTTCAATTCCCCAGGACCCACATAAGCCAGATGCACAAGGTAATGCATGCATCTGGAGTTTGTTTGCAGTGGCTGGAAGCCCTGGTGTGCCTATTCCCTCCCTCCTTCCCTCTCCCCCCTCCCTCTTTCTCTCTGTCTGCCTCTTTCCCTCTCTTAAATAAATAAAAAAAATATATTACTGAGGGCTGGAGAGATGGCTCAGCAGTTAAGGTTCTTGCCTACAAAGCCTAACAACCTGGGTTAAATTCCCCAGTTGCCACACAAAGCCAAATGCACAAAGTGGCATAAGCATCTGGAGTTCATCATTTGCTAGAGACCCTAGCATACCAATTCTCTCTTGTGCTCTCTTTCCTCTCTGTCTTTCTCTGCTTGCAAATAAATAAATGTAAGTATTTTAAAAATATTGCTGAGTCAAAGTAACTCCTTGTGCTGACATAACAAGCAGAAGACAAAGTTTTAATTTTTAACTTGTGAATCTTATGTCTGCATTTACATAAAATAAATTCCTGTCCATGCTCTTGAAAACATATTTGGTTATTCAACAGTGAACATTCTAAGCTTGAGCAACATTCCTACAGTGGCTTTCTTAAGTGACTTTAGAAACTGCAATTCTTTAAAATATGAATTTTTCTGAAGCTTAAAATTATCATTTGCCCTTTTTGGCTTACATATTTTGACATTTTTTCCTTTCTTTGACTTTGTTTCCTTTAAGATTTCATTAGAGTTGGAGAGATTGCACAGTGGTTAAAGGTGCTTGTTTGCAAAGCCTGATGGCCCAGGTTCAATTCCCCAGTACCCACATAAAGTCATACCCACAAAGTGGTGCATGTGAATTCATTTGCCGTAGCAAGAGGCCCTGGCATGCCTATAATTTCTCTTAAATAAATAAATAAATTAGTTTACTATTTTAAAAATAGTTCTCTGCTGGAAATAAATCAGTCTGTGTCTATACACACATATGAACACGCATGACAGTTGGTTGCATGCATTCACTCTTTTATGAGTAACATTAAATTATCTTTACTTACTGTTTTCCTCAGTGACAGCTGTTCTGCTTTTTCTCGAATTGCAACTTTCCTTGACTTCTTTTCCAAAGTTTCCTCCTGATGAAGGGTGGCCGTGGTCTGTTTGGAAGCTGTGGACTGTTTGGAAACTATGGACTGTTTGGAGGCCTTGATTCCTTCCTCACTAGCAAGCAGGTTCCTCTGGGCTATGTAAGCAGCAGCCTCTTTAATTCTTTCCTCTTCTGTGTCTGTAATTCCGCTAACATGCATTTGACTGAAACACAGCAGTGAAATGTGGATATTGTGGAGGGCAATGACACTATTGTCCAGCTTTACTTAGCTTAAGATACCAGACATCAGGGCTGGAGAGAGGGCTTAGCAGGTAAGGCACTTGCCTATGAAGTGTAAGGACCCAGGTTTGATTCCCAAGTACCCACATAAGCCAGATGCACATGGTGGCTATGTGTCTGGAGTTCGTTTGCAGTGGCTAGAGACCCTGGCATGCCCATTCTCTCTCTCTCTCTCTTTCTCTAATAAATAAATAAAATATTTTTTAAACTTTTATTTGTTCATTAGCAACAGACACAGAGAGAAAGAGGCAGAGAGAGAGAGAGAGAAGGGGTGCACCAGGGCTTTTAGCCACTGAAAATGAATTCCAGATGCATGTGCCACCTTGTGCATCTGGCTTACATGGGTACTGGGGGATTGAGCCTTGAACCGGGGTCCTTAGGCTTCACAGGCAAGTGCTTAATGCCAAACCATCTCTCCAGCCCTAAATAAAATATCTTAAAATAAAAAATAAAGAAAAGATACCAGACATCAGACACTGTGTCCTGTGCCTAGAGGAAGCCTGCCATTCAAAAACCCTGATAAGGTCTGCAGAGATGGCTCAGTGGTTAGGTGCACTTCTTGCACGAGCACAAGGACCTGAGGGAGCCTGAAACTGCCCAAGTTGGAATTTCCGGAACCCACATAAACAGCTGTGTATAATCACGTGTGCCTGTAACCCAGAACCACAATGGGGAGCAGAGACCAGGGAATCACCTTGGCACATGAAAAGTAGCAAACTTTTGTATCGGTAAGAGACTCCGCTCAGATAAGAACAGGCAGAAGAGCTATAAAGCAGAATACCCAACCTTCTGGTCCTGCCACTGAAGGCAAGGACCCACCCCACCCCACTGCAGCAGGCAAGCACAAATCAAAGGGATGTGCTTGGGATTCTTATAGATGTCAATATACAACAGAAAGCTGTCACATGAACTTTGTTATATGATTCGATATATAGTGATGGGTTCTAATCAGCACTAGTCTTGTCCCAAGCTAAATTAACTCTAAGTGAAAATTTGAGGTGCTTGCCATTTTGAACATGGTGACATAGCTCAGAGGACAGAAGGAAGAACCAGTCTATTTTCATTTTATAAATAAACTAAATATCATCCAAAAGCCCTATAACTATTTCACATGAGAGCTCCATATACTTTTGTTGGATCCTAACAGCAGGAATACACTTTGTGGTAGTTTGAATGGATGCTTCCCCCCCCCCCAAGAGATTCAGTTTTATTAAAGTTTCTTGGATTTCCAGCTACTTGGCTGGAGGAGGTGTCACTGTGGGTGGATCCTAGGGCCCAGTCCTAAGGCGAGTTTGGGGGCAGGGCAGATCTGGAATTCCAGCCTAAGGTGTATAGAATGCTGGAGTTCTGTCAGATACAGGCAGGGGCCAGGTGAAAGCAGGACTAAGCTATCAGACATGACTAGGGCCCCCAGACTATTAACAGCTTGCAGAAGCCTGGACCCCAGGCATCTTGGTCCTAGGAACTGGCAAGAGTGAGGCCTCTCCCCACTCTTGGGTGTTGCAGTGAGCCTGGCCCCCCAGACGAATTTCAGACCTCAAGACTGGCAGGAAGAGGGCCGCTCCCTCCCCCCAGCCCAGGGCGCCTGGTTGTCCTGATAAGACTTAGGCTTCATAGCCCTGAGACCTTTGGCCGAGGAAACTCCTTATACGGTATCAGCCAACAGCCTTTACACAGCCCCATTCCTCTATGACTCAGACCGTATACCTCTTCCCACCACTATGTACATCACCTGACCCTCTCCCTATGTGCTGGAATGAACATCCCTATATGCCAAGTAGGCATTGGCAAACAAACTTTGAACCCACCAATCCCCTTGGGACCCTCTTCCTGCTCTCTCTCTCTCTCTCAACTGCTTATAAAAACCCAGTTCCTTGTTGAACTGTTCTCTGAAGCTGTCTCCCAGGTGTTTTTCCCATCACACTCATGGCCACTCGAGACCCTGCTCCTCCATTGCCTGGACACCCCAGGACACTGAGGTGCCACGGCCCCAGGACGACCAGGAACCACAGAGTTCTGTCTGGGGTTCCTGGAATGTGCTTGCTTATGGTGCTGCTGGTGGTATTTCTCTCTGCATGGACCTGTGAAAGGTTCCAATTATGGAACCTCAGATATGGTAAACTCTTCCTCCTATAAACTGTGTCTGGTTTGGAAGTTCATCCCAGCAACCTGAAGCTAACTACAACATTCTCCTTTAAGTAAACATAGGGATTGCTGGTGACAATCCTTCTATAATATAACCATGAGAGTAAGAATATGGTATTCACATTTCTATAAAGTAAAAATAAATTCAAAGCTTCCGAATGCTCTGACAGCTGCCATTTAAAAACCTATTGCTGAGGCTAGAGAGAGGGCTTAGCTGTTAAAGCACTTGCCTGAGAAGCCCAAGGACCCAGGTTTGACTCCCCAGAACCCATGTAAGCCAGATGTACAAGGAGATGCATGTGCCACCTTGTGTGCATGCATCTAGAGTTTGATTGCAGTGGCTAGAGGCCCTGGTATGCCAATTCTCTCTCTCTCTCTCTCTCTCTCTCTCTTGCTCATAAAATTAAAAACTTATAAAATAAAAAATACAAAGTAAGAAATAAAAAAGTAAACTATTGCTGACACAAGGTGACTTGATTTATTGAAATAATTACCTATAATATTTTCTTTTCACTGAGATAGGAAGTAATGGATTAATAAATGAACACAACACACACCAGGAAAAGAGGCACCTTCAGGAGCGCTGTCCAAAGTACTGTAAATGTGAAGTCATGGACATGCACGGACCATTCCTAGCAGGACTTTCCGCTTTCCCACTAACCAATCAAATTGTTCTCAGCAAATCACTTAGTCTGAATTGGGTTGCCCCCAAACTTTTTATGCCAACATGTTCCTATGAAGGACTTAGTGGCTAGCACTCAACAGATGTTCATTTCTTTCTGTCCTCAGTATTGTTAATAATGTCTTCATCATTGTGAAGGGAGAATAGATTATATCAGAAGGATGCATATAAAAACTGAGAACTGGAAACAAACTTTGAAAGTCAATTTTGATTTATATTTTCTTTGAACATAGTTAATTTCATAAGCTATCCTTGATTGAGACTGGCCTGGAGACCCAAGATGATCTGGGAAGGAAAGTGCAAGAAAAAAACATTAGGATTGACAAGTTTCGTTTTGTGCCTGTACAAGTGACATGCCATCTAGGCTACAGCTAAGTTGAAGTCGTTTTTAACTGACCTTGGGGGACACAGTGCTGGGCATGAAATCTGGGACCTTGCACATGCTAGGCATTCACTCTGCCATTGAGTGCATTTCCCAAAGGACACAGTATTCTACTCTCCAGCCTTGCTGTGGCCTATAATGCATATAGGTTGTATATTGATCTGCTCAGAAGGGGCTAAGTGTAGCCAAACTAAAAATTAAATGTTATTGATTTCCCCTTACCTTTCTAATAGAGTTCAGAGAAAATATATCAGTCTTTAAAACAACTCACAAAGGAACTGTCAGAGGCAGCAACTGTCAGAGGAAGAGGTCACCAAACATCACAAGCAAAGGCTTCCCTGACTTTCAGTGGGGATGTACTTTTAGGTATCATTTGCTATGGGAACAAGTTTCTATTCAAAGGAAAATAAACAAGAGAAGCTCCAGAAAGTTCTTGTTGAGCTTTAGTTTGGGATTTATTTATTTATTTATTTATTTATTTATTTATTTATTTATTTATATTGAGATAGGGTCTCATTCTAGCCCAGGCTGTCCTAGAACTCACTCTGTAGTCTCAAGCTGGCCTCGAACTCACTGTGATCCTCCTACCTCTTCTTCCCCAGTGCTGGAATTAAAGGGGTACACCACCACCTCCATCCTCATTTTGGATTCTTACACAACTTGCCTTTTAGGATTCCTGAATACTGTCATCATTCCAAGAAAAGCTCATATCATCAAGATAGAAAATTAGCATTTCAAGCCAGGTGTGGTGGCTCACGCCTTTAATCCCAGAATTTGGGAGGCAGAGGTAGGAGGATTGCCATGAGTTCAAGGCCAACCTGAGAATACCGAGTGAATTCCAGGTCAGCCTGAGCTAGAGAGAGCCTACCTTGAAAAAAAAAAAATAACATTTCAGAGCTGGGGAGATGGCTCAGCAGTTAAAGGCATTGCTTGCAAAGCCCAGGTTTGATTCCCCAGGACCCACATAAAGTCAGGTGCACAATGTGGTACATGCATCTGGAGTTCATTTGCAGTGGCAGGAGGCTCTGGTGTGCCCATTTTCTCTCTGTGTCTCTCTTTGTTTGCAAATAAGTAAAAATATTTTTTATATCTTATAAGAAAAAGAAAATTAGCATTGCATAGACCTGTAAATTGGTAATTATTTTGTCTGAAGTTAAACTAAAAATAGACAGTAGTCTATTTTTCACTGAACAAATATAATAGGCAATCAAATTAAGATTTAATTTTTTCCTTAATGAATGATTAAAACCACACTAACAGCTAATATGATTTTAATCTACTTAAATGTGCCATTTGGGTTTCTTTTCTCAATTATTCAACATTTTATAAATTTGAGATTTTTTTCAAGGTAATTTAAAAAATTATTAGCACATATTAATTATACAAAGCAATGCACTTCCTTTTGACATTTCTTCCATGTATATATTATACTTTGATCATATCCACCCCCTTTTACCTTCTTACATTCTTCCTCCTTTCCTCTTCCACATCCCTAGTCCCTTTTACTTTTCATATTTTAATTTTTTAACGGTAGGGTCTCGCTCTAACCCAGGCTGACCTGGAATTCACTATACAGTCTCAGGGAAGACTTGAACTCAAGGCCATCCTCCTACCTCTGTCTCCCGAGACCTGGGGTTAAAGGTGTGCACCACCATGTCTGACTTTCATATTATAATTTTTTAAATATTATTTATTTATTTAAGAGAGGGGGAAGGAGAGAGAAAGAGGCAGATAGAAAGAATGGTCACGCCAGGGCCTCCAGCCACTGCAAATGTACTCCAGATGCATACACCACCTTGTGCATCTGGCTTTATGGGGGTACTGGGGAATCATACCTGGGTCCTTAGGCTTTGCAGACAAGTGTCTTAACTACTAAGCCATCTCTACAGCCCCTATATTATAGTTTTCAAGCCATTCTTTTTGCTCTCTCTCTCTCTTCTGAGTATACATAGTATTCAGTCACTCAAACCCAAAGCTCTCCTTCTCACTTTGACTAGTCACACAAGGAGCGCACCATGAGGCTCACTTTCTTTTATCATGCTTCCTACGTGACGACTGAAATGTCTGAAAAGAAATCTCTTCATTCCATTGAATGTATCTTCCTCAGTGGAGGGTTCCAAGCTTTCCAAAACTTTTCTCAACCTATATATTTTAATATATATATATATATAAATGTTCTTAATATTATTATTATTTGGTTTTTCAAGGTAAGGTCTCACTCTAGCCCAGGCTGACCTGGAATTCACTATATAGTCTCAGGGTGGCCTCGAACTCAAGGCAATCCTCTTACCCCTGCCTCCCGAGTGCTGGGATTAAAGGCGTGCGCCACCACACCCAGCCTTAGTATTATTTTTGACTTCCCACTTGCAATGATGAAGGACAGGAAGAGAGGACACCCACCGTCCAGAGAAGATGGGCACCATGTAGTCTGCAGGCAGGTTTTCCTTCTCCTCTCTAGACAGAAGGCTCTGCTTGGCTCTCTTTGTCTTGGGGCTCAACGTGGATGAATAATCTTCTGACAGCAGTAGACTGGAATCTGTAAGTCTGGAATAAGAACCCTAACATTAGACGGTAACAGAAATTGCCTGTAAGCTGGGTAGTTCACGTCTTTGATCCCAGCAATCGGGAGGCTGAGGTAAGAGGATCACTATGAGTTTGAGGTTAGTCTGGGCTACAGAATGAACACCATGTTATCCTGGGGGAGAGTGAAACCCTGCCTCAAAAAAAGCCAGACAAATGTTCTTCTGGATACAAAATGGCCATTACACTCATGAACTCACAGCAGCTGTGGTTTCCAACATAGGACTGTGTCTATCAATACTTCATCGTCCATGAAGGAAGGGCATATGAGACTGCAGAGGCTGCAGACCTCCCACAGTAGCTAATGGCCATTAATAGTTGCTGGGGGAAGGGGAATCAGGTTCATCAATGGTATGGCCAGCGTGAAGTTGCCCGTTCCATAGTAAATAACCTTCCACCCATACAAACAATTCTAATTTAACTAAATGGGTTAAAAAAATAGGGAAGAAGGGTGTTAGTGAGAGGGGGAGGAGGATAAGAAAGGATAATTGGGGAGAATACAATCAAAATACATTATACACATGTGTGAAAATGTCAAAAATGGAAAAAGTAATAAAATCACTTAAGTGTTTTTAAAACCTGGAAAAAGCAAATAAAATTTAAAAGAGAAATAAGAAAGTGCATTTAAGATACCCAAAATGCTCACAAAAGGAAGGTATAACTTCGGGGAATTTTTCCAGAACCTTGGGTTTCTAACATTATTATCTTTTGTCTTTAGGACTAAAGTGGAGTTAGAGAGATCTCATGTACATAAATGCACTCTGTATAGACGGTACTAGTAATTTCATTGCTTTGAATTTCCAAATATCCCTGATGGTTGTTGGTGTCTTAAAGTTAGGCAGTCTACATCAATATTTGTTTGTTTGTTTTTGTAGTATTGGGGATAGAACCCAGGGCCTCCTTGAGCAAGCAGAGTTGTTTTTTTTTGTTGTTGTTGTTGTTATTTTTTAGGGGGGGAAGGAGAGACACAGAGACAGAGAGAGAAAGGGAGAGGAAGACAGAGATGGGCACGCCAGCAGCCTCTCAGCTTCTGTGAACGAAATCCAGATGCGTGTGCCCCTTTGTGGTCTAGTGAGGCATTGCGCCCCTGCGTCACTTTGCATCTGGCTAAACGTGGGACCTGGAGATTGGAACCACTGGAGACTGGAACCAGCGTTCTTAGGCTTAGGAGGCAGGCGCCTTAACCGCTAAGCCATCTCTCCAGCCCTGTTTGTTATTGTTTTGCGTGTGTATGTGTGGTATACATGTGTGTGACCTTTTTGTACTTCAGGTTCACAGATTCCTACATTTGAAGGGCTCATCAAAACATGGCATTGAAATACTATGTGGTAATAGGAGGAAAAGATGATGGCATCAAAATAAAAGAGAGGCTGATTGAAAGGGGAGAGGGGTTGATGGAGAGTGGAGTTGCAAAGGGGAAAGAGGGGGGAGGGAATTACCATGGTTTATTGTCTATAATTATGGAAGTTGTCAATAAAATATACATAATTTTTAAAAAGAGCCGGGCATGGTGGTGCACACCTTTAATCCCAGCACTTGGGAGGCAGAGGTAGGAGGATCACCATGAGTTCGAGGCCACCCTGAGACTATATAGTGAATTCCAGGTCAGCCTGGACTAGAGTGAGACCCTACCTCGAAAAACCAAAAAAAAAAAAAAAGAAAAATAAATAAATAAATAAATAATATGTGGGCATGTGGTGTCAAGTGACGCACTGTGATAAAGATCTTTGGGTCAGTCCTGTCCACCCATGCCTGCTGGGCAAATGTGTACGGAGGAGAACGTCAGCATAAGAGCAGAGACTGTAGACAAGCCCACTGAAAAAATGGAAACATAGTCTCAAACTATGCAGTTGTTAAATAATACAAAACAGGGCTGGAGAGATGGCTTAGTGGTTAAGGTGCTTGCCTGCAAAGCCAAAGGACCCAGGTTCAGTTCCCCAGGATCCACATAAGGCAGATGCTCAAGGTGGCGCATGGATCTGGAGTTCATTTGCAGTGGCTGGAAGCCCTGGTGCACCCATTCTCTCTCTGTCTCTCTCTCTCAAATAAATAAAATCATTTTTAAAACAGCATAACATGGACTGGAAGATGGCTCAGTGGATAAAGCACTTGTGTGAGTACCTGAGTTCAGAGCCTCAGAACCCATGTAAAAGCTGGATACTGAACACCTTTAATCCTAGCACTGGGGAGGCTGAGGTAGGAGGATCACTGTGAGTTCAAGGCCAGCCTGAGACTATATAGTGAACTCCAGGTCAGACTGGGCTAGAGTTAAGACTCTACCTTGAAAAAACAAAACAACAACAACAACAAAAAGCTGGATGCTCTGGAGGGCATTTGAGACGGAAGGCGAAGACAGAAGAGTTTACTGAAAGCTTGCAGGCTAGCTAGCCTGGGGATGGAGGGGGTACGGTGAACAACTTGACCCTTCAAACAGAGTGGAAGATGAGGAATGACACAGTTGTCCTCTTGTCTCCACGCGTGTACCGTGGCATGCATGTGCCCAGTCACTCACACACATGAACAAATACACACCAAAAATAAAAGCAGAACACAGGCCACAAACATACACAGTACTAAATGAGTAATGGGTAATGCAAGAAAAGTGTACTGTACTGTACTGAACTGTAAGAGTCTCAAGGGCTCCCAGAGAGTACACGGTTCTGGGTCTGGGGGTGCAGGGTGGGCTATTTCTTTGGAGCCTCCAGAGTGGTCACATGAAAGTGGCAAGCACCCTCCGCATAGGCCACTCCGGGGGGAGGAGTCTCCCTAGCCAGGTTTCTATGGGCAGCATTAAGTCTAAAGGTTAGAACCTTGAAGTCTGGCTGATGGTTTGGTTTCCAGTCGGAAGCCAGAGTTCAATTTGTCCCTGGCTGGCTCTTGCCGGCTGCAGCAGAAGGGATGCTGTGTCCCCATCAGGTCACAAAGTACACACTGTGCTTCTGCAGGGGTAGGTTTAAAATGGCATCCTCCTACCCCCTTTATTGCATTACTGCACAATAAGTTTTCTGCTTTTCTGTTTTTATTGCTATTGTCTTTCACTCTTGTATATACAGTCATGTACATATAAGTTCATTTTTTCAATGTGTGTTGATACCCAAATAGTTATGACGTGTCATCCTTGTTTTACGTTGCTCTTCTCTGTCATTTTTTGGTTTGTTTGTTTTTTGAGATAGGGTCTTGCTCTTCTGGCCCAGGCTGACCTGGAATTCACTATGCAATCTCAGGCTGGCCTTGAACTCACAGTGATCCTCCCATCTCTGCCTCCTGAGGGATGGGATTAAAGGCGTGTGCCCTACTCTTCTCTGTCATTTTTTTCTGTAAGATGAATATTTAAAATGATGTAAGTTATTACATAGAACATGCCCCCAAAATAATTTATTCCCTCCTCACAGGTGTGTATGTGTGTGTGTATGTATTTATATGTGTTTGAGCAGACCTGTGTCATGTGTCATGTGGCAGCCAGAGATAAATACTGGATGTCTTCCTCACTCACTCTCTCAACTTCTTTTTAAAAATATTTTATTTTGGGCTGGAGAGATGGCTTAACAGTTCGGGTGCATGCCTGCCAAGCCTAAGGACCCAGGTTCAATTTTCCGATTCCCACGTAAGCCAAATGCACATGGTGGCGCATGCATCTGCAGTTAGTTTGCAGTGGCTAGAGGCCCTAGCATGCCCATTCTCAGTCACTCGCTCTCTCTCTCTCCCTCTGCCTCTAATAAATAAATAAAAATAAATCTTTAAAAAAATAAAAATAAAAATTTTATTTATTTAAAATAGGCAGAGATGTAGTGAGGGAAGAGAATGGGCATGCCAAGACCTTCAGCCACTGGAAACAAACTCCAGATGTATGCACCACCTTGTGTATCTGGCTTAGGTGGGTCTTGGGGAATTGAACCTGGGTCCTTTGGCTTTGCAGGCAAGTGCCTTAACTGCTAAGCCATCTCTCCAGCCCAACTTTTTTTTTTTTTGAAGCATGGTCTCTCACTGAATCTGGAGATCTTCTGCCTCCACCTCACCAACACAGGGATTATAGGTGCATGTCGCTATACTGGACATTTTATTTGGGTCTTGGGATCTAAACTCAGGACTTTGTGCATACATAGTAAGTACTTCACCCACTGATCCATCTCTCCAGCCCAGCATCTGAGTTTTAATAGTTGTATTTAATGCTAACGATGCATGGCACCATTGTTAACTTCCATTTCATGTTTTGTTCTGAAGAAGATTCATCAAAAGTATTATGTTAGGGCTGGGGAGACGGCCCAGTGGCTAAAGGCACTTGTTTACAAAGCCTGCAGACCCAGTTTCGATTCCTCAGCACCCATGTAAAGCTGGATACAAAGAGTGGCACGTGCATCTGGAGTTCATTTGCAATGGGCAGGAGATCCTGGTGAGTGCACACGCATGAGCAAAATACAATTTTTTAAAAAGTATTATGTCACTATACAATATTATTCAGGAAATACAATAACTCTACCTTTGTTATGCTTTCTAGAGTTTGAGTTACTGATGTCTTTAGAGTGTATGATGTAGTCGATTTTTATGTATGTGTGTGTGTGCGCGTGTGTGCGTGTGTGTATGTGTGAGTGTGGACATGCACATGCCACAACCTGCATGTGGAGGCCAGAGGACAACTTTTTTTTTTTTTTTTTTTTTTGGTGTTTCAAGGTAGGGTTTCACTCTAGCTCAAGCTGACCTGGAATTCACTATGTATTCTCAGGGTGGCCTCGAACTCATGGTGATCCTCCTACCTCTGCCTCCCAAGTGCTGGGATTAAAGGCGTGAGCCACCACGCCCGGCTCAGAGGACAATTTTTGGGTGTCAGTCCTTGCCTTTCACCTTCTCTGAGGCAGATGCTTCTTTTTCTATCTATCCATCCATTATCTATCTATCTATCTATCTATCTATCTATCTATCTATCTATTTTCTATCTATCATCTATCTATCAATCATCTATCATCTGTCTATCTTCTATCTACCATCCATCTATCATTTATCTATCTATCATCTATCTATCCATCATCTATCTATCTATCTATCTATCTATCTATCTATCTATCTATCTATCTATCATCTATCTCTATCTTTGGTTTAAGCTGTTCTTTACTGAGCTCTCAGTGAACTTCCAAGCTTCTGGGAAATTCTCCCAGCTCCACCTCCCATCTCCCGTCAGTGTGCTGGGATGACAGAAGCCTACTGTGGCTTCCAGCTTTTTTGTTCTTAACGTGAGGTCTGGGGACTGAATTTAGGCACTCAGGCTTGAGCAGCAAGAGCTTTATCCACTAAGCCATCTCTTCAGCCCCCTAAAGTAGTTAAATACTATAAGAATAGACGATTTAGTAATACCAAGCTATTTACCTTTCAAAAAATTAAAAATGCTGGGCGTGGTGACGCATGCCTTTAATTCCAGCACTCAGGAGGCAGAGGTAGGAGGATCACCATAAGTCAAGGCCACCCTGAGACTTCAGAGTGAATTCCAGGTCAGCCTGGGCTAGAATAAGACCCTACCTTGAAAAAACAAAAACAAAAAACAATTAAAAATTATTTTTGTATGTGCATGCAGTGTGTGTGTGTGTAAGGTGCATGTGTGCCCCAGTGCACATGTGGAGGTCAGAGGACAATTTTTGCAGTTGGTCCTCATCTTTCCACCTCATTTAAGAGTCACCTCTCTTGTTCTTTGCTGCACTTGCTAGGAGCTTCTGGAAAATTCTCCTGTCTCTGCCTCCCATCTCCTTATCAGCATGAGGGGATTACTGGATCCTGCCATGACGTTTTACATGGGGTCTAGGAACTGAACATTGAACTCAGGCATTCAGGCATGAGTCACAGGTGTTTAATCCACTGAGACACCTCTAAGCCCTATTTATTTATTTATTTATTTATTTATTTATTTATTTATTTAGGTTTTTCATGGTAGGGTTTCACTCTAGCTCAGGCTGACTTGGAATTCACGATGTAGTCTCAGGGTGGCCTTGAACTCATGGCAATCTTCCTTCCTACCACCTCTCCCTCCAGAATGGGATTAAAGGCATGCGCCACTATACCCGGCTAAGCTAGGATCTATGTTGCCTAGGCTAGACTTAAACTTGCAGTGATCCTCTTACCTCCCCCTCCCACGTGCTAGGCTTAAAGGTATGCACCATCGTGCCCAGCTTCCAATTGTTTGTTGAAGCTAGAGAACAAAATTGGACCAGGAACATGAAGTTTTAAAGAACTATGCAATGACAAGTGTAAAAGCTTGAAAAGAAACTACCAGGAGTCAATGTTGTTATGATCCATTAACACCTTATACTATCAAAGGGCTTATTAACCTCTTGGGATTTTAGTTGATCTAAATTTTGGAAATAATTCTCTAAGAAATCAGTCTTTACTAAACCTGACATTTATAGAGCTCTGTACAGGTATTTTGCCTGTTAAAACTGTGTTGAATATTCTTTATGTACTCAGCTTAGATCTTGAAACTTTCTGAATTTCAATTGATCAAGAAAAATCAAGTATGCACACCCTTGTATCTGTCTATATGTCACAGTTGCCTTCTTGTTGCAGGACAAAACACCAGACCGAAAGGAGCTGATGGGAGAAAGGGTTTCTTGTGGCTTACAGTCTTAAGGGGAGGTTTCATCATGGTGGAGAAAGTATGGTAGAGCTGAAGCTGGGCATCATATCTTGTCACATCAGCTAGGAAGTAACAGCAAGAGTGAGCTGATCTCTGGAAAGAGGGAGCCAAGCTCCCCCAAAACCTGCCCCCAGCAATATACCTCCTCCAGCAAGAGACCACCTTCCAAATTGCCACCCGCTGGGGACCAAGTATTCAAAACACACAAGGCTATGGGAGATCTCTCGCTCAAACCAACATACTGTAACGAAGTCTGGGGTCATCTTTTTGTACTCTGTGACTAATAATGCTCTACCCTCTGTTAATATATCTACCATTTCCAGATTTTGTTTTGTTTTGTTTTTCAAAGTAGGGTCCCACTCTAGCCCAGGCTGACCTGGAATTCACTAGATAGCATCAAGGTGGCCTTGAACTCACAGCAACCTTCCTACCTCTGTCTCCTGAATGCTGGGATTAAAGGTGTGCGCCACCACGCCTGGCTCCCTTTGCAGATTTAAATAAATATCATAGTGTTTAAGACATTATCACATCAAAGGTCAGCAGTACCCTGGAGAAGGTATGGAGTCAAAGGCCAGAATGTATGTGCTTACTCTCTGGGAATAGTCTAGGAACTCAGGAGCGGGCTGACACCTGCATCTACTTCAAATGCAAAAGAATAAAAGTACAGCCTTCAAGTTGGGCTTGGTGGCATGTGACTATAATCCTAGCACTGTGGAGGGAAAGGCAGGAGGAGCACCACAAGTTCAAGGCCAACCTTGTCTATGCAGCAAATTCCAGGCCAGATAGGGTTACACAGTAAGACCTTGTCTCAAGTAAAATAAAATTAAATTAAATTAAATTAAATTAAATTAAATTAAATTAAATTAAATTAAATTAAGTAAAGTAAAATAAAATAAAATAAATAAAATAGCAAACCAAAAGCACATAGCCTTCTTGCACATACAACTTCATAGCAATGTTTAAAAAGGATTGCAAGAACAAAACCACTTGTAGAATCCAAGAGTTTAAAAGATCTCAAGGATACTTATTACCACAGACTCTCATTTTCCAGATGTAGGAACCAAAGCCTGGCAAGTCATTGTAATTGGCTCATTCATGTCCCTACATCAAGCTCATCGCTGAAACAAGGTTAGCACTCAAGTCTTCTTGATTCTCAGATTAGTTCTTTCTCTACCACATCAATGATCTCCAACTTTTGTGATTGAGTACTCTTAATCCAAACTATTAAGTTATGTATGCAGATTTGTTTATATATAAGTTCCGTGCATACACTAGTCTCACTTAATGAAACACTGGAAAAAAATCAACTAAAAAAGAGAAAAAGAAATAACTATTTCTCCCTGTATCTTCCCAACTTGCCTTTGTGGACTCCCCACTTTGGAGACCATAACACCATATCATATTGCCTAAAATTACTCTGATGTTGATTTTTCTCTTCCCGAATCATGAATTGAGATTATGAAATCATTATAGTCAGGATCAAAATAAAACCTAAAAATGCATTAAGCAGCAGAAATTAAAATGCAGTCACTTGAAACCACGTTTATAATCATCACATGGCTTTGAGAAGTTGCTGTAAGTTTCCCCAGTGGAAAACGTATGGGTCTGCTTGGCAGCTGGGCTTATTTCTGAAAATGCTCTGATATGCTATCTGCACAGTTTAGAAAAATGTACAGAGTGGTCAACATCCCTGCTGCCTTTGCCCCCAAGCTCAGCACCATCCATCTTCCGTGCTTGTGGATGCTTCGCTCTATTGACATCTCTGTCCTTCTTACTGCCTGTGACTACTCACGTAGGAGGATCCCAGTTCCTTGTGGAGCCTCAGCGCTGTATCCATGCTTAACACTGTTCAACAGATACTGAATGAATTAAGTGGAAACAAGATTCTTACTCTTGGGCTGGAGAGATGGCTTAGTGATCAAAGCTCTTGCCTACAAAGCCAAAGGATCCCAGTTTGATTCCCCAGGACCCAAGTAAGCCAGATGCACAAGGTGGTGCATGTGTCTGGATTTTGTTTACACTGACTTAAGGCCCTGGCGTACCTATTCTCTCCCTCCATTACTCCTCTCCTCTCTCTTTCTCAAGTAAATGAAATAAAATGAAATGGACTCCTCCTCTTGCAATCATATCATACCTCAGTGATTCTAGTTTATTTTTTATTTTAGAGTGTGAGGGAGAGAAAGCCAGACAGAGGGAGAGAGAGAGAGAATTGGCATGCCAGGGCCTCTGCCACTGAAATCAAACTCCAGATGCTTGTATCACCTAGTGGGCATGTGCAACCTTGCACTTGCCTCACCTTTGTGCTTCTGGCTTATGTGGGATCTGGACAGAGACTGAACATGGATCCTTAGGCTTTGTGGCAAGCCCCTTAAGTACTAAGCCCTCTCCAGCCTGGTTCTTTTTAAAAATATTTTATTTTTATTTATTTATTTGAAAGAGGGAGGGAGGAAAAAACAAACACACAGAGAGAGAATAGGGGCACCAGGACTTATAACCAATGCAAATGAACACAGATGCATGTGCCACCTTGTGCATCTGGCTTATGTGGGTACTGGAGAATCAAACTTGGGCCCTTTGGCTTTGCAGGCAAGCACTTTAACTGCTAAGTCATCTCTCCAGCCCCTCAGTGACTCTTAACTTTGTTTTCATATCAGAATCATCTGAGGAATATTAAAAATGACCAATACATGAGGATGGGAAGATGGCTCAGCAGTAAAAGGCACTTACTTGCAAAGACTGCTGGCCTGGGGTTCAATTCCCAAGCCACCCATATAAACTATACACAAAAAGTGTCTCAAAAAAAAAAAAAGTGTCTCAAGCATCTGGTATTCACGTGCATTAACAAGAGGTCCTGGTACACACATACACCTGCCTTTAGTCCTAGCACTTGGGAGGCTGAGGTAGGAGGATTGCTGTGAGTTCGAGGCCAGCCTGAGACTAATTCCAGGTCAGCCTGGGCTAGAGTGAGACCCTACCTAGAAAAACCAAAAGTGGAGGTAAGAGAATAGGGCAACCTTGGCTACATGACAACTTGGAAGCCATCCTGGGCTATTTGAGACCAGGCTGCAAACAACAAACAAGCAATGCTACAGCAAATCCTCTATCTGAAGGGAAAAGATATCAGACAGCAATTTGAATCCAGAAAATGAAAGTCTATCTTGGACCAGAGAGATGGCTTAGCAGCTAAAGCGTTTGCCTGCAAAGCCAAAGGACTCAGGTTCGATTCCCCAGGACTCATGTAAGCCTATTGCACAAGGTAGGGCATGCCTCTGGTGTTTGTTTGCAGTGGCTGGAGGCCCTGGCACACCCATTCTCTGTATATACCTGCTTCTCTCTCTTTCTGTCTCTTGCTATCTCAAATAAATAAATGAATAAAAGTTAAAATCTGAAAGTCTGAAAGAAAACAATTGGATGAATACAAATGATGTGTATACACACATAGCACATGTGTTTCTCTTAACTCTGAAGTTGTTATAAGTCATAGACTGTTATAAGACATAGTTATTATAAGAGTGTTAAGGCACTTGCCTACAAAGCCAAAGGACCCAGATTTGATTTCCCAGGACCCACATAAGCCAGATGCACAAAGTGGTGCATGCATCTGGGATTCATTCACAGTGGCCGGAGGCCCTGGCATGCCCATTCTCTCTCTTTCTCTCTCTCTGTCTCCCTGTCTCCTGCTCTCAAAAATAAATAAGCCAGGTATAGTGGTGCATGTCTTTAATCCCAGAACTCAGGAGGCAGAGGTAGGAGGATTGCCATGAGTTCAAGGCCATCCTGAGAATACAGAGTGAATTCCAGGTCAGCCTGGGCTACAGTAAGACCCTACCTCGAAAAAACAAAATAAATTAAATAAATAAATAAATAAAGCTTAGCGGTTAAGGCGCCTGCCTGCGAAGCCTAAGAACACTTGCTCAAATCTCCAGGTCCCACGTTTAGCCAGATGCAAAAGTGACGCAAGTGCATAATGTCACACAGGCACTCTAGGGGGTGCACACGTCCTGAGTTCGTTCACAGTGGCTAAAAGGCCCTGGCATGCCCACTCTGCCTATTCCTCTCTCTCTCTCTCTCTCTCTCTCTCTCTCAAATATAAATAAATAAAAATAAGAATTTTTTAAAAAAGATTTATACTGCATAATATACTTATACCGAAATTATTGCATGGTTGGGTTATAACATACATGCTTACAATGGATAATAACAGTGAAAGAAGGGGGAGAAATGGATCCACTTTAGAGCAGAGTTTCTTTATCTTACTGGTATTGTCAGCATGAATTTGCAGTACATAGTAACAAGTTAATATGTGCATTGTGATTTTTAAGGCATTCCGTAAGAAAATAAAGAATATGTCAATAAAGGAATTAAAATGGTACACTAAAAGTATTTCCCCAAAACAAGACAATGAAGGAAAAAGGATAAAGCAAAAGATTTGAGATATACTTGAAAAATAACAAAATTAGTAGGTACAATTTAATCAAATTACTACTTTCATTAAATCAAAATTCCAAGGGTTGGGAAGAGTAATCAGTTTAAAAGGATTGAAGCCATAGAAATATGTTTCCCCCAAAAAGGGAACAATGAGGACTGGAGAGATGGCTTAGCAGTTAAAGCACTCACTTGTGAAGCCTAAGGACCCTGGTTTGAGGCTCGATTCCCCAGGACCCACGTAAGCCAGATGCATAAGGTGGCGCATTCATCTGGAGTTCATTTGCAGTGGCTGGAAGCCCTGGCACATTTACTCTCTCTCTATCTATCTGCCTCTTTCTTTCTCTGTCTGTTGCTCTCAAATAAATAAATAAAAAAAATTTTAAAAAGGGCCAATCTGTTGGGCTTGCCTCAAAACAGGGGGGAGGGGAGGATGAAATGAGAATCTACTATGGAAAACAGTTTAGAAAAATTTCAAATATCAAGAAATTACCATATTTTAAATAATATGTTGGTCAATAAGAAATCTTTTGTGCATGTGGTGTGAGTAGTGTGTTGGGGGGTGTATGAACGTGTGTGCAGATGAGCACGTCTGTGTGGAGGCCAGAAGAGAATACCAAGTGTCCCACGCCATCACTTATCTGTGTTTCCTTGAGCCAGACTCTCTCTGAAGCCAGAGCTGCTGTGTTCATGAGCCCCAGTGCTTCTGCAGTCTCTGCTCCTCACAAGACTGGGGTTGTGGAAGTGAATGGCCATGCCCAGCTCTTAATGTGGGGGCTGGGGCCCATAAAGACCTTCATGTTTGCATGGAAAATGCCCTTAACTGCTCAGCTATCTCTCCATTCCTAGAAATGCTTGGTTTTGATCGTGTGTGTATGTGTGTGTGTGTGTGTGTGTGTGTTATGAGTGTATCATGTGTGGTGTATGCACGTGTTTGTAGATGAACACACTGTGCCTGTACACACAGAGAGCAGAGGAGAACTTCAGGTGCCCTTCTTTATAGCCCATCCATGTGCTTCCTGGACACAACTTAGCCATTACATCCATGAACTCTGAGCAGCTGTGGCTTCCTGCATAAAATTAAGCCTGTCACCATTCTATCATGAACAGGGGAGGGGCTCATAAGACCCCACCCCTTCTGGAGCAGCTATTGGTTGTAATGGCTGCTAGGGGAGGGGGAATCAAGTCCTTTAGTAATATAATCAAACAAAAGTTGATCATAAGTCAGTGAATACCTCCCCTCCCCCACACCAATGCTCATGGAAACAACCCTAATTTAATTTGCTGTGGCACACACACACACACACACACACACACACACACAATATAAAAGATGTGAAAATAAGCAGGGTATGGTGGTGCACACCTTTAATCCCAGCACCTGGGAGGCAGAGGTAGGAGGATTGCCATAAGTTCGAGGCCACCTTGAGACTATATAGTGAATTCCAGGTCAGCCTGGGCTAGAACAAGACCCTACCTCGAAAAACTGAAAAAAAAAAAAAAAATACGAAAATAGAAAGGGGATTTGAAGGGAAGAAGAAGGGGTTTAGAGAGAGTGGAAGACAGATAAGAGGGTGGTAATGTGGATCGAATGATTAAAATACACTATATACATGAATGAAATTGACAAAAATAAAATAAAAAAGAGACTAGGCTGTGGATATGTAACATATAAAACAATAGTAATGCCCGTGAGAAGTCCAGACATTAAAGCATCTTTGCTGAATAGACCTCAAAAGATGATTGCTAGATGAAAAACAAAAATCGATTTCTAAGTATTAGATTCTGTGTGGTGTTCATTTATAGACACCTTTTATTTTGGTAGACATCCCCCCCACCCCCTGCAGGGACTGGGAATTGAGCCCATGACTTCGCATCTGCTCAGCAAGGCTCTACCACTGAACTACATTCTCAGCTACATGGGTTCTGAAGGTGAGAAAATTCTAGTAATGACAAACAAACCGGTAGTTGCCAGCAGGGAGGGAGAGAAGGGCAGAGGAATTGTGGGTATAAAAGTGTATCGCAGGGCTCCTTCTGATGTAGCTGCTCAGTATCCTAATGTGGGCGGTGGTCAGCTATGTATGTATGTCATCACGTACCAGAGATGAGCATATCGAAGCTGGCAAAATCCAAATAAAGTCAGTGAATTATATAAGAAAAAGAAAGCAGATGGTCAAAGCACTGAGAGATGTTAATCTCTTACAGCTCTTGCCCGTACAGACACTTCAGTTGTTTTATTATTTATTTATTTGTTTATTTATTTATTTGAGAGCGACAGACAGAGAGAGAAAGAGGCAGAGAGAGAGAATGGGTGCGCCAGGGCCTCCAGCCACTGCAAATGAATTCTAGATGCATGCGCTTCCTTGTGCATCTGGCTTACATGGGTCCTGGGGAATCGAGCCTTGAACCGGGGTCCTTAGGCTTCATAGGCAGGCACTTAACCACTAAGCCATCTCTCCAGGTCCACACCCTTCAGTTTTTATCCATTCTATTTCAGCCCTTAAATTAAGCAGACTTTATTTTGGCCCATTCTAAAAGAGAAGTGAAAGAATTTATTCCTTATTTGCCAGACATTAGGTTATACATGACAGTTAACAATAGTATCGGAAGATGCCTAATGCAGTCCTGGTCTGTCTCTCTGTGGACTGAATTCTCCTGGCTTCATAAAAGTTAGCCATATTAATGTAGTTAATAACTAATTTAATATGTCTGCTCCCTAGACACATATGAAGCCACATTGGAGGTGGCTACTGTGATTGGCTAGATGTGGCATGGAAATTACCTTTCTCGGTTGGGGTATTCCTGCTTTCTCACTTCATGAAGACAGACTGCCGAGGAAAAGGTCAAGCTTGTTGCAATACTTCCCTTGGGCTTCAAGACTTCAGAGATCTCGACGGGGAAGTTCAGTTACAGCCCATGGTCTGATGAACAGGAAAATGCCCACAGAGCTAATATTTCACCCCTGGGTACAGTGAGTTAATCATTGTGCCCTTTCCCGACATTTGGCTGTCTCATTCTAACCCATCGTGTGAAAAGCATGATTTGCCTGTCCAGAGGAGATGAGTGGCATTCTGGAGGTATTTTGTATAAATTAATCTTATTTTAATGTGCAGTAGAATTTGACATGTATTTCAATGTATAATAAAGCATAGGAAACAAAAAAAATGAATCACCTCTTGCTGGATCTCAGATCCCATATTTTGGGAAGGAGGGACCTTTGGGTTAGATTAACTGTTGGTGTCTTCTTCAACATTCCATAGTACTATCGATTTCTAAACTGCCAATTGTATATAATTGGTATCACCAGGAGTAAAACCCCTATTTCCTTTCCGCAGACAAGTCATATGTTTATAGCAATAAGAACATATATGATACAAGTCATTATGTTTATTTTTAAAAAGCAGTGGAGAGAACATATATGACCCCGGTTCAAGGCTTGATCCAGGACCCACGTGAGCCAGATGCACAAGGGGGTGCATGCATCTGGAGTTTGTTTCTCTGGAGGCCCTGGATTACCTGCCTATTTTTGACCTCTCTCTCAAATAAATAAATAAATTTTTTTAAAAGAATTCACCATTAATCAATAGATCTACAAATTTGACTACTTCTCCCCACAGCCACTCTCTTACTGAGCATTTGGTTCTTAGCTGGACCACAACATTGACCTTCTAACTTGTAACTTTTTTCTGCTTTTGCCTTGATTGTCTATTTAGAAATACAACTTAGCAACTGAATTCAAGATACTCCCCTGTTCAAAACTCTATCACAAGACTCCTCCCTTTGGCAGAATAAACATTCCCCACAATGGCCCACAGAGTCTTCCATGAGGAGCCCTGCTCAGGCATTATCTTCCTGACAGACATCTCCACCTACTCTTTCTATCACTCCTCTGGTCCCCCACAATGGCCTCAAAGCTATCCTTCACTACAAGGCTTGTGCCTGACACCAGGCATGCTTTCCCCTAGGTAACTTCATGGCCAACTCCCTCCACAGCTTCTTTCTTCCTTCCTCCTCCCTCCCTCCCTCCCTCCTCCGCCCCTCCTTTCCTTCCTTTCTTTCTTTCTTTCTTTCTTTCTTTCTTTCTTTCTTTCTTTCTTTCTTTCTTTCTTTCTTTTCTTTCTTCCCTTCCCTTCCTTCTTTCTTTCATCCCCCTCCTTCCTTCCTTCCCTCCCTCCTTCCTTCCTTCCCTCCCTTCCTCCTTCCTTCCTTCCTTCTTTCCTTTTCTTCCTTCCTTCCTTCCTTCCTTTCTTTCTTTCTTTCTTTCTTTCTTTCTTTCTTTCTTTCTTTCTTTCTTCTTTTCTTTCTTTCTTTCCTCTTTTTTTTCTTTCTTTTTTCTTTCTTTCTTTCTTTCTTTCTTTCTTTCTTTTCTCTTTTCTTTTTTTTTTTTGCAGATGAAGAAGCTGAGAGGTTAAGGAACTTGTCTAACTCAGAGGACCTAATTGCACATAAGCATTGACCTAGTTAACCCCAAAGACCATCCACAGCCATTACAACACCTAGAAACGGATATGCGGAAAGCCAATGCTAATCTAATGACAACAGCTGAGGTCTGGCAACAAATGTGCACAGGGCAGTGGGTTTCTTTGGTAACTGCATTCGGGTGGGGGATGAAATGTACTTTTAGGCCCCTTTCAATCCCTGCGGCCTTCAGAACATCTCTATTTTCATTATTGGTGTCATCTGGCTGAATTAGAACTGGCTTCAAAGTGAGCATGTTCTGAGAGGCTGAGGGGTGGCTCAGTGGACAAGGGCACTTGCCATACAAGCGTGATGTGCTGAATCCCATCCCTAGCACCCACAGAGAAAAAAAAACCACGTGTGTTCTCTACACACTAGTGGTTTCAGAAGAGGTTATTACTGGGCTGGAGAGATGGCCCAGTGGTTAAGGCGCTTGCCAGCAAAACCAAAGGACCCAGGTTCAGTTCCCCAGTACCTACATAAAGCCAGATGCACAAGGTGGTGCATGTGTCTGGAGTTCATTTGCAGTGGCTAGAGGCCCTGGAGTGTCCATTCTTTCTATCTGCTCTTTCACTCTCTCTCTTTCTAATAAATAAATAAAATATTTCTTTAAAAGAGGTTGTTATTTGAGCAACACAAACAGGCATTGGGCACTGTATCATGACCATTGGTGAAGAGCACACTTTTAAAGCCACGATGACCTGGGACAGTCACTGAAGCCTCAGCTTTCTCACCCTTGAGCCGGTGCTATTTAAAGTCCCTTGTCAATCTCAATTCTGATTCCCAGTGGCAGGACAGAGTCTATCCCAGGCTAGGCATTCGTGACTACCCCTTTAATTTTCTTCCTTGGAAGTTGTCCTCTTCCCTCTATTCTCTGATGTCATTCTAGGTTAATTTGGTAAATAAAGCATGATGCAAAACTACTATGTTGATTCAAGAAAAAAAATGGTGGGCAGTGTGATCAAGAGAGTTGCTGACTATAACTGGCTTTAGGAACCTGTGGACAGGTGGGGACTTATGTAGGATAGAGGTTCCTCTGTCAATTCTTAGGGTAATAGACAAAAGTCATCTCTTGGGCCTCCTGTTTTTTTTATCTATTAAATGAGGATGATAATTTCTAATTCTCAGTAAGAATTCAGTGCTATAAAAAGTGCATTTTCTGGGCTGAATTATTTTTATTTTATTTTTATTTTCATTTTCAAGCAGAGAGAGAAAGAGAGAGAGAATGGGTGCACCAGGGCCTTCCAGCCACTGCAAATGAACTCCAGACACATGCGTCACTGTGTGCATATGGCTTTATGTGAGTACTGGGGAATTGAACCCAGGTCATTAAGCTTTTCAGGAAAGTGCCTTAAATTCTGAGCCATCTCTCCAGCCCTTAAAAATATTTTTATTTTATTTATTTATTTCTAGGGGAGTGATGAGAGAAACAGACAGAGAGAGACTATGGGCATGCTAGGGCCTCTTGTATGCTTCACTTTGTGCATCTGGCTTTATGTGGGTGCTGGGAAATTGAGCCTAGGCCAGCAGGCTTTGCAAGAAAGCACCTTTAAATGCTGAGCCATCTCCCCATGAGTAACTTCTTTAACAATTATTTTTTTATTTGTGTGTATGCATGTGAGTATGTGTGTGTGCGAGTGTGGGCATATGTGAGCCATGGCACACACATGGAGGTCAGAGGACAACTTTCAAGTGGGTCCTTAGCTGGTCAGCTCATGTGAGGCAAGGTTTCTGGCTCAGGATTCTCTCTCACTCTGCTGTTCTTTGTTGTACTTTCCACATGGCTCTGGAATATTCTCCTGTCTCCACCTCCCATCTCACAACCAGTATCAGCATGCCTACCATGGCTTCGGCCTGTCTAGGTGTGGTCTTGGAGTTGAACTTAAGTACTCCAGCTTGGGAGGTAAGTATGTTAACTACTGAGTCATCATTAAAGCTAGAGAACAGGGATGGAGAGATGGCTTAGTGGTTAAAGCACTTGCCTGCAAAGCCTAAGGATCCAGGTTTGACTCCCCAGATCCCACGTAAGCCAGACACATAAGGTGATGCATGTACAAGGTCACACATGTGCACAAGGTGGCACACATGTCTGGAGCTCAATTAGTAATTGGAGGCCTTGGAGTACCAATTCTCTCTTTCTCTCACTTGTTCTCATTAAAAACACACACACACACACACACACACACACACACACACAAAAAAAAAAACTAGACAACAGTACAGCAGAGTCGCGCAGAGTCGTTTGAGGATTGAAGGATTTATGCTTCATGGTAGACATTTGATTCTTTTATTCTAAATAGGTTAAAATTGAGCCCAGGGCTAGAAAGATGGCTCAGCATTTAAGGCACTTTCCTGAAAAGCTTAATGACCTGTGTTCAATTCCCCAGTACTCACATAAAGCCATATGCATAGAGTAGCACATGTGTCTGGAGTTCATTTGCAGCGGCTGGAGCGGTTAAAGGTGCTTGCTAGCAAAGCCTGATAGCCCAAGTTCAAGTCCCTAAAGCCAGATGCACAAACTGGTATATGCATCTGAAGTTAGTTTGCAATAGCAAGAGGCCCTTGCCCACCCATTCCCCCTTTCATTCTCTCTCTCTCTCCTTGCAAATAAATAAAAATATTTAAAAAAATAATTTAAAGCACTCCTCCCCATCCATTGCCACCTCTCCCACAATGGTCTCTGAGCCTTAAAGGGTGTGATTGAAATGTCTCATTTAGTGCCAAACACTCATGCTGTTGCTAATATTGCTATATAAAACAGTAATCATGTCATCCTGAGATGCTTTGTTCTTTGTGCTTTACACAGGACATCTAGAAAAAGCCCTTCAATTTTGCTTTTTTAAAATAACACATCTAGTAACCAATCTGTACTACAGTCACACTGACTCCAAAGAAGCCTTTATCTCTAAGACTCACTAAGGTCAGCCAAGCCTTGAGCACATATAAACCTCCAGACTTTCCACTTTAACACTGGCCATCAAACCACAAAACAGAATATTAAAAATAGACCATGCCCGGTGCCTACATACACTCCACAGAGCTACATTTCCAGCCCAAGGGGCCTTTCTCAACCACACTGTTTATCATCCAAAGAGATGTTCATTTATCAAGAAAAGAAAATCATTTCCATTTGAATAAGCTTAAACACAACCTAAAGGAATTATGAAGAGTCCACAGTGTTCCAGGAACGTTATCTGCACCTGTTGGTTCTGGGTCTAAAAAAAGAAATACTAAAATGCCTCCAGGATTAGGCAGCTTTCTTTGTTGTTTACATTTCTGGTATGAAGGGGGAACAGGGGGCCTTGGCCCTTTCTCCCTGCACACCTGCTGTTTTCTAGCTCAACGTGTTTCTACCAAGAAGCTTGAGCTGTTCAAACATTAGCAAGCCATGACACGCTGGCCCTCCACACAGTGTAGGAACAAGGCGAGAAATGATTGCAGCTCTGAGAACAGAGAAAGGGGAAATTATGGGGACATGAGAAGGGAGTGGAGCCCCTCACCCCAGAGGCTAGTTGAAGCCTCTTGACAGCAATGAAACATGAATTCTAACACGAATGAAAAAAACACATATGGCCAGGCACTCCTTTAATCCCAGCACTTGAGAGGCAGAGGTAGGAAGACTGCTTGTGACTTCAAAGCCAGCCTGAGACTACAGAATGAATTCCAGGTCAGCCTGGGCTAAAGAGAGACCCTACCTCAATCAATCAATCAATCAATCAATCAATAAATAAATAAATAAATAATGTATGTGACATGTAAACAGAAGGAAAGGGAATATCAGACGGGAGAGGAAATGGGTGGGGAGAGGGAATTTGGGGAGGGGAGAGGGGATAAGAACTAACTAAAACAAATGGTATTTGAATATTCTAGAGTGAATGATACCTAAATCTGTGTATGCTAACTAAAAATTAAGATTTAAAAAGTTCCAAGAGACTGGTAAAATGGCTCAGTTGTCAAAGGCACTTGTTTGCAAAGCCTAGCCACCAGGGTTCAATTCTCCAGTACCCATGTAAAGCCAGATGCACAAAGTGACACATGCATGTAGAGTTCATTTGCAGTGGGAGAAGAACCTGGTGTGTCTATACTTACTCTCTTTTTCTCCTTCTCTCTCTCACACTCTGTAAGTATTTTAAAAGACTTAAAAACAAAATAAAACAAAACAATTCCAGGGCTGGAGAGATGACTTAGCAGTTAGGGCAATGGCCTATGAAGCCTAAGGACTCAGTTTCGATTCCCCAGGACCCACCTAGATCAGATGCTCAAAGTGGTGTATGCATCTAGAGTTCATTTGCAGTGGCTAGAGGCCCTGGCATGTCCATTATCTCTTGCTCAAATAAGTAAATAAAAATAAAATATTAAAAGAAAAAAAAAATCCAGCATAGCCAGACATGGTGTCACTCGCCTTTAATCCCAGCACTTGGAATGCAGAGGTAGGAGGATTGCCATGAGTTCGAGGCCAGTCTGGGACTATAGAGTGAGTTCTAGGTCATTCTGGGATAGGGTGAGACCCTACCTCAAAAAAACCAAGGGAAAAAATATTCCAGCACAATCAACAAGTGTTTAAGGCCTTCCTCCCTTCTAAGATGTAAATCTACAGTTTTCTAAGACTCTTGCCAGAAACCTCGTCTGCAATGAAAGGACATACCCTAAACCCCTTGTGCAACACTCATGGCTCCTTATCATATTATGCATCCACAGCATCTCCAGAGCCTCCTCTAATCTCACTTACCACAAATAGAGGGGAAAAAAAGTTTCTTAGCCACTTTTGACATGTAACTTGAGAGTCACTACCTTGGTATCTGTGGCTAATGCTAAGACACTTAACTGTGACTCTCCCTTGAGGTACCTGTGCCCCACTTAGATATGTGCGACTCTCTCTTAGAACATTCCAACTCCGTCTACGGCCATACCACCCTGAACATGCCCAATCTGATCTCAGAAGCTAAGCAGGGTTGGGCCTGGTTACTACTTGGAAGAAAGAAAAGCCCAAACCCGTGCTCTGGGGTGTGCTTCCATAGTCTTCTTAAATGACGGAGACAGAGAGAAAGGGAGAGAAAGAGAAAGAGATAAAAAGAGAGAATGGAAAATGGATGTACCAGGACCTCCAGCCACTGCAATGGAACTCCAGAAGCATGCACCACATTGTGCATCTGGCTTACGTGGGTCCTGGGGAATTGAACCTTGGTCCTTTGTCTTTGCAGGCAAACCATCTCTCCAGCCCCACCTTTCTTAAAGTCTTTAATAAAATCTCCGACTCTGCTTCATACTAGCTAGTCCCAAAATTCTCTTCCATGTCAAAGCCACGAATCCTGGTTTTCCCTGCATTGAGGTCCCTAAAAGTCTAGGGGAACTCCTCAGGCTGCTGAAGGTGACAACATAAATCTATGTCTCTGTCCCCTTGCTGCTAACAACTTCCACCTTCTATACAAATTTTATTATCTAACACTCTTTAGAGCAGATATGACTAAGTCTTCCAAATTATATAGATCAATTTTTTATTATGAAAGATTTATTTTAAGAGAGAGTAAAAATAAGACAAAAGAAAAGCAGGAAATCTCCCAAGCTAAGAGGAGTTTCCATTCCCAGCTGGGAAGGGAAAACCAGGATATCCCTCAAATGTTTTTGGAATACAATAGCCTCAAGAGGCTAGTGATTCTCGTAGCCCGTGCCTGTAATCCCAGAAATTGGGGGAGTGAAACAGCATCACAGCTTTGACCAACCTAGGCTACAGCGCAAGGCCCTATCTCAGGCTCTCCCTCCACCAAAGCCAGTTCAAGTATTGCTTAAGGTAATATACCAGATTATGAATATACACAAATGCCGCATATATAGTTAAATGATGCATTTAAAAATTAAAATGATGGGTTGGAGAGATGGCTCAGTCATTAAGGCATTTATCTGCAATGCCTAATGACCTGGGCTCTATTTCCCAGTACCCATATAAACCCAGATGCACAAAGTGGCACATGCATCTGGAGTTTGCTTGCAATGGCTTGAGGCCCTGGCATGCCCATTTCTCTCTGTTTACTTGCAAATAAATAAAAAATTTTTAAATGTTAATATAAAAGCAATGAAGTTATAGAAAATAAAAAGGTAAATTCATAAAATCCTACCAATTCTTTGACGTTAGAGAAATGAAATAAGTAACCCAGGAAACTATGCTAGCAACTGCATGATAATGAAAATACCACCTTCTGGAGAACCAGCACTGACTGTCCAGGGAAATGGATATTTAAAATATAAATGAAGCCCTAAGGACTCTAGTTTGATTCCCGGACCCACCTCAGATCAGATGCTCAAAGTGGTGCATCTAGAGTTTGTTGCGAGCTGAGGCCCTGGCATGTCCGATATCTCTTGCTCAAATAAGTAAATAAAAATAAAATCAAAAAAAAAAAAAATCCAGCATAGCCAGACATGGTGTCACTCTTTAATCCCAGCACTTGGAATGCAGAGGTAGGAGGATTGCCATGAGTTCAGGCCAGTCTGGGACTATAGAGTGAGTTCTAGGTCATTCTGGGATAGGGTGAGACCTACCTCAAAAAACCAAGGGAGAAAAATATTCCAGCACAATCAACAAGTGTTTAAGGCCCTTCCTCCCTTCTAAGATGTAAATCTACAGTTTTCTAAGACTCCTGCCAGAAACCTCGTCTGCCAAATGAAAGGACACCACCAAACCCCTTGTGCAACACTCATGGCTCCTTATCATAGCATGCATCCACAGCATCTCCAGAGCCTCCTCTAATCTCACTTACACACAAATAGGGGAAAAAAAGGTTTCTTAGCCACTTTTGACATGTAACTTAAGAGTCACTTACCTGGTATCTGTGGCTAATGCTAAGACCTTAACTGTGACTCTCCCTTTGGTACCTGTGCCTTACTTAGATATGTGCGACTCTCTTAGAACATTCCAACTCCGTCTACGGCCATACCACCTGAACATGCCAATCTGATCTCAGAAGCTAAGCAGGGTTGGGCCTGGCTACTACTTGAAGAAAGAAAAGCCCAAACCCGTGCTCTGGGGAATTTATAGTCTTCTTAAATGTCATTTAAATGACGGAGAAAGAGAAAGAGAGATAAAAAGAGAGAGAAAGAAAGAAAAGAATGGATGTACCAGGACCTCCAGCCACTGCAATGGAACTCCAGAAGCATGCACCACTTGTGCATCTGGCCCCATGGGTCCTAGGAATTGAACCTTGGTCCCCTTTGGCTTTGCAGGCAAGCCATCTCTCCAGCCCACCTTTCTTAAAGTCTTTTAATAAAATCTCCGCTCTGCTTCATACTAGCTAGTCCTGTAAATTCTCTTCCATGTCAAAGCCACGAATCCTGGTTTTCCTGCATTGAGGTCCCTAAAAGTCTGGGGAACTCCTCAGGCTACTGAAGGTGACAACATAAATCTATGTCTCTGTCCCCTTGCTGCTTTAACAATTCCACCTTCTATACAAATTACATTATCTAACACTCTTTAGAGCAGATATGACTAAGTCTTCCAAATTATATAGATCAATTTTTTATTAAGAAAGATTTATTTTAAGAGAGTAAAAATAAGACAAAAGAAAAGTTAGAAATCTCTTAAGCTAAAGAGGAGTTTCCATTCCCAGCTGGGAAGGGAAACCAGGATATCCCCTCAAATGTTTTGGAATACAATAGCCTCAAGAAGGCTAGTGATTCTCGTAGCCCGTGCCTGTAATCCCAGAAATTGGGGAGTGAAACAGCATCACAGCTTTGCCACCAACCTAGGCTACAGCGCAAGGCCCCTATCTCGGAAGCCCCCTCCACCAAAGCCAGTTCAAGTATTGCTTGGGTAATATACCACCGGGTGTGAATATACACAAATAGATATATAGTTAAATGATGCATTTAAAAATTAAAATGATGGGTTGGAGATGGCTCAGTCATTAAGGCATTTATCTGCAATGCCTAATGACCCTACAGGCTCTATTCCCAGTACCCATATAAACCCAGATGCACAAAGTGGCCATGCATCTGGAGTTTTCTGCTTGCAATGGCTTGAGGCCCTGGCATACCCATTCTCTCTCTCTGTTTACTTGCAAATAAATAAAAATTTTTTAAATGTTAATATAAAAGCAATGAAGTTATAGAAAATAAAAAGGTAAATTCATAAAATCCTACCAATTCTTTGACATTAGGGAAATGAAATAAGTAAGTGACCCAGGAAGCTATGCTAGCAACTGCATGATAATGAAAATACCTCCTTCTGGAGAACCAGCACTGACTGTCCAGGGAAATGGATATTTAAAATATAATCCTGGGGCTGGGGAGATGGCTCAGCCATTAAAGGCACTTGTTTGCAAAGCCTGATAGCCTGGGTTCAATTCCCTAGTACTTATGTAAAGCTAAATGCACAAAGTGACACATGCGCCTGGAGTTTGTTTGCAGTGGCAAGAGGCCCTGGTGTGCCCATTCTTCCTCTCTCTCCCTCTCTCTTCCTTTGCAAATAAATAAATATTTTTTAAAAAACAAAAGGTGTTTAAAATGCATCACCATAATATTTAGTATTTTTACCCACCAGTTCTACTATCATAAACTATCCAAACAAGTGCCTCATCTTCTCCTTAAGATAGATAATTGTTCTTATCTTGGCTGCCAACCACACTGAGTTAGCTTCTTGTTGCTATAACAAATACGTGAGACAGAGTAACTCATAAAAAGAAAAAGTTCTGGGCTGGGGAGATGGCTCAGCCATTAAAGGTGCTTGCTTGCAAAGTCTGTCGTGCAGGGTTTAGTTCCTAAGCCATCCATGTAATCCAAAACGTGGTTCAAGCAACTGGCGTTTGTTTGCAATGGCAAGAGACCCTGGTGTATGTATGCCCACACGTGTGCGCACACACACAAAACACACACATTTAGAAAATTAAAATATAATCCTTCTTACTACAGACAGCTGCTTTCCTAAATGAGGTTTTTGAATATGTCTATGGAACATTTCTCAGGAGAACAAAATGATGCTATCATACACACATGGTGTTAATTCCTCCCAACTTTCCAATTCATTTGAAGCAAGTGCTAAAAGAAATGAATTCACCTCAGCAACATTTCCATACTTGCAGCCAACACGCACTCCTGATGAAATGACCTGGGAAGTGAGATTGCATGACGCTCCTGTTCCGCTTGAAATGGAATTTCAGAGCGTTGCCATGTTACATTCCAGGTAACCCCAGCAATCTCTGGCTCTGTTACTGAACCTAGCAGAGGCTCCCAAGAGGTCATTGTCACTGGAAACATGACAGCTGGAGATCAGATGCTATTCAAACCCAACTGGGATTTCTGCTTCTCCATTTCTGGTCATACAAATCGCTCTTCCTCAGTAACTATTTTTTTTCCTCAGTGACTTTTTGTGTGCCCAAAGAGAAACACTTTCCACTCGTCTTACCATATATTTTGTGGACTTGAGTTTTGAAAGATTAAAAATTATACTGTGTAGCTGGGTGCGGGGATGCACGTCTTTAATCCCAGCATTTGGGAGGCAGAGGTAGGAGGATCGCCATGAGTTCAAAGCCTCCCTGAGACTACATAGTGAATTCCAGGTCAGCCTGGGCTAGAGCAAGACCCTACCTTGAAAAAAAAAAAAAAAAGAAGAAGAACGAAAGAAAGAAAGGAAAAAGAAAAAACTTCCATTTATGCCAAATGCTTTGTGATGATTAGAGGCAGCAAGTAGCCCTGGGCCATACAGCCCAGAATTATCTACATTTTGAAGATCTTATAAGTGGACCTTTAATTTAAAAATCATATTTCTTACATGCATTTTTTAGTACCCTGAAACACTTTATTTATTTTATCAACATAAAAATTGGACTGGCTTAGAAGTTAAGGCACTTGCTAGGAAAGCCAAAGAACCCAGGTTCAATTCCCTACTGTCCACATAAAGCCAGACAGATGCACAAGGTGGCTCATGCATCTGGAGTTCATATGCAGTGGCTGGAGACCCTGGTGCACCCATTCTCTCTCTCTTTTTCCCTCCCCCCTTTCTGTTTCTCTCTCTGCCTCTCATAAATAAATAAATAATTGCCTTGGACTGAGAAAGCACACATGTGCCCAGCACTCAGCAGGCTGGTACAACAGGCACAGGTAAGCCACTTGCAGAGTCAACAGGAAACCAACACGTCTCCCAAAGAGGCTGCTACTGTGCAGTATCACTCTGAGCCCCTTCAGTGCTATCAAAATTAATCAGTGAGTTTGCTGCTCGAAACTACAACGATAAGAACAAAACATCTCATTCTTTTGGGGAGAAGTTCAATCATTTGCTGACCCAGAAAAGCAGCCTCAACTCCCACCCCAGAGAGAAAGGGGTTTCTGGAAACAGTACTCCACATTTGCCTTAACTTTGCTATTTCCAAGAAATGAGCTCCCGGGTTTGCTTTGCAGACTGCCTCTTCCTAGTATACTAAGATAATTCTTTCTTGTTTGGGTCAGTAACTCTAATTTTGTTGCCATGCAGATCTGATGGTTTGGGTGTCAAGTGCCCCCCACCGCCGCACGTGTTCATGATGAAGCCTCATACTCAGTACCCAGCTGATGGAACCTTTGGGAGGTGGAGCCTTGCTGGAGGAGGTGTGTCACTGGGGGTGGACCTTGAGGTTTATAGGCCTAGCCATACTGGCTGTTCAGAACTCACTCTTGGTGCTACCTCCCAGCTGATGTGGCAAGATGTGATGCCCGGCCTCTGCTCTGCTGCGCTTTTCCTTCCATGATGAAACTTTCCCACGTGACTGTAAGCCACAAACAACAACAACAACAACCCTTTCCTTTCATATGCTGTTTTGGGTCTGGTGTTTTGTCCCAGCAACAAGAAGATAAATGCCACAGCAGGTTTGATCCTATTATACTTAGGCTGAAAGAGAGATGGCCATGGTTCTTAATAAAATGTTCCAACCTAAGAAAATATCTGCTGCTTAAATGCCAGCTGGGGAGTTAGAGCATTGGCTTCCAGGTATAGCAAAACCAGATGCATCTCTGCAGTAGTTACGTTTTCCTGTGACCTGTGAATTTTAAATTCTGCGTTGGCTTTTCATCCAAGAAGAAACATTATGAGAGCCGGAAAACCTGCTGTGAGTGTGGAAAACTTTTCTGGCCCTGTGGCTGCTCTAGTAACGTGTGGCAAAACCCTCCCTGCTTCTAGAAATATCACTACAGCTGGTGACTCCAAGCAAGACTAGCCAGGGGCCTTAAGACCTAGACACAGCCCTCAAGGCCTGCTAAAACACAATGTCTATCTCCACACCTGGTTTAAAGATTTCAGAGAGGAAACGTGATTTGGGAGAATTATTCGGAGCCTGGGGCCAAGGTTGGAAGGCAGCTCCTGACATACCCATGGGAGTAGCCGTAATCGTAGGCCGAGGCTGCCTTGCGGGTGACTTCAGAGCCCAGGGCGTACTGTGACATTCCAAGACTGTAGGCCTGAGCGGCCTGCTGCTGCTGGGAGGAGATGGACGCCTGGCTGAAGGCCTCCGACTCCTGGCGGTGCGCTGCGGATGAGCGGCTGCTGTAGGCCGCCGAGCCGTGGGTGTAGATGGCCGAACGCTTCTTCTCCTGCTGGTACTGGCTCATGGTGGTGCGAAGGTCCTTGTTGCGGTAGCTGAGGTCATAGTGCTGGAGGGACTTCTGATAAAACGGCAGAGACATGGTGTGCCCTGGAGGGAAGGTGGCGGCAATCTGGGAAGAGAAAGCAAATCGTGAGTGAGCAAACTCCAGGGAACAACTCATCCCGGCCCTCCTGTCCTGTGTTTTTTTTTTTTTTTTCTCTAGGCGGGTGTGACGATTTCCTATGTTTTCCTCTCAAGCCCTCTACGGTGTCTGTTTCTAGTTTTCTGACATTTCATTCTGACGTCGGCTTCTTTGGGAGAATATGTAATGATGGAAGGCCTAAGAAGTAATCAATGAGATGGCTCAGTGGAGAAAGTGCTTGCCACGCAAGCATGAGGACCAGAGTTTGGACCCCCAGCGTCTACACAAATGCCAGGAGGGTGTGGGGGTTCCCTGCAAAACCAGTGCTTAAGAGGCAGAGACAGTGAATAACTGGGGCTCCCCTAGCCCAATCTGTGAGCTCCAGGCTCAGTGAGAAAGCCTGCCTGGGTAAATAAGGAGAAGGGTAATTGGGGAAGACACCCAAAGTCAACCTTTGGCCTCCACATGCAGAGGCACATGTATGCATACCCATATATATAACATGTATGCAAAGTGAAAATGAAATAATTAGTGAGCGCCTACTATCCCAGCACAAGAAGTATGAAGGTGTCAAACTCATCAAAGTGCTGGGAAGACTTGACAGTAGACTGTTTAAGCACTGAAACATCTCTCTCGAACCCTCCAAGGCTCAGGAACCATTGGGGAAGAGGTAGCAGAAAGAATGTAAGAGTCAAAGAATGGGGACGTGTGCTTTACAATACTGTCTTCCAGACACAAAGTGGCCTTGATATTCATGTCCTCACACAAAGCCTGCGTAATAAGAGGGGCAATGATGACATTATAATAGAAGAGAGGCTAGTTGGAAAGAAGAAGGGATCCAGGGCTGGAGGGATGGCTTAGCGGTTAAGGCGTTTGCCTGCAAAGCCAAAGGAACCAGGTTCGATTTCCCAGGACCCACGTTAGCCAGATGCACAAGGGGGCCCACACATGTGGAGTTCTTTTGCAGTGGCTGGAGGTACTGGCACTCCCATTCTCTCTCTCTCCCTTTCTCTGTCAAATAAATAAATAAAAGTAAATAAAAATATTTAAAAAGAGAAGGGAATCAGTGGAGGGGGCTAGGAGAGGGGAGACAAAAGAGGGTGGTGGAAGGGGATTGTGATCATGATCCATCAGGTATATTATGGAGGTTGTCAATAAAAAGTTAAAAACAAAGAAATACACAAGTGAACAAAAAAATGTACCAAATCTTGCTCTAGTAATCTAGTTTAGAACTATATTTTCTGTAGGAGATAGACAATGGTGAAAATTAATAGTTATTAATAATATATTAGAACATGGTTAAGTGCCCATGAAGAAAAATAAAATAGGGAAGACAGATAGTTATAATTTTGAACAGCCTTATCAGGGCATCCCTGGAAAAAGACATGTAAGTATTTGACTATCTGGGAGGAGAGTGTTCAGGTGGATTACCAGTGCAAAAGCACTGAGAAGGAGCCCACCTGTCGTGCATTCGGGCAGAGCCAACAGGCTACTAGGGGTGCGGGTGTGGGGGAATAAGGATGAAGTCAGACTGGTGAAGGGCATGTAAGAGAGAAAGAGCAGACTGGGCAGGGTCCTATAGGAGACACCAAGTACTTGAGTCTTATTGTAGAAAGGTCTGTGCTAAGAATCCCTTGTTCGTGTCTGAAGAATAGATACTTGAAGGAAAACCAGGAGAAAAATTAAAAGGCTTGGGCTGGAGAGATGGCTTAGCGGTTAAGGCGTCTGTCTGCAAAGTGTAAGAACCCTAGTTCACTTTTCCAGGTCCCACGTAAGCCAGATGCACATGGTGGCTCATGCATCTGGAGTTTGTTTGCAGTGGCTAGAGGCCCTGACTCACCCATTCTCACTGTCTCTCTCTCTGTCTCAAATAAATAAATAAAATCTTTTTAAAATTTTTAAAAGGCTTAAATGGGCTGAAATATGTCTTTTCACCCAGATTTACAAGGCGAACTAACTTCAATATCTCAGAATGGGACTTATTTATTTAAATTTTTTTTATTTATTTGCAAGGAGAAAGAGAGAGGATAAATGGATGAATGAGCATGCCGGGACCCCTAGATACTGCAAATGAGCTCTAGATACATGTACCACTTTATGCATCTGGCTTTACATGGGTACTGGGGAATCGAACCTGGGTCATTAGTTTTTGCAGTCAAGTGCCTTAACCACTAAGCAATCTCTCCAACCTGAGACTGTATTTGGAGATGTGATCCTTAGGGAGTAAATTTTAGCTAAAATGAATTCATTAGGGTAGACCCTAACCCAACAGGAGTGGTGTCCTTGGAAGAAAAGGAAGTGAAGACATTATCTGTACATACATACAACAGAGGGAAGAGTATGTGGAAACTCCAGAAGAAGTGTGTCTACAAGCCAAGGAGAAAACTCAGGCATGGGGTGGAGGGGTGGAGCTCTGATAACACCTTGATCTTGAGTTTCTAGCCTCCAGAATTGTAAGGAAGTGAATTTCTTTCTTTCTTTCTTTCTTTCTTTCTTTCTTTCTTTCTTTCTTTCTTTCTTTCTTTCTTTTTGAGAGAGAGAGAATGGGCATGCTAGCAGCCTCTCAGCCACTGTGAATGAACTCCAGACACATGCACCCCCTTGTGGGCAAGTGTGGCATTGTGTGCTTGCATCACTTTTGCATCTGGCTAAACATGGGACCTGGAGATTGGAACCAGCATTCTTAGGCTTGGCAGGCAGGCAACTAAGCCGCTAAGGCATCTCTCAGGTCCAGAAAATGAGTTTCTGTTAGGTAAGTTATCCAGTCCATGACAGGCCGTTATCATGGCCCTAGCACCTAAAGATGAGGGCCACGTCCCAAGTCTAGGCTAATGATGAGGCGGCAGCAGCGAACGTGTGAGCAAGAGGTAGACTCTCCAAAGAACATGAGACCAACAGCAATCAGTAGTAGTTCTGAATTAAGGTGTGAAGGAAAGAGAAAAGAGGCCTGACAGCTGGGCAACTGAAGTTGTTATTTTCTGAGATAGGGAGGATAAGAGAACAGCAGACTGGGCCTGGAGATATAGCTTGGTGATTAAAGTGCTTGCTTGCAAAGCCTGACAACCCGGGTTTGATTCCCCAGTAAAGCCAGATGCACAAAATGGCACATGCATCTGGAGTTCATCTGCAGCTGCTGGAGGCCCTGGTGGGCCCATTCTCTCTCTCTCTCCCCATATTTATTTATTTATTTATTTATTTATTTATTTATTTATTTATTTATTCTCTCTCTCTCTCTCTCTCTCTCTCTCTCTCTTTCTTTCTTCTCTGTGTTTGCAAATAAGTAAAAAATATTTTTGAAGGGCTGAAGAGATGGCTTAGCAGTTAAGGCGCCTGCCTCCTAAGCCGAAGAACGCTGGTTCCAATCTCCAGAGGTTACAATCTCCAGGTCCCATGTTTAGCCAGATGCAAAGTGGCGCAAGTGTGCAATGCCGCACTTGACCACAAAGGGGTGCACACATCTGGATTTCGTTCTCAGCAGCTGACACACTGCTGGCGCGCCCATCTCTGTCTTCCTCTCCCTCTCTCTCTGTCTCTCTCCAAAAAAATAAAAAATAATAAAATAAAAATAAATAAAAATAAAAAATATTTTTAGAAACCACCAGCCTGGGGTGGAAACAAAAAAATTAGTCTGAGATGTTCTTCGTTTAAGGTAATCCATCCTCCCTCCCCCGCCCAAGTTGAGGTGTTAAATGGAGAAGCTGGATGCACATAGTAGTGTAGGCTGGAGATCTACTCTTTGTAGCCAGTAGCATACAGTAGATACTGAAAACCAAGGAAACAGATGAGGAGGGTTGTTAAAGGAAAAGTCCTAGAAATGAGCCTTGGAATCTGATACTTTTATATACAAGCTCTCTCACATCATAAACACTTCAAAAGGGTACATAGTTCCAAGCCAGAAAAAAAAAGCAGTTGCTCCATTAAGAATATAGAAGTTTTCTGTCTTCCTACATAAAGAAGAATGAATCCGTCCTCGGCATGGCTGTGTGAACTGGAGTGAACAGTTCTACTAACAGAGGTAAGGTCACCTCGCATCGAGGACCTCACAGTGCATTTCCTTTCAGGAGGAATCTGTTCACTGACTGGAGGCCCAATAGACACATGGGACAACCTGGGGTTTTAAAAAACCTCTTTTGTGGCCTAGCAATCACAAGGCCCTGGGTTCAGTCCTCAGCACCAAAAAAGAAAAAAAAAAGTTAAAAAAAGCTTTTGTGCATATTCTGAAATGTTATTTTTTTACCTTTTTATTACCAACCTCCATACATATAGACAATATACCATGATTGAAATTGTATTTTTTTAACTTTATTTTTATTTATTTATTTATGAGAGAGAGAGAGACAGTGGGAGCACCAAGGCCTCCAGCCACTGCACCCAAACTCAAGATGCATGAACCACTATGTGCACCTAGCTTACACGGGTTCTGGAGAATCAAACCTGGGTACTTAGGCTTTGTAGACAAGCACCTTAACTGCTAAGCCATCTCTCCAACCCCCTATACGTGGGACTAAGAGATAGTTCCGTGGTTAGGGTGCTTGCCTGTAATGCCTAAAAACCAGGGTTCAGTTCCCCAGTACCCACGTAAAGCCAGATGCACAAAGTGGTATATGCATCTGGAGTTTGTTTGCAGTGGCTAGAGGCCCTGGCATACCCATTCTCCTTTCTCTCTCCCCTTCTCTCTTTGCAAATAAATAATAAATAACATAATAAAAATTTAAAATACCTATAAGAAAAATTAGTTTTCAAGTAAAGCTTTTTCAAACTTTGTTTTTCTTAAAAAGTATAAAGGAGGAGTGAATCTTTCTAAAATTGCCAATTCTGTCAAATTTTAAACTAATTTTTACTTAAACTATTTTAAATGTCAGTATATATTCAGTCCCAAAGAAGAAAACTTCACTCCAGAAATATTTATCTTAGGTCTCATGAAAAGATATCAGTCTACATGGCATTTCCTAGGAGAAAAAAATAGCCACCAGTGAGTGCCTCTGCTTCAACCCTTAAATAGACGGCTATTTTCTGTTATGAAATACACAGAATAATCATGCTATATGTTTAGGTGATTTCTATATAATACAAAAGGGTTAGAACATAGGAACATAGAATTGTGTTAGGCCATTGCAAAATATTAGCTAAGTCTCTACAATGATACGCATGCTACACTATCACATGGAAAATGGCATCTGAATGAATTTCAAATTGATAATAAAAGACCTTTCCCTGTATTATATTATCAACTAATATCATTGCCCAGATGATTCAACATGTGACAAGTTTCACAAAGGAAACAAATCTTTAAATATCTTGCCCCAATTCGATTTCATGCTCTTTGTTCTTTTCCCCCAAGTATAGTTATTTTTAATAATATTTAATACGCAGAGATTGTGCTTTGGAAGTCAACGGGGTTTGACTTTCAGTCGCGGGAGCTGGCTGACCTCTGGGACAATGGTAGACTACCTGCTCTGCACAAGGGAAGGCTTCTCCAACTCATAACAGCTAGGCATTTGTTGCAAGGAAATAGGGTTTTGTTGTCTTCTGTTCCCTTAAAACCTCAAATTCTCCTTCTGAAAATAACTTATGACTTTAGGGAGAAACACAAACTCCATAGCTGTCATCTTGATGTGATACTTTTACAATGACAGCAGAGGCCACAAGCTGATGAAGGTGCTAACTTCAAGATTGGTCTGTGGGGAATCTCTGCTGCCGCTGAGATATGACCACACCATTTTCAAGTCAGGAAAACCATGATGCCTTCGTGCGTGCATCCACACTGCACACTGTACCGTCAGCACAAAGTCTGACTGAATCCCAAGCTAGTGACCTCAGAGCATATTTGTATCCTTTTGTCCTAATTTGTACTCAGAGAGAATTGCAAGCAGTCACACAGAAGGAGAGAAAACACAGGGCTTCCTGTCTCTCCTCGTTCCAAATTTCATCCAAACTACTGAACTCTTAACTCGAAAGACTACTTACAGTTGAATCTGAGGCAAATATGATCGTTTAGTTCCAGGAACAGCAGATTAACTTAAAACAGCGAGCTGGCAAAAACAGTCTTGCCAGCCCTAACAGGCACCCTGCTGCTCGGCTCTCCTTTCCAGAACCTTCACTTTGCAGTTGCCCTGCTGTTCAGGCACCTCTGAGAAAGCTACACACACACACACACACACACACACACACACACACACACACACACTGCAGGGCTGTGAGGCCCATAAACGATCAAGTGCCTTTTCTCCCTCAATGTCACACTTACCAGCTTCCAAGAAAGGGGTGGCTGGGGCAATGTTCCAAAGCACCAGAGGAGTGGGATGAGAGACTGAAAATCGCACCGAGGGTGAATGCAAGCAAAAGTGAAGAGGCAGGACTGTGAGGGCCAGTTCAAAAATAATGCATGTGGTCAGGCAGCAGAATGTCAGGGCTGCACAGCCAGCCTTTTATGGCCAAGGAGGCGGATAAATATAGCAACACATGCAGAGGGTAGTCCCAAACCCCAGGGAAGAGAGCTCAGGCAGGTAGCTGCTCAGCAACGTGATTACATTGATGTCGCTCAAGGAGTCTGGCCTGACTAAATCAACGGAGGATTTTTGGTTGAGTTCTATGGGCTATGTTAAATATCATTTTATATTTGAAAGTGGTGATGGAAACAGTGGTTTGTGTTGAGAACTAAAAATAGGTGTAGTAATCTGATTCTCAAAATGGACTTCATGGAATTTTAATGGCAAGATACGGTTCTGGGTGTGCTGTTAGTAACACACTCTCAAAGCATTTAAAGGAAGCAAAGAGAAAGAAAGAGCTTGAGTCTAAGTAGAAGGGAGATAAGAGGCTATGTGTGGTGGCGGCTTTGGGTCACATAATGAACATTTGCTAGGTTTCTCTTATTTCAGGAAAATCTACAAAGTGAGTCACAACTTCAGGTCTGAATGTTTGAGTCCATGTTTGTTAATGAGAGCCTCCAGCGAGGGAACTCAATATTTTATCCTTCCTAAACTCATCAGAGTCCATCTAATCAACTGATTTTTGTTTTGTTTTGTTTTTTTTCCGGATGGCTTGACTAAGAAGGTGGTTATAACCTGCTGGGTAGTGCATGCTCTGAGGAGTCAAATTGGATCAATTCCAGTCCACGGATAACACTTCATGGCCATATACTCTCAAGCAATTCCATCCTCCTCCCTCAGCTTTGGTTTCTTTCTCTGTAAAATGGAATAATAGTATCTGCATCAGTTACTTTCTCATTACCAGGACAAAACACCCAAGCAGAAGCAGCTTAGGAAGGAAAGGGTTTCTTTCAGCTGGCACTTTCAAGGAGAAGAATTCAACATGGCGGGGAACTGACAGCCAGGCATCACATCTTCACATCAGCAGGGAGGAAATAGCAAGAGCCAAAGAGCATCAAGCAAGGACCAGATGCTAACAATTCAAGGCTCACCCCTCCCCACCAGTGACACACTTCCACCAGCAAGGCTCCACAAACTTCCCAAACAGCACCACCAACTGGGGACCAACTATGAGGGGGGGCATTGTAGATTCCAACCACCACAGTGTCCAAATGTTAGGATTTCTATGGAGATTAAACATGATGATACAGGTGAAACATCCACCCCAGGGACTGCCACATAATAAAATCTCAGTAACTAACATGAAAGTTCATTGGTCAGGGGCTAGGATGATGGCTCAGGGATTAAAGTTGATTGTTCCCAAAGCCTGCCAGCCTGGGTTCCATTCCAAGCCACCCATTTAAGCCAGATGCAAAACATGGCATATAACCAGGAGTGGTGGCACACATCTTTAATCCCAGTACTCGGGAGTCAGAGGTAGGAGGATCTCCGTGAGTTCGAGGCCATCCTGAGACTGCATAGTGAATTCCAGGTCAGCCTGAGCTAGAGTAAGACCCTACCTTGAAAAAAAAAATTTAAGGTGGCACAAGTGTTCATGTAAGTGGCCAGAGAGCTCCTAGTGCACATGCACATGCACACAAAAAGCACACACACACACACACACACAAATAAATTAATATAATTTCTTTAAAGTTCAGATGTTATGTATTCACTAAGTTGATCTTTTGATGTATTGACCTATGTTCTGAAAAGCAATTACACAAACTGTAAATTTATTTATATCCAGATATAAGTAAAACTATCCATATATATAACAAAATAGTGAAGACATACAAATTTAGCACACTTTTTCTTTCTTTCTAAAAAAATATTATTTTTAATTTTTTATTAACAATATCCATACAAATAGACAATATATCATGATGATAAGCCCCTCCAACCACCATCCCTTTTCCCCCTTCCCAAATCTCCCCATACACTGAGTCCCTTCTTCTTTCTAACTAGTCTCTCTTCTATTATTTAAAATACTTTGATTTGTTTGCAAGGAGAGAGAGAAAGAGAGAGGGTCTAGGCACACCAGAGCCTCTTGCTACTGCAAATGAACTCTAGATGGATGTACTGCTTTATACATCTGACTTTACATGTGTACTGGGGAATCAAAGCCAGGTTAGCAGGCTTTGAGAGCAAGTGCTCTTTTTTGTTGTTGTTGTTGTTTGTTTGTTTGTTTTGTTTTGTTTTTTCGAGGTAGGATCTCACTCTAGCTCAGGCTGACCCGGAGTTCACTCTGTCGTCTCAGGGTGGCCTCGAACTCACGGTGATCCTCCTACCTCTGCCTCCCCAGTGCTGGGATTAAAGGTGTGAGCCACCACGCCAGGCAAGAGCAAGTGCTTTTAATCACTGAGCCATCTCCCAGCCCATCTCTTGTATTTTCATGTCATCATTTTTCCCTCCTATTATGCAGGCTTGTGTAGGTAGCATCAGCCACTATGAGGTCATGAATATTAAGGTCCCTTGTGTGTGGATGACCATATGACAAAGCATTTCTCCTTTTCCTTTGGCTTTTACATTCTTTCCACCACTTCTTCAATGATCCCTGAGCCTTTTGGGTGACTTTCTATCTCACTTACATTGAGTGTGAAACTGTTTTAAAAATTATTTTTAATTTATGTACAATTTTATGCATAAACATAAAAATTACACACACTAATTGAGTATCATAAGATGCATAAATATGAAATAAAATAATGTTTTCAATATTTTATTTATTTGTTTAAGAAAGAGACAGTGACAAAGAGAAGAAGGTAGAAAGAATGGATGTTCCAGGGCCTCCTGCCACTGCAAATGAACTCCAGACACATGCACCCCTTTGTGCATCTGGCTTTATGTGGGTACTGAGAATTGAACCCAGGGGTTGTTAGGTTTTGCAAATATGCAATTTTAACCACTGAGCCATCTCTCCAGCTCCAAATAATGTTTAAATCAGGTTAAATATATCTCTCAAACACTTATTTTCTTATAATAAAGAAGCCATAACCCTTTCTTCTAGCTTTCTGAAATGCACATTACTATCTACGTTCATCCTACTGTGCATTAGGACAGAGTCACTGTAACTCTTTCCACTGTTTCCTCTCCCTGGCTTCTGGTAAGAAATATTATTCTCTCTGCTTTTGTAAAACCGACATTTTAGGTCCCTCATAGGAAAGAGATCATGAGGTACTTAAGTTTCTGTGCCTCGCTTATTTTATTTAATGTAATGAACTCCAGGTCCATCCATGTTCTTGTAAATTATGACAGAAGTTCATTTTTAAAAGCTATTTTATTTATTTATTTACTAACTTGACAGAGAGAGAAAGAGAGAGAAGAGAGAGAGAGATAATGGTGCACCAGGACCTCCAGTCACTGGAAACAAACTCCAGATGCATGTACCACCTTATACAGCTGTCTCACATGGGTACTGGGGAATCAAACCTGTGTTCTTAGGCTTCACAGGCAAGTGCATTAATCACTAGGCAATCTCTCCAGGCCAGGAGTTCAAGTTTTAAAGCTTGTTTTTAATATTTTATTTTTGAGAGACACAGAGAAATAGGCAGAGAGAGAGAGAGAGAGAATGAGAGAGAGAATGGGCACACCAGGACCTTTCAGCCACTGTAAATGAACTCCAGATGCATGCGCCCCCTTGTGGTGCATGTGCAACATTGCATGCTTGTGTCACTGAGTCTGGCTACGTAGGACCTGGAGATTCGAACATGGCTTCTTAGGCTTCACAGGCAAGCGCCTTAACCACTAAGCCATTTCTCCAGCCCCCAGGAGTTCATTTTTTTAAATGCCTGCAAAATATCTGGCTATGTCTAGGCAGAACATTCTCCTTACCCATTCAGCAGCTGATGGACTCTTCAGTTGTTTTCATTTTGTGGCTATTGTAAATGGTCCTGCAATAAACATGGCAGTACAGGTGTACCTGAGACATACAGATTTCATTTCCTTTGGCTATCTGCCCTATAGTGGCTGGAGGTCCTGGTGTGCCCATTCTTTCTTTCTTTCTATCTCTCTCTCTCTCCTTACAAATAAATAAATAAAAATATTTTTAATGAAGAATAATGACATTCAGTGGTTCAGGTGAAGTGAGGACATAGTGGCTACAGTGCAGAAGGAAATACAGTTCCTTGTTACAGCTATACATGAGTAAAAACATTTTTCTTTAAAAGATAAAATCAAGGGGCTAAATTCAGCATGATGCTAGGCATGGGGAAGCAAAAATGACTGACACAGTCCCTGTGGTTAAAGATTTCCTAATTCTAAGCAATATTTCTCCAGTGTGGATGCTTTCTACATAAGAAAAATCTTAAGTAAATTGTTTAGTGAGCTCTTTTGAAAGCTACAGTTGGCAGGTAACCCACAGTTACAGGATAAGTAGCTTGCATCTTCCCTAGCTCAGAATTGCCTAATTAAATGCACATGTGTATATAGATGTATTTGTATATGCATGTGTATATATACATGTGCACGCGTGCATATGCATGTGTGTGTGTGTTAAGGGCAGGTATTTGACACCTTGTCCTATTGTTCATTGAATAACTTTAAGAATCATTTTCTGGGCTGGAGAGATGGCTCAGCAGTTGATGTGCTTGCCTGCAAAGCCTAAGGACCCAGATTCAATTCCTATCAAGTTGACAATCAAGATTTACTAGTGCATTTTCTTTCCCTGTCTGCAGGAGGAGGGAAGCCTTGGTTGCTGAGAAACATCTGGCCTAGATTGCTGGCCAAGTGGACAGAAGTGGATAAAACACTTCCTCAAAAGCAGAAAGAGTGCTGGCGGGATGGCTTAGCAGTTAAAGCATTTGCCTGCAAAGCCAAAGGACCCTGGTTCAATTCCCCAGGAACCACATAAGCCAGATGCACAAGGTGGCGCATGAGTCTGGAGTTAGTTTGCAGTGGCTGGAGGCCCTGGTATGCTCTCTCTCTCTCTCTCTCTGATAAATAAAACTTTAAAAAAAAAAAAAAGGAGAAAGAGAGTGGGTAGCAAGGAGCATTATGGACACTCTCACTGATGTACACGTGAAGAGGTGACCTTAAATCCCACCCCAGAGCCCCAGACCCTAGAATCAGAGCTCAGTACTCTTTGCCCAGGGGAGAAGTCGGAGCTCAGTATGAATAGAACTCATACTAAATGACAAGCATGTCTAAAGTCCCAGGTGAGTTGTAACCACTTTTAATTGAGCCAAGACACCCCACAATAATGAGAACTTGACAGTGCTGTCTATCAAGACAGCCGATTGGAACTCAGATGTTCTAAATCATCAGTATCCCTGCCCTTTGCTACATTTCAAATTTACTTTATTTTTTTTTCTTATTAACAAGTTCTTTTTTTGCAATGCTGGGATTGAACCCAGGACCTTGCACAGGAGGCAAGCTCTCTACTACTGAGTTACATCCCAGAACCCTTCAATTTATTTTATTTATTTTTAAAATTTATTTATTTATTTATTTATTTATTTATTTATTTATTTGTAATGAGACAGAGAGAAAGAATGAAAATGGGCACATTGGAAGCCAGATGTGGTGGCACACACATTTAATTCAAGCACTCGGGAGGCAGAAGTAGGAGGATCACTGTGAGTTCAGGGCTACCCTGAGACCACATAGTGAATTCCAGGTCAGCCTGGACTAGAGTAAGACCCTACCTTGAAAAAAAAGAAAGAAAGAAAGAAAGAAAGAAAGAAAGAAAGAAAGAAAGAAAGAAAGAAAGAAAGGAAGGAAGGAAAGAAAGAAGGAAGGAAGGAAGGAAAGAAAAAAGGAAGGAAGGAAGGAAAGAAAAAAGGAAGGAAGGAAGGAAAGAAAGAAAAAAGAAAAGAAGGAAGGAAAGAAAGAAAAAAGGAAGGAAGGAAGGAAAGAAAGAAAAAAGGAAGGAAGGAAGGAAGGAAGGAAGGAAGGAAGGAAGGAAAAAGAAAATGGGCACATTGGGACTCCAGCCACTGAAAATGAACTCCAGATACATGTGTCACTTTGTGCATCTGGCTTTACATGGCTACTAGGAAATCAAAACTGGGTTGTTAGGCTTTGTAGGTAAGTGCCTTACCCGCTGAGCCATCTCTTCAGCCCCAATTTTTTTTTTTTTTTTTTTTTTTTTTGGCATCTGGCGGGGTTCACTCTGGTCCAGGCTGACCTGGAAATCAAAACTCAGGGTGGCCTTAGGCTTGTAGGTAACCTCTGCCTCCCGAGTGCTGGGATTAAAGGCGTGCGCCACCACACCCGGCTCAATTTTTTTAAATACATTTGTGAGGAGAGAGAGAGAATGGACTTCTAGGGCCTCTTGCCTCTGCAAAGAAATCCCAGATGTATGCACCATTTTTGCATCTGACTTTATGTGGGTACTGGGAAATTGAACCTGGGCAGACAGACTTTGCAAGCAAGTACCTTTAACCGCTGAGCCATCTCCCCAGCCCTCAATTTTTTTTTCTTGACAGTTTTATAGAAGTATAATTAATATACCATCAAATTTATTAAAGTCCAATGAATCTTAGTAAACTTAAATACTTACGCAACCAATGCCAAAGGTCCAGACTTAAAACATTTCAATTGCCCCAAAGTTTCCCTTGTGCATATTTTCAGTTATTCTTTTTTTTCTTTCTTTCTTTCTTTCTTTCTTTCTTTCTTTCTTTCTTTCTTTCTTTTTTCTTTCTTTTTCGGTTTTTGAGGTAGGGTATTACTCTAGCTCAGGTTGACCTGGAATTCACTATGTAGTTTCAGGATGGCCTCGAACTCACTGTGGTCCTCCTACCTCTGCCTCCCAAGTGCTGGGATTAAAGGCATGAGCCACCATGCCCAGCTTCTGCAGTTATTCTTTGGTTCCACCCATGGCCTAGACATCTAGTGGTCTGCTTCCTGTCTCTATTATATGCCCTTTCACAGAAAAGTCAACATTTCTAGTTTTCTAGAAATTTCATAATCTTCTTTCAAAATGGCACAATATGCAATCTCTTGTGTCTGGAGTCTTGCACTTAGTAAGGTGGTTTTGATTTCATCCATCTTTCATGATTTAGCACCTTGCCACTTTTTATTCTGAGAAGTATTTCATTGAAAGACATACTACATTCTGTCCATCTGATTGATAGACCATTGGCATGATGTATTATTGTTTTGGGCTACTATGAATAAAACTGTCATAAAATTTTAAGTCTATTCTTTAAGTAATTAACCAAATGAAGCATTAAAAATGCTGACCAAGGGCTGGAGAGATGGCTTAGCGGTTAAGGTGCCTGCCTGCGAAGGCTAAGAATGCCTGTTCGAATTTTCAAGTCCCATATTTAGCCAGACACATAAGTGACGCAAGCATGCAATGTCACACATGTGCACAAGGGGGCGCATGTGTCTGGAATTCGTTCACAGCAACTGAGAGGCCCTGGCGTGCCCATTCTCTCTCTGTCTCTCTCAAAAAAAAAAAAAAAAAAAAAGCTAACCAAGGGGCTGGAGAGATGGCCAAGCAGTTAAGGCATTTACCTCTAAAGCCTAATGACCTGGGTTTGATTCCCTAAATACCCACATAAAGCCGCATGCTCAAAGTGGCACATGCACCTGGAATTTGTTCATAGTGGCTAGAGACACTGGTATGCTCATTCTCTTTCTCTCTCTCTGTCCCCCCTCTCTGCTTGCAAATAAATAAGACATTAAACAAAGAAATACAATGGCCAATAAATTCTGTTTTTTTAATGCTGACCAAAAATTAGTGCTAACTGCTGACATAGTACTTACCATTTGCCAGGCAGTGTGATACTCATATATATTAACTTTATTTCAGCCTCACTTATAAGGTGTGTGCTGTTATTATTATGCTTGTTTCACTGATGGGCAGTGAGGTACATAGCTCAGTACCTTGCTCTAGGATACATAGCTAAAAGTGTTAAGAGTTAAGATACAAATTCAGATACATATCTAGAATCAATATGCTTAACCAATGTGCTATCTATTAAAATACTTCTTATAAAATTCCCCAACTTTGTCAGTTACTTTTATAATGGAGGTACTATTTTTATGTTTGAAGCAGATATATTTCTCCACATATTAATTATATTATTTTTTAGAGAGAGAGAAAGAGTGAGACAGAGGCAAAGAGAGACATGGGGAAACAGAGAATTGGTGTGCCAAGGCCTCAGCCACTGCAATTGAAATCCAGACACTTGCAGCACCTACTGGGCATGTGCGACCTTGTGCTTGCCTCACCTTTGTGCGTCTGGCTTAAGTGGAATCTGGAGAGTTGAACATGGGTTCACAGGCAAGCACCTTAACCACTAAGCCATCTCTCCAGCCCTTCTCACAGATTAATTTACATTCCTTGGTCTCTCCTTTTCTTTATTTCACAGTCCAGGGATCTCCTTCCTTTCCCTCATCCACGCTGTAGCTAAAATAAAGATGAAAGAGGCAAACAAACTTAAATCAACCTCCCGACTTCAGGCTTACAGATGCAAGTGTTTCCAAGCCTACTCGCAGAATAAGACTGGACCCAGATGAGTCTGAAAAACTAGAGATCAGGCAGGTGATGATGGCTGGGAGGTTGGGGGAATCCTTGGAGGGAAAAGAAATGGTGGTGGTGAGAAGGTGGGAGTTGGGGGAAAAAATTATTCATCCTCAAAAAGGGACTCTTGGGGCTGATGAGATGGCTCCGCAGTTAAAGGTACTTGCTTGCAAAGACTGATGGCCTGGGCTTAATTCCCCAGCTATCCACATAAAGCTAGGCAGGCATTTGTTTATAGTGGCAACACACACACAAGCATGCATGCACACAAATTTTAAAAAAATATTAAAAAGAGGCACTTGGGCTGGAGAGATAGCTTAGCAGTTAAGGCATTTGCCTACAAAGCCAAAGGATCCCTGTTTGATTCTCCAGGACCCACATAAGCCAGATGCATCTGGAGTTCATTTGCAGGGACTGGAGGCCTGACATACCCATTCTCTCTCTCTGCCTCTTTCTCTCTCTCAAATAAATAAATAAATAAATAAATAAATAAATAATATATATATATATTATATTTTAAAGATCTAATTTTTTTAAAAAAGAGGCTCTTAATCTTGAATAGGTTGCATTCAATGAAATCAGTCAGTCTCAAAGGACAAATACATGATTTGACTTACATGAAGTACCTGAGAAAGTTAAATTCATAGAGACACAAAGAATGACACATGCCCGGTGCTGGGGTGGTGGAGTGGGTGAATGGGAAGTGTTTAATGGGAATGAAATTTCAGATGATGAAATAGTTGTGAAGTTGACTAGGAGTGATGGTTACAAACACAGCTGCACAGTACAAAATGGTTACAGTGGTCAACTTTGTTGTGTTTATGTTTCACCACAATAAGGGAGAGGGGTCTTGCTGATTCCCAACCATTCTGCATGACAAGCTACTGACAGCCTCACCCTTCTTACAGCATGGATGAGGGACATGACTGGTAGACCTGAACAAAGTGCAAGGAAGGAGAGCTGTGCTCCTTCCCAGAGGAATTAGCAGTTCCGTCAGGATCAGCCAAGCTCTGTGCATGAGGGACAGTGATGGCATCATCATGTTGCCCCTTATTCACCTGCAAGCACCACTTCCTATACTGTCCATAGATGTCCTGCCAACAACAATGATTGAGTGTTGGAATATGGATATGGCTCAGCAGTTAAAGGTGCTTGCTTCCAAAGCCTGCTGGCCTCGAGTTCGATTCCCCAGTACCCATGTGAAGCCAGATGCACAAAGCGGTGAATGCATCTGGTGTTAACTTGCAGATGAAACAGGCCCTGGAGCATCCATAAACAAATTATGTGTGTATAAATAAATAAATAAATTAAAAAATATCTTGGCAGAGGCAAGCCCAACAGACTGCCTTAAAAAAAAAAAAAAAAAGTAAGAGATTGAGAGAGAGAAAATTGGCTCACTAGAGCCTCCAGCCACTGCAATTGAACTCCAGACATGTGCACCCCCTTGTATGCATGTTCAACATTGCACTCTTGTGTCACTGTGTGTCTGGCTTATGTGGGACCTGGAGTGTCGAACATGGGTCATTAGGCTTTGCAAGCAAGGGCCTTAACTGCTAATCATCTCTCCAGACCAAAAATATATTTTTTTAATTAGTGAGCACACTGTACTACCAGTACTAGTCTCTACATGCTTTAAGTGCTGAGTGTGTTGATTCTTCCAGGCTTAGCAGCTAGAACAAAGCAAGTAAAAGCATCTTCATTTTCAGCCCAGGTCTTTTATCCCCCATGAGTGTTTGAGAGGACTTGCAGCCTCTCTGGCACCTGTGTTTGCATAGTTATATTAATGGATGGGACTAGAAGAGTGATCTTCCTTCCTGGCTGCATATGGGAATCACCTGAGGAGTTTTTTTCAGTTTTTCAAGGTAGGGTCTCACTGTAGCCCAGGCTGACCTGGAATTCACTATGTAATCTCAGGGTGGCCTTGAACTCATGGCGATACTCCTATCTTTGCCTCCCGAGTGCTGGGATTAAAGGTGTGTGCCACCATGCCTGGCCTGAGGAGTTCTTGAATAGCGTTCAGCACCAGGCCACATTCCAGAACAACTGACTCAGAATCACTAGCGCAGGACATGTGTGTTTTGGGAAGACTCCAAAATTATTCTACCATGTAATCAAGAGGAAAGCGAATCCCTTAGGTCTGTTTTAGTTCTGAAATCATGACAGCCTCTGAGTTCAAAAGAAAGCTATAAATACTTGTGCAGATGGGTGTTTTCCTTGGGAAAGATTTTTCCTCAAGAGGTCCTATGAACTCAAAGGTATGTTTTATGAGATTGTCATTTGGAATAATTAGGCTAACTTATAATGCTAGTAACCAAATGTGACGAGTGTCATTCATCACCCATCAATAGAACAACGCTTGCCAGCCATGGTAGCACATGCTCATAATACCAGCAGTCCCTGATGGAGTGGCCTGAGGTACACAGCAGGACCAGTCCTTTTTACTTTTGTATGTATGTAGGGTTGTGCATATGTGTGTATGCATGTTCATATGTATGTGGACACATAAATTTGGGCAGGTTTTTAAAAGCATGGATGTGTGGTGTGCATGCGTATATGTATGCATGCATGCATGTGTGTGTGTGTGTGTGTGTGTAATACAGAAGTTGACGGCATGTGTCTTTCTCAATCATTCTCAACTTTAGTGTTTGAGACAGGGTCTCTCCTTGAACCTAGAGGTCTCTGATTCAGCTAGACTAACTAGGTTGTTTGCCCTGGGAATCAACCTGTCTCCACATCCCCAGTGCTGGGGTAACAGGCACACCCACCAACACCTGGCATTTACATGGATTCTGGGATCTGAACTTGGTTCCTCATGCTTGTGTGGCAAGTGCTTTACCAACTGAGCCATCCCCCTTGCCTCAGCCCAGTCATCATATTCTATTTCTAACTGAGTTTCACACACCAAAACGTTTCATCATTGTTTATTACACTTGGAAAATCAGGTGTTGAGCTCTCTGATTTTACATCTGTTTCCATTAATATTTTTCATCCTTTGGCCAATTTTTCTCTTTTTCAATTCAGTATCATCTGGTTTGGAGAAATTGGGTTCCTTTGTAATGCCAAAGCAAGGACCTTAATAAGGCATGTTATATGAAAAGATAATAAAATAGAATTAATGTGATACTAAAGATTTTATTCATTGTACTCCTCTGCCTTGGACAGTATTTTTTATTGGGTCTATATATCCAAACACTATCTAGCCTGTCTATGGCTAATCTGACTGTGTACATATCAATAAAATTTCATTTTGGACCTAGCCAACCACAAAGAAGTCTGACAACTTCTCAACTTTGTGTTGAGTTTCAACAGAAAAATACTTTCACCATTTAACCACTTCCTAAAAATGCACCCTTTGCCAGGCCTGATGGTGTGCCTTTAATCACAGCACTCAGGAGGCAGAGGTAGGAGGATCACCATGAGTTTGAGGCCATTCTGAGACTACATAATGAATTCCAGATCAGCCTGGGCTAGAGTGAGACCGTACCTCAAAAAAACACATACACACAAAAAAAGAAAACAAATGCTCCCTTTTTGTCTATTGTCTTTATCCCAAAATTTGTAAAGTATATAGTCTTTTTTGTCTTTATAGCCCTTTAAAAAAAAACTTTTGAGAATTTTCATACATGAACATACTGTAATTTGGTCAGATCCCCCCCCCATTACTTTCTTCAATAACCAATCCATTATTCAAGGTGTTATTTAATCTCCAAGAGCTTGTGTATTATTTTATTTTATTTTCCTTGTTGTTAATTCCAGCTTTATTGCTTGGTGGTCAAATAAAATACAAGGAGTTATTACAATTTTCCTAAATTTGTTGAATCTTGCTTTGTGTTCTAATATGTGATCTATTTTAGAGAAAGTTTCATAGGCTTCTGAGAGGAATCTGTATTCTGTTGTGTTTGGATGGAATGTTCTGTAAATGTCTATTAGATCCATTTGATCTATGGTATCATTTAACTCCATTATTTCTCTGCATATTTTCTGTCTGGATGACCTGTCTATTGGTGATAATGGAGTATTGAAGTTGCTACCATTCTTGTGGTGGGATTTATTTCTGACTCTGTATGTAGTAGAATTTGTTTTATAAAATTAGGTGTACCTGGGCTGGAGAGATGATTTAGTGGTTAAGGTGCTTGCCTACAAAGCCAAAGGACCCAGGTTCAATTCCCCAGGACTCATGTAAGCCAGGTGCCCAAGGTGGCTCATGCACCTGGAGTTTATTTGCAGCAGCTGGATCCCTGCGGTGCCCATTCTCTCTCTCTCTCTCTCTCTCTTTCTCTCAAATAAATAAATAAATAAATAAATAAATAAATTACAAAAAAAATAGGTGTACCTGTGTTTGGTGTATATGTTTAGAATTGTGTTTTCTTGGTGGATTGTTCCCTTAATCAGTAGGAAGTAACCTTCTTTGTCTCTCCTTGTTAATTTTAGACTGAAATTATTTTGTCAGACATTAGATTAGTCATATCTTCTTGTGTGTGGTTCCATTTGCTTTGATTGTGTATTGCCATTCATTCACCCTAAGATATCTTTGATGGTAAGGTGGTTTCTTGAAAATAGCAAAAGGACAGATCCTGTTTGTTTGATCCAGCCTGTCTGTGTCTTAATTGGGAGACCAGATGCTCAGAATTATTATTTTAAAAATGTCAGCTAATCACTCTCATGGTGAGGATTTTGTGGAGTTTTGTGGATTTTCTTTTTGGTCTTTATTTACTTAACAACTAGTACTGTTACTGTTTTTTTCCTTCTATACACTCTTGAGCATGTTTATTCTTCTGTTTGATGCAGAATATTCCATTTAGTATCCTCTGTAGGGCTGCCTTAGTGCCCATACATTTTTTTTTTTTTTTTTTTTTTTTTTGTTGTTGTTTTGATTGATTTTTTTAATGTACGGTCTTGCTCTAGCCCAGGCTGACCTGGAAATAACCAGGTAGTCTAAGGCTGGCCTCGAACTCATAGCAATCTTCCTACCTCTGCCTCACCAGTGCTGGGATTAAAGGCATGTGCCACCATGCCTGGCCTTATAAATTTTTTTAGCCTGATATCATCATGGGAAATTTTTCTTCTTCTATTACAAGAGATAATTTTGCTAGATACAGCTGTGGTCTTTCAATACATGAAATCATTCCAAGTCCTTCTGGCTTTTAGCATTACCATTGAAAAACTGGCTGTTATTCTGATGGGCCTGCCTTTATACAAGGCTACATGTTTCTCCCTTGTAGTTCTCAGCACCCTGATTTGTTCTGTGTGTTTAGTGGATTTTTAAATATTGATTTAGTTAGTTAGTTACAAACACACACAGAGAGAGAGAGAGAGAGTGTACGGGTGCCCCAGAGCATCTTGCCATTGCAAACAAACTCCAAATGCATGCACCACTTTCTGCATCTGGTTTTATGTGGGAACAGGGGAGTTGAACCTTGGCCTGTCAGGCTTTGCAAGCAAGTGCCATTAACTGCTGGACCATCTCTCTAGTCCACTCCCTGCCCTACCAAGCTTTTTGTTGTTATTGAGGGTGGCCTCAAACTCATGGTGATCTTCCTCCTTCTGCCTCTCAAGTGCTGGGATTAAAGGCATGCATCACCATGCCTGCCCCCACATACATAACTTTAAAAAATATTTTTATTTAGTGTTTTGAATATAATATGATGTGGGGAATTTATTTTCTAATCCTGTCTATTTGGCATTCTACACTTGTATTGTACCTGGAAGGGCATCTCTGTTCCAAGATTTGGAAATTTTCTTCCCTAATTTTACTAAATTATTTTGAGTTCTTTGTCTGGAGTTGCCTCTCCATAGGTCTCATGAGGTCCTCTACTGTATCACATGCAGTTGTTGGGGGAGACATATCAACTTGCTTTTTCATGCTGCCCATTTTGCATTGAAACTTACCAACCTGGATATAATATGTTGGTCAAATCTTTCTGGCACACCTGTTTAAGTGAATACTTTGAGGCTGGAGAGATGGCTCAGCAGTTAATGTGCTTGCCTGCAAAACCTAACAACTGGGGTTCCATTCCCCAGTAGTCACGTAAAGCCAGATGCACAGAGTGGTGAATACATCTGGAATTTGTTTGCAGTAGCTGGAGGCCTTGATGCACCCATTCTCTCTTGCTCTTGCTTTCTTTTTTTATTTTATTTATTTATTTTATTTTTTGAGGCAAGCCCAAAAATACTGCCTCTGTTTTTAATGACAGAGAGAGAATTGGCATACCAAGGTCCCCAGTACTCACGTAAACCAGACACAAAAAGTGTTGCAAGTGTCTGGTATTCATATGCAGTGACAAGAGACCCTTTTCACACCTCCCCCTACACACACACACACACACACACACACATGTGCAAATAAATAAAAGTTTTCTAAGTTAAAAAAAAAAAAAAAGAATGGACGCCATGATGAAACTTCCCTCAGAGCTGTAAGCTGAAATAAACCCATAAGTTGCTTGTGAAGAAAAAAAAAAAAAGAATGGGCAAGATGGAACATTTTAGGTTTTGTATATATTACCACAATGAAAACACTGGAAAAGGCAGAGTTGGAGACATTGAGAAGACCTGACGTCTTTCAAGAGTTTTATAAAAGGAAACAAAGAAATAACCCAATAGCTACAGAAGGAAACTGTATTCAGAAAGAGGATTGTTGCTGTTGTTTGTAATATGTATATTAGTTTTCTATAGCTACTGTAACAAGCTACACACAAACGTAGTACCTTAACATGGCACAACTTAATTATCTTATATAGTTCTGTAGGTTAGATTCCAACACGAGTCTCACTGGACTGAAACGGAGTCAAAGAAGACTGTGTTTTTTCCTATGCTCAAGGAGAGAATCAGCACTCCTTGGCTCCTGGCCTCTTTCCTCCTGTTCAAAGACAGGAATGCTGTGTGTCTCTGACTGTCCCTCCACACGTCACGCTTCCTTCTAACTTCTTCTGCCTCCTTTTTCTACTCTGAAGACACCATATGATGTCACTTGGTCCAAGCAAGATCAACTGAGAGTAATGATGGAGTCAAAGTATTAGAAGTGTGAGGAGACTCAAGCTATAAAACTGTTAGCTAAAGAAAAGGAACACGGTAGAACTAGAGAAATACTATGTACATCAAGGGCACACTTGAATACCGTGATCATGGATTTCAAGTGTAAACACTGTTTCCTCTAGACAAAGAATTGTATATTAATTAGTCATGGTAAAATAACTGTTATATAAACTTCAAGCCAGCCATGGTGGCTCACGCCTTTAATCCCAGCCCTTGGGAGACAGAGGTAGGAGGATCGCCATGAGTTCAAGGCCACCCTGAGGCTACATAGTGAATTCCAAGTCAGCCTGGGCTACCTCACAAAAAAAAAAAAAAAATCAAAACAAAATTTAAAAAGAAAACCTTCAAATTCAGGGCTTGAAATTTTATTTTTTTTTAACTTTTAAAAATTTTTTTTTTTTTTTAGAGAGAGACAGAGAGACAGACAGAGACAGAGGGAGAGGGAGACAGATAGAGATGGGTGTGCCAGCAGTCTCTCAGCTGCTGTGAACGAAATCCAGATGTGTGCGCCCCCTTGTGGGCAAGTGTGGCATTGCGTCCTTGCATCACTTTGAATCTGGCTAAACGTGGGACCTGGAGACTGGAACCGGGTTCTTAGGCTAACTGCTAAGCCATCTCTCCAGCCCTTGAAATTTTATTTTATATAACCAATTTTGTGTTCTGAAAAATTTACATAAATTATCTCCCTTAATCCTCACAACCATTGAACAAAGTAAGTTACATTACTATATTACTATTTTTTTCAGGTGAGGAAACTATAGGGTTCGTTAAAGTAAACTTACACTACAAATCTTGTTTTAGATAGTAGTTTTATTTGGGAATTAAAATAATATGTGCATCATAAAATTAATTTAGTAAATATAATTTGATCAAAATACTTATTTATGGGGCTGGAGAAATGGCTTAGGGGTTAAGGCGTTTGCCTTTGAAGCCAAAGGATCCTGGTTTGATTCTCTGGGACCCATATAAGCCAGATTCACAAGGGGTACATGTATCTGGAGTTCATTTGCAGTGGCTAGAGGCCCTGGCGTGCCCATTCTCTCTCTGTCTGCCTCTCTTCTATCTCTCTCTGCTTGCAAATAAATAAATAAATAAATAATTTTTAAAAATACTTATTTATAGCTGGATGTGGTGCTTCATGCCTTTAATCCCAGCACGTTGGAGGCAGAGGTAGGAGGAATACCATGAATTTGAGGCCACCCTGAGATTACATAGTGAATTCCAGGTCAGCCTGGGCCACAGCGCAACCCTGCTTTGAGAAACCTAAAAAAAAAAAAAACAAACAAAAAAACACTTATTCATTAACAAAGTGTTAGAATTGACTATAACTATATTAGGTGCTTCCTTTTCAGGACACTGAAAAGTCAAGCTAGAGCTGAGCTGGAAGTTTCCTCCCTGCTGACTAGCTATGTCAGCATAGTAGTTGCTATGCAACCTACTGGGGTAGAAAGTCATCAACAGCCTTAACAAGCAGTGGACCCTGTTAGCTATACAACTGGCCAGACAGGCAAGAAATATCCACTGGTGCAATGGTGGCATATCTGTTATGGGGGAAACCAACTGCTCTCTGATTGGATTTGAGTGTAGCTCCATGGAAGGGAATTCATGCCAGATACTGAAAAACTAGTCAAAAACCTATGACTGGTGAGGTCATAAGTCATATGGTGAGGGGGGAGGAAACTACTACTATTGTTTGGCTAAATGGATATATTATGCCCATCAAATTGCATTTTAAATATTCATGTTTATGCCCATAGATTAATGCTGCTCTCATTTTTTTTTTTTTTTCGAGGTAGGGTCTCACTCTAGCTCAGGCTGACCTGGAAATCACTATGTAGTCTCAGGGTGGCCTCAAACTCATCGTGATCCTCCTACCTCTGCCTCCCGAGTGCTGGGATTAAAGGCGTGCACCACCACGCCTGGCTATGCTGCTCTCATTTTAGTTAAAGAACCTCACTCAAAGTACCAAGAAGTGGCAGTAGAATGTTCTGCTCTAAGTGAGACATCTCTATTACATTCTCCAAGGCTCAGGGACTATTGCAGAAGAAGTGGCAGAAAAAAAAAAATGTAAGAGCCAGGGCTGGAGAGATGGCTTACCAGTTAAGGCACTTGACTACAAAGCCAAAGGACCCAGGTTTAATTCCCCGGGACCCATGTAAAGCCAGATGTACAAGGTGGCACATGCATCTGGAGTTTGTTTGCAGTGGCTGGCTGCCCTTGTGTGCCCATTTTCTCTTTCTCTGTTTCTTTCCCTTGTCAATGGTATTTTTTTAAAAAGAATCAACCATATGAGGGTGATATTTCACAGCTAATGATAGTAGGAATCTTTCAACAATTGATATAGCATTTCCTTTATTAATATCAAGGTTAGGTAACATCTAGATACACCTAGATGCTTATTGTTTTGACATGCTTTATTTATTTATTTTCTACCTTGCATCTTATTTAGTATTTTCACCTTTTGTTTTTGTTTTTCGAGGCAGAGTCTCACTCTGGCTCAGGCTAACCTGGAATTCACTATGTAGTCTCAGGGTGGCCTGGAACTCATGGTGATTCTCCTACCTCTGCCTCCCAAGTGCTGGGATTAAAGGCATGTGCCACCATGCTCGGCTTAGTATTTTCACTTTCCTAAGGATTTAGCTATTTCACTTGGTTTTCAGATGTACTCTTATAGGGCTGAGGGTCTAGCTCATTGGTAGAGAATTTGCTGAGCATGCACAGGGCTCTAGGTTTGATCCTAGCACTGGATCCTAGTAGCATAGAATAACTTTACTCAAAAATCCTTGTTTTAATTCCACATTTCTTTTATTTATTATTTCTGAATTTCTTTCTCTTAGACCAAATAGGACAGTATAGAAAAACAAAATAGGGGTGTGGGAAGGAGGAACAAAGGAAGGTAATAGGATCAAATTACTTGCATATTCATGTATTGAAATTCTCATTAAAATGTTTATTTTGGAGGGGAGATAGGGAGGGAGGATGGGAGTGAGAGAAAGAGCACAACAGAAAGAGAATGAATACGCCAAGGTTTCTTGCAGCTGCAAATGAGCTCCATACATATGTGCCATGTTGTGCATGTGGCTTTATGTAGGTACTGGGGAATGGAATCCTGGCAGGCAGGCTTTGCAAACAACATCCTTTAACCTTTGAACCATCTTCCCAGACCTCACAATATTTTTAAAAACAGAAAAAGAAAAATAGAGCTGTAGAAATAGCCCCAAGGTTAAGGCACTTGCCTGTATAACCTAAGGACCCAGATTCAATTCCCCAGTACTAACATAAACTCAGATGCACAAGGTGGTGCATGTGTCTGCGTTTGTTTGGAGTGGCTGGAGGCCCTGGCATGCCCATATTTTCTCTCTCTCTCAAATAAGTAAATCAATAAAACATTTTTAAATAAAAACAAAAAAATATAAAGAGTTTCAGTTGGGCTACTTACTATGTACACTTGAATAAGTAGCTAGTTACCAAACATATGCTGGCATCCATGGATTATTGGATATTATATGAGGAATGCAGGACAGATGTGCCCCATGCTCCCTTCTCTCCTACCCCTGGACAGTCAGAGGCCTAAGTTATCATCTCAGTTCTTCCATTGTTATTTGTTCTATTTTATAACCTGTGACGGTTTATATTGTCAATTTGACAGGATTTAGAATTACCTGGAAGGGATCATCTGGATTAGGTTCTTTGGGGAAGGCCTTTTGGTGTTGCAGCTGCCTTTGAGTCACCTTTGAGAAACCTCTCACCTATGCATATGTAAGTAGCACCAATAAACTCGCTGGCTCACCATGATAGACCTGGGTGGAATTGTTTCTTTAGTCTATCATTCGTGTCCTATCTGGGGTGTATCAACATTAATTCATGTCTCCCCAGGAAATATCACACACCATACATTTACAAAAACCACTATATGGACTGGAGAGATGGCTTTGAGCATAAGGCGCTTGCCTGTGAAGCCTAAAGACCAAGGCTTGACTCCCAGGACCCACATAAACCAGATGCACAAGGTGATGCATGCGTCTGGAGTTTGTTTACAGTGGCTGGAGGCCCTACTGTGTCCATTCTTTATCTGCTTCTCTCTCTTTCGCAAATAAATGAATAAAAACAAACAAAAAAAAAAACCCACCATATAAACTATCTTACTTAATCAGAAAAGCCTATTCAATAGATTAGACTTTACACACATGATTCTCATTGTCCAAATTAAAAAATTGAGCCTTAAGTCAACTGAGCGATTTTTTTTTTTTTTTTGAGGTAGGGTCTTACTGTAGCCCAAGCTGATCTGGGATTCACTCTGTAGTCCCAGGCTGGCCTTGAATTCACAGAGATCTGCTTACTCTGCCTCCCAAGTGCTAGGATTAAAGGTGTGCACCATCACTCCTGGCCAACTGAATGATTTTTTCCTCACGCATATCCCAGCTGGCTAAGGAAAAGATTTGGAGCAGATCCCAAATAAGAATTTCACCTTCAGTTTTGTAAAGATCTCCTGCAGACAGATGTCTCCTTCAGAGACATCAGGAACATCCAGAGGCTTTTGGTGGTGGGTTCAGTCATCAGAATTTAACATCAGGAGCTGATGGCTTCAGCAAGTAAAAGCGCTGGCTGTACAAGCTTGAAGACCTGAGATGCATATACAGCACCCAGGTAAAAAGCTAGGCCTGACTGCGCATGCTATAACCCCAGCACTAAGCTAGGCAGAGACAAGATCACTATGGCTCACTGGTCAGCTCATCTCACACGTGTACACACACACACACACACACACACACATAAATAAATAAATAACTTGAAAATCAAGGCCAGGTGTTGGTGGCATGCAGTTGCTTTCCAAATACTGGGGAGGTGGAGATAGGAAGATCCCTGGGAATCTCTGGCAACCTAATCTAGCCTAACCAGTGAGCTCCAGGCTAATGTGACACCCTGTCTCAAAGGATGGGGCCAGTGTACCTGTGGGTAATACCTGAGGTTGTCCTCTACCTTTGTGGTAGTTTGAATGTATGTTCCCCATAGACTCAGGTATCTTATTAAAGCTTGTCTCCAGCCTCCTAGCTGGAGGAGGTGTCACTGGGGGATGATTTTGGGGTCCAGCGCTGAAGTGTATTCAAGGGCAGATCTGATTTCCAGTCCAGAGAGGTTTGAGCTCTGCCTGGGTTCCTTCCATTTGCTGCAGGTTTTGTGCGGATGCTTTTACTGTTTGCCGCTTGGTAATGGCTTATCTCTGCTTTGATGTATGGAAGCAGCTTCTTCCACCACTGATGGAACTTCCCCCCTGGATTGGCAAGCAGAAAATAAATCCCTTCCTCTCATAAACTGTGCTGGGTTTGGATGGTCACCCCAGCATTGTGAAGCTGTCAGTAACAACCCTCTGCATGCATTCACATGTATGTGCACCCACACTATGTGCGCTCACACATACACACATGCACACATACACCACCCACCCACCCCCATCCACACACATATATGCAACAAAAATAAAATAAAAACACTAGATGAAATATTAAGATTTAATCTTTTTCAGGCTGGGGAGATGGCTCAGAGGTTAAAGGCACTTGCTTTCACATTGATCTGCTAATCTTGATATGTCCATAGTTACCCGTGGTGGGAATGAATGAATGAAATGAACACAGACCACCACATTATCAACATGCAGTCCTCTAGGTTCTCTGATCACCTCCAGATAGTAAGGCATGTTTGCCCGGAATGCCTCTTTCCTTCATTAACTTCTAGAATCAACTCATTTGTCCTCTAGGGACACATTTTTTCCATCCCCAGCTAGGTTTATTTCCTCCTCTGTTAACTGTTTCATGTTTATTGGACAATCCTTGTAACTGCATCCTTTCTGCTCCACCCACAGCCCCATCCCACAGGTAGTGACCATTTATTATTACTATTTTGACACAAGCCCAACAGACTGGCCTCCCTTTTTTAACCCAAGAGAGCAAGAGTGTGTGTGTGAGAGAGAGAGAAAGAGAGAGAGAGAAAGAAAGAATTGGCATGCAGGGGCCTCCAGCCACTGCAATCAAACTCCAGATGCGTGTGGCACCTAGTGTGCATGTGCGACCTTGTGCACTTGCGTCACCTTGTGTCTGGCTTACATGGGACCTGAAGAGTTGAACATGGGCCCTTAGGCTTCGCAGGCAAGTGCCTTAACTGCTAAGCCATCTCTCCAGCCTACGACCATTTATCTTTAAAAGGGGCAAACCATAGTCCCTGCCTTCTTTCTTGCCAGTACAGTTGCTGTTTGATATCTGTTGACTAGGCAATTACCTGACACTATTGTTGCTCTCAAGCTGAGGGGAAAACTAAACTGCCCATTTGCTCATTATACTCTAAAGGGTGTTTTTTTTTTTTCAAATATTTTATTTTATTTTATTTGACAGAGAAAGAGGGAGAGAAAAAGAGAGAATGAGCATGTCAGAGCCTTCAGCCACTGCAAAGGAACTCCAGATACGTCCACCCCTTGTGCATCTGGCTAATGTGGGTCCTGGGGAAATCAAACCTGGGTCCTTTGGCTTTGCAGGCAAACACCTTAACCGCTAAGCCATCCCTCCAGCCCTCTAAAGGGGTTTTGCTAAAACCAAGTGGAAGGGAGGATACTGAGGACAAAGTGGAGGCAGGGTGGTGAAAGGAGGTTGAGGGGTAAACAGAATCGACCAATATGTAATACATATGAAATTCCACATGGAGACCTGCCAAGAATTCAAAGATAAAAGGAAAACCAAACTAATAATCTTAACAGGTTGCAGGAGAGGAACCCTGGAAAGCAAGGGCTTTCCATGGTGGTAGGACACCACCCTGAGGCAGTGTCAAGCAATGCAGGGGACTCCCACAGCCTCCCAAACCAAACTTCAAAGCCCTTGACTATGTCCTGTCACTGCGTGTCATCTTGCCATGTCCCCAACCTTAGCTGACAAGTCACTTTGCACCACTGTTTTCATGACTCCCCTGGACTCACTATTGAAAATTCAGATCCTTTTTAAAAAAACTGAGGATTGTAATACATGAATATTGAATACATGTAATACATGAATACTATAATTTGACCTTGTTCCCTTACTATCCTCTTTTGTCCTCTCTTCTTCACCCCCACCACACTTAGCACTCTCTTTTTTCCAATTTAAAATTTAAAATTTTTACTTAGAGAGAGAGAGAGAGAAAGAGAGACAAAGAGTATGGACAGGCCAGGTCCCCAAGCCACTGCAAGCAAACTCCAGACTCATGTGCCACCTTGTGCATCTGGCTTATGTGGGTCTTGGAGAATCGAACCTGCATCCTCAGGCTTTGCAAGCAAGTGCCGTAATTCCTAACCCATCACTCTAGCCCTCCCCCCTCTATTTTCTTAAAATATTTATTTACTTGGGAGACACACACACACACACACACACACACACACACACAGAGAGAGAGAGAGAGAAATAGGTACGCCAGGGCCTCCAGCCACTGCAAACGAACTCCAGATGCATGCATCATCTTGTGCAGCTGGCTTACGTAGATACTGGGAATAGAACCTGGGTTCTTAGGCTAAGCAGGCAAGCGCCTTAACCTCTAAGCCATCTCTCCAGCCCCTTTCTCTGTTTTTGATGTCTTATTCTTTTAACCAGTGGCTTTCTTAGCATCTATCCCAGGCTAGAAGAGCCCAATTATTTTCCAGCTGAAAGTCTCCCTCAGAGCGACAGATGGGACAGGGATAGTCGGCCTTCCTTCTTGGGTTCTCCTTGTCACTCAGAATCACAGGGTCTCTGGGAAGGAGAAAAATCATTTTTGAAAGTCTGACACAAAAACACAGTAGGCTTCTGAAACTTCAGTGTTTCCTCCTGTGTGGAAATGGTGAGATTCTTCCATAGCAAAGAACTCTAAACCCAGCTCAAGCCGCTTACAACTTCCCTTCCAGGCTGTTTCCGTCTTTGAGCTGCAGAGACGCAGGCACTAGTTCTCCGCGCAGGCGCACTAGACCACCCCCGCCCCCATGACGCCAAGCGCTCGGGGGCGGGGTAAGGGCCAGTCACGTGACCTCGCCGCCTTCACCACGATTTCCCTACAAGGACTTGTGCTCGGAGGCCCCGCCCCACGCCGGGCCCAGGAATGTGCGGAGAGGAAAAGCCTCCGGACAGACGCGACCATCTGGTGGTAGAACGGGGGGATGGGAGTGACAATTACAGTGTAAGAGGAGGCACAAATTAACAAAAGACGATTCAGTCATAAGAGCATGCGAGCTTTCAAACATCCCGTGATGTTCGAAGCGTCGCTTTATACTTCCCATTTGTACATTCGGACCGGATTGCGCCCGCTCACTACGTGGTACCTTCCCTTCCCGTTCCTGGTCCATGGAGTCTAGCCTATTGTGTCGGCGGAGAATGGTGACGAGGCTTCCTTCCGGTTTGCTAAGCGGAGGGCGGAAGCGCTGATGGTTTAGGGGCTGTCGGGCTGGAAGGGTAGTGTTTGGGCAGCTAGGGTTTGTGCGAGGCGCCGTTGATTCTCCAGGCTGTGCAGGGTGAGTGATGCTCGCGGTCGGGGCGTGCATCGTCCCAGGGTGGTGGTGGTTGGGTGCGGGGGAGTGTGGGAGGGAACCCATCCCCTCCGGGCAGCGGCGTTCCGCCCGGACCCCGGCTCGGGGAGCACTCTAGCTGGAGCTCTGGTGGGATCCAGGGAACTTGAGCTGCGCGATGCTGGCAAGCGGCGGCCCACACGGAAGACTGTGGCTTTCGCTTCGCTGGCGCCTCCCGCCTGAGCGACTGGCGGGTCCGTTGAAACCCGAGCCCCACCGTGCTGACTCCGGGACTATGTTTAGTTTCTAACGTAAACTTGCCCGATTGCGGGGAGTTCGCGCCAAAACCGTGTCCGGGACACCTGCTCCAGCTGTCGCCGTCGCTGCCGCTGCGTGGCTGGGCTGTGCAGGGAGAGAGAACCCAAGTCTAACTGGGGCTCAGTCTGCTCCGCTAGAGCTTTTTGTTCCAAGTGATACTTGGACAAGGAGTTTAGTTTGCCAACTCCAAAATCTAGTAGCATATCCCTTTTCGTGGAGCCTTCAGCTAAACCTACTCCCCTGGAGAGTTTCTTTCTAAAATAGTTGAAAATGAGTCTAAAACTATATGATCAAGTCTTACACACGCTTGGAAAAGAAGTGTGCGGTCTGTTAAGTTCTTAATTTCATAATCGCAAAACTTTTATGTCAAAAAAGTGAAAAGATAATTTTCTTTTAAGTTGTTGATATTTGCTTGGTTTTATGGAAATCCCTGGATGAATGCTAACCAGAAAAGCATTTTGTTTTTCTAAAGCTAGGTTAAACCTGGCTAGACAACCCAGACGAGGAATGGTCTTCTGAGAGTGCTTAACAGCTTCTGGGTGTGGCAGTCTTACAGTGATCTAATCTGACTTTCAGCCGGAAGTTTGTTTAAGAAATGAAAACTTGGGGGCTGGAGAGTTGGCTTAGCGGTTAAGCACTTGCCTGTGAAGCTTAAGAACCCCGGTTCGAGGCTCCATTCCCCAGGACCCTCGTAAGCCAGATGAACAAGGGGGCGCATGCATCTGGAGTTCGTTTGCAGTGGCTGGAGGCCCTGGTGCGCCCATTCTCTATCTGCCTCTTTGTCACTTCAAATAAATAAAAATAAACAAAAAAATTTAAAAAGAAATGAAAACTTGGAGCCGGGCGTGGTGGCATTCGCCTTTAATCCCAACACTCAGGAGGCAGAGGTAGGATCGCCCTGAGTTGGAGGCCACCCTGAGACTACATAGTGAATTCCAGGTCAGCCTGAGCTAGAGTGAGACCCTACCTTGAAAAACAAAACAACAACAAAAATGAAAACTTGGTCTGTCGTTGGAGTGGAAACACCAACTTGAAAAATATATTTTCAAAAACTGAGCTAGCACTCACTCCCTCCCAAATCTCAGCTTGGGGGAAAATGCAATGATCAAATGAGGCATAGATATGCAAAGCTGACCAACTATCTAGGAGCATCACACTGTGTATTTCTGAGATGCGTTTTTTTTTTTCATACAATGGGTTTCTGGTTTCTAAGGAGTTTCCCCCCCCCCCATATTTTCTGAGCATTCTCAATTAAATGTTCTGTAAAAAAAAAAAAAAAAAGTTTACACATTTTACATTTATTACCAATTTAAAAAATTTTTGGATCCTGTGATTTAAACTAAAACATGTATTAGTACAGATTAGTCCAGCTTGAGAGATTTTACAGACTTGGTTTTCAAAAAGACTGTCTTACATTGTAGCCCAGGAACTCACTTTGCAGCTCAGGCTGGCCTTGAACTAGAGGCAGGTGATCATCCCATCCATCCTAAATAAAGAATACTTACACTGATTATGAAATATCTGCAGTTTATTTTGTCCTTTAAAAAAAAAGATTTTTATTTATTTATTTGAGAGAGAGAATATGGGTGTACCAGGGCTTCTGGCCACTGCAAATGAACTCCAGACACATGAGCCAACTTGTGCATCTGGTTTTATGTGAGTACTGGGGAATCGAACCTGGGTCCTTTGGCTTGGCCAGCAAGCGCTTTAACCACTAATCCATCTCTTCAGCTCTGCGGTAACTTTTTAAACTGACACAAGAATTGTGCATGCAGAACTTGAGTCTATTTAATATTCAATCCTATCAACTTTATTAAGATCAATTAATTAAACTAGGGTGTATAAAATGTCAGCATTAAGTACTAGTTAAAGCATAAGAAATGGGCTGGGGAGACAGCTCAGCTATTAAAGGCACTAGCTTGCAAAGTCTGCTGGCTTACATTTGATTATCCAGACCCACATAAAGCCGGATGCACAAAGTGGCTTTTACATCTGGAGTTTGTGGCAAGAGGCCCTGGCATGTCGTACTTAACTTTCTCTTTCAAATAAATAAATAAAATTATACATAGAATATATATTTTAATGTTAGGAAATGTAAGTCATGGCTGTACCCTATCTTCAAGGACCTTAAAACAGTTGGGGCTGCAACTATAAAGAAAAAAAGTGATTGGTTACATAGGTTTGTTATGTGTAGGCTTACAGCCTCCCTAGATTGGTGGGTAGTAAGATGATCAGTGAACTAACTACCAGTATCAAAGAGGAGCTCCTTGAAATCACCATTCTCTATTTCAGTCCCTCACCCTTGTTTATTCCTCCATGCTTTTAATTTGGTAGGGAAAAAAAAACCCACAATGGCCTGCTATTTGTAATAACAGATTGTGAAGTTGAACTTGCAGTGACTAAAGGACACCAGGGTTCCGTGCTCTGTAGTGAGAGATGCATTGCTGGATCAGAATGCAGTCTACCTAGAAAAAGCTGAGGCCTGGGCAGTAACTTTTCCTATCAATTTTTGCTAGAATTGACCACCTTAGTCAGACATCCCAACCTATTAATTATAAAGATACTTTGCAACTTCCAAATGGTAATGCACAGAGTGTTTCAAAGTCTTCTCCCAACAGTCTTTTAGAAGTACACAAACTCTTGCCTAAACTCACAGTATTCGATAAGTATGTGCAACCTGATGAGTTACTTGTCATTATTGTCACATTATTCCTCAGGGTGGCCTTGAACTCATAGCCATCCTCCTACCTCTGCTTTCCAAGTGCTGGGATTAAAGGCGTGCACCACCACACCTGGCTCATCTCTTAACTTTTAACTAGTGTGCAGTGCTAATAGCATTATATGCACACTTGCTTGATCAGTTGATCTTAATAAAGTTGGTAGGATTACACATTGAGTAGGTTGACATTCTGTGTGAAGCTTCTGGCAGTGTTTAAAAAAAAAAAAAAACAATCTTCAGCTGTTTCATGATGCATTTACAGATTTTAAAAGTATGATTTAAAGGACAGGAAATAGTTTTTAAATTTTGCACATATCTATTTATAACTCAAGCTAAGCAGTTTTATGTGTATTGTGTGTGTGATGTGTGTATGATATGTGGTACATGCACATGTGTGTGTGCAGATGCATGTAGAAGGCTTCCCACCAAATTTAGTTACATGAGATTTTGTAGATGAAAAAGTCAACTATGTCAGCCATTTGACCCGTTGTTCTCATCCGTTTATTGGTTCCTAAAATAACTGGCATTTCTGTACCAGTGTTGTCAGGCTATTTTTAAAGATGGCTTTTGGCTTGTAAAAGTATGTCATGCCTAAAATATGAGATATAGACTGGTAAGTATGCGTCACTCACTGGTTCTCAACTGCTCACCCCAAGTCCTGAGTACATTTAAGAAGCAGGAACGATGTACTCCATAAGCTCTTGTTTTTAAAACAACACATAGATTTGAGGGAGAAAACACAGCTTTATATAGTAAGTGAGATGTACAGCTCCCAAAATGTATTACACAGTGAACACATGCACTCATAAATGCCTGGGTTGGTTGGCTTAGGTTAAAAAAAGCAGCCTCAAAGGATGATTAAAAGAAGGTAGAAAATTCAGGAGGAATATAGAAATTCCATGCTGTTTATGTACAACCAGGTCACCATAGCGTGCCTTATCGGATGGACTGGAATCTGTGACTACCCTTTGTGGAATTTCCTACTGAATTTTGGAAAGAGATTTAGAATTATTGCCATAATTGAATTTAAACTGGTTGTTGTGTGATACACTCAAGGAAAGACTTAAAAAATAACTTAAAAAAAAATCTCCTAGTTCGAATTCTCAGGGTCACTTTGGGTGCTGAGATCTAGGTAGTAGTTCATTCTTTGCAATCCTCAGTTGTATTTTTAGAGCAAGGGCATAGTGTTTTGCCACATCATAGCTGTGTTGTCTTCAGAACGTAAGCTTTAAAAATTGTTATCCTGGTCAGAGACTGGAGTCAGTGGTGCCTATTTTAGATCTGCGTGGAAGAATATAACTCAATGTAGTGTCTTACTTAGTCTTGCCGGTCAGGAGTTGCAGACTACCATCTCCACTCAGCTCTGAAAGGATGGTATGGTAGAATTTTGTTGCCTGATAACTATAGGATTTGCAACTTCACATTTTTTATAGTGTTGTAAAAATTGAGTGTTGAAAGGAAAATTGTTCTTTTATGTACTATCAGACTTTTTTAAACCTAATTACAGGGATAAATTTAGGTTATTAGAGAGCAAAGGTAGTTTCTATAACCTAAGATGTTCTGTGAAACTGTACAACTTGAACTGGCTTTTGTTGAGAAGTCAGTTCAGTCAAGTGATCTAGTGTGGCTCAGTGCAGGGAACTGATCTGGATAGAGTGTAATGTCTGAAACTTCTCTGAGTGAAGTGCTTTCAGTCTTTCAGTCAAGTGTTTCTTGAACTACTGTGAACCCAGAAGTTCAGTTACAATCTGAAATGTTCTCTGAGTGTTGAAGAACAACATTTGTCAATAGTGGCTTGGGAGAGAAGATGGTCAATCCGTCTTTGTACTTACTTGCCTAGAAGTCTACTGTGGACTGAGCCTGCTTGTTTGCATGAGAGCTACAGAAGGATGGGTGTTCTGATGACTGGTTAATATTTCTCAGTGTCCTCATTGCTTTGATAGATAGAACTGGGTACTGTTTCCCAAGTGCCTAAGTTGTATTGCTTTTTCTTTTTTATTTATTTGGGAGAGATAGAAGGGCGGGTGTGTGGGGGGTAGTCAATGAATGGGTATGCCAGGGCCTCCAGCCACAGCGAATGAAGTCCTGACACATGCACCACCTTGTGCATCTGGCTTTATGTGGGCACTGAGGAATCAAACCTGGGTCCTTTGGCTTTGCCAGAAAGCCCCTTCTCTACTTTTTCTTTTTCTTTTTGTTTTTTTTTTTAAGAGGGAAAGAGGCAGAGAGGGGGTGGGAAGAGAATGGATGTGCCAGGGCCTCTAGCCCTGTTGCAAACAAACTCCAGACACAGGCCACCTTGTGTATCTAGCTTTATGTAGGACTTGGGGCATTGAACCTGGGTCCTTTGGTTTTGTAGGCAAGAGCCTTAACTACTAAGCCATCTCTCCAGCCCCCTTTAAAATTTTTATTAAACCATTTGTTGTTAGATTATATATCTGGAGATACTACCCTGCTGAACACACATGACTTTCTAAGTACCTCAAACATATGAAGACGATTCCATTTACTTTTGTTAATCATGGTTTGGATTCATACTTAAATAACTTTAGATCCTGATTTTGTTTCCCGGAATCTCTTTCTTCCTTAGGATCTCTCCACCACCATGTCGAGCAAAAGGGCAAAGACCAAGACCACCAAGAAGCGCCCTCAGCGCGCCACGTCCAACGTGTTTGCCATGTTTGACCAGTCCCAGATCCAGGAGTTCAAAGAGGCCTTCAACATGATTGACCAGAACAGAGATGGCTTCATCGACAAGGAAGACCTGCATGATATGCTTGCCTCACTAGGTAGTGCTCAGTTCTGATGATTATATTGGGTAGCATTTCCTTAATGCCTCTCATGAATCTTAAAGCTCTAGAGAGCCAGTCTAACAAGACAGATTAACTTTGAAGCACTGTTTCCCACTGGGAAACATCTCCCTTTCTCTTTCTCTCTCTCCCTCTCTCTCTCTCTCTCTCTCTCACACACACACACATACACACAGTCCCCAGCCAATCCTGAGATATGGGTCCCAGTGGGAAATTCTGCTCCACAGTCAATCTGACTGGTTAGACTGGCTCCCTAGAGAGAGAGTGCATGCATATATATGGGCATGCCAGGGCCTCTTGCCACCACTGTGGCACCACTTTGTGCATATGGTTTTGCATGGGTACTGCGGTTTGCACGCTAATTCCTTTAACTGCTGAGACTTCTCCCCAGCCCTTTGCCCAGTTTTGATATCATGAATGCAAATGGCGAACTACATAAGTGACTGTTTTTTTTTTCCTTTCCTGGCAAAATCTTTACTCTGATTGTTTACCTGTTTATTAATGTGGTTTAAATTGTGTAATATTTTTGTTTGTTTGTTTAGGAAAAAACCCAACTGATGAATACCTAGATGCCATGATGAATGAGGCTCCGGGGCCCATCAACTTCACCATGTTCCTTACCATGTTTGGGGAGAAGTTAAATGGCACAGACCCTGAGGATGTCATCCGGAATGCCTTTGCCTGCTTTGATGAAGAAGCAACTGGTGAGTCAGGTAGTAGTAATCTTCAGTCACAAAGTGATACAAGCTTTACTTATGGTAACGAAACATGAAATAGCTGAAATTGTTCTAAGTTACCATCCTTCCGCTAACACTGCCCCTGTATTTTGGGACAAGGTGTTCTTTTGGTGTTTTCTTTTTTAAAGTTTACTTATTTATTTGCAAGTGGGGTGGGGGGAGAATGAGCATGCCAGGGTCTCTAGCCACTGCAAATGAACTCCAGATGTAGACACATGTGTATGTACCACCATATGCATATGGATTATGTGGGTTCTGGGGAATTGAACTTGGGTCCTTAGGCTTCAAAGGCATCTCTCTAGCCCTCTTTTGGTATTCTCATCACTCACTTTATGACCTCTATCCTTAAATGTCCTTAAATGTAGTTTACAAAATTTTATAGGTTGTATTTGAAACCTCTTTGGGAAATGTAAGTATTTCATTACTAGAAAGCTAATTCCATAAGTATTAGACTGGAATCATGTGTTGAATGAATAACTTTGACCAAAATGATTATGTAAATCACTCTAGACCACTCACAGCCCTCTGCTTGCTTATCAGGTATCTCTCAAGTCCAACGCTGTTTTAATCTGCTAGCTGACCTCTGTTTTAAAATAAACCAAGCAGAGCTTGGGTTCTAGAATCAGACTACCTGGTTTGGATTTCTCTTCTGTTGTGTAATAGCTGTGTGATTTGGAGTAAGTTTCTTCTCTAAGCTTCTGTATTCTTTGTGAAATAGACAACAGTGTAACCTATTTTGTAGGGACGTTGTGAGGATTAATGAGGAAATGAGATACTATTCTTAGTTCCCAGCTTGCTGCCTGGCATAGAATTGACTCTGGCAAGAACACAGTGTTGCTGGGTTTGGTGCTGCCTGTCTGTAGTGGATAAGCTCTGACATTCAGGAGGCTGAGGCAGGAGAATCATGAGTTCTGTGGCTAACCTGTCACAACAGCGTTGTTCACTAATGCTGGATCTTTTGGCAGGAGTAGAAGAGGAGATATAAGGGTATATTGTCCCAAGATTTCTAACTCATGTGCATAGCCAGTGTGTTTAGAGAAGAAAGCCCACCCTCTGGTTATTGTATTACCTAGACTGGTTTGATGCTGGTTCTTTAGGGCCTGCCAATGTAAGCATAGTGTGGTGTCTCCTTATTTAAGATTCCCCATTCTGACCTTTTTGGGTGTGTTGCTCTTAACACTTTTTGAGGCAGAGTGTCACTTTAGCTGAGGCTGTCCTGGAACTCACTCAACAGCCCAGGCTGGGCTTAAACTCACAATGATTCTTCTATCTTAGCCCTTAACTTATAACTTCTTTCAGCTGTTCTGTGGAGCTGTCTTTCTTTCTTTCTTTTTTTTTTTTTTTTTTTGGTTTTTCGAGGTAGGGTCTCACTTTTGTCCAGGCTGACCTGGAATTCACTATGTAGTCTCAGGGTGGCCTTGAACTCATGGTGATCCTCCTACCTCTGCCTCCCGAGTGCTGGGATTAAAGCCATGCGCCACCACGCCCAGCTGACTTTCTTATACCACCCCCCCTCTCCTCTCACAGTTAAAGCTCTTCATTTGTCCTGCATGGTGACATGTGCTTATACTGCCAGCATATGAATACTGTGTTGTAAAACTTACGGACTGGGAATGTAACTCAAGGTAGAGCGCTTACCTATGAGGTACCAGACCCTGAAGAAAACACACACACAAACACACACACACACACACACACACACACACACACACACACACCTCAATTTATTTCTAAAAGGATAAGGTACAGGAAGAATAAACATGTGAAGCCCACTCATCCCAAGACATTTGTATTGCCTTTTTTTTTTTTTTTTTTTAAATAGAGAGAGCACTGTGGCCTCCAGCCACTGCAAACGAACTCCAAATGTGTGTGCTCCCTTGTGCATTTGGCTTATGTGGGTCCTGGGGAGTTGATCCTGGATCCTTTGGCTTTTCAGGCAAGTGCCTTAACCACTAAGTTAAGCACTATATTGCTTTATTTTTTAAAATTTATTTATTTGAAGGGGAATTGAGAGAGAAGGAGAGGCAGATAGAATGGGCGCACCAGGGCCTCCAGCCACTGCAAATGAACTCTAGACACATGTACCACCTTGTGCACCTTGCTTACATGGTTACTGAGGAATCAAACCTGGGCCCTTAGGCTTTGTAGGCAAGCATCTTAACTGCTAAGTCATCTCTCCAGCCCAGTTTGTTTATTTTTTTAAAATTTTTATTTATTTATTTTACTGTGAGAAGTTTGTTTCTTTTTCAGTGAAAAGTTTTCCCTGTTCATACTTATACCTCTGGTCTCACTCATCCTTTGTGAAGCTTTGCCTGTAATATTTTTATCATTTTTTTCCTGGATCATAGGAAAAATGCTTCTCAGTCTTTCTCCTGGCACGTGCACACACCATCTTAAACTTGTTTTAGCTGCACTTACTCCCAGTCATCAGTTTCTTCCTGCTCCTAGGACAGTGGCTCATTGGCCCTTGCACATAGTCAGTGATAATGTGACAATCCAGTGATTTGGCTGGCATTGAAGCTTTATCTGTACGAAGCTAAAACTCCAAGACTTGAGAACTGTTTGTTAGTGTATTAATTTCATATAAAAGGAATTTGTCATTTTTCTCATTATAACTTTATGGATGTCATAAATCTCCATTTTAGTTAGTTACCATGTATGTTATAGAGGTTTCTTTAAAAAGTTTACTATTTGTGTGTGTGTGTATATGTTTTTGAATGCAGGCATGCACATGCCGTGGCACACGTGTGGAGGTTGATGCCCAACTTTAGGGTCTGTCCTCATTGCTGCACCCCTTTTAAGGAAAGGTTTCTCTTTTTCTGTCTTGCTCTGCTGCTCTTTTTGCTGTGCTACCCAAAGCTTCTGTGAAATTCTCCTGTCTCTCTGCCTCTCATCTTGCCATCAGAGCGCTGGGATTCCAGAAGCCCATCATGGCTTCTAGATTTTCACACAGGGTTTGAGGATCGAACTTCAGTACTAAAGCTTGAGCAGCAGCAAATGCTTTGTCCACCAAGCCATCTCCCGGCCTGTTAGAGGTTCTTAATCATTGTTTTCCATGCAAGTTGCTTGGGGAACCCTTTAGAAATACCAATACCAGATAAGAAATTAGAGGTGACACTGTTTTTGTTGTTTCTGTGGGTGTTTTTATTTATTTTCTTTTTTTTTATTTGCAAGCAGAGAGAGTAAGAAGAAACACAGGCTGAGAGAGAAAAAGAAAATGGGAGCACCAGGGCCTGCAGCCACTGCACACAAACTCCAGATGCATGTACCACCTTGTGTATCTGGCTTTACATGAGTACTGGGAAATCAAGCTAGGGTTAGGTTTTGCAGGCAAGTGCCTTAACTGCTGAGCCATCTCTCCAGCCCCATTTATTTATTTATTTATTTATTTATTTATTTATTTATTTATTTATTTATTTTATCTTCAAGGAGAGAAGGAAAGAGAATATTAATGAGTGAATGGATGAATGAATAGGCATACCAGGGCCTCTTGCTACTGCAAATGTACTCCAGATGCATGTGCTACTTTATGTTTCTGCCTTTATGTACATGCTGGGGATTAGAACTTAGACCATCAGACTATGCAACCAAGCACCTTTAACCTCTGAGCTGTCTCTCCAGCTTGTTCTTGTGTTTTATAAGTAATTATATTGCTTTAAGCAAACAGATTTTATGAAAACTTGGTATCAAACCCCATAGTTAAAAAGCACACCTCAGAGCCGGGCGTGGTGGCGCACGCCTTTAATCCCAGCACTTGGGAGGCAGAGGTAGGAGGATCGCCGAGAGTTCAAGGCCACCCTGAGACTATATAGTTCACTCCAGGTCAGCCTGGACCACAGTGAGACCCTACCTTGCAAAACCAAAAATAAATAAATAAATAAAAAAGCACACCTCTTGGCTCATCACTGCCCCTTTTCAGCACCTTCCCAAGTGTCACTGCCATAGTTGGCTCAAGGAGCCCAAGCTTTTGCAGCTTTTAGACCTGGCCATATTTGTTACCCTACATGAATCAGCCTTATACACTACACATTAAAAGTCTGATTTTAGCCGGGCACAGTGGCTCACACCTTCAATCCTAGGACTCCAGAGGCTGGAGGATCGCCATGTGTTTTAGGCACACCTGGGCTACAGAGTGAGTTCCAGGTCAACCTGTGCTGGAGTAAGACCTTGCCTCAAAAACAAACAAAAAAAAAAAAAACCAAAAAGTTATTTTAAGCCAAGCACTACAGATGTAGGTGGATCTCCATGAGTTTGAGGCCACCCTGAGATTCTGGGAAGCAGAGGTAGGAGGATTATGAGTTCCAGGCCAGCCTCTGCAACATAATGAAGACCCTGTCTCAAAACAAAACAAAAAACCCACTCATTTTACATCTGAGAAAATCGAAGTGTGAGGTAAAGTAGAATGCCTGAAATAAAGGCTTTTTGAAACTGGGCCTTGGATTGCACGATTCTTTGTACTCACATGATTGACATTTATGAGTGGTGGTAATTTTAATGTGGCAAGTAAACTCTGTTTGTACAATAGTTGTTACCATTCATGTCACTTTAAGGAGGCATAGGCTTGGTTTCCTTGGCCATATGTGATTTCCTTGTTTAAGCATTGGTTCCATCTCTCTCATCAAGTGGCCAGAAGAAGGATGTGGGGGTAGAGCAGAGCAGTGTCCCTAAGCAGCTGGGCATTTTCCCAGTTTCCTGTCCACTGAGGTCGCCTAGAGCCAGTGGACAAACCCTGTAGTTTACATATCTGCATGCTTTGTTTCTTACGCTGCAGAGTGTGTAGTTGAGTGGGAAGATCTTTGCATTTCATCCCCACTGCACTCTGTATTCTGACCCTCTGGTCTTTGTTCTCCAGGCACCATCCAGGAGGATTACCTGAGGGAGCTGCTGACCACCATGGGTGATCGCTTTACCGACGAGGAGGTGGATGAGCTGTACAGAGAAGCCCCCATTGACAAAAAGGGGAATTTCAACTACATTGAGTTCACACGCATCCTCAAACACGGAGCGAAAGACAAGGATGACTGAGAGAGCTTCAGATCCCATCCACATGCTCCTTGTTGCCACGTGGGGTATTTCTGAGGTTTTTCTCTTAGAGCCTGTCGCATGCTCTTAGCTTTACAGCTTCTTGCCTTGTTTTGTATTTATTCTCAGCCATTTTGGGCACATGTACCTTTATAATCAGACTGGAAATAGGACTTCCTATCATTTTCAGAATAGAAAGTAGGGTAATTTACCAGTGGTCTCCTTCCTCCCACATAGCTACAGTCTACAGAGTCAATATATTTTTTCAGAGAAAGTTATTTGCTCAATTTTTTCTGAATGATAATTAAACTTTATGGTAAAATTCTTAGTTGTTTAAATTTCTTTCTTTATCATTCAACTGTTTAGTTTTACATGCATCATTCAAAGTATGACAAATTCTAGAAAATGATTTCTATTAGACTTACTACATACTTCCAGATTTTTTTTTCATAATCCGATCTCCTTTACATCTATTTATTTTCCCCCCTCCCAAGAAAAATCCAATTTTATCTGCTCTGTTCAGATTTCCTGTACTTTGTTGCCTAACTTTTCTTTGTTTTCTGCCTTTTTTTGTTGTTGTTTTTTGTGGTAGGGTCTCATTTTAGCTCAGGCTGATCTGGAATTCACTCTGTAGTCTCAGGGTGGCCTTGAACTCAAGGTAATCCTCCTACCTCTGCCTCCCGAGTACCAGTATTAAAGACATGTGCCATCATGTCTGGCTGTTGTCTAATTTTTAAAATAGTTTCCTACAAAATTTGTATGATCATTTTTGTGGTTTTTAATACTAAAGATTGACATACTTGGATTATCTGTTCCCACTTTAAAATGTTTGGACATTATTTCAGGACACTAAAATTAGACTAGGCCACTAAGTATAATTTTCATTTGTCCTATCTTAAAACCATTTTAGCTATAAAGGTTCTGTGGAATGCTCTTACCAGAAAGACAGGTTTCTGGGTTGTATTTTCAGCTGTTGGAAATACAAGACAGTATTTTTTATTGTCCGGTTCTTCTTTATTATGACAACCCCCATTGAAAGACTGTGCTTGTTTATGCAGAGGTTCATCATGAGCCCATGTATGAATTTCAGACATTCCTGACCAACCCACAATCAAAACAGCTGCAGTGACATGCCTGGGAAAGTGAGGTCATTGCTTCAGTCCTAAAAATAACTTCTGCGATTTGCAGGAATGCAATGATTTTTGCAATGAGTTCGTCAGGGAGTGAAAGATAGTTATTCTGTGTAGCCTTCAGAAATCTCACTCTGAAAAAAAGTTAAAGACATTTTTAAACATTACAGGAAAAGTTAGTTGAGAAGAATAACAATCAATTATTCTAATTAGTTCCAAATTTTATGCTACTGTTAAGAAGACTGTCCTTGGAGAAAACCATTGCTCCTTTAGTAAACAATGACCGAGTGCCTTTGGGAGGCAGGCCTTTGCACGCAGGAGAGAAGAGGGAGCTCCTTTAATGTGGCAAGGCCGGTGATCCAGAGCAGGAGAACTAGGTAACAGCTGATCCTTAGGCCTTTCAAGATTACAGTCATAGAGTTTGCCTGCGTTCCAATTAAAATTATCTTTAGCACTATCCCAGTTTCCATTTGGGTAACCACTTAAAAAGTCACCTCACACTAAGAACAGTAAGTGGTATACCCTGAAGAGAATGTCTCCTAAGTTAGTAGTGGGAGTCTGCTTCGCTGGGCTTTGTTTGAACAAGGATAGCTGCCAATGAGTAGCTGAAAGACTCTCCTGTAGAAGTGGGCCTCACGCAGAACCAATCTCTAAATAGTTTCATGAGGACAGTCATCTTGAAGCAAACCAGCTCCAAAGCTCCAGTGAAACAAACACAACAGGGCACTGTCCTCACCCACCTGCTTCAATTACACTGCCAGTTAGACTCCACAGCCTGAATTTTATTTGGTCAGAGAACATGTGACATAAGGGCAGGAATTGAATGCTCTAGAAAGTGTGAGGAAGGAGGGATAAATTTTCAAGATCAGGTGGAAGATGACTAAAGGGGTTGGAGAGGTAAATGGAGTCAAAGGAGTTCTAGAACCAAGGTTCAGTAGTTAAGGAGGTTACAGAGTCAAGTCACAGAAAAGTCTTAAGTGTGGGGAGCTTTAAAAATATTATTTGTTTATTAAAGAGAATGGGTGCACCAGGGCCTCTAGCCACTACACATCAACTCCAGAGGAATGTGCCACCCTGTGTAGCTGGCTTACTTGGGTTCTGGAGAACTGAACCTTGGTCCTTAGGCTTTCTTGGTCCAGGCAAGCGCCTTAACCACTTAGCCATCTGTCCAGCCCAAGTGTGGGAAAGTTCTAAATGAAGCCACTAGATTTGGTAAGTCATCGGTTGCCCTTCCTTAGTGTAGAATCTATGATGAGCTACAGCAGAGTTAAGGGATCAGGGAGACCTGAATTTTCAAGTTTCCTTTACATATTTAGGTGAACTCTTGACCTGTTTGTGCCTTTATTATAAATGGAGCTATAACATTTAAAAGCAGCAGCATGGGTTTAGAACTGGGCTCCACCTGTTCCTTGAGTAAGTCTTGTGTCCTGCAGACCAGGCTATTCTTAAATGTCGGCTTCCTCATCAGGCGAAATAGAGATAGTTCCTTCTAAGTTTATTAGAAAACTTAGAAACACAAAAGGTAAATGGTGTGTACACAGTAGGTTCCAAAGAATATTCTTTTTATACTTACCAGTGAGGCTCTGGAAAGAATTCTTGGAGGGAAGGCAGGGTCAAAGGCACATCTTTGGAGATTGAAGTCTGTTTGTCAAAAGAGGGAAAGAAAACAGGATAGAAGAAAATGGTGAAACACATTCAAGGTTTAGGAAGGTTTAGAACCTAGATCATACAGAAGTGCTTCTCTAGGAAGGATGGGAGTTCAATGGTAATTTGAGATGAAGGAAAAAGCTACATGTAGTTTATACTTGGTGAATGGTAAATCATTTTAAGTGAGAATTTCCTGATATTAAAGGGTTACTATACAGATCTAATTAGACTATACATAGAAATGCCCATCAGTTGACTGGCACCTAGAAATGCTAGAGTCATTCACTTTGAATTTCCTGAACAGATCTCATACAGCAACTGTTTGTGTCCCTTAGACCCTGTGCCTGTGTGTATAATTTCCCTGAGACCTGGCCCTTATGTTTTCTATCCTTAGAGGGATGGCTTGAGTTAATCCCACAGGGAGCAGTGTGGCCTTTTTTCATTTGCTCTTCCAACTACCTCTTAATTTATTCTAGACACCTCCATGCTCGCCTAAAAGCAGCCGGATGCATGCCTTTTCTCCAGTGTGAATTTTAGAATTGTACTGACTTTCCAAAGTTGTCATACTTTGGTTCTCAGATGTACTTATTCACAATTGGTTTCCAGGAAAAGGGGGAATAACTTCTAAGAAGTATCAATCTCAGAATTAAATCCTTCTAATGTCCTAACATAGTAAGTGCCACAGAGCATTTTTGGATCTAAGTTGAAGGGAGGCTTCTATGTTGTCGACTTTTCACGTGATGACACCAGGTGACACTGGCCTTGTTTCCATAGAATTTTCATTCCCAGGAGATCTTTTGGAAAGGTTCTGAAACCAATTCTGAATTTTCTTTATCATGACAAAGTCCTTCATAACAGTATGTGTCTCTCCTGAAGAGATAGAGCTCATAGAGTTTTTCTCTAATTTTTAAAGAATTAGCAGGATATAATAGACATTTGCCAAAATGTGTTTTATATAATCGGTTCTCTTCCCAGCATTTAGGCTATATCAGGTCAAAGTTTCAGTCCATTTCAACCGCAATTTATTTTATTTTATTTTATTTTATATTTTGATTTTTTTTTTTTTTTTTTTTTTTTTTTTGGCTTTTTCAGTGCAGGTTCTCACTTGATCTCAGGCTGAACAGGAATTCACTATGTAGTTTCAGGGTGGCCTCTAACTCTTTCAGCCATCCTCCTACCTCTGCTTCCCAAGGGCTGGGATTAAAGACGTGTGCCACCATGCCCGGCTATATTTTGGATTTTCAAGGTAGGGTCTCGCTGTAGCCCAGGCTGAACTGGACCACACTATGTAATCTCAGGCTGGCTTTGAACTCATAGCCAAGCATCTACATCTGCCTTGTCAGTGCTGGAAATAAAGGTGAATTCAACCATGTCAAGCTCAAGGGATTTATTATACACATCCCTCCTGAGGGTTGAAAATCACAGATAAAAATCCAAAGATCACATAATAGGTCAAATTTTATACATCGTTTTAAATAGTTTTAGTTTAACCAAGATGCCATAGAATAGAACATGTATTTGCTAGAGACTTGTCCCCAACACTAATGAGATCATATCCTGGCAAGTAAGGTATAATTCTACTGAAAAACATATTAAAGTGTTTGTAAAAAATGGAATCACTGTATGAAATGATATCTTCCATATAAGCATAAAACATAACTATGCTTGCTCTTTTTCTTCAATGTCAGATTGGGATTTTTAATTATTTTGGATGAAATAATGCCACAACAAATTCTTCCTGTGTGAATAGTTGTCCTTGTGTTCTGTACTTAATATGTTTTCATTACTAATTGTGAATGTTACTGAATGAACAATTGGCATATTGGTTATTTTCAATAGCTTACCCTGTTGTGGTCCATCACCACACCTGCATCCACTGTGTTGTCAGGAGGTTCTTAAGTGCCTCCTTGTGCAGACACCATCCCTCAGGATACACTTTCCAACGCTGAGGTTCTTGATTCTTTCTGCCCACTCTTCAGCTTATAAGGCTTATAAGGAAAAAGGAATGTCAGTAGATGCATATGGGTTTAAGCTGCTCATATTTTTTCCTTTGAGAAGTTAGGACTCTCCTCAATGTCTGCTGGATTACCAGAAGTGTGGTCCTTGGGCAGAAAGGGTGCTCAAAACTCATATCCAATGTCTCAAATCCTCTGTAAGTTCTCGAGGTCCTAGACAGATGTGAGCAGATGACTCAGATGCTTGTCAGGAGCCCCGTTTGTCTATCACACAGAGATTCCCTGGATCTTCCTGGCATTTGCATTCCCTGGGAATCTGCTCTTTCCAGATAAATTGTCAAACTGATAACTGAAAATAGACCGCTGAGTCAGTGAACAGGTAGCACATGGAGTCTTTTTTTTTTTTTAATTGAGCACTATCTTAGATTTCATCCCAGCACTCAGAAGTTACAGGCCTACTGTAATGTGGATGTCTGAAAAATGAATGAACAGGACACAAAGGGTGTGTTTTTCTAGGAATATCCCAGTGCAACTAAGGAGATCTTATAGGGCTGAAGGACAAGGATCTCAAGGAGTTAGAAGCCAGCTGTTAGAGAGTGAGACCCTGCTTCAAATATTAAGGTAGAAAGATTTAAAAATCTTACAGGAGCTTTGAGTTCAATTACTTGGACTACTGACTCACTTGTTGATGATGAGAGTGACTCAGCTTTTCTAAAGTGCACTCAGTTGTTGGTGCAGGATTCTTGAAGGAGAGGCAGGACTCCATGACATACAAGGAGCAGTGTTCTATTTCTACCTGCTAACCCAGGCCAGTGGGAACCTTATTCCTAGGTTGAACCCCAATAACATTGTCATTCTCACTTATTTATTTGTTTATTTTATTTTTATTATTCTATTTTATTGTTTTTCATTTTTGAGTTTGTTTGTTTTGTTTTTAAGGGTCTCAGTCATCATACCTGTTGGTACCATCATGCCTGTCTTCACTCATGCCAGGCTGGGATGGAGGACCTTATTTGTTTATTTTTAATATTCATTGTGGGATGGGAAACATTGTAAATACACATCATGTTGTTTTGGTTCCTAACTTTTGGAGGCAGCAGTCCATCAGTGGAGGGATTCCATGTTGTTTTGCCTATCCAGCATTGCCCCAAACCTTCTGGTTTGGGCACACCCTCTCTTTTGCACACTTTTCTGCACAATTTTCTGAGCATTGGTGGCTCTGTTTTATTTTGTGTTGTTCTTTTTTTTTTTAGTTAGATACCTACTCAGTGTGTAAACAACACATGTTGGTTCCATCCTTACCCTCATCCCTGCCCTCCCCCAAGGGACCCTCCTCATTGGGGATGCCAGTTATCCCCATGGGTCTTGTGGGTCGTGCATTTGGGGTAGCCATCAGTTATTGGGACGAGGCCATGTCTCTGTGTTTAAGGTCCCACCTTGTGGCTCTCACAATCTTTCAGCCCCCACTTCCATGAATTTCTCTGAGCCAGGTTGGATGCATGTTATGTCTACTTCACTGATGAGGTCTGGGAGCCTCTGTGTCTCTGGATCTCTGCCTCTGGTGAGGCAGGAGTTGAGTGTTCTCTGTGCCTATCTCCTTCACCTTTGTGCTGGTTCCAGGTTCACCAAGAAAGCTGCACTCTTGCTCATTTCCTCAATGACTCTATGGTTTCAGCTGGGGCCCTGCTGAGGTGTGATGGGCAGATTTTCTCCTCAGGTTCTGTGTGTGTCCAGGGTCTCTTTTAAGTCTATTCTAATATTGAGTTTTTAGCAGCCTCTAGAACTCTGCTCTGTACATTTTGTATATCTCCCCATCACACTGGTGTAGGTTTTCAAAGTCTCCCTACAACCAGCCTGTAGCTCTTCTCCTCAGTCTGGCTGTGTCTTGTCCTTCCCTGGGCATTTGATAGGGGTTCAGGAATGTTTTCATGAATTGTTGTCAAATTTGTCCTTGGATATAGTTGCCTCTGTACAAGAAAAATCAGGCAGTCAACCCCAGTCTGCATTGGAAAATATGTTTGTATACTAGAGAAGGCAGTGGGATTTTATATTAGAGCCACTGTTGTGGTTTCTGTACCATTCAGCCCCCTTTTTTCTCACCTACATGGCAACATACTAATGGATTGTGACACACCTGCATTTTCAACAGTGTGCTGAGACAGGATGATGGCAAGTTTAAGACCAGACTGGATACATAGACTGGAACCTTATGTTGAAACAACAGAAATGATTGTTGACATAAATAAGTCATAAATGATTTCCCAAGTGCTAGATATTTAGATATATTTAAGATTTTCATTAAGAATGTTTTCTTTTTTCTAGAGACAACAATATGCCTTATAATTATTTCTTTTCCTTCTTTAGTTTATGTGCATGTGTGTTAAGCCAGGGCCTCTTGTCACTTTAAATGAACACCAGATGCACCACTTTTTGCATCTGTCTAATGAGGGTGGTGTAGGAATTGATTCTGAGCCAGCAGGCTTTGTAAGCAGTGTCTTTAACCACTGAGCCATCTTTTTAGACCCTAGAATTCTTTGAAACACTGTTAACCACTATCCACTAGAAAGTTCTCTGCTATGGAATCTGTGCTAGCTAGCAAGGACAGTAGCCACATCTGGCTATTGAGCATTTAAAATGTGTCTAATATGATTGAAATAAAATTTTAAAATTTTTGTTATTTATTTATTTGAGTGAGAGAGACAGAGAAAGAGGTAGACAGAGAAGAGTATGAGTATGCCAGGGCCTCCAGACACTGCAAATGAACTCCCAGTGCTTGCGTACTTTGCATCTGGCTTTACATGGGTACTGGGGAATGGAACCCAGGTCATCAGGTTTTGTAAGCAAGTGCCCTTTAACCTCTGAGCCATCTCTTCAGCCCGATCGAGCTTAATTTTAAATTAAATTTAGCCACATGTAGTCAGTGATTGTTGTATTGGACAACAGCACAGTTCTAGAAATTTAAATGCGTTGATTAGAGTCATAGTACAAGGAGAATGTAGATTAGTGGTAAAGCAGAATGGTCTCCTGGCATGTTTGAGGCCCTGGTTTCCATCCCTAGCACCGAATAAAATTAAAGTACAGTCAGTAACAATATAACTGCAACTATGACTTGTTTTATTATTTTAGTTTTGAGGCCAGGTGTCTAGCCTAGGCTGACCTGAAACTCACTCTGCATCCCAGGCTGGTCTCATGGAGATTTCTCCTACCTCAGCCTCCCAACTGCTGGGATTACAGGCCTGAGCCACCACACCTGGCTTTTTTGTTTTGGAGTTTGCTCTGTAGGCCAGATTAGCCTTGAACTTGATATCCTTCTGCTCCTGCCTCCCAAATGCTCCTTTCAGGTATGTTCCTCTTCTCTCTGCTTGTGAGCTGTGATGTTACATGGACTAGGGTAGGAATTTATGAGGTGGTGGTAATAGTCTATACCTGGAAAAGCTCTGGGACAAAAACTGAAGAAGCCAGAATCTGATGAGGGGAAACACCAGTTATGCAAACAGTGAATCAAGTGTGGACTGCATCTAAAGAAAAGAATCAATACTTAGGAACAAAACATGGCCTGGGTGCTAACTAGAAATGCAAATATCCTTCACCTCTGACTTACTGGATCCTAACACTGGCTTTTGAGGCTCAGCAATCCGTTTTACAGCCATTCCAGGGTTTTGTTGCATGGTACTGTTTAAGTACTGCTGGGCAGTAGTACAATGTACTGTTGCACAGTGCTGAAAACACCATTACTGTCTTCTGGGAATTTCCAATCAAAGATTTCTGAGCTATAAACTTCCTGAGGGAAGATAGTTTGAATACTCATCTCCCCAAGCATCTGGCAATATTTAGGCTGTAAGTCCTTAGTAAAGATTGCTATTAGGTTTACGTCCCCCATTATTTTGAAAAAGCATTATTCATCTAGAGTTTCCCCAGGTGAGGGAACTCTCCATAAAACTACCCCAGACAACACCTGAATAATTACAGCTTCATGTTTTCTGCGTTTTGACTCTTAAAGCATGCGTGCACGAATAGCCTGTGTGATTTGGCATCTCTCCAGTAACCTAGAGGAAAGCAAATGATTTGAATAAAATAAAAGTTTTCTTAGCTGGGCGTGGTGGCACACACCTTTCATCCCAGCACTCGGGAGGCAGAGGTAGGAGGATCACCGTGAGTTCAAGGCCACCCTGAGACTATACAGTTACTTCCAGGTCAGCCTGAGCCAGAGTGACACCCTACCTTGAAAAACCAAAAAAAAAAAAAAAAGTTTTCTTGTGGCTGAACAGGGAGTGAAGCTGACGAACAAGGCCTTTTGGAGGTGTGAAAGTGGGAGGGAGAAGTGTTTCTGGACTTGGAGTGCAGTTTGGAGAAAGGATTTTCTGGGACTGGTGGGCGTGTGCTTCCCTGTGCCTTTCCTCCTACTCCAGAAAGTTGTTTATCTGAAGTTCGGTTTTAACCAGGCCAACTGGCTTTAGCTACATCTGACAATTCTGGGCGAGTGTCCTGGGACCCCAAACCAGGACGGATCGGGGACCAAATTCCAGCGGTGTCCCCGGCGCCGCCCCGCCTCGCCCCGCTGCCAGGAATGCGGAAAGGCCGTGGGAAGATGGAGGGGAGGGGAGGGCGGAGCGGGCACGACCACCGCAGCCGCAGGGGACGCGCCGCTTCCGCTCAGGCCGCCCGAGGGGCAGACGACCCACGACCCGACCGTGCGCGTCCCGCCGCGCTGCCCCCGCTCACCGCCCACGCGCGGACGCCCCGCGGGACGTGAAATCCCCGCTAAGCTCCCCTTCTCCCCCCGCGGATGGACGCGTCCGCCTTCCTTCCGGTGCGCTCCGCCCCACCCTCCCGGGACCGGAAGTGCCGGCGCCGCCACTGTTCCGCCGCAGCCCAGCGCTCCTGACTGTCGCTCGTCGCTCGTCTCGCGCAGGGCAAGCCCCAGATCGGGTGTCTGGAACCTGGTGAGTGGCGCTCGGCCCCGCACGATGCGCTCCGGCGGCCTCACCCCGCCCGGGGACCTGCCAGGTGGATGGAGAAGTGGGCTTCGGGCTTGGGAGGTGTCGGGGAGGAAGGGCCTGGCAATGGGGTGTGGACGCTCCAAGACGGATGCTACTGGACAGGGAGGGATACCACTGTCTGGAAGATGTGGCCTTGTTCCCCCCCACCCCCCGTAAGCTGATGGGCAGATTTACCCACCTGGTACAAGCACCTGCGAGCCCAGGCGGTGGAGGGGGGCCAGCCTTGCTGGGAACTGGCGTTGTGCTCAACATTGTGCTAGATGCTTAGGCGAGGAAGGAGCCCTCTTGATGCACACGTTCTGGCCCAAGGTCAGGTGTCTTAAGGAAACGGAGCGCTGCTTGCAGAGGCTGAGATGTAATTTTCATTCTTACCGTATCTTGCAAAGAATTGGTATATTTTGTTGTTTGGTAAAAAGGACAAAAGAGAAATCTGGAAAGACTTCCTTGGAAAGAAATCGTGATCTCTTCGAAGGCCCTGGATTCAGCCCAAGGAGGGAGAATTTGCTGTTTCTGGCTATGTCTGTGGTAGGAGGGAACAAGAGCAAACACTCCAAAGGTGGAATTGTGTCTGTAAAAAGCAGACACTGGGGAGACCAGGCTGAATGGAGCACAACTGTAATGAATAATGGCTGGAAACAAGGGACGCTATTTAGTTTAGGGCACTTGTATGCAAGGCCCTGGGTTATATCCCCAGTGCAATAAAATAAAACAAAGGTAATTATAGTTATGTGAGGTCCTTTTCATGGGTGTCTTGAAAATTTGACAAGAGATAAAAGATTATGTAAGAGGTTTTAGGGAGTCATTTGGACTCTTTTCTATAAGGAAGTAACGTGATGAAAGGAGTGTTTTGGGGGCGATTTGCTTGGCAGCTTTTATTAAAGTGGGATTGGTAAAGGGACGAATCCCAGCATTTTAGAATGCAATAGGATCTGATAGATAATCCCCTGAAACCCTTTCCTTCTACGATTGAAGAAACTGATAGCCAGAGAGGTGAAGTAGTTTCCCCTAGGCTCACTCGAAGAAGTCCTTTTCCTTGTAAGCCCAGGAGAGACCCTCCTCTTCATAGCTGAGAGTATGGCATTTTGTTTGTTCAGGCTTTGTGAAATGAAATAACTTCTATGATGGCTACTCTGGTATTCATTTCTGCTTTAATGAGGCTAAGTTTAATGACTTGCAGCTTCCCAGGTGAGAGTGGCCAGGGTTAAAAAAGACAAGAACGGGGCCACGTTCCACATTCTCCGGAGCATGAAAGACACTGGATATCTAATGATGAGTGTCCTTTACCATGGTCACCAGCATCTTTGATCAGGAGCTAAACAGTTTCATGCATAGGGCAAACCTCTGAAACAGATGGACAGTAGTCACATTAATAGGAGAAAGGGCATACAGGGTAGGGAGAAGGAACAGGAATATGGGTGTTCAGTAACCAGTGAGGGTTAGAACCTTGTGACCGTCTTCATAGGAGAAGGGAAGTAGTGAGGAATGTAGGTAATCTGAGAGGAAGAGTAAGTCACTTTTAGGGGAGGTGAACTGGCCTGAAAAACACATGCTATCCCAGGTCAAAGTTCTCCTAGGCTGCGTTTATAATGTCAACTCTAACCTTGTTTCCAGAGAGTTAACTTTTCCTGTTTAATGTGATTATAGGGAGGTGGCCCTAGCAACTACATATATGGAGGAATTTCCATAGTCAGATAAGGGAGCCTCGGAGGAAGTTCTCTTTGTGTTTTGGAAGAGAAGGGGTCTGCGAGGGTGGCCAGAGAGACCTGCAGAGTGCTTCTTTAGTTCAAAATACTCAGCCTGGCAAGCACCAGGCATTACCACGTCATTACCTGAGCTGCCATTGCCTGTTTCCTCAAGTGCCATTTTCTCTAGAGAATTGCAGCTGCTTATAGGGCCTGAGGAGCTGCTGGTGAGTTCTAGAACTGGGTTCCTGAGTAGCAATCCTGGCTCTGTAAGTGCTGCCATTTCCTAGGCGTGTGGCATGCTGTTCATTTCTTTCCCTGTTTCTTATCTGAGAAGTGGAGATAATAGCAATCCCTGTTATTAGTCATGGTGAGGATTAAATGTATTAATTCAGGTGAAGTGCTTAAAACAATGCCTGGTGTACCTTTTAACACTTGGCGATTGTCCCTGCCTAGTGTCATTCCTTCCAGGTATGAAGCAGGCAGGTTTTGTTAAGGATCTCTTGAAGATGACACGAGCAGAGTGCATACTAGGCCCATAGGGAGATGATAGCAAAAAGCCTTATTTTGGCATTCAAATTCAAGGCCTACTCCCCCCCCCCAAATACTTTTTGTTTATTTATTAGAGAGAGAATGGGCGCTCCAGAGCATCCAGCACTGTAAACAAACTCCAGACGCATGCCCCTTGTGCATCTGGCTTACGTAGGTCCTGGGGAAGAGAACCTGGATCCTTTGGCTTTGCAGGCAAGCGCCTCAATCGTAAGCCATCCCGCCAGCCCCTCAAGGCCTACTTTCTCATGGACATTTGCCATTGTAATATGGTTTGTGACAGGAAGAAAGAGTCTGTATGTATTTGCTTAGCTAGTATTTGTTTGGCACTGCCATGTGCAAGATCGTCTTCTAGACCCTATAACCAAGGCATGAAGGCAAAAGGCCATAAAAATGTGTCTGTAAAGTGTATGGTCATGTGATGCTACTCAGCAACGGAAAGAATGAAGAAGACTGTGGTGCAGCACTTGGCCTGACATGTGTGAAGCTCCGGATTCAATCCTCAGGACTGAAGGAGGAAGAGGAGGAGAAAGGAATCCTGCACACACATTGCACCTGCGTGTGCACACACATGAACCCCCTGATAAGTGTTCTATATATATATATATATATATAGTATATTGAGGGCTGGAAAGATGGCTTAGGGGTTAAGGCGTGTGCCTCCTAAGCCTAAGAATGCCCATTCAATTCTCCAGGTCCCACGTTTAGCCAGACGCAAAGTGATGCAAGGGCGCAATGCTGCACTTTCCCACAAAGGGGCGTGTCTGGAGTTCATTCACAGCAGCTGAGAGGCTGCTGGCAGCTCGCCCATTCTCTCTCTCTTTCTGTGACTCAAAAAAAAAATAGTATATTGAGTGAGAAGTCAGTCATATAAAAGTATATACGGGATGTTTCATTTAAAAGAAACTTAAAGACAGAAAAAACTAAGCTGTGGTGGTAGAAATCTGAGCAAGGGAGCTAAGCATGGTGGTGCATGCCTCTAATCCCGGCGGTCAGGATGCTGGACGGGCGGACCAGGAGCTTGACGTCAGTGTGGGATACATAGCTAGATCCTGTCAAGAAAGAGAGGGAGGGAGAGTGAGAGAAGAGAAAGAAATCTAAGGATTGTTTCCGTAGTGTAGTTGTTAACATGTTTGTCTAACATGCAAAATCTAGAAATCTAATTTAGAAATTTAGAAATCTAAATGAGTGTTGCCTATGGGAGAGGGGGTTGACTTCCTTGGGTTACATAGGTGTGTACATTTACAAAAGCATGTTAAGATTTGTATGTTTTAGGGCTACGAAAATAGCTCAGTCAGTAAAATCTTGCCTTCCAAGCATGAGGACCTAAATCCCATGTGGGAGGGAAAAAACACCTAGTGTAGCATTGTGTACTTCTTTTTTTTTTTTTGGTTTTTCGAGGTAGGGTCTCACTCTAGCCCAGGCTGACCTGGAATTCACAATGTAATCTCAGGGTGGCCTTGAACTCATGGCAATCCTCCTACCTTTGCCTCCCAAATGCTGGGATTAAAGGTGTGCGCCACCACACCCAGCTCTTTTTTTTTTTTTTAATTTATTTATTAGAGACAGAGGGGGGGAGAGAGAGAGAGTGAGAATGGGTGCGCTAGGGCCTCTAGCCATTGCAAACAAACTCCAGATGCATGCACCAGCCAGCATCTGGCTTACATGGGACCTGGAGAATCAAGCCAGGGTCCTTAGGCTTTGCAGGCATACACCTTAACCGCTAAGCCATCTCTCCAGCCCCAGCGTTGTGTACTTCTTAATCCAGGGCTGAGAAGGCCGAGATAGGTGGATACCCAGGTCTCTAGACAGCCAATCTAGCCTACTTGATAGGCTCCAACCCAGTGAGAGACCCTATGTCAACAAAAAAGATGGGCAGACCCCCAAGGCTGCCCTGTGGAAAACACACACACACACTTGTTCATTTTACTGTATATAAATTTCACTGCAGTAAAAATCATATGGGAGGCCAGAGGATAAAAAACCAAGTGGAACAATCATAAAACCCATAATGGAGAAGGAAATAACAGTGCATAATGAGAATTGTAAATGTTAAAATGCATGTACTGGGGGAACATCTACCTGGTATTAAGAAAAGTTGTAAAAAAAGATGAATTTGGTTCTCTAAAAAGAACCTTATAATTATGGAACTAAGTACTATTATTTTTACCTATGCATGCAGCATCAAAACAATTATATGTTATTATGTATATGAGGTTGACTCTGTGAAGTATTTTAATTTGATTATATACTAAATTCTCTTTATGATTGCTGTTTTCAAACTGTTGTTTGTAGCCAGTCATTTGATCTTCTGAATTAGAACAAACATTAGCTAGGGTTGACTATAATTCTTAATGTGGGATTCCGTGAAAATTTTTGAAAGATTCTGATAGACATTGGTGAAGAAAAGATTGAATAATAAATGACCTTAAGGTTTTTTTTTGGTTTTTCAAGGTAGGGTCTCACTCTAGCCCAGGCTGATCTGGAACTCACTATGTAGTCCCAGGCTGGCCTCAAACTCCTACTGATCCTCCTACCTCTGCCTCCCAAGTGCTGGGATTAAAGGTGTGCGCCACCACACTTGGCTTTGACCTTAAGTTTTAAGTCCAGAGCCGCTTGGTTTTTTTCTATGGGAGAGTTCATTCCCACAGGGCCTCCTGTGACTGCTTTGCTAAACTAGACTCCCACCCCTGTGGCAACTCACCTGCCAAACTTAAAAAAAGAAAAAATTTAAATGTATTTTATTTATTTATTTGCAAACAGAGAAAGAGAGACTGGGCACACCAGGGCCTCTAGCTATTGCAGATGAACTCCAGGTGCATGTGCCACTTTGACTTTCATTGGACCCCCAGTTGTCAGGCTCTGTAGGCAAGTGCCTTAACCACTGAGGCATCTCTCCAGCCCCCATCTGTCATACTTTTAAAAAAACATTTTTATTTATTTATTTACGTATTTAAGAAAGAGAATGCGGTCACCAGGACTCTAGCCACTGCAAAAGAACTCCAGATGCATGTACCACCTTGTGCACCTGGTATACATGGGTACTGGGGAATTGAGCCTGGGTCCTTTGGCTTTGTAGGACAAGCCATCTCTCCAGCCCTGCCAAACTCTTCAACACCCCTTTGTTCTCCGAATCAGCCCTATCCCTTCCCTCCCCAAGAGTCTCACTTTGGTACCTTTATTCTATTTTATTTGTTATGGTTTTATTTTTTTATTTTTTTATTTGTTTTGATTTGTTTTTTTTTTTCTTTTAAAGATTTTTTTTAAGTTTTATTTTTTTTGCAAGCAGAGAGAGAGATAGAAGAGAGGCAAACAGAGAGAGAATGGGCATGCCAGGGCTTCTAACTACTGCAAACGAACTCCAGATTCATGTGCCCCTTGTGCACCTGGCTTATGTGGGTCCTGAGAATCAAACCAGGATCCTTTGGTTTCTTAGGCAAACGCCTTAACTGCTAAGCCATTTCTCCAGCCCCTTGATTTGGGTTTTGAGACAGTCACACATCTGTAACCTAAGTTGGCCTGGAACTAACTGTATATAGCCTAGGCTGGCTTTGAACTTAGGGTGATCTTCCTGCCTCCCAAGTGCTGGGATTATAGGCCTGAGCCACTATACCAAGCTTACTTGATACCTTTATGGTTCCAGTTTTTCAGCCAGAGCTTTGAAGAAAGCTGCAATTAGGGAGCTCGCAGAACCTGCGGATCCGCACCGGGTATCAGCCAGAAGATCTGGAGAGGAGTGATGGTCAGGAGAGAGGGAAGACTTGCTCTTGAGAGGAGGAACCTGCAGAGCCTGGGCAGAAATCCAGTAGCTGTCAAGTTTTTCTAGCCAGAAATAGAAAATTCCCTATATAATGCAAACTTTATTGTGGTCCATTGTAGTTTTCTAAAATTCTGTGGCTGTAATTCTGAGAAAAGAGCATTTTTTAATTTAAACATTAAAGGGTTAAAGAACAACAGTAGCTTTGTTAGCTTTCCATTGATATGTAACAAATTGCTCCCAAACTTAACCCCTAAAAAGACAATGGCCAGTTTTTTCAGCATTTCTGTTGGGGGTGTGTGTGTATAAGTGCCATGTGTCTGGGGACCAGAGGACAGCTTTGAGATTTCTGTGCTCCATCTTCTTTAAGCAGGGTCTCCTGGCTGGGAAGGTCAGACTAGCTGGCCTTCAGGCTCTGGAGTCTCCTGGCTCTGCCTCTCATTGTTGTAGGCATGTTGCGATCACAGATGCATACTCCACTTTGTGTCCAGCTTTATGTGGGTGCTGGGGAATTAAACCCCCAAGCTGGCACTAACCACAGAGCAGTGGGGGCAGTAAGCTTCCTGCAGACTTCCTGTAGCTTGCTAGCTTCTGGTTTGTGGCCTGTGAATTACTCTTACTGTGTGGATGAGGAAAATAAGGCCTGGGATTGCTAAAGATGGCCAAAGGTCATACAACTGCTGTGGAGCTGGGATTGGAATGCTGGTCTTCAGTATCTCCATTTAACTGTATCTGCCAACCAAACAACCACAGGGAAGTGGGAACATAAACAGCCAGTGTGAGCTAAGTGTTTTCACCCTTCAGTGTGCATTGGAATTGCCTGGCGCCTTTGTAAGGCTAAATTCTTGGGTCCCACTCCTGATATTTACTCTGCCACTAGACTAAGACCAGGCATAATTTCAAAACAAACTTCCACATGACTTTGGTGTGCAGCCAGCTTCTGGGCAAGCCATGCAGATTGGCATTATGGTGGTGACAGCTTGCTGAAATGCTTGGAGAGACTGCAGAGATGCTGAGGAAGTCAGAGGTGACTGGCAGCACGTGCCTTGTGAGCATCTTTCTGGGGCCTGTGGGAGCCAGGTAGGCTGATGAAGTCAACAGACTTCTGCCTGTGATCATGGCTCCTGTGCTCTGATTTGCATGTCAGTACCAGGTCATTTTGCAAACATTTAAGTCACCAAGGAAGTATGTTGATACATACCACAGCCACCTGTACAACCTGTTTCCTACGGCCCTGTCCTTGCTGAGACCTTAGAGCACATGTATCCCATTTCACTTTGTTAGACATTTATAGAAATAATAAAATCTTTGAAGAAGGAATGTGGATGTTTTTGTTATTGAGGGTAATTTATTACTTTCTGGGCTGTTTTATTGTAGGTATTTTCATCTCTACAATATACCTGCTGTAGATTGTTTCATCTACACATGTAAGTTTTTTTTTTTCTTTCAAAATACACTTCCACTGATAATTTAGCAATCATGCATAAAGGTGTCCATGTTAAATCATGACTAATGGAAAATACTGCCCAGCCAGAACTACTACACTGCATAATCTCAGGCAGTGCCGTCTACATTTCAGCCAGTCACTGTGCAGTCTTCTTCCACATGGCTTCTCTGTTGCTGTCAGAGTTTATCTGAAAACTGTCTATGACTGAATTGAGAGAAGAGTGGCTGTTCAGAAGTCAATGTTAGATTTTTATCAGTAACATTAAAAGGTTTTATTTTTTTAAAAATGTTAGAATAACTAGAAGACCAGTCAGCAAAAGGTAGAAAACAGTTAAGATAGAAATAACATAACTGGGGCTGGGAGATGGCTTAGTCCTTAAAGGGTTTGTCATGAGAGGAGCATGAGGACCCGAGTTCATATCCCCAGCATCCAGGTGGAAGCAGGGTGAGGCTCCTCGTGTAGCCCAGGCAGTGAGCTCCAGGTTCAGTAGGGTGGAGCCTGGCATACTTCTAGTCCCAGCATTTAACAAGGCTGAGGGTAGGAGAATCACTGAATTTGAGGCCAGCCTAGTACTGCTGAGTGAGTTCCAGATCAGCCTGGGCTAGAGGAAGACCCTGCCTTGGATAAAAATAATACGGTGGAGAGTGAGGACATGTGACCTTCACATGCATACACACCCCCACCAAAGACACATACGTGCAAAAGAAAGGGAGGGGAAAGTAGCCTAAAATTAATGGTGTTTGAGTATAGGTGACACTGGCATAGTGAAATTTTCACTGAACTGAAACTGAACAGTTTCATTTGTAAATTATTACTAATTTTTGTCCAAGAATGTAGATAATGTAAAATGGATATACAAATCAAACATCTGATAATAAATCCCAAAGAAATGTATTTAAAAACAATGCTTTGGCATTTAAACTTAACTATTTTCTAAAGACAATGAAAGGAAATTTGCCATTTAGTAGATACTTGCTTTTACATGAAAAATTAATTCTTGACTGAATATTTGATTGTACAGGATATAGACTTTTTAAGGCTAAAGAATGCTGATTCACATACATACATAGCACAAAGTGGCAAAAGTCTGTTTAGCGTCATTTCAGAAATTGTTGTAAATCCTGCCTTAATCTCAAGCCAAAACTCATTTGATTTTTTTTTTTTTTTTTTTTGCGAGAGAGAGAGGGAGAAAGTGGCAGAAAGAGAATGGGCGCGCCAGGGCCTTTCAGCCACTGTGAATGAACATCAGACGGGTGCGCCCCCTTGTGCGCATGTGCGACATTGCATGCTTGTGCCACTCTTGGGTCTGGATGTACGCAGGACCTGGAGATTTGAACAAGCTCTCTTAGGCTTTGCAGGCAAAGGCCTTAACCACTAAGCCATGTCTTCAGCTCTGATTTGTTTTATTTTAATTTTTTTTTGTGGGGGGGTTCGAGATAGGGTCTCACTCTAGCCCAGGCTGACCTGAAATTCACTCGGTAGTCTCGGGGTGGCCTCAAACTCATGGTGATCCTCCTACCTGTGCCTCCCAAATGCTGGGATTAAAGACGTGCACCACCATGCCCAGCTTCTGATTTTTTTTTTAAATGAAACTCAACTCAGCCGGGCGTGGTGGCACAAGTAATTTTTAAAAAGCAAGCATTGTAACCCAATATAATCCAAAGACACACTAATTTGGTACTTCCATGCTAAGAAGTTCCTGTAATTAAATCAATACATTTCTATAAGAAAACTTTGCAAATACAGTAAACACCCTTCAGTGCATTGTGTGCAGGAGTCAGAGCCCAAGAGTTCAGGCAGCACTCCTCAGTGGTAGTGTGTGATGTGATGGCATGTGCCGAGTGAAGTGCACATGTGTTCAGAACCAAAGTAACATAGCCAAGCTGTGTACCACAGCATGGGTAGGAACTGCCCAAAGAACTAGATTCATTACATGTTTGATTTTTATTGTTTGGTTCTTGTGCATTTAGAAACTTTTTGCAAATTTTTCATGACCCCTACATTCAGTTATATAACCCCATATAGGGTTGTAACCCACTGTCTAGAAGCGAGGCTTGAATTAATATAACAATACACTCAAAAATGGCAGTGACTGGGCTGGGGAGATTCCTAGGTGGATTAATTCCCTAGTACCCACGTGAAGCCAGACACAACATGTGATGCAACACCTCGTATTTGTAACAGCAAGAGACCCTAGTGCTTCGATGTGTACATGTACACACACACACACACACAGGTGGTTTGATTCAGGTGTCCCCCATAAACTTAGGTGTTCTGAACGTTAGGCTCCCCAGCTGATGGCAATTGGAAATTAAATCTTCCTGGAGACCGTGTATTGTTAGGGGTGGGCTTATGTGTGTTATAGCCAGTTTCCCCTTGCCAGTGTTTGGCACACTCTCCTGTTGCTGTTGTCCACCAGATGTTGGCGAGGATGCCATCGTTTTCCCCAGCCATCATGGAGTTTCCCTTCAAGCCTATAATCCAAAATAAACCTTTTTCCCCCACAAGCTGCTCTTGGTCGGGTGATTTCTGCCAGCAATGTGAAGCTGACTGCAACACACACACACACATGCAAATAAAAGTATTTCCTTAAAAAAAATGGTAATAATGGTAAAAGTTGAGAATACCTTTAGTTCCTTCTGCTCCTAAGGCATTGGAAGGGGCCAGGACATTTTGACTTGGAAAAATAGCAGCGCATAAAACTTTATGGTACCTTGAAGACAGAGGAGTTGATGTTGCCTAGAGGAAAGTTCTAAGCAGAGAATGGTTAGAGATGAAGCTGAGAAGCCGTGCTAGTGTAGGTGAAGAGACTGTGTGCCATGCTTAAGTTGTTCTTTGTCCTTTAGGAGAGGCAGAGGCTTTTTTTTTTCCAAGGTAGGGTCTCACTCTAGCTCAGGCTGACCTCGAACTCTTGGGGATCCTCCTACCTCTGCCTCCCAAGTGCTGGTATTAAAGACATGTGCACCACACCCGGCTTGAAGCAGAGGTTTTAAAAAGTGGAATGTTGTAGACTCTGCCGACTAGAATGTGAAGGGGAGTCCTGGTGGAACCAGAGACTGTTTGGAGGCTATAAAATACACTAGAACCAGGCTTGGTGGTGCTTGCCTCTAATTCCAGCACTGGAACAGCTGAGGCAGGACGATCGTGATTTGGAGGCCAACCTGGGATATGTACATAAACCCTGTCTTTAAAGCACGCCCCCCCCCAATCTACATGAATGAAGGGGATGGGGTTCAGGGTGGTGGCAGAGAAAGGAGGAAGATGAGTGAACGTGAGAAATATTTAGGAGAGGACTTGATTCATCAGGAGAGGATTTGTGGAAGATAACTCCTGGGTTTCTGGCTGGGTGAGTGCGTGGGTAGATGATGCGTGGGCAGGCTGAGAAAACAGAAGGCTGGGAAAGTTGAGCACAGGGAAGATAATGGGTTCAGATTGCAGTGTTCTGGTTTTGCAGTGTCTATGGGCTCTCAAATGGATGTGTTTCGTGGACAGTGGGATGTGAGGATCTGAAGCTCAGTGGTAGAGGTGCGCCCAGAGTTAAACCTGGGAAATGGGAAACATTGGTGGTGTCAGAACTTTTTTTTATTTGAGTTTTTTGAGGTAGGGTCTCGCTCTAGTCCATGCTGATCAGAAATTCACTATGTAGTCTCAGAGTGGCCTCGAACTCACGGAGATCCTCCCACCTCTACCTCCCAAGTGTTGGGATTACAGGTGTGCGCCAGCACGCCCAGCTGTCAGAACTTTTAAACTGTGTACTGCCTGAGCAGGAGAAACATGTTTCTAAGCAAGTGAGGGTGACAATCTAAGAAGCAGATATAGGAGGAACCCTTACAGAACATGGGAGAGCTGAGATGAGTGAGTGGAGTGTATAGACTTTTACATCATCTAGTCTCCCCCAGTAGAAGGTAGAATCTTTGGGGTGGGCCCTTGTGCTCTTTCCACCTGAGACAGTCATGTCTAGTATTTCTCAGCAGCAGGCCGAGAGAGAGGGATCCCATGGTGTCAAACACAGGTGCAAGGTCCTCCAGGACTAGACTGAATTTGGCAGGTTGAAAGCATTAGCAGTGGAGAAGAGCAAGCCAGAGTGTTGTGGTTGGAGATGTGAGGGGGGAGGCAAAGGAGCTGAGAAAGCCAAGGAAGAAGAGGCTCGCATTTTCCTCTGGGCCAGACTTCTCTTCCTCTCAGTGGTTCTGATACAACTTTGCCTCACTTTATAGCTATGTGTGTGTGTGGTTTCCATAGGTTCCATACAAATACATGAGGGTCTTTTTGTATTGGTGGTGCTGCGGCCGCTCTATCCCCAACCCTAAATACCAAAAATTCCAGCACTCCCAGCATTTGGGAGGCAGGGGCAGAGGTTCATGAGTTCAAGGCAGCCTGGGCAACAATGAGACCCTGCGTCAAAACAAAGGTTTTTTTTTGTTTGTTTGTTTGTTTGTTTGTTTTGTATGAAGCAAAGTTGGAGTTTATTAAGAAACAGTCTTAGTATGGATTTAATTAAGCACGTGCATTAAGGGAAAGAGGTACTTAGGAAATGGACAATATACACTCAAAACATGGGTGTGGTTTTCTCCAGAGTTGTGCCAGGAAAGAAGGTATTAAAGGAAATTAGAAGGCTGGAGAGATGGCTTAGTGGTTAAGGTGTTTGCCTGTGAAACCTGGGGACCCAGGTTCAATTTTGAGTACCCAGGTAAGCCATATACACAAGGTGGCACATGTGTCTGGAGTTCATTTGCAGTGACTACAGGCCCTGGCATGCTCATATTCATTCATTTTCTCTCTCAAAATAAAAATAAATAAAATATTTTAAAAGAAGAAATTAGAAAGCTGAATAGATGGCTCAGTGGCTAAAGGCTCTTGCAAAACCTGCTGGCCTGGATTCAATCCCCAAGTCACCCACATAAGCCTGCCGCAGAATAGTGCATCTGTCTGTCTGTGATCCCAGGGCACCTTTGACAATGGAAGGTGGAGCTAGGAGAATCCCCAAGCCTGTTAGTCAGCTGGTCCGAAGGAAGTTTGTTTGTACTCTGGCAGGTTCCAGGAGACCCCAACTCAAAGAAAGTGGAGCACAGACACCTTGAAGTTGCCCTCTGACCTCCACCGATGCTTCATGGCACATGTGCCCACATACACATTCTTCCCCCCTACTCCCCGAGGTAGGGTTTCAGTCTAGCTCAGGCTGACCTGAAATTCACTATGTAGTCTCAGGGTGGCCTCAAACTCACAGTGACCCTCCTACCTCTGCCTCCCGAGTGCTGGGATTAAAGGTATGTGCCACCATGCCCGGCTTCATTAATTTTTTGTAAAAAAGAAATTAGAAAGCTAGCTGTGGTGGCTTTCAGGAGACTGAGGTAGGGGGATCACAGTGAATTCAAGGCCAGCCTGGGCTAGAGTGAGACTGCCTCAAAAATAAATAAATGTGGGTGAGTAAATCAGAGTACTATTACATTGAGATGTGTGCTCAGTAGCATTTTTATATATTTTTTTATTTATTTGGTTTTTTTGAGGTAGGAATTTGACCTGGAATTCACTATGTAGTTTCAGGATGACCTCAAACTCACAGTGATTCTCCTACATCTGCCTCTCAAGTGCTGGGATTAAAGGCGTGTGCCCACCGCGCCCAGTTGAAACGTGTTGACAAGGGCCAGTTAGTGAGTTGCCCCTGGTTCTCTGTTCCCTTTTCTTTCTCTTGGGACCCAGATTGGCCCCACCAGCTGAAGCTTCTGGGAGCAGCTGACCCATTCTTCTCACAGGCATCTCCAATAATCAAATCTGTATGTGTTTAATCCTGTCTTGGCATTGTTCTTGGAGAGCTTCAACCAAGCTTCACAATTGACAGCTTCAAAAATGTTTAAATAAGTTTATTTTGAGTTAACTGTTAACACAATTCAATTGATTTTATTAAAATAAAAATTTACTTTCTAGGGAGCTTTTCTAAATGGATTTATTACAAAAGTGACAGATAGAATTAATTCTTCCTTTCCAGCCTACTGAAGCCTATTAGTTCTTAAATAAATAGGATCATAGAATTTTTAGCTTGGCGTAAAAATCTTCATCTAATAGTTTTGGAATTGGAAGAACTAAAACAGACCCAAGGCTCAGGACAGTGTAGGATCCTAAAGACCACCTCCCAAGAGAACAGGGCAAAGGCTAGACCTCTCTGTGGACACTGTTCTTTATTACACAGGGACATTCATTTTTTATTTATGTATTTATTTATTTACTTTTGGTTTTTCGAGGTAGGGTCTCACTCTGGTCCAGGCTGACCTGGAATTCACTCTGTAGTCTCAGGGTGGCCTCGAACTCATGGCGATCCTCCTACCTCTGCCTCCCAAGTGCTGGGATTAAAGGCATGCACCACCACACCCAGCTTAATTTTTTTAATTATGAGTATACCTTTCTCATAGGACAACTGTGAATATGAACATCAGATCATAAAGTTGCTCTGGTATTTGTGGGTGTTCATCGTTACATGTAGCCAGTAATGGTGGAGCTGAGATTTGAACTTGGTCTTCTGACTCCAAAGCTGTTAATGATGTTTTCCCTAAAGTTGTGCCTGGTTTAACAGCAAGAAAACATAAGTGCTGCATCCTTAGGCTGTGGCATTGGTGCGCAAACCACACAAAGTTGGGTTGTACAAAACTAGGTGGAGTAGCTCAATATAGACCAAGGCCTCATGGTATATGCTATTGGGTGTGCAGTCTGTTGTCGATGGGGAGCCAGACTGCGACAGTCATGGTACAAGGCTACTTGTGTTATTTAAATGGAGGAATTGGAAAGCGTCATTCTGCCTGACAGTGAAGTTACCAGTTGATGTCTGTCAGTGCCGAAACCATCTGTAGAGAATCCAGGAGGGATTAGAAAGGTGATAGAGTATTAAACTGTTGGTCTATAACTTTTGTCAATGGGAGGGAGAATGCAGGGAAAGCTAGAAAGCAGCTTTTGATGATGCTTGTTAAAGGTGAGCACCTTTGGGACTTGAACCAGGCCTCAGTACACATTATAAAACCAGATATGCGCTCGCAAAAAGTGTCATGTTATGCTGATGAAACTGAGGCTTAAGTTTGTTATATTGGTAGTAATGGGAAAATAATACTTCTTGCATGTGATTGTTGCTAAGCTTGAATGGGATGATTTAAGATATTTGAATGCTGGGAGATAGCTCAGCAGTTAAGGGCACTTGATTGCAAAGCCTGCCAGTCCAGGTTCAGTTCTTTAGCACCCACATAAAGTCAAATGCAAAGTGCATCTCTAATTAAGGTTCCTAAAATGAGAAGTAAGTCCAAAGTTTGTGGATCAAAGATGACCTTTGTTTACTCTAACGTGTGCAGTGGGAAGAGACCCTGTCTCAAAAGAAGATGGAGCACAGACACCCCAGAGTTTTCCTCTGACCTCCACAGTTGTGCCATGGCTCATGTGTGTGCACGTGCACACACACACACACATACATTAAAAAATTTTCTTTTTTGAGGTAGGGTCTCACTTTAGCCCAGGCTGACCTGGAAATTCACTATGTCGTCTCAAGATGGCCTCAAACTCATGGCAATCCTCATACCTCTACCTCCCAAGTGCTAGGATTAGAGGTGTGTGCCACCATACCCATTTTTGAATTAAAAAAACTTAAAGATCTTTTTAGGGCTGGGGAGATGGCTCAGCAGTCAACGTGTTTGCTTGCAAAGCCTGCAGGCCTCAGTACCCACATAAAACCAGATACACAAAGTGACCCATGTGTCTAGAATTTGTTTGCAGAGGCAGAATGCACTGGCATGCCATACACTCTCTCTTCTCTCTCTCAAGTAAATTAAAAGGTAATTTTTTAAAAGATACTTTTACTAACTCTAGGTATGTGTAGCTTTTTTTGCTTTATGTATTATATATTTTTTGTTGTATTATTCAACTCCAGAATTAAACAGCCACCATGTCGAGCAAAAAAGCAAAGACCAAGACCACCAAGAAGCGCCCTCAGCCTGATCCAACGTGTTTGCCATGTTTGACCAGTCCCAGATCCAGGAGTTCAAAGAGGCCTTCAACATGATCGACCAGAACAGAGATGGCTTCATCGACAAGGAAGACCTGCATGATATGCTTGCCTCACTAGGTAGTGCTCTGTTTTGATGATGATATGCCTGCCTCACTAGGTAGACTCTTCTTTTCTTGTTGTGTGTATATAAGTGTTTGTGTGTGGGGGGGGGGGGGGGGACCTGGCACACGCTGTGGCCAGGTAACTTGTGCTCATATTAGCTGAGTAGTTCAGGTCTGTGGTGTACAGTAACAAGCAGAGCTGGTAGTACACTGTGGTTAATGAAAGCGAGGACAGGTTGTTAGTGGAGGTGATGCTGATCACTAATAGTGTGTATGTATGTATGTATGTTGAGGCCAGCGGTCTCTCACTTACACCCAGAGCTCACTTCAGCTAGTCTGGATAGCCAACTTGCTCCAGGGATCCACCTCTCTGCCTCCTGAGTCCTGGGATTATGGGCATGTGCTACCATGCCTGGCATTTATGTGGGTGTGGTGGACTTTTACATGCATTTCCCCCAAATAATAATCCATTTCTGTGAATTACTTTCTCCGTGATGTACAAATCTTCCTCTCCTCGTCTCAAAAAGCCTCTGGAAAGATTTAGGGCATGGGAGATCGTAGATTGGGGTGGGGACCTGGCACACACTGTGGCCAGGTAACTTGTGCTCATATTAGCTGAGCAGTTCAGGTCTGTGATGTCCAGTAACAAGCAGAGCTGGTAGTACACTGTGGTTAATGAAAGCGAGGACAGGTTGTTAATGGAAGTGATGCTGATCACTAATAGTGCTGTCTCTGAGGAGGAAAGACGGTGTACTCAGAAAGGGAGCACAGGGAAGGGGGTCTTTCTCAATATATACACCTTTTATATGATTAAAGAAAACGTGAAGAAAGAAACTTATCTTAAACCACAAACTACCATTTGTTATTTTGGGCATATGGGTGTCAGTTTTTTGCTTCTTATATGATTTTGTTGCTATTTACTTTGATCTTTACTGCTGTGATTTTATAGTTGAGAGAGAGAGAGAGAGAGATTGGGTTGTTGGGCTTTTTTTTTTTAAAGTGTACAAAAAATATGACTAGTTTCTGTTTCTCTGCCTTCAATGTTGATCTTTTTTTTTCTTCCTAACATTATTTTGAAAGCTTCAAGCTTACAAAATGTTAAAAGGACAATATTGATGTTTGAGGATGTGACTCAGTGGGTAGAGTGCCTGCCTAACATGCATAAAGCTCTGAGTTCAGTCCCCAGCACCACATAAAACTGGGTGTGGTGGTGCACACCTATAACCCTAGCGTTTGGGAAGTGGAGACAGAAGGATCAGGAGAGGATCAGGAGTTCAGGGTCATCCTCAGCTGCATAGGGAGTTGCAGGCTACATAAGACCCTGACTCAAAAAAAAAAAAAAAAAAATTAGCGAACACCACATTTGCCAGTTATTAACATTTTATTTATCTAGAGTCAGATTAAATTGGAGATTACTTGTTGATTTGCCAGGTAGATTATAGCCCAGTTTTTTTTTTTTTTTTTTTTTTTTACATTCAGAAAAGCTGAGTATAGTAAGTGAATTATTATTGAAGCAGGCCCCTAGCCGGGCATGGTGGCTCACTTCTCCAACTTCAGCATTCAGTAGGCTGAGGCAGGAGGATCCCCAGTTTGAGTTCCAGTTAAGCCTGTGTTACAGTAAGATCCTGCTTCAACACCCACAGGCCGTGAAAGGCCACAGGGGAAAGTTTCAGAACGTAATTCTGCTCCAAATGTTGAGCACTTGAGACCATTCCTGCTCATAGCAGATGCTCAGTCCGTCTTCATGGTAGCCGAGTAAGAGGCCACTTGTTGGAGAAACTGAGGGAGATCTGTGAATGAGTGGATGAGTCGAGCCCTTGAATGAGCGCAGTGTGCTTAGGCTAAACCACTCCACTTCAGATTCCCTTTCTCCTTAGAGCGCTCTTGATGTCTTTGTGTTAAGTCATTCCCCGTGCTGAGAGAGTTGGGTTAGATCAGCAAATAGAAAGAAAAGCAGAGATTTGTACTTACTTTCCCTTATTCACTGAATCTTTCTGAATAAGTAAGTTGAGTGGATGCAATAGGCAGAGTTGTGATGCAATGGAATAGATGTCAGTATGTGTCTTAGATTTCACCCAAATCCTGGTTCCTCAGCAGGATGACACTGAATGCAGGGTGTGGAATACTGGGTGTGAATCTCGGTCTTCCCCACCCTTCACGTGGGGGCTTTCTTCCTTAACTGGCCAGTACTATCAAGACTCCAGTTCAGATTGGCCATGGTGGCCGTCACCTGTAATCCCAGCACTTGGGAGCTGAGGCAGGAGGATTGCTGAGAACCCAAGGTCAGCCTGGGCTACAGAGTGAGAATATTCTCAAAGTGAAAAATAAACAGCAAACACAGAGACTACAATTCAGCCACAGGTGCAAATAGCACTTCTGTCTCCCTGACAGCCTAGTAGTATTCTTCTCCTCCCCCTTCCCTACTTCAGGGATTCTGTATGCTAAGCAGGTATCCTTCCACTGAGCTACATTTTCCACGCCTTAAAATATTCTGAATGCCGGTCGTGGTGGACTTTAATCCCAGCATTCAGGAGGCAAAGGTAGGAGGATCGCCATGAGTTCGAGGCCACCCTGAGATTACATAGTGAATTCCAGGTCAGCCTGGGCTAGAGTGAGACCCTACCTTGATAAACCAAAAAAAAAAAAAAAATTCCGAATGAAGCCTTTAATCCCAGAACTTGGGAGGCAGGGTAGGAGGATCACTGTGAGTTCAAGGCCAGTCTGGAGCTACAGAGTGAATTTCAGGTCAGTCTGGGTTAGAGTGAGACCCTATCTTGAGCAAAACAACAACAACAACAAAATATGTTTGGTGGCATAACATAACAATAGCAAAATAATTCTTTCTTGACATGAAATCTTTTTCCTAAGTGTTCCATTGTGACCTTATAGGGAAGAACCCCACGGATGCATACCTGGATGCCATGATGAACGAGGCTCCGGGCCCCATCAACTTCACCATGTTCCTCACCATGTTTGGGGAGAAGTTAAATGGCACAGACCCTGAGGATGTCATCCGGAATGCCTTCGCCTGCTTTGATGAAGAAGCAACTGGTGAGTGCTGCTTGTTTGTTTGTTTGCGCTCAGTTTCATTTCACAGGGCATGGAGCACATTTTAGGAAATAAAGAAAAAAAATAAAATAATTTTTTAATGATTGAAGATAAGCTGTCACTATTTTTTAAAATTGTTTTGCACATGTGTGGTGGGTGTGCATGTGGGTTTGTGTGCAGGTGCTCACGCACATGTGTGTGGATACCAAAGGTGGACACTGGGTATCTTCTTCAGTCATTCTCCTTGTTTTTTTTTTTTTTTTTTTTTTTTAAATCATTATTTTATTTATTTTTGGAGAGAGAGACAGAGAGAGACAGACAGAGAGGGAGACAGATAGAGCTGGGCGCGCCAGCAGTGTCTCAGCTGCTGTGAACGAAATCCAGATGAGTGCGCCCCCTTGTGGTCAAGTGTGGCATAGGCCCTTGCATCACTGCATTTGGCTAAATGTGGGACCTGGAGATTGGAACCGCTGGAGATTGGAACCAGTGTTCTTAGGCTTAGGAGGCAGGCCCCTTAACCGCTAAGCCATCTCTGTAGCCCATTCTCCTTGTTTTTTGAGACTGGGCCTCTCACTAAACCCAGAGCTCATCAACTCAGTTAGACTAGCAGCCAGCAAGCCTTGGGGCTCCTCCTTTCTCCCTCCAGATCTGGGATTTTGAGTGTATGTTGGGCATTGCTAAACACCAGCTGGGACTGTGAGGAAGCTGGCCTGGGATGTTGGACATGGCCAGGGACCTTGGGCTGTGAGGGCTGCAGCTGGCCTTATCATGGGGAACCCACTTTGGTGACGGAGCTGGCCCTCCCTGCCCTCGGGCGAGGTTGTAGTGTGCCCTGTCTTCGCCCAGAGTGGGTAGAACTCGCGAGGCCCTCCCCACTTGATCCCAAAAAGTACCTGACCATTCCATAGGCAGGCTTTGCCCCCCACAGTTCTGACCTTGTGGCTAGCTGCCCAACAGACCCTTATGTGGCTGAAGTCACATAGCTTTTTCCACCACTTCTGTTATCTCCCTTGCACCTTCTGCCTTCCAACACCAACCAATTAGATAGCAACCCATAAACTATGTATCCAATCACCATATAGTCTGTATGTACCTTCTCAACCTTTCTCAAGTGTTTATAAACTCACTCCCCTGTTGAATAAACAGAAGAACCATGACAGCAGTCTGTAGGTCATAAAACTGAGGTTTGTCTGTCACTCATCTTTGGATTTGGCTCCAAGCTTCCTGAGAATCAGAAGAATTAGGATCCACTAATTAATGCCTCCTACACAGTAAAAACTGCTCTTCCAGAGACATTCAGTCTCTAAAGATACAGTTGCCTACCATGAACAATTAACCGTTAGCATGCAGCATTTTTGTACAATGTTATCATTTTTCATAGGGTTTCCTCAGGATGTTGCTTTGATTTGTTTTTATTATATTTATTTTAGGGTGCCTTTGGATAAATATTTTTTTGCATGCACATAGTATGCATGGTGTGTGTGTCTGTATATAATATGTACATGTATGTGCTGCTATGTGCTCCATGTGTGCATGCACCTGCAGACACCAGAAGAGTGTTGTCCACCTCTATCACTCACCTACCTGTTTTTTCCTTAAGACAGAGTCTCTTAAGTGATTATAGAGTTTCCTGTTGTTTGTTTTTTTCACAAGCCCCAGTGATTCTCTGGCCTCAGCTCCCCACAGGCCTACAGTGTGTGTGGTCCTGTCCAGCTGTTTTTGTAGGTGTTTGCAGATTCGAATTTAGACAGTCTCAGACTCTTCCGGTCCTCACACTTGTGCAGGAAGCACACTTAACCACTGAACCATCTCTCCAGCCCCAATTTTTTGTCTTAATGTGTAAAGCCTAGCTATTCACCTTTCCCATCTCTCATTCATTTCTTTGTTCTTTTCTTCCATATCAATCCACTCAGCCTTACATACTGCCTGGCATCGCCCTCACTTGCTCCTTGCCCTCCCCACACAGCACTTGCTGTTCTTCCGGCACACCATGTCGTGGGAGCATTACCTTCCATTCTGGACTGCTGCCGTTTTATTTTTATTTGACTTTGTATCTCTACAATAGGGTGTTTTGACCTCTAGAAAGTACTTGCTTAAGATTAACTTTGTAGGCATAGCTTCATGTGCATGTCTATTTTTTGTGTGCATGTGTATGTGCTTATGTGTATGAGTGCATAGCAGAGGACAGTCTTGGGTGTCAGTTGTCACCTGCCACTTGGTTTGAGACAGGGTCTTTTGTTTGCCAAGCTCACCTTGAGCATCTCGGAATTCTCTCTCTCTGCCTCCCATCTCGCCATAGGTATAAAAGAGGTTATAGATACATGCTACCTACCACATTCAGTTTTATTATGTATTTATTTTTAGTCTTTTGGGCTAGGGTCTTGCTCTAGCCCAAGCTGACCTGGAATTCACTATGTGGTCTCAGGCTGACCTGGAACTCATAGCGATCCTCCTACCTATGCCTCCCGAATGCTGGGGTTAAAGGCGTGGCCACCATGCCCGGCTACATTCAGCTTTAGATGATGTTCTCATGCTTGTTCCTCAAGTGCATTGCTCACTGAGCCCTCTCCACATCCTATTTCTAAGTTTCTTCAATGACTAAATCTAATATGACTGAAGGACTCCAAAAGCAGTTGGGAAACAATGGCGGTTACCTGTCCAGCAGCTTTATTCTGTGGTAGGTGATGGGTATTCTGACATGTGAGCTTGGTTTGATTTAGAGGGAATCATTCAAGCGCGTGACTGTGTGTGTGTGTCCATCCTCTCTGTCACCTTCCAGGCACCATCCAGGAGGATTACCTGAGGGAGCTGCTGACCACCATGGGCGATCGCTTTACTGACGAGGAGGTGGATGAGCTGTACAGAGAAGCCCCCATTGACAAAAAGGGGAATTTCAACTACATCGAGTTCACACGCATCCTCAAACACGGAGCGAAAGACAAGGATGACTGAGAGAGCTTGAGCTGCAAGCTTCCCAGCCGCCGTACCTTCTGCCCTGTTACTTCAGACACTTTGCCCTCCTAGAACCTGTGCATGGAGCCTAGTCTCACAGCTTTGCTTTCTCCTCCTTCCTCTTGATGTATTTATTTCAGACTTTTCTGCCACTTAGCATTTGTATAATCAGACTGAAAATGGGGATGAGTTTGTAAATTGTATTGATAATGAGATGCGAATAAAAATCAACAAATGTGAAAGCCCAGGAAAATATATCCGTATTTCTGGTTTTGCTGGATTTTTACATGTTTATATAATAAAAATGCTATTTTGAAATAAAGATGATACTGACTCAAGTGGCCTGTGAAACAAAGGAGTGGAAGTTGGGGCAGTCCTCTTTCATGCTCGAGCTTCACGTAATTCAGACTAGATGGTAAAATTTACCTTTCGCACACATGTGACAGAGTTCTCCAGAACTTTTAATACACCTTAGCAACTTTATCTAGTAGGAATTCGTTTTGCCTTTGATCTTTTTCATGCTTTTAGCAAGATGTTTAAACCACACACTGATAAATATAGTGTATCTGGAAAAACAAGCATTTAATTAAGATTATAAGAAAATATAAAGTTTTAGAGAAGTGAACATTTAGTGAACATTTACTGTGTGCGGAACATTGCACATTCATGATTTTCACTGACTCTTCCCAACAGTCTTATCCAAGTAGCTAGACATCTCTATTGCCTGATAACATAATTGGGTAGTTTCTGTTGAAATTCAAAAATAATCTTGGGGTAATTACTTGAACAAATTTTCAGAAAAAGCTGGGCGTAGTGGCATACGTCTTTAATCCCAGCTCCTGGGAGGCAGAGGTAGGAGGATTGCTGTGAGTTCAAGGCCACTCTGAGACTACCTAGTGAATTCCAGGTCAGCCTGGACTAGAGCAAGACCCTCCCTTGAAAACCAAAACCAAAAACAAAAATTTTTTAGGAAGTTCTATCATAGATAAATATAAGATAGATTAAAAGCAGGCTGGGGCTGTACCTTGCTGGTAGACTTATGGTTTTTTTTTTTTTTTTTATTTTTATTTTTTGAGGTAGGGTCTTGCTCTAGCTCAGGCTGACTTGAAATTCACTATGTAGTCTCAGGCTGGCCTCGAACTCACTGCAATCCTCCTGTTTCAGCCTCCATCCCAAGTGCTGGGATTATAGGTGTGTGCCACCGTTCCTGGCTAGACCTGTGTTTTTGTTCCTAATTTTTATTTATTTGCACATGTATATATGGGTATAGCAGGGTCTCTTGGCACTGCAAATGAATACCCATCCAGGTTTATGTGGATGGCTGAGGAGTTGGACCTCAGCCAGCAGGCTTTGCAAGCAAGTCCCTTTAACTTTAGCCCCTAAAGCATTTTATGTTTATCTGTGTGGGTGTGTGTGAGTGGTGCACATGCCGTGGTGCATGTGTGGAGGTCAGAACATCAAGGTGTTTGTGCTCCTTCGAGACCAGTTCTCTTGCGTCTGTAAATGAACCACCAGTCTACAACAGCATCAGACTTGCTGGTCCATGAGCTTTGCGTTCTGGCTCTGCCTCCCACTGCCACGTTGTAGGCACTGGCATCAGAGATGTATGCAGTATGCACCACTTCACATCCACTGTATGTATCCTGGGGAATTGAACCCAGGTCAGCAGGTTTTGCAAGCAAGCTCCTTTAACCGCTGAGCCATCTCCCCAGTCCAGACCTCTGCTTATGTGATAGCGTGTGAGTACTGTTCACTGTGCATGGCAAGGGGTGGTCAAGAGATCTGGATAACAGGAAGGAGTCCCTGTGTGAAGAGCAGAGTGAGACCGTCCATCATAGGAAACAGCCCCGTCCACAGTAGAGTGGCAGCACAGTGAAGAGAGGGCGAGGGGGTGACATTGCTGCAGAGTCCAGGTGGGAGACCCCAAGGCTTCAGGTAGGTAGAAAAGGAACATGACTTGTGTCTTTAAGTCAGTAAGCGTTTGCCACACATCCATGAGGACCTGAGTTCAGATCCCTGGCATGGCCTGTGTGCCTGTAATCCCAGGGCTGGGGAGGCACAAAAAAGAGGGTCGTTGGAGCTTGTTAGCTACTGTGGCAGGAGAGAGAGACATTGAAGTTCAGCATGAAAGGAGCAAGTGGACAGAGAGCCTGGAGGTCATCTGGACAACATGCAGCAAACAGCATGCAGAGAAAAGCTTGTGCTCTGCAAGCGTAAATGACTTCTGGTCATGGGACTCCTGGCCCAGCTCTTTTGAGCATATCCCTTCTCCCAGCTCACTAGACCCCTCCCATTCTCAAGAGTGTTTTTCTTAAGATGTCTCTATCATTTCCCATCTGTCTTCTAGTGCAACCATCTGTCCTGGGACACAAGAGCCTGGAATCTGAGCAGCCACTACCCAGACTCTGATCCCATCTATAACGCTAGTCTAGCCCAACTGGTGAGCTCTAGGTTCATTCTGAGACTGTCTCAAAAAATAAGATGGTGGGCTGGGAGATGGCTTAGCCCGTTAAAGGCACTTGCTTGCAAAGCCTGGTGACCCACATTCGATTCTCCAGCACCCATGTAAAGCCAGATGCAAAAAGTGGCTCATGCGTCTGATAGGCATTTGCAGTGTCAAGAGACTCTGGTGTGCCCATACACATTTACACACGTGCAAATAAAGATTTATTCATCAAGGTGTTGTGCTCCTTGAGACCAGTTCTCTTGCGTCTGTAAATGAACCGCAGTCTACAACAGCATCAGACTTGCTGGTCCATGAGCTTTGCGTTCTGGCTCTGCCTCCCACTGCCACGTTGAGCACTGGCATCAGAGATGTATGCAGTATGCACCACTTCACATCCACTGTATGTATCCTGGGAATTGAACCCAGGTCAGCAGGTTTTGCAAGCAAGCTCCTTTAACCGCTGAGCCATCTCCCCAGTCAGACCTCTGCTTATGTGATAGCGTGTGAGTACTGTTCACTGTGCATGGCAAGGGGTGGTCAAGAGATCTGGATAACAGGAAGGAGTCCCTGTGTGAAGAGCAGAGTGAGACCGTCCATCATAGGAAACAGCCCCGTCCACAGTAGAGTGGCAGCACAGTGAAGAGAGGCGAGGGTGACATTGCTGCAGAGTCAGGTGGGAGACCCCAAGGCTTCAGGTAGGTAGAAAAGGAACATGACTTGTGTCTTTAAGTCAGTAGCGTTTGCCACACATCCATGAGGACCTGAGTTCAGATCCCTGGCATGGCCTGTGTGCCTGTAATCCCAGGGCTGGGGAGGCACAAAAGAGGTCGTTGGAGCTTGTTAGCTACTGTGGCAGGAGAGAGAGACATTGAAGTTCAGCATGAAAGGAGCAAGTGGACAGAGCCTGGAGGTCATCTGGACAACATGCAGCAAACAGCATGCAGAGAAAAGCTTGTGCTCTGCAAGCGTAAATGACTTCTGGTCATGGGACTCCTGGCCCAGCTCTTTTGAGCATATCCCTTCTCCCAGCTCACTAGACCCCTCCCATTCTCAAGAGTGTTTTTCTTAAGATGTCTCTATCATTTCCCATCTGTCTTCTAGTGCAACCATCTGTCCTGGGACACAAGAGCCTGGAATCTGAGCAGCCACTACCCAGACTCTGATCCCATCTATAACGCTAGTCTAGCCCAACTGGTGAGCTCTAGGTTCATTCTGAGACTGTCTCAAAAAATAAGATGGTGGGCTGGGGAGATGGCTTGCGTTAAAGGCACTTGCTTGCAAAGCCTGGTGACCCACATTCGATTCTCCAGCACCCATGTAAAGCCAGATGCAAAAAGTGGCTCATGCGTCTGATAGGCATTTGCAGTGTCAAGAGACTCTGGTGTGCCCATACACATTTACACACGTGCAAATAAAGATTTATTTTTATTTTTGAGGTAGGGTCTTGCTCTAGCTCAGGCTGACTTGAAATTCACTATGTAGTCTCAGGCTGGCCTCGAACTCACTGCAATCCTCCTGTTTCAGCCTCCATCCCAAGTGCTGGGATTATAGGTGTGTGCCACCGTTCCTGGCTAGACCTGTGTTTTTGTTCCTAATTTTTATTTATTTGCACATGTATATATGGGTATAGCAGGGTCTCTTGGCACTGCAAATGAATACCCATCAGGTTTATGTGGATGGCTGAGGAGTTGGACCTCAGCCAGCAGGCTTTATAAGCAAGTCCCTTTAACTTTAGCCCTAAAGCATTTTATGTTTATCTGTGTGGGTGTGTGAGTGGTGCACATGCCGTGGTGCATGTGTGGAGGTCAGAACATCAAGGTGTTGTGCTCCTTGAGACCAGTTCTCTTGCGTCTGTAAATGAACCGCAGTCTACAACAGCATCAGACTTGCTGGTCCATGAGCTTTGCGTTCTGGCTCTGCCTCCCACTGCCACGTTGAGCACTGGCATCAGAGATGTATGCAGTATGCACCACTTCACATCCACTGTATGTATCCTGGGAATTGAACCCAGGTCAGCAGGTTTTGCAAGCAAGCTCCTTTAACCGCTGAGCCATCTCCCCAGTCAGACCTCTGCTTATGTGATAGCGTGTGAGTACTGTTCACTGTGCATGGCAAGGGGTGGTCAAGAGATCTGGATAACAGGAAGGAGTCCCTGTGTGAAGAGCAGAGTGAGACCGTCCATCATAGGAAACAGCCCCGTCCACAGTAGAGTGGCAGCACAGTGAAGAGAGGCGAGGGTGACATTGCTGCAGAGTCCAGGTGGGAGACCCCAAGGCTTCAGGTAGGTAGAAAAGGAACATGACTTGTGTCTTTAAGTCAGTAAGCGTTTGCCACACATCCATGAGGACCTGAGTTCAGATCCCTGGCATGGCCTGTGTGCCTGTAATCCCAGGGCTGGGGAGGCACAAAAGAGGTCGTTGGAGCTTGTTAGCTACTGTGGCAGGAGAGAGAGACATTGAAGTTCAGCATGAAAGGAGCAAGTGGACAGAGCCTGGAGGTCATCTGGACAACATGCAGCAAACAGCATGCAGAGAAAAGCTTGTGCTCTGCAAGCGTAAATGACTTCTGGTCATGGGACTCCTGGCCCAGCTCTTTTGAGCATATCCCTTCTCCCAGCTCACTAGACCCCTCCCATTCTCAAGAGTGTTTTTCTTAAGATGTCTCTATCATTTCCCATCTGTCTTCTAGTGCAACCATCTGTCCTGGGACACAAGAGCCTGGAATGTGTGCCACCGTTCCTGGCTAGACCTGTGTTTTTGTTCCTAATTTTTATTTATTTGCACATGTATATATGGGTATAGCAGGGTCTCTTGGCACTGCAAATGAATACCCATCCAGGTTTATGTGGATGGCTGAGGAGTTGGACCTCAGCTAGCAGGCTTTGCAAGCAAGTCCCTTTAACTTTAGCCCCTAAAGCATTTTATGTTTATCTGTGTGGGTGTGTGTGAGTGGTGCACATGCCGTGGTGCATGTGTGGAGGTCAGAACATCAAGGTGTTTGTGCTCCTTCGAGACCAGTTCTCTTGCGTCTGTAAATGAACCACCAGTCTACAACAGCATCAGACTTGCTGGTCCATGAGCTTTGCGTTCTGGCTCTGCCTCCCACTGCCACGTTGTAGGCACTGGCATCAGAGATGTATGCAGTATGCACCACTTCACATCCACTGTATGTATCCTGGGGAATTGAACCCAGGTCAGCAGGTTTTGCAAGCAAGCTCCTTTAACCGCTGAGCCATCTCCCCAGTCCAGACCTCTGCTTATGTGATAGCGTGTGAGTACTGTTCACTGTGCATGGCAAGGGGTGGTCAAGAGATCTGGATAACAGGAAGGAGTCCCTGTGTGAAGAGCAGAGTGAGACCGTCCATCATAGGAAACAGCCCCATCCACAGTAGAGTGGCAGCACAGTGAAGAGAGGGCGAGGGTGACATTGCTGCAGAGTCCAGGTGGGAGACCCCAAGGCTTCAGGTAGGTAGAAAAGGAACATGACTTGTGTCTTTAAGTCAGTAAGCGTTTGCCACACATCCATGAGGACCTGAGTTCAGATCCCTGGCATGGCCTGTGTGCCTGTAATCCCAGGGCTGGGGAGGCACAGACAAAAGAGGGTCATTGGAGCTTGTTAGCTACTGTGGCAGGAGAGAGAGACATTGAAGTTCAGCATGAAAGGAGCAAGTGGACAGAGCCTGGAGGTCATCTGGACAACATGCAGCAAACAGCATGCAGAGAAAAGCTTGTGCTCTGCAAGCGTAAATGACTTCTGGTCATGGGACTCCTGGCCCAGCTCTTTTGAGCATATCCCTTCTCCCAGCTCACTAGACCCCTCCCATTCTCAAGAGTGTTTTTCTTAAGATGTCTCTATCATTTCCCATCTGTCTTCTAGTGCAACCATCTGTCCTGGGACACAAGAGCCTGGAATCTGAGCAGCCACTACCCAGACTCTGATCCCATCTATAACGCTAGTCTAGCCCAACTGGTGAGCTCTAGGTTCATTCTGAGACTGTCTCAAAAAATAAGATGGTGGGCTGGGGAGATGGCTTAGCCGTTAAAGGCACTTGCTTGCAAAGCCTGGTGACCCACATTCGATTCTCCAGCACCCATGTAAAGCCAGATGCAAAAAGTGGCTCATGCGTCTGATAGGCATTTGCAGTGTCAAGAGACTCTGGTGTGCCCATACACATTTACACACGTGCAAATAAAGATTTATTTTTATTTTTGGAGAGAGAGGGAGAGGAAGACAGAGAATGGGCGTGCCAGCAGCCTCTCAGCCGCTGTGAACGAACTTCAGATGCATGCGCCCCCTTGTGGGCAAGTGTGGCATTGCGCTCTTGCATCACTTTGCATCTGGCTAAAAGTGGGACCTGGAAATTGGAACCAGCATTCTTAGGCCAGTTCTTAACCGCTAAGCCATCTCTCCAGCCCAAAGATTTTTTTTTAAGATGGAGAACAACTGAGGAAGACATTGATGTTGACCTCTGGCCTCCATACACACATGACTACCCACCATGCACTCCTTCACATGAACAACACACACACATGCAAAAGCAACACTCAATGTTGCTGTATACAATTGAGGGGCAAAAGGCAGGCGTGACGGTGCACACATTTAATCTCTGCACTTGGGAGGCTGTGCAGTAGGAGGATCCCTGTTCAAGGCCATCCTGGGCTACGCAGGGAGTTCCAGGTTAGCATGGGCTAGAGTGAGACCCTGCCTCAAAAAAAAAAAAAAAAAAAAAAAGGTTAGGGTTGGAGAAATTGCTTAGAGGTTAAGGTACTTGCCTGTGAAGCCAAAGGACCTAGGTCTGATTCCCCAGGTCCTTTGTAAGCCAGATGCACAAGATGGCACATGTGTCTGGAGTTCATTTGCAGTGGCTAGAGGCCCTGGCATGCCCATTCTCTCCCTCCCTCTCTCTCTCTCTCTCTCTCTCTCTCTCTCTCTCTCTCTCTCTCTCTATCTCTCTGCTTCTTTCTCACTCTCAGGCAAATAAATAATTTTTTTTTTTAATTAGAAGATGGCTCAGTTGTCAAAGGTGATCGTTTGTTTTGCGAAGCATGACAGCCTGGGTTCGATTCCCTAGTACCCACATAAAAGCCAGACACACAAAGTGGTGCATGTCTGGAATTCATTTGCAGTGGCACGAGGCCCTAGTGTGCCATTCTTTTTTCTTTTTCTTCCTTTCTATCTCAAATAAAAATCAAAAATATTTAAAACAAAAAGGGTGGGCTGGAGAGATGGCTCAGTGGTTAAGACGCTTGCCTGCAAAGCCAAAGGACCCGGGTTTGATTCCCCAGGACCTATGTGAAGCCAGATGCACAAGGTGGTGCATGCGCCTGGGGTTTGTTTGCAGTAGCTAGAGGCCCTGGTGTGCCCATTCTCTCTCTCTGTGTCTGTCTGTCTCTCATAAATATTTTTGAAAAGCCTAAATGACTAGGTGTCATCTTAAACAAATAAAAAAGAAAAGACAAGGGTAAATGGAGAAGCTAGAAGACCATTTAGGCAGCCTTCCATCCCCAGCATCTAGAGAGATGTCACACATTAGCCTGGGGTAATAGGGAGACAGCTCTCCTTATCCTATCTACTCCTCCCACCCAGCTCGGCCTCTGTTGCCACCATTGTGAGCACATTTGAAGTTCATGGGTTCTATTGCTCTGCTGAAAACCAAACTGGAGAAACTGGGGATGGGATGCCAGGAGGTGTTTTCAAAACAAAACAAGTTAGCTGTGCCTTGCATGTTTCATGCCTCTGTTTCTGTGCTATAAGAAGATGGGCTTCAGCCCTGGAAGGCACCTAGGTTCCTCCTTTTCAATGTCCAATAAATATTACCCCTCATATTGATGAAATTTTTCCATTTAATTTCTTTTTGACAGCCTTTTGTGATCCTATGGCCATCCATCACAGTGCACATGTGTGATTTGCAGATGTAACATGAGTCACTGAGATAAGTTGACAATAGACAGATCAATAGAGCAAAGCATTTGCACAGTATCCTTGCAGAAGGTGACTACAGGAGGGGCCAGAGAGTACACATTCCCTGCCTGAGTAGAGGCTGAGGCTTGGTGGGACAGGTTTGGGGACCAACAAAGTAGCTTGTTCTGTAGATCAAATCTCCCAGGGATCAGCCTTCAGAAGAATCGATGGTGGGGCTGGAGAGATGGCTTAGCGGTTAAGGTGTTTGCCTGCAAAGCCAAAGGATCCCAGTTCAATTCTCCAGGACCCACGTAAGCCAGATGCACTTGGGGGGGGAACGCATGCATCTGGAGTTCGTTTGCAGTGGCTGGAGGCACTGGCATGCCCATTCTCTCTCTCCCTCTTTCTCTCAAATAAATAAATAAACATATTGTGATGGTTAAGTTTGTGTCATCTTGATCTGTTTCGGAATCCACAGTCATTCCTCATAACTGTGTCTGTGTGACTCTGAAGTTGCTTCTAGGAAGGATTAATTAAGGAGGAATTCTTCCCCCAGGGTGAGCCCTTCCTCCAGAGTGGGTGGCCCCTCTGGGGCGGGCTTTATCTAAAGAAGCTCTGGGAAGGAAAGTATACCCTCCTCCCACCTGGCTGCCAGTGCTGCTTGCTATTCACTGCTTGCTGCCTTCCAGGGTGGAGTGAAGACCAGCGTGGACTGAAGAGCAGCGTCTCTCCAGGATGCCTCCAGGCCTTTAGTACCAGATTTGGACTGCTGAGGCATCCAGCCTGGTGGACTGAGCAGCTATTGGGTTCCTTGACTCTCAGGTCTGCAGCCTACTATTGCTGGACTGTTGTAAGCTAATCCAATAAATTCCCTTTTAATATAATTCATGCTATTGGTTCTGCTCCTCTAGAGAACCCTGACTAATGCAAATATATCTTTAAAAAAGAAGAAGAAGCCGGGCGTGGTGGTGCACGACTTTAATCCCAGCACTCGGGAGGCAGAAGTAGGACTATCACTGTGAGTTCAAGGTGACCCTGAGAACACAGAGTGAATTCCAGGTCAGCCTGAGCTAGAGTGAGACCCTACCTCGAAAAAAACCAAAAGAAGAAGAAGAGGAGGAGGAGGACGAGGAGGAGAAGATTCTATGGAGACTTGAGCCCCTCTGGGCATGCTGTGAGCCTCTCCTCTCTTTTCCAGAGCCGTGGTCTTTCCCGCAGTCTCCTTCAGGCAGACAAGGGGCCCTCAGGGAAAAAAAAAACGCTGCCTGCCTCTGCTCTTCCCATTTCCCAGTCAGCTTTCCTAAGCGCCATAAGTGGGGATATGATCCCCTGAAATACAGCACAATCATATAATACTACCTATTGGGAGTTGAGAGGGCTGGGGACATTTTACAGTGGTTAGAGCCTGCTGGCCTGAGTTTGATTTCCCAGCACCCATGTAAAACCAATGGAAGAGCGGTGCATGCATCTGATATTTGCAGTGGCAAGGGACTGTGGTGTGAACACACACACACACACACACACACACACACACAAAGAGAGAGAGAGAGAAAGATGTGCAAATAAATAAAAATATTTTTTAAACAATACTATCTATTCCAAAAGATAATTAAATCAATACTGCATCTCAAAAAGTTATATATTGAGGCTGGGCGTGGTGGCGCACGCCTTTAATCCCAGCACTCAGGAGGCAGAGGTAGGAGGATCACCGAGAGTTCAAGGCCACCCTGAGACTACATAGTTAATTCCAGGTCAGCCTGGACCAGAGTGAGACCCTACCTCGAAAAAAAAAAAAAAAAAAAAAAAAAAAAAAAAAAAAAAAGTTATATATTGAAATACAAAAAGCACAGCTTTTGACATAAACTACTGAGCAATATGTTGTGAAAAGACCCTATAACAACATCATCTGGGAAATTGGAATGAGAATCCGAACATTTATCACACACTGAAATTCTGAGAAGAGGTTTCTTGGATTGAAAACTGGTGAAGACCACACAGTCTGCACGCTGCGTAAGCCAATCTTTTTGTAAAGAAGTTGTCACTCAAGGTTTTAGACACGATAACGAGAAGTGCCAGTAGGTGGCACTATTATTCTTGATACTGTAGTAAGCCATCTCTAAAAGGATGTGACTGACAGGGCAGCCTTATAAACATGGACAGCCTTGTCTCAACAAGTGTCTTCGCTTTGTTGAAGTTGAAGAGCCGGGCGTGATGGCGCACACTTTTAACCCCAGCACTCAGGAGGCAGAGGTAGGAGGAGCGCTGTGAGTTTGAGGCTACCCTGAGACTACATAATGAATTCTGGGCTAGAGCAAGACCCTGCCTTGAAAAAAAAAAAGGTGTTTCTTAAAGAAAAGGAGTGCTGCAAAGTCTTCTGCAGGGACGTTCAGACATTCTAGCTTTAGAGAGCATGCTCTAGGATTTTTTTTTTAACAGATATCCATGGCAAGTTGCTCCCTTCCTTCATTCCTTCCTCTCTTCTTCCTTTTCCCCTCCTTCCCTTCCTTCCATCATTCATTTGCTTATAAGTATTTGTGGAACTCAAAAACGACCAGAGTCTCTGCACTGATCACTTTTACCTCAGTAATGACTTTCGTTGAAAGTAAGATCATTGGCTTGGCACTTCTCAGATCTGACTTCTCCATTATTCATGCTCTCTCTCTCTCTCTCTCTCTCTCTCTTTCTCTCTCTCTCTTTTAAAGAGATGGGGTCTCTCTGTGTTGCCCAACCTGGCATTGAACTCCACTCCTTAAATGACCCACCTGCCTCAGCCTCTGCATAGTATTGCCTGGGGACTACAGACACCAACCACTGCACTCAGCTCTACTTCCTCAGTCATTTGATCAAGTCAATACTATTTTACTATTGTTAAAATTTTAATTAGTTATTTGGAACCACACCAGGACCTGTTGCTATTGCAAACGAACACCAGGTGCTTACACAACTTTTTTTTTTTTTACATCAAGCTTATGTGGGTGGCTGGGAAATTGAACCCAGGCTGGCAGACTGTGCAAGCAAGTTCCTTTCACCAGTAAATCACTTCACCAGCCCTTCATTACCGTTATTATCATTTGGGCTTTAGGGATGAGAAGACTGAGACACAGGGCTAGTGGATGTGTACAAACTGTGTTACGAAATTATGCTTTCTATGTGAATATATACTGCTTCAAACATGTGAGAACTAGTTTTTTAAAAAATATTTTATTTATTTATTTGAGAGAGAGAAAGAGGCAGGTAGAAAGGGGGAGAGAGAGAGAGAGAATGGGCGTACCAGGACCCCTAGCCACTGCGAACAAATTCCAGAAGCATGCGTCACCTTGTGCATCTGGCTTTATGTGTGTTCTGGGGAATCGAACAGGGGTCCTTGGGCTTCACAGGCAAGTGCCTTAACTGCTGAGCCATCTCTCCAGCCCATGAACTATTTCTTGAGCAGCTCTCTGTAATGAACTGTATTGACACATACTACCTAAGCTTGTTCCACACCAACGAAGCTTCTTTTAGCAGTGATTCCCTCCTCTTCCTCTTGGAAATACCATCAGAAGAAAAATCAAAGTAGATAGCCTGAAGTGCTCTGTCAAAGGAGGCTAGAAATACTGTGCCAGATGTGCACGAGTGGGTGTGTTCAAACACGAGAAACTGGCTTGACATCTCTTGCAGGAAGTCAGGCTGGTCTCAGCAGTCGCACGCTCATTGCAAACATGGTGAAGAGGCGTATGTCCTCGTGGACGCTGGTTACTAGGCAGCAGCAGAAATGCCTCCTATGGACGCGCTCCTGCCTTCACTTTTCCTAATCACCCACGTGCAAGTTGACTTGAGCTCACTAGGACATTATAAATGTTAGTTCCCTTCTCTAAGTGGTAAAGATACTATGTATTTTTTAATTGTTTAAGGGCTGGAGAGATGACAAAGAGATTAAGGGCATTTGCTTGCAAAGCCTGGCAACCTGGCTTGAATCTTCAGTACCCATGTAAAGCCAGAAGCACAAAGTGGTGCCTGCCTCTGGAGTTTGTTTAGTGACAGGAGGCCCTGACATTCTCATACCTTGCCTGTCTCTCTCTTTCAAATAAATGAATAAATAAATATTTTTAAATATATTAAATTTTTTTATTTTAGAGAAAGAGAGAGAAAGGTGCTGCAGGGCCTCAGCCACTGCAATTGAACTGCAGACACTTGCACCACCTAGTGGGCATGTGCAACCTTGCACTTGCCTCATCTTTGTGTGTCTGGCTTACATGGAATCTGGAGAGTTGAATGTGGGTCCTTAGGCTTCACAGGCAAGTGCCTTAACTACTAAGCAACCTGTCCAGTCCCTAAAAATATATCTTTAAAAATATTGATTTATTTGAAAAAGAAATACAGAGAGAAAGAGAGTGAGAGCAAGATAGAATATGGACTTGAGCCTCCTGCCATTGCAAACAAACTCCAGATGCATGTGCCACTTTGTGTGTCTAGTCTTTATATGGTGGGTACTGGAGAATCAAACCCAGGCATTCAGGATTTGCAGCAAGCACCTTTAACCACTGACCCATTTCTCCAGACTCTATTTTAAAATATTTTTTTATTTATTTATTTATTTATTTATTTATTTATTTTATTTGTCAGGGGACACACCTGGGTCTCTTACTTTTGCAAACAAATGCTGTCTGGCTTTATGGATGACTAGGGAATTAAACCTGAGCCAGCAGACTTTGCAAGCAAGTGCTTTTAACTACTGAGCCATCTCCCCAGTCCTGGTAAAATAAGTTTATAAAAAGCATATTTATTTACCTATTTGCAAGTAAAGAGAGAGAGAGAGAAGAAAGAGAGATAGAGAATGGGTGCACCAGGGCCTCCAGCCACTGCAAATGAATTCCAAATGCATATGCCACTTTGTGTATCTGGCTTTTATGTGGGTACTGGGGGAATCGAACCCAGGTCATTTGGCTTTGCAGGCAAGCACCTTCACCACCAAGCTATCTCTCCAGCCCTAAGATAGTTTTTTAAAATCCACTTGCTCTAACAATGATGTTTATTTTCTCAGCTCTTCCATTGTTTGCCTTCATGTCAATCAAATTACCTCACTAACACTGAGAACTCAACCTGACCTGCAAAAAGGAAGGCTTCCATTGAAAATACACCAGAGTGCCAGCATAGACACAGTTAAATAAATCCAGCACTCTATCTATATTATATTCCTACCAAATTGTAGACAGTTGGAAGCAGAGTCCATTTTCTGAAAGGCATCTTGGAAGCTAACCTCCCACTTCTCAGATTAGAAGCTAAAGCCCAGTGCCTCCCAGCTCTCCCTTAAGGTATCACAGCCGACTGTGGCAGAACTAGCTCCTATACCAAGCTCTTCTCTAGCCCCTCTGTTCACCAGCCTAGGCAGGCACCTTGCTTCTGGGACCCCCTGAGCTTGCTAACACAGTCTATCTGGCAGTGTGCAACTGGCCGGACCCACCCAGTCCTAGAGTGTTCCTTTTGTTTTTGAACTTGCTGTTAAGTTCTGCGCTTGGGCTCCATGATCCACAATGTTTTCACACCTGTGGGACCTAGATTAGCTATCAAAATGCCTAAAGAGGGCTGGAGAGATGGTTTAGCAGTTAAGGCACTTGCCTGTGAAGCCAAAGGACCCATGTTCAACTCTCCAGATCCCATATAAGCCAGACACACAAAGGTGAGGCAAGCTCAAGGTTGCACATGCCCACTAGGTGGTGCAAGCATCTGGAGTTTGATTTCAGTGGCTGAGGCCCCAGCATGCCAGTTCTCTCTCTCTCTCCCTAAAATAAACTTAAAAATTTTAAAAAAAGGTTTCTCTCATTTAAAAAAAAAAAAAAAAAAAAAAAAAAAAAAGAGAGAGGGAAAGGTGTATTTTGGCTCTCAGTTTCAGTGCATTCACTCCATGGTTGCTTGGTCTTGTGCTCCTGGGCAGAGCATCATGCATGGAGGTGGAAGATACTATTCACGTCATGGTGGAGAGCCTCAGGAAGGGACTGGGGTCCAGGTAACACCTTCAAAGGCATGCCCCCAGTGACCTACTTCTTCCAAACAGGAACTACCTCCTGAAGTTTCCAGAACCTTCCAAAACAGTACCACCATCTGGGAACCAAGTCTTCTGCACATGATCCTGTAGAGTACATTTATTATTTAAACACGCACACACTAGGATTCAAACCCTGAATGTTAATGTGAAAAGACAAAAATCTACAAAAGAAGTAAAAAGCAAACAGGAAACAGTGCTTACCTTTCACCTTTGTGGAAATAGAGCAATCTTAGAAAACTATCACACTGGCCAGTTTCAGGCGTTAATTTTTGTTTGTTTGTTTGTTTGTTTTTGTTTTTTGAGGTAGGGTCTCAACTCTAGCTTAGGCTGACCTGGAATTCACCATGTAGTCTCAGGGTGGCCTTGAACTCATGGCGATCCTCCTACCTCTGCCTCCCAAGTGCTGGGATTAAAGGTGTGCGCCACCATGCCTGGCAAGTGTTTCTTTTTGTTATTTTTTTTTCTTAGGGTCTTTCTTTCTTTCTTTCTTTCTGACCTTTCTTTCACTATGTAGTCTCCTTCCTTCCTTGAACTCTTTCTTTCTTTCTTTCTTTCTTTGTTTCTTTCTTTCTGGGATTAAAGGTTTGCTAAAAAAATATTTGGCAGGGTTTCTTTAAACTTTATTTTCTTTCTTTCTTTGGGTTTCTTAAAAAAATATTTTCTTTTCTTTCTTTCTTTCTTTCTTTCTTTCTTTCTTTGGGTTTCTTAAAAAAATATTTTCTTTTCCTTCCTTCCTTCCTTCCTTCCTTCCTTTCTTTCTTTCTTTCTTTCTTTCTTTCTTTCTTTCTTTCTTTCAAGCAGAGAGAGAAAAGAGACACAGAGAATGGGCATGCCAGGACCTCCAGCCACTGTAAACGAACTCCAAATTCATGCACCTCTTTGTGTATATTGCTTTACCTGGGTGCTAGGGAAACGAACCCATGTCATTAGGCTTTGCAGACAAGTGCCCTAACAACTGAGTCATCTCTCCAGCCCCAGTTTCAGTTTTGTTTTGTTTTGTTTTTTACTGAGAGAAAGAGGGAGAGAGTGGGAGAGAATTGGTGCGCCAGGGCCTCCAGCCACTGCAATTGAATGCCAGATGCATGCACCACTTTGTGCACATATGCAGTCTTGCATACTTGTGTAACCTTGTGCATCTGGCTCACATGGAATCTGGAGAGTCAAACATGGATCCTTAGGCTTTGCAGGCAAGTGCTTTAACTGCTAAGCCATCTCTTTAGCCCCAGTTTCAGTTTTAATCGGGTGATTCTGAGGAACTCTTCCCAAACACAAGAGGTTTGTGTTTGAATCTCTCTCTCCCCTTCCCATTTTGCATCTCAGTTCTTTACTCAGAGCTCCAAGAGATTTTAAAAATATATATATATATGTATTTATTTATTTATTTGCAAGCAGAGAGAAATAGAGAAGACAGACAGAGACAATGGGTGTGTCAGGGCCTTCAGCTGCTGCAAATGAACTCCAGATGCATGTGCAACTTTGAGCATCTGGCTTTACATGGGGAGTCAAACTCAGGTCATTAGGCTTCGTGGGAAAAGTGCCTTAACCGCTCAGCTATCTCTCAAGCCCTAGAAGAGATTTCTTGCAGCACCCTCCTTGAACTGCGTCTCAGTCATTTTTCCCCACCTTGCTTATGAGTTTGGTTTTAAAATTTATTATTTATTTATCCATTCATTCATTTATTATTTATTTAATTGTGTGTGGGGGTGGGTGTACCAGGGTCTCTTGTCACACAAGACACATGTACCACTTTGTATCTGGCTTTACATGGGTCCCAGGGGATTGAATCCAGGCTAGCAAACTTTGTAAAAATAAGTGCCTTTAACCACTGAGCTATCTCTCCAGCCCCTTATAAGTCTGTCAAGAGACAAAAGTGTCCATAACTCCAACCTCTTTATAGAACATTAACCCAAGAACAGAAATCCCGTTGTATCTAATGGTCTTGCCCCACAGAACAGATATGTAGACACACATTAGCTGGCTGGAAGTTCTTGGTGTACAGCTGAGAGTAAGGGAGGGGAGGTGGGGGACAGGAGGGAGGGAAACCCATGACCAGTCCAAGATGGCCACACTGGGAAGAGGTACACATGGAGCTGGCCTCCCAAGTGGACAGGACTGGCCAGGAGTGAATGAGTAAAGTCAGATGGGGAAAGCATATGGTTACCATCAAATTCATATGAAGAGGAAACAGACTGGGTAATTTAAAAAATATTTATTTATTTATTTATTTATTTATTTATTTATTTATTTATGAGAGAGAAGGAGAGAGAGAGAATGGGCACACCAGGGCCTCCAGCCACTGTAAAAGAACTCCAGATGCACATGCCACTTTGTGCATCTGGCTTACATGGATCCTGGGGAATCAAACCTGGGTCCTTTGGCTTTGCAGGCAGGCACCTTAACTGCTAAGCCATCTCTCCAGCCCAGATCCACTTTATGAATACAGTTTCTGTTGAGATTTCTCTTTTTCACCTTCAGTGCCACGTCTGCTACCTTCACCACTTTGCTACTTTGCTTGAACATCCTAAGAACAGACTTCAATTTTGTAACTCTTTTAAAAAAATTTTTATTTATTTACTTATGAGAGAGAGAGAGAGAGAGAGAGAGAGAGGAAGAGGTAGATAGAGAGAAAGAGAATGGATGCGCCAGGGCCTCCAACCACTGCAAGTGAACTCCAGACACTTGTGCCCCCTTGTGAACCTGGGTCATTTGACTTTGCAGGCAAACGCCTTAACCGCTAAGCCATTTCCCCAGCCCTCAGTTTTGAAACTCTTAGTGGCATAGTTTTCTTTGAAAAGATGCACTGGATTTAGAAAACACAAAGATATTGCCCTACTTTCTTTGCTCCTGGGCTGAATTAGAAACAGACAGCAAAATGGGTTACTTCCTGACTGCTACAAGAAATGCTACTCAACAGACCCAGGGCTGTAGGGACCCTTGGCCACGTGGGCTGGCAGATGATGGCTGGGTGGGCTAGCCAGGTCAAGGCATAGACCCTCCTCTGGGCTTCCTTGTGACACCACAGTCAGAAATGACAAGAATATGGAAACCTGGTGACCTCCTGTTAAAATAGCCTGCATAGAACCCTGACTGTATTTTGAAATCTACTTATATACTATGTATGTTCTGTGCACGTGTACGTACATAGACATAACTAATGCTAGTTATAGCTGAGTTGGGAATTTGGTGACTGTAAATAAGAGGAAAATTGAATTGCTTGAAACACTTTGATTTTAAATTTTGCAAATTGGGGCTAGGCGATGGCTCAGAAGTTAAAAGCATTTGCTTGCAAAGCCTGTCACCCTGGATTCAATTCCCCAGTCACCCATGTAAAGCTAGACAGGCATTCATTTGCAGTACCAAGAGACCCTAGTGTGTGTGCGTGCACGCATACACACACACACACACGCACACACACACACACACAAACATATGCAAATAAATAAATACATTTTTAGGGGCTGGGGAGATAGCCCAGTGGTTAAAGATGCTTGTTTGCAAAGCCTGCCAGCCTGGGTTCAATTCCTCAATACTCACATAAAGCCAGATGCTCATAAATACATTTTTAAAAAAAGTTTTCAAGTTGTGCTGACATTTCTCATTAAAACCAAAACACTTGATAACTATCCTACCAAAACAACATGTTTCACAAGACTTGGCAAATTTAAACGTAATTCATTAGAGCAATTTATCTCTGCAAAGAGCAGTGAAATCCTTTGTCACCTCAGTTTGAAGGAAGATGAATGTGGCGTGTCTCATTTTTGTAGGGTCTCTCTCCAGGCCAGGCTGACCTGGCACTCACTCTGTAGCCCCAGGCTGGCCTCACATTCACAAGGATCCTCCTACCTCTGACACTCTAGTGCTGGGATTAAAGGCGTGTGACACCACACCCAGCAAATGTGGCATGTCTGTACATTGCAGTTTTATGATAGAGATGTTGAAGAATAGCCACAAGTTCATGTATCATCTGGCTCTGGAATAGCATGGAGTTAGGTGGAGCTCCTGATGGCACTGATGTGGAAAATAATGGGCAGGACTTACGGCTTAAAGCCTACCTTCATTGTCCCTATCATTGGGAGGCCCTGTGTTCTCCACACACACCCCCCCCACTCCAGAATCCTCTCCTGCTGGTGTGGTCTGATGCACGGTCCAGAGCTGAGGCTAAGCAAATGGTCTCAGCAGACTGAACATGCCCAGGGGCAACACATACTTACTCTTTCAAAGTAATGACACGCTTACTCCCTCAAAGAAAAGGAAGGTCAAGTGCCTGTATATGACTGGAACTCACTAGTAACCTGCTGAGGTCACACTGGACAAGAATAGCTGTCACCAACTGGTATCTGATTTACAGATGGCCCAGCTGTCATTCTGGAAGATAGACGATCTGTGCCTTACTGGTTGGTATTTCAGATATGCTTGGGACTTCTGGCCTGTCTGTCTCCGAGTAGCACTCCCTTACTGCGTCCTTCTCATCTACATTAGTCAAATGTGTTCTGATAAAAAGTTTCCCACATACATTTACAATCATTCTGGAACAAGTTTTATGAGCTTCACATGGTATCCTATTTATTATCCTCATTATTTATAGCAGAATTGAATATTTTCAAATAATTATAGAAAATCACATATAAGAAATGATGAAATAAGCACATTTTGATCCTTTTTTAATATCCTCATTATTTATAGCAGAATTAAATATTTTCAAATAATTATAGAAAAATCATATGTAAGAAACAATGAAATGAGCATGTTTTTCTTCTTTTTTAAGTTTTCTTTCTCCCTTTCTTCCTTCCTTCCTTCCTTTCTTTCTTTCTTTCTTTCTTTCTTTCTTTCTTTCTTTCTTTCTTTCTTTCTTTCTTTCTTTCTTTCTTTTGGTTTTGCGAGGTAGGGTCTCACTCTGGTCCAGGCTGACCTGGAATTCATTATGTAGTCTCTGGGTGGCCTTGAACTCACGGAGATCCTCCTACCTCTGCCTCCCAAGTGCTGGGATTAAAGGCGTGCGCCACCACACCTGGCAAGTTTTATTTTTTAAACTTTTTTGGTTTTTTATTTGTATTTATTTATTTATTTATTTGAGAGAGAGAGAGAGAGAGAGAGAGGCAGATAGAGACAGAATGGGCATGCCAGGGCCTCTAGCCACTGCAAACAAACTCCAGATACATGCTCCACCTTGTGCATCTGGCTTACATGGGTACTGGGGAATTGAACTTGGGTCCTTAGGCTTTTAAGGCAAGTGCCTTAACCACTAAGCCATCTCTTCAGTGCTTCTTTTTTCTTTTCTTTTCTCTTTTCTTTTCTTTAAGTAGGGTCTCACTCTAGCCCAGGCTGATCTGGAATTCACTATGTAGTCTCAGGCTGGCCTCAAACTCACAGCAATCCTTCTACCTCAGCCTCCCGTGTGCTGTGATTAAAGGTGTGCACCACCACGCCTGACTTTTAAAAACTTTTTTTATTGACAGCTTTCATAAATATAGACAATATGCCCTGATCCCCCTCCTGATATCTCTTTTTACCTCCTAGATTCCCCCTCCATTGAATCTCTTCTTCTTCTTCCAACTAATCTCTCTTTTATTTTGATATTATTTTTTTCTCTCCTATTTTGTAGGTCTTGTGTAAGTAGCATCAACGCCTGTGAGGTCATGAACATCAAGGCCACTTTGTGTCTGGAAGACAGTATTGTAAACACTCTTCCCCTTCCTTGGCTCTTACATTCTTTCTGCCACCTGTTACACAACAGACCCTGTACCTTAAAGGGTCTTGCTATGTGGCCCATGCTGACTTGAAATTTATAATCCTCCTGTTGCCATCTTCCCAGTACTGGGATTATAAGTATATGCCAAGACACCTGACTAGATATTGTATTCTTAAAATTTGACTGTAATGGAAATGAGAAAGAATGATTTATTTGCTGTAGGGATTTATAGGATCATGAGAAGTGTTCAGTTGTTTCATTTTGAGGCAGGGTTTCACTCTAGCCCAAGTTGATCTGGAACTCACTCTGCAGACCCGGCTGGTCTGGAATTCACAGTGATTCTCCTACCTCAGCATCCTGAGTGCTGGGATCAAAGGAGTGTACCACCATAAGGTAATGTTAACATGCTAGCTAACAGGGAGCCATAGACATGAGGATTAATTGATGAGGCACAATTCTGTTTTGTTTGTTTTACGTGACAGAATCTGGCTATATAGCCACATTAGTCTCAAACTTGTGTGAGCTGAAGGTACAGGTGTGCACCACCACCCTGGACAAATGTTTGCTTTTTTTTTTTTCGAGATAGGGTCTCACTCTAGCTCAGGCTGACCTGGAATTCACTAGGTAGTCTCTGGGTGGCCTTGAACTCACGGAGATCCTCCTACCTCTGCCTCCCAAGTACTGGGATTAAAGGCATGTGCCACCACACCTGGCAAACGTTTGCTTTTTGTTAGCTATGTGGCTAGGCCCAACTTCACTTGCCACAATCTCAGCTGTGTATTTCTGAAGATGGCACATTGCCAGAGCGGGTCTTGTGAGATGAGGAAGGTGGATATAACTCAGCAGCCATCTTTTTTGTTTTTGTTGTTGTTCTTGAGGAAAGGTTTCACTCTAGTTCAGGCTGACCTGGAACTCACTCTGTAGTCCCAGGCTGGTCTCATACTCACGTGATCCCCGTACCTCTGCCTCCTGAGTGCTTGGATTAAAGGTGTGAGCCATCACACCTACCATATTGTAGTTCAGCCATGGCTGACCTGCCAGCTCACTTTCATAAGGCTGTAGCAGCAGCTGGGCCTGCTGCACCCTCCCTTAGACCCTCTGACAGTATCTCTGGCTCCTGGTCCTAAAATGTCAGAATAATGCCATGAGGGAGGGCCCCCACCAACTATACCATAGGTGACATGAACTGATCCAATGGTCAACTCTTGCTCCTGGGTTTTGCTTATGCTGCGGGTTCCAGGCTGTTCTTAAATTCCCCACATTCTATCCCTATGGGCTGCTGGGTCTCACCAGTGGCCTTTGGACTTCAAGCTCAGTGTCACATGAGAAGACTACAGTCTCATCACTATCCTGTCCCAACAATTGTGTACTGCCAGATCTCTTCAAAAGAATCCCCTTGGGGGGCTGGAGGGATGGCTTAGTGGTTAAGACGCTTGCCTGCGAAGCCTATGGACTCTGGTTCGATTCTTCAGGTTCCACATAAAGCCAGATACACAAAGTGGCGCATGCGTCTGGAGTTCATTTGCAGTAGCTGGAGGCACTGGTGTGCCCATTCTCTCTCTCTTTCTCAAATAAATATGTTTAAAAAATTTAAAAAAAAAATCCCCCTTGTCTGGGCGTGGTGGCACACACCTTTAACCCCAGCACTTGGGAGGCAGAGGTAGGAGGATCACTTTGAGTTCAAAGCCACCCTGAGACTACAGAATGAATTCCAGGTCAGCCTGGGCCAGAGTGAAAACCTACCTCAAAAAACTGTTCTTTTTTTTAATCCCAGCACTCGGGAGGCAGAGGTAGGAGGATTGCTGAGAGTTCGAGGCCACCCTGAGACTACATAGTGAATTCTAGGTCAGCCTGGACCAGAGTGAGACCCTACCTAAAAAAAAAAAAAAAAAAAAAAAAAAAAAAAAAACTGTTCTTTTTGGAGAGGAGAGATAAAGGGAAGAAGGGGAAGAGAGAGAGAGAATTCCACCTGGGCTTTTTGCAGCTGCAAATGAAGCACACACACACACACACACACACACACACACACACACACACACATACACACACACAGAGGGAATCTCTTTAGACTATGCCTGAGCTTATGCTAACAATATGGTTCAGGAGGAGCTGATTAGAGGGCTCTTGCAGCCAACTGGAAACAGCCTGACTTCTTACCTCCAGGGAGAAGAGGAGGGGGAAGATCAATTTCTATCACGTGGCCAATGATTCAAGCAGTAAGGAAACCTCAGAATCACCTCTGCATGTGCAAGCCAGGAGAAACTTCCAGGCTTGACAATTACATATCAGTGTGAAAGGAGAGAGACAGATTCTTAACAATGGAGGCTTAGAGAAGGGGACACATTGTCCCAGCCTGTTCAGCATGTCTCTGCATAAGATTTTTCTATTTTTTCTTTTAGATATTTATCTATTCATTTGCAAGCAGAGAGAGAGAGAGAGAGAGAGAGGGAGACAGGGAGAATGGGTGGGCCAGAGCCTCCAGCCACTGCAAGCAAACTCCAGATGCGTGCGCCAACTTATGCATCTGGCTTTTGTTGTTGTTGTTGTTGTTGTTTGTTTTTTGAGGTAGGGTCTCGCTCTAGCTCAGGCTGACCTGGAATTCACTATGTAGTCTCAGGGTGGCCTCGAACTCATGGCGATCCTCCTACCTCTGCCTCCTGAGTGCTGGGATTAAAGGCGTGCGCCACCACGCCCGGCTTGCATCTGGCTTTTAAATGGGTATTGGAGAATTGAACCCTGGGTCATTAGGCTTCTCAGGCAAATGCTTTAACCACTGATCCAGTTCTGCAGCCCCAGACTTTTTCCATTTTACGTGGTACTCTAGGGAATTACCAAGCCTGAGGTCCCTGTGAGAACCCCTGTATTTGTAATCAGTTGGAACCATGAGTGGCCCAGGAGTCCCCAGAGCTTACTGTTGTTAGGGAGGCTGTGTCTTGAACCTGTGAACTCTGACCTAACTCTGGGTAGTCAGAGTTGGGATTATATTGTAAAGAGAACATAGTACGATGGATCTCCATGTGGGCATCACCTCGCTTTAACAATAATCAACTCTCGACCAAGCTCATCCATAATACCTCATCCTGTCCACATCATCATTTATCTTCCTATTTTTTTTTTTTTTTTTTTGCTTGTTTGTTTTTTGTTTTTCAAGGTAGGGCCTTACTCTAGCCCAGGCTGACCTGGAATTCACTCTGTAGTCTCAGCGTGGCCTTGAACTCATGGTGATCATCCTACCTCTGCCTCTTCTTTTCTGCTTTTATCTTCCATCTTTACCTCCTCTTAGATGCACCATTGCATTACTTTGAAGCAAAGTCCTGGTATTGTGTCATTTTTATTTTTATTTTTATTTTTTAAATATTTTATTTTATTTTTTTTTATTTATTTGAGAGAGAGAGAGACACAGAGAGAGGGAGACAAACAGAGAATGGGCGCCGCCTCCAGCCACTGCAAACAAACTCTCAGCCACTGTCCTGGAGAATCGAGCCTTGAACTGGGGTTCGTTAACTCCAGATGCATGTGCCATCTCTCCAGCCCATATTTTTTATTTTTGAGAGAGAGACACAGAGAGAGAGGGAGACAAACAGAGAATGGGCACGCCAGCATTGTGCCACTGTGTCAGACTGGGCAAGTGCAGCATTGCCCTTGTCTGGCTAAACGTGGGACCTGGAGATTGGAACCGGGTTCTTAGGCTTAGGTGCCTTAACTGTCTCTCCATCTCTCCAGCCCCCATAGTGTCATTTTGTTAATAAATATGAAAGCAGGTATCTCTAAAAGACAAGGCTCTCTTTTATTTATATTTTATCTGTCTATCTATCTATCTATCTATCTATCTATCTATCTATCTATCTATCTATCATCTATCTATCTATATCTGTTTGAGAGAGGGGGAAAGAGAGAGAGAAAGAGGCAGACAGAGAGAGAGAAAGGATGGGCGCCCCAGCCAGTGCAAACAAACTCCAGACGCATGTGTCACTTTGTGCAGCTGGCTTATGTGGGTACTGGGGAATCAAAGCTGGGTCCTCAGGCTTCACAGGAAAGTACCTTAACCACTAAGCCATCTCTCCAGCACCTTTTTTTTTTTTTTGGTTTTTCGAGGTAGGGTTTCACTCTAGCTCAGGCTGACCTGGAATTCACTCTGTAATCTCAGGGTGGCCTCGAATTCCTGAACTCTGGTGATCTTCCTACTTCTGCCTCCCGAGTACTGGGATTAAAGGCATGCGCCACCATACCAGGCTTTCCTTTATTTATTTATTTTTCAATGTTTATAGTTTTTTTTGAAAAAAACATTTTAAAATATTTTATTTATTTGTTTGAGAGAGAGAATGAGGCACAGAGAGATTGAGAATGGGCATGCCAGGGCACCCAGCCACTGCAAACGAACTCCAGATGTGTGTGCCTCCTTGTGCATCTGGCTTATGTGGGTCCTGCACAGTTGAACTTGGATCCTTTGGCTTTCAGGCAAATGCCTTAACCACTAAGCCATCCCTCCAGCCCCATCCTTTTTTTTCTTCTCTTCTCTTCTCTTTTCTTAATATAACCATAAACTGGGCTGGAAAGATGGCTCAGTGGTTTAAGGTGCTTACTTACAAAGCTTGTTGGCCTGGGTTCAATTCCTAAGCCACTCATGTAAACTAGATGAAAAAAGTGGCACAAACATCTGACACTTGTTTGCAGTGTCCAGAGGCCCTGGCATATCTACACACACACACACACACACACACACACACACACACACACACAGGTGCAAAGAAATAAATAATTTGAGAATGTTTAATATAACCAGTGCTCGGGGTGTAGAAGATCACTTGCCTAGTTGCCTAGCATGCAGAAGACTCTAAGTCCATTACTCAACAGTACACAAAAAATTTACTGTGAGGACCGGAGAGATGATTCAGCAGATAAAAATACGTTCTTGCAAAGCCTAACAGCCTGGGTTTGATTCCCCAGTACCCACATAAGGTAAATGCATAAAATGGCTCATATGTCTGGAATTCCTTTGGAGCAGCTGGAGGCCTGACACACTCATTCTCCTCTTTCTCTCATAAATAAATTATAATGTATTAAAAAATTAAGCCAGGCATGGTGGCACACGCCTTTAATCCCAGCCCTCGGGAAGAAGAGGTAGGAGGATCGCTGTGAGTTCGAGGCCACCCTGAGACTACATAGTGAATTCCAGGTCAGCTTGGGCTAGAGTGAGACCCTACCTCAAAAAAAAAAAAAAAAAAAAAACAAACTTGCGATTTTATTCACTATTTGTTTGTGTATATGTAATATGGTGTGTGAGTGTGTGTGTGTGTGTGTGTGTGTGTGTGTTGTTTTGTGTGCATGTGTGCATGCGCTTGCTGTGTCCCATGCACTTGCCTATGGCTTTGCTCTTCTGCCCATTCTTGTTTGCTTTTGGTTTTTTGAGGTAGCGTCTCACTAGCCCAGGCTGACCTGGAATTCACTATGTAGTCTCAGGATGGCCTCGAACTCACAGTGATCTGCCTACCTCTGCCTCCCGAGGGCTGGGATTAAAAGCGTGCACCACCACGCCCAGCTCTCTGCCCGTTCTTATTAGAGCCAGAGTCTTCCTAATAGTAGAGTTTGCTGCTTTTCACAAGCCCAGGCAATTCCCTGTTCTCTGCTCCTCTTTGTGGTACTGTGGTTACAGGGAAGTGTGGTGATGCCCAGCTTTTTATGTGTAGTTTGGTGATTCTAAGCTGGGGGGTTTTAGGCCCCATCAGGCCCAGAAGCTTGCACAGAAGTGCACTTAACTGCTGAGCCATCTCTCCAGCCCTGTTTATTCCTTTTTTTTTTCTTTTTTTTAACTGATTCACTAAAACAGAAAATCTGTTCCTATTAAAGTAGTATCATGTAACGTGCAATACATGTAGACACTGGATAATGTTCAAATGAGTAACCACCATTCTACTTTCAATTTTTATGAGATAAACCTTTTTAAATTCCACATATGGTGTAGTTTAAATGTATGGCCCCCATAGACTCAGGTGTTTTATTAAAGCTTATTACTTGGGTCTGTAGCTGCTTGGCTAGAGAAGTCATTAAGGGTGGATCCTGGGATCTAGCCCAAAGGTGTGTTTTGGGGAGGATCTGAATTCCCGCCCAAAGGTATGTACAGAGAGGTTTTGAGCTCTGATGGGGTCCTGCTTGCTGCTTCTTAGTGTTTGCTGGCTGTGGTGGTTCTTCTCTCTCTCTCTTTCTGTCTCTCTGCTTGAATTTATGAATGGCAACCAGCTTCTTCTTCAGCTGTTGATGGAACTTCCTCTGGATCTGTAAGCTTGAAATAAATCCCTTCCTCCCATAATCTGGTTTGGATGTTTATCCCAGCAACATGAGGCCATCTACAACAGGTGAAGGGGGTCATGTGCTACTTGTATTTCTGTGCCTGACTTATTTCACTTCACATAATGATCTCTAGTTTCATCCATGTTGTTACAAAAGACAGGACTTCATTCTTAAAAATATATATATTTATTTATTTATGAGAGACAGAGAGAGAGAGAGAGAGAGAATGGGCATGCCAGGGCTTCTAGCCACTGCAAACAAATTCCAGATGCATATGCCACCTTGTGCATCTGGCTTTATGTTGGTACTGGGGAATTGACCCAGGTCCTTAGGCTTTGCAGTCAAGTGCCTTAACCATTGAGCCATCTCTCCAGCCCTAGAGTTCATTCTTTTTATTTTATTTTATTTTATTTTATTTTATTTTATTTTTAAATGTTTATTTATTTATTTGCAAGCAGAGAGAGAGATAGAAGAGAGGCAGACAGAGAGAGATTGGGCGTGCTGGGGTCTCCAGCCACTGCAAATGAACTTTAGATGCATGTGTCTCCTTGTGCTTCTGGCTTAAGTGGGTCCTGGAGAATCAAACCAGGATCCTTTGGCTTTGCAGGCAAACGCCTTAACCACTAAGCCATTTATCCAGCCCCCTTATTTTATTTTTATTTATTTATTTGGGAGAAGGAAAGAGGTAGAATGAGAGAGATAATGTGTGTGCCAGGGCTTCCAGCCACTGCAAATGAACTCCAGATGCATGTTCTACCTTGTGCATCTGGCTTATGTGGGTCCTGGGGAATAGAACCAGGGTCCTTTGGCTTTGCAGGAAAGCACCTTAACAGCTAAGCCATCTCTCCAGCCCGACTTCATTCTTTTTAAAGCTAAATAGTATGCCATTGTGTGTACATGTAGCACATTTTATTTATCAGTTGATGGACACTTCGGTTGTTTCCATTTTTTACCTATTTTGACTTGTGCTGCAGTGAATATAGGATTACAAATGTCTCCTCGACTTACTGATTTCATTTCTGTTGGATACATATCAGAACTGGGATTGTTGGATTGAGGATCTAGTCTATTTTTTAATTTTTTGAGAGACTTCCACGTTGTTTTCCATAATGGCTACATTAATTTACATTCTCAACAATAGACAAAGTTTTCCTTTTTTCCACATACTTACCAGTGCTAGCTTTTTTATATTTGTGATTCTTAGTGGGGTAAGGCTATATCTCATTGTAGTTTTTTAAAAAATATTTTATTTACTTATTTCTTTGAGAGAAAGAAAGAGAATGGGAGCTGGGCGTGGTGGCACATGCCTTTAATCCCAGCACTTGGGAGGCAGAGATAGGGGGATCGCTGTGAGTTTGAGGCCACCCTGAGACTATATAGTGAATTCCAGGTCAGCCTGGGCTAGGGTGAGACCCTACCTCCAAAAAAAAAAAAAAAAAAAAAAGGAAGAAAAAAGAAAAAGAAAAAGAAAAAAAGCGAATGGGCACACTCCAGGCCTCTAGCCACTGTAAATGAACTCCAGATGCATGTGCCATCTTATCCATCTGGCTTTATGTGGGTCCTGGGGAATTGAACACAGGTCATTAGGCTTTGCAGGCAAACACCTTAACTGCTGAGCCATCTCTCCAACCCTTCATTATAGTTTTGATTTACATCTTCGTGATGATTGGTGGTGTTGAGCATGCTTGTCCATCTGTATGCTATTTTTAAAATTTACTTATTTATTTATTTTTAATTTTTTTCTTTTTATGAGAGAGAGAGAGAGAATTGGCACACTAGGGCCTCAGCCGCTGCAATTGAACTCCAGACACGTGTGCCATCTTGTGCACATGTGCAACTTGCACTCATGTCACCTTGTGTGTCTGGCTTATGTGGGATCTGGGAAGTTGAACATGGATCCTTAGGCTTTACAGGCAAGTGCCTTAACCACTAAGCCATCTCTCCAGCCCTGCTATCTTTTCAGAAGCATCTATTTAGACTTATCAGGGTTTAAAAAATTTGTTTGCTATTGAGTGTTCTGAGCTCCTTGTATGCTTTAGCTATCAACCCTTTGTCAGATGTATGCATGACAAATAGTTTGCAAGCAAGAGCCTTTAACCTCTGAGTCATCTCCCCAGTCCTGCAGTGCACTTCTATATTTGGTGGACATGTTGCCTGCAGGTGTATCATCACGTTTACTGACTGTGGCATTAACACACTCCAATGAATCAACCATGGGGAAGGAATGTGGCGTACATGGCATGGTTCACACTCCAGTGATGTAAGGTCTTCAGATGAATGAATGAACTTAGTCACCAAGTTCTGAAGAAATGACGTCTTAGATATGAAAAATAGAACTATAATTCTGATTTATTTATGAGTTTCAGTATTTTGTTTTCAGTTATGAATGCAGGCACAAAAAAAAATGAGGAAAAGAGGGGCTGGAGAGATGGCTTAGGGGTTAAAAGCACTTGCCTGTGAAGCCTAAGGATCCCAGTTTGAGGCTCGATTCTCCAGTACCCAAGTAAGCCAGATGCACATGGTGGCACATGCATATGGAGTTGGTTTGCAGTGGCTAGAGGCTCTGGTGCATCCATTCTCTCTCTCTCTCTCCCTTTCTCTGTCTGTAATCTTTTTTAAAAAGGAGAAAAAGAAAAAAAAGAGGAGGAAGGAGGAGGACGAAGAGGAGGAGAGGATGAAGGGAGAAGATGAGGAAGACAGGGGAACATGTGAACCCAGTGGTCAGAGCTGGGGCCATTATGAAGCTTGGCCCTCTGACTTCAGAACCTGCCTGTCTCATGGGCCCAGCTATCTGCAGCAAGGCGGACCCGGGTGTGACCATTATCTTCCTGCAGGCTTTGGTCATTCAGAGGGGCAAACACAGCTGGGTGGGGAGGAAACTCTCTGTTTAAACTCTGACATCACATCCTCTTTCCAGCTGCATGGTCCATCATAGCCCCAGATCAGATTCCCACTCCTCTGCCCTCTGCTCCAGCCGCCATCACTTCCTTCTCAACCAGCTCTTTGCTTCACTTCTGACACATCTGGCCTTCACCCAAGTCCAGTCTGCTGCTGAGGGTGTGTTTATTCACGTGCTTGGACATTTCTAGAAGCATTTTAAATCATAGGAGGAACTGAGGCTGTTGATTTTTCACTCCAGTTACTCTTTACTCACCAGATAGCAAAACATCAATCAGTTAAAAGCCTGAACAAGGGGCTGGAGAAATGTCTTAGCAGTTAAGGCGTTTGCCTGCAAAGCCAAAGGACCTTGGTTCAATTCCCCAGAACCCACATAAGCCAGATGCACAAGGGGATGCATGCATCTGGAGTTCGTTTGCAGTGGCTGGAGGCCCTGTTGCACCCATTCTCTCTCTCACACACATAAATGAAAATAAAACTATTTTTTAAAAGTTTAAAACAAAGTCTGAACAAGATTTATGCTTGCTCTGAAAAGTGCTACCAGGAGATTTATCAATGCATTGGTGGGTTTCTGCCATGCTGTTCTCCTTCCACACAGGCTTACAAGTAACCATGTCAAGCAAACACGTACTGAAACCATGAACCAAAACAACCCGTTCTTCCTTAAAGCTGGTTTTCCTGAGGTGCTTTGTCAGAGGGATGGAAATCTGACTAATATATGGTCTTCATCTTATTCACTACTTTTTATTATTTATTTGAAAGAGAGAGAGAAAGAGGGAGAGAGAAACAGACAGGTAGAAAGAGAGAGAGAGAGAGAGAGAGAATGGGTGCTCCAGGGCCTTCAGCCACTGCAAACAAACTTCAGACACATGTGCCACCCTGTGCATCTGGCTTGTGTGAGTACTGGGGAATTGAACTTGGGTCCTTTGGCTTTGCAAGCAAGCACCTTAACTGCTAAGCCATCTCTCCAGCCTTTATTCACTATTTTTTAAAAATATTATTTATTTATTTATTTATTTGAGAGAGAGAGTGGCAGATAGAGAGAGAGTGGTTGTGCCAGGGCCTCCAGCCTCTGCAAATGAACTCCAGATGCATGTGCCATTTTGAGCATCTGGCCTACGTGGGTCTTGGGGAACTGAACCTGGGTCCTTTGGTTTTGCTGGCAAGCACTTTAACTGCTAAGCCATCTCTCCAGCCCTTATTCACTATTTTAACAGTTAACACTCTGGCGCCCCCTCCTGACCTTTCCATCTTCTTCGTTCCTTGTGCACTGAGAGGCAGTAGAATGGACTCTATAGCTAGATGAAGCCCTTTGGGGGTCATCCACCCTGCCATCTCCTCACCAGGGAACTGCCCAGGAGAAGGGGAAGGACTCACATAAGACTGCTTAGGTAGGTAGCTCAGGACTAGCCATATCATTTTGCTTATAATTACATGTTTTTAAGCCTCATGATGTCACCTATAAAATACCAAAAATATCAGCATGCGCTTCAGAGGGTGAGGTGGACACTGGTCGTTATAATACGTAGCAAGCTCATAGCATAATGTCTGGGTCATTGTAAGTAACTGAGTTGTATTATCCATGTCTCTCTGTGGTAGGTTGATATTCAGTGTTGCAGCGCTTTCAAAGGAAAAAAAAAACAGGTTTGAACATGGAAAGGAAATGGTTTTATTTATGTTTTATTATTATTAAAATACTTTTATTTATTTGCATGTGTGTCGGGGGATGCGCCCAGGGTTTTTTGCCACTACTACTGCAAATAAATACCAGGTGATTGCACCTCTTTTTCCTTTGGGGTCTACAGGGGTGCTGGGGAATTGAATTCTGACCAGCAGGGTTTGCAAGCAAACGTCTCTAAGCACTGATCAGTTTCCCCAGTCCCGTGTAGCACTTTATGATCATTAAATGTAAAATCTTTTGTTGTTGTTGTTGTTTTTTTGAGGTAGGGTCTCACGCTAGCTCAAGGTGACTTGGGATTCACTATGTAGCCTTAGGATGTGTGTGCGTGCTATGGAGTGTACGTATGTGAGAGAGCCCTTACCTTCCGCCACCTTGGAAGCAAGCTTTCTTATTGTTGTTCACTGCTCTGCTCATGAGCTTCTGGAAAATTCTCCCGACTGCCTCCCTTCTCGCTGTAGGTGCACTGGGATTACAGAAGCGCGCCACACAGCTTCCGGTTTTGCACAGAATGTGGGAATCTAAACTCAAGAACTCAGAATTGCATCGCAAGGGCTTTATCCACTGAACCATGTCCCCAGCCCATTTCCTGGCTATTCTTGCACATTTATTTTTCATAATGATGTTTTGGTCCATGACACACCACATATATAATAATGGTCCCAGAAGATTATAATATAAAGGAGGCTGGGGATATGGCTCAGTTGGTAGAGTGCTTATCTAATATATAACAAGCCCTAGGTTCCACCTCCAGACTAAACCATGTGAGGCAGTGCATGCAGGTAATCCCAAAATTTGGAGGTGGAGGCTGAAGGATCAGAAATTCAAGATCAGTGCTAGAGACATGACTGAGCCAGTTAAAGGCACTTGCTTGCAAAGCATGACGGCACAGTTCCCCAGTACCCATGTAAAGACAGGTGCACAAAGTGGTGCATTCTTCTGGAGTTGGTTTGCAGTGGCAAGAGGCTCTGGTGCACCCATCTCTTCCCCCTACTCTCTCCCTTTCGCTCCTTGCAAATAAATAAATAAATAAATAAATAAATAAATAAATAAATAAATAAATAAATTTAAAATCCTAAGAACACAACACATATTATTGGAATAGGTTTACTCTTTGATGATGCTCCAGTTCACAGTAGAACCATGGAAGCCTTTGTTTCTGACCAGGGGAAGATGTAGCTGTTTATTTCTTCCTCTTTGTTTCAGTTGCCCATGTCTCTTCCTGGCAGCCCCTCTATTTCCCTCCAGCTGGAACAAAGAAAACAGAATGGACCTGTGTGGGCTTCATTCACCATCCGTTGGGAGGGGCGGGGCTTCCATCAAATGTGTTGTATATCTTCTTTTTTGTTCATTTTATTTTGTTTATGTGTTTGTGTGGTTTTGGTTTTTCAAGGTAGGGTCTCGCTCTAGGCTCTAGGCTCCAGGCTGACCTGCAATTCACTGTGTAGTCTCAGGGTGGCCTTTAACACTTGGTGATCCTCCTACCTCTGCCTCCCGAGTACTAGAAATACAAACATGTGCCACCATGACCACCTTGGGTTAATTTAATTTTTTTTTTTGAGGCAAGCCCATTAAAAAAAATTTTTTTAAGAGAGGGAGCAAGAACAAAAGAGAGAGGGAGAGAGAGAGAGAGAGAGAGAGAGAATTGGCTTGCCAGGGCCTCCAGCCACTATAATTGAACTCCAGATGCACCTTGTGAGCACGTGCAACCTTGCACATGTGTAACCTTGTGCAGCTGGCTTATGTGGGATCTGGGGAGTTGAACATGGGTCCGTAGGCTTCACAGGCAAGTGCCTTAACTGCTAAGCCTTCTCTCTAGCCTATGTTCATTTAATTTTAAGGAACATTCTGACATCTAGCTGCAAAGTAAGTTTAATTTTTCTTTTCACTTTATCCTCTTCAAATATCCCTAAAGTATAAAACTATCAACTTAGAAAACAAATTTATCAGAATACAAAAGACCTGTGTCTTTAGCTACTCTCATACCCTTCTGATGAAAACTCTGGTATTCCAGGCTGGCATGCAATGACTCTTGGTGGTTTAACAATATAAGCTACTTAGAAAATTGATTACTGAGGGCTGGAGAGATGGCTTAGCTGTTAAGGCACTTGCCTGCAAAGCAAAAGGACCCAGGTTTGATTCCCCAGGACCCATGTAAACCAGATGCATAAGGTGGTGCGTGCATGTGGAGTTTGTTTGCAGCAGGTGGAGGCCCTGGTGTGCCCATTCTCTCTCTGTGCCTCTTTCTCTCTCTCTCAATTAAATAAATAAAAATAAAATAATTTTAAAAACAAATTAAGGTCAGGCATGGTGGCGTACGCCTTTAATCTCACCCAGCACTTGGGAGGCAGAGGTAGGAGGATCGCCCTGAGGTCGAGGCCACCCTGAGACTACATAGTGAATTCCAGGTCAGCCTGGACCAGAGTGAAACCCTACCTCAATACCCCACCAAAAAAAAAAAAAGAAAAAGAAAAAGAAAAGAAAGAAAGAAAATTAATTTCTGAAAAGAAAGAAAAACAGATTACAGGATCCTTTACAAAAATAATCTTTTACAAGCTGGGCGTGGTGGCGTACGCCTTTAATCCCAGCACTCGGGAGGCAGAGGTACGAGGATCGCTGAGAGTTCGAGGCCACCCTGAGACTACTTAGTTAATTCCAGGTCAGCCTGGACCAGAGTGAAACCCTACCTTGTAAAACCAAAAAAAAAAAAAAAAAAATTATCTTTTACTAAGAAGGGCCAGTGCTGTCCTCTCTTGTGCTGTTTGCTGTCTTAGTCCCTAGTTGTTCAGAATGCTCAACCAGAATGATTTTTACTCAATAAATGAAAACAATTTCATGACACTTCAAAATAGATCTTCAGGGCTTGAGAGATGGCCCAGTGGTTAAGGTACTTGCCTGCGAAGCTTAATGACCAGGGTCATGTTCCCCAGTACCCACATGAAGCCAGATGCACAAAGTGGCACCTGCATCTGGAGTTTGTTTGCAGTAGCTAGAGGGTCTGGTGCACCTATTCTCCGTCTGTCTGTCTGTCTATCTATCTATCTATCTATCTATCTATCTATCTATCTATCCATCCATCCATCCATTATCTATCTATCTATCTATCTATCTATCTATCTATCTATCTTGTATTATTCAAAATAGATCTTCAGGGCCTGGGTAGGTGGCTCAGTGGTTAAAGGTACTTGTTTGTAAAGCCTGTCTGCCTGGCTTCAATTCTCCAGCCACTCATGTAAAGTCAGATACAATGGTGCATGCATCTGTGCACTCAACCTGCCTACAACCATAGGAGGCAGAGCCAGGAGACTCTGAAGCTTGTGTGCCAGCTAGTTTGAAGTTCTCTTGCAGCCTGGCAGTTCCTTTGCAGTGGCAAGAAAGCCTGTGTCAAAGAAAGTGGAGATATGGTACAGTGGTTAAGGCACTTGCCTGCAAAGCCTATGGACCCAGGTTCGACTCCCCAGAACCCATGTAAGCTAGATGCTTGTGGTGGCACATGCTTTTGGAGTTTGTTTGCAGTAGCTAGAGGCTCTAGAGTGCCCATTCTCTCTGTCTCATAAATAAATAATTTTTTTTTTTTTTTTTTGGTTTTTCGAGGTAGGGTCTCACTCTAGCCCAGGCTGACCTGGAATTAACTATGTAGTCTCAGGGTGGCCTCGAACTCGTGGCAATCCTCCTACCTCTGCCTCCCAAGTGCTGGGATTAAAGGCGTGCGCCACCACGCCCGGCATAAATAAATAATTTTTTAGCAGTATTTTTTTCTTCATTTTTTATTTATTTGTTTGCAAGCAGAGAGAGAGAGATAGAAGAGAGGCAGACAGAGAATGAGCACGCCAGGGCCTCTAGCCACTGCAAATGAACTCCAGATGCATGTGCCCCTTGTGCATCTGGCTTATGTGGGTCCTGGAGAATTGAACCAGGATCCTTTGGCTTCACAGGCAAATGCCTTAACCACTAAGCCATTTCTCCAGCCCGTAAATAAATAATTTTTTTAAAGGGGAGCACAGACACCTTGACATTGTCCTCTGACCTCCATGCGCCATGCTATGGCATACACACCCCTCCCACACAAATAAATTATAATAATAATTTATATATTAAAATAGGTCCTCAGGAAAGCTTAGGAACCTTACCGATGAAATGTTAGTCTGTGTTACTCATGTTTTATATTTTCCTTCTTGGAAAAATAACCCAAAATAACCCATCTAGACTGTAGCCGCAATCTAGATACTTCCAAAGCCCTGCTTGGCATGAATAGTAATGAAAAATGGACAAGTGACATTGGTTGAGGCCTTCCACAATACATTTGTTCAAGTTCTTTCAAAGCAAGGCTTTTCTTTGAGCTGAGGAGACGACTCAGGGGTAAAAGTCACTTGCTTGTAAAACCTGACAGCCTGGGCTCAATTCCCCAGAACCCAAAAAGAGCTTGATGCACAAAATGGCACACACATCTGGAGTTCGTTTGCAGCAGCTAGAGGCCCTGGCACACCCATCTTGCTCTCTTTCTCTCTCTCACCATCTCACAAATAAATTTAGTACAAATTTTTAAAAAACAAAGCAAAAGAACAGTGCTCTCCTGTGTTGGTGTTAACGATCCCTTGCTTGGCCTTCCTCTTGGCTTTAATGGAACATGTGGGCTGTAGACATTTGTACCCTCTCTCCTCGATCCCTAATACCCACTCCAGGCTCCAGAGAGCTGCCAGCATTGCTGACTCAATTACTTCCCCATGTTCTCGAGGTGGAGACGTATTTCACCTTCCCCTTTCTGTCTCCTAGGAGCTCCACTATCCTTCTGGGTCCCACACTGGAAATTGGATGTTTCATTTCCACTTTACACATAGCTTCGTGAGTGTGTGTATGAGTGTGTGTGTGTGTGTGTGTGTGTGTGTGTAGTAGGGGTTCTGTCCATCTTCTGGATGTACAGAGGTATGCAGAAATGTTTCTTTTTTGTCTACAATTAAAGAAATTGTCAATAAAAAATTAAGTTAAAAAAATTAAAAAATAAAATCTTGGGGCTGGGAAAAAATAAATGTTTGTTTTGTCAGAAAATGATAAACCTCATGAATGTATTAGTTAGTGCTTGGTTTTTGGTAGAGAGGCTAGAACCCAGGGCCTCAAAACTAAGCAAGCACTCTAGACCCGAGCTACTGGAAATGCTTGTACTTGTGGGTTTTTTTTTTTTCTTAACAAAAATATCTATTTATTTATTTGTTTGTTTGTTTGTTTATTTATTTATTTATTTATTTATTTATTTATTTATGAGAGACAGAATGGGTGCTCCAGGGCCACCTCTTATCCCTGCATATGAACTCCAGACACATGCATTCATTTGTGCATCTAGATTTTATGTGGATGCTGGGGAACTGAACCTTGGGCCAGCAGGCCTTTAACCATTGCCCTGATTCTGTTTTTTTTTTTTTTAATTTTGATTCTGGTTCTCATTTAAATGTCTGCCATGGTCAAGAGAGATGAGTTATAACTACTTGAAAAGAAAGGATTCAGTGAAAGGGATAATTGGGAGGGGGAAGAGTGAGGGTGGTAGGAAGAGGGTTATATTGTTTATGGAAGTTTTTAATAAAAAAGTTTAAGAAAAGAGAGATGAAGCCAGGCGTGGTGGCTCACGCCTTTAATCCCAGCACTCGGGAGGCAGAGGTAGGAGGATCGCTGAGAGTTCGAGGCCACCCTGAGACTACATAGTTAATTCCAGGTCAGCCTGGAGGACCAGAGTGAGACCCTACCTTGCAAAACCAAAAAAAAAAAAAAAAAAAAAAAAAAAAAAAGAAAGAAAGAAAGAAAGAAAGAAAGAAAAGAGAGATGAGTTGTAGTACATGTTTCACTCTTTGCATGGCAGTCCCATTCTAAACGGGAATGGGGTGGCATCAGAAATCTTCACATGTGAGACGCTGACTAATGTGAAGTCCATGATCGTCAGTTTCAACTGCCTGGAGACTTTGCACTCCTGTGAGTTCCGGAACGTTGAACTTGGCCACATTGTGGTTCCTGTCCAGTCACTGTACCCTAAGTGCCCATTATCAGCCTCTCACCTCCTAATTCTGTCTTCCAGAGCAAAATTCCATGTTGTGTCAGCCTAAGGTGTTTTATTTTATTTATTTGAGAGAGAGAGAGAGAGAGAGAGAGAGAGAATGGGCATGCCAGGACCTTCAGCTACTGCTAATGAACTCCAGACGCATGTGCCACCTTGTATATATGGCTTTCATGGTTCCTGGGCAATTGAACCGGGATCCTTTGGCTTTGCAGGCAAATGCCTTAGTTGCTAAGCCATTCCTCCAGCCCCCAGTCTAAGGTTTTACTACTAGCTATGAGCATTCTTCTTTGCTCCAACCATCCAAACATGTCTGCATGTGTAGTTAAAGGCCTGGAGTGTTTCTAGGGAATAGTATAAAGGGCAAGTGGGTGACACGGTGAGGTATCAAGACAGTAATATGTATGCACTCTCTTTTGCTCTCATCTGAGACTTTCCTTTGTAGCATTATGCCAGATCTTTTGTTGTTGTTGTTTGAGGTAGCGTCTCACTCTAGCCCAGGCTGACCTGAAATTCACTATGTACTCTCAGAGTGGCCTTGAACTCACAGTAACCCCCCTACCTCTGCCTCCCAAGTGCTGAGATTAATGGTGTGTACCACCACACCCAGTGCCAGATCTTTTTGTGTGTGGAAGGGGTGAATGCATCTGGATCTGTTTGCGTGTGTGTGTGTGTGTGTGTGTGTGTGTGTGCATTCTCTCTCTGTGTACATGCTAGGTGTTGCAGTCAGCTCCACGTTGCCAGGACAAACATCCAACCAGACAGTTTATGGGAGGAACAGGTTTATTTCAGCTTACAAATCAGGGGAAGTTCCTTCAGTGGAGGAAGAAGCTGGCTCCCTGTCACAGATCCAAGCAGAGAGAGAGAGAGAGAGAGACCACCACCAGCCAGCACCACAAACCTGAATTGCTGGGCCTCAAACTGCCCTCTGCACACTTTTGGGCTGGAATCAGATCCATCCCAGTGACACGCCTCCTCCAACAGGCTGCTGCAGACTTAAGCAGGAAACTTAACCTTAATTAAAAATACCTGAGGGTCCTAAGCCAGAGTGAGACCCTACCTTGAAAAACCAAAAAAAAAAAAAAAAAAAAAAACCAACCTGTGGGGAAGCCCTTCGTGGTGGCGCACGCCTTTAATCCCAGCACTCGGGAGGCAGAGGTAGGAGGACTTCTGTGAGTTAGAGGCCACCTGAGACTATGTAGTGAATGTGAATTCCAGGTCAGCCTGGGCTAGAGTGAGACTCTACCTCAAAAAAAAATAAAAATAAAAATTTAAAAAAACATTAAAAAGACCCAAGGAGAGGCTGGAGAGATGGCTTAGTGGTTAAGACACTTTCCTGTGATGCCTAAGGACCCGTGTTTGACTCACCAGATCTTGCGAAAGCCAGACACACAAGGTGGTTCATGCATCTGGAGTTCGAGTACAGTGGCTGGGGGCCCTGGTGTGCCAATTCTCTCTCTCTCTCTCTCTCTCTCTCTCTCTGTGTCACACACACACACACACACACACACACTTGGAAACAGATCCAGATGCATACACCCCTTCCACACACAAAAAGATCTGGCACCAGACATGGTGGCACACACCATTAGAGGCCCAAACACACACATTCATATTCCCTCTCTCCCTCTCTTTCTCTCGCAAATAAATAAGTAAAATAGTTTTTTAAATTCCTGAGGCTATGGGGGACATGTATTCACATTCAAACTGCCACACTAAGTCTCATGCCACTGCAAAAGAATGCCTGTCTGGCTTTATGTGGGTGGTTGGGGAATTGAACCCAGGCTGGCAGGCTTGACAAGCAAGAGCCTTTAACCACTGAACCATCTCCCTAGTCCCTCCACCTTATTATTTATTTTAAAAATTATTTATTTATTTGCATGTGTGTGGATGGGGTACACCAGGACCTCTTGCCACTGCAAAGGAACTCCAGACGCATGTGCCATTGGTGCATCTGGCTTTACATGGGTACTAGGGAACCAAACCCAAGTTGTTAGGCTTTGCAAGCAAGAATATTTAACCATTGAGCCATCTCTCCAGCCCTTCTGCATTTATTCCTAAACACCAAATACAAAACAATAATCAAGTTCAAGATGTATATTTCAAGTCCATGACATACATATTTCTAAGAATATGTAGAGTTCAGTATTCATTTTAAGTGAAAGCAATGTGACAGATAGCAGATAAGAGAAATAGAACTTAGACCAGGAAAAAAAAAAAAAAACAATCAAAGTACTCCTGTAATTTTTCCCTCCTTCTACCTTGCTACGTTTTCTGTGATCTCTAAGCATACCGAAAGTTCAAGCACAGAATGGACTATAAAAAGAGAAGCCTAGAAAATTCCTTCTTTAAAAGAGATGCATTAAACCCGAGATCTTTTGCATAATAACTTTTAAAAAGAACACAGTGAGCTAGAAAACAAGTTGAAAGATACTAAGATAATGCTCTCTCAAAATACTGAAATATATTAAAACACAATGGCCCCTTTTCCTTATCCAGTCCACCTCTGCATAGCATCAACTGCTAGATTTTTCCATCGTTTTATTTAATAAAAGGTTTGAAAGCTAATCTTTAATGTTAGAGATGGAATAATGTGAGCTCCTCCCCATGGTCAACAGTACTGCCCAGAGTCTTCACATTCCTGTAAGCTCAGGAACAAGAAGAGGAGAGTGGGTTACTTGTAAGTCAAGAAAGGTTGTAGCATATTTACTGAAAGATATAGGAAATCTCTTGGGTACTTGATCTGATGGAGATTAAGGTAGTGTGTGGGATGTTTGTGTGTATGAAAATCTGAGCTGATTGTTACAACACAGGCACATTATTAAATGCAAGTTATACTCCAACAAAAAAGAAAATTAAAAATTAGTGAAGGGTTTCCTGACATTAGTTTATTAAGAAGTCCAAAAAGCGTTTGTAATTATTGTGGTACGACATCCTGACGGCTCAAATGAAATCTAAATTGATTGAAATTTCCGGATTTGGAAATGATTTTCCACATACCATAAGAACAAAATCAGTTGCTTGGCTAGGAGTCAAGAGGCCCTGACTTCATGCTAGTGATGAGGACACATATCTATAATTCCCAAGCACTTGGAAAGTTGAAGCAGGAGTATCATGAGTTCAAGACTAGCCTGGTCAAAAAAAAAAAAAAAAAGGGAGTGGGGTATATATCAGTGTTAGAGTTCTTTTCTAGCAGAGATCTAGCCCCAGTGGAAGAGGGAGTGGCGTGGGAGGAGAATATGAATGTGATGGAACTCAATTTTCTTATTTATAAGAAGGTCTCAGCTTTCAAATTATGAGGCTATAAATTTAAGGACGTTAAACTCATTGAATAAGTGTATCTGATAGTTATCTGTGCCCACTGGGTGAGGTGATTTTCTAAAAATAAGAAATATAAGCTGTGCATAGTGTGCCCATCTTTAATCCCAGCCCTTGGGAGGCGGAGTGTGGTAGTTTGAATGGATGTCCTCCTGATAGATTCAAGAGTTTTGTTCAAGCCTGTAACTTGGTGTCACTGTGGGTGGATCCTAGGTCAAGCCCTCAGGTGTTTGGGAGCGGATCTGGAATTTCCAGCCTGAGATGTGCAGAGTGCTTGAGCTCGGTCTGGGCTCCCTTCCTGGAGTATGCTTGCTTGTGCTGGCTGGTGGTTGCTTTCCTCTCTCTGCGTGGATCTGGTAAAGTGGGACAGTTTCTTCTGCCATTATGGAACTTCCCCTGCATCTGTAAGCTTCAAATAAATGGCATTCCTCCCATAAACTGTGTCCTGTCAGGAGGTTCATCCCAGCAACTGAAGCTGACTGAGACACAGAGGTAGGAGTTTGAAGCTAGCCTAAGATGACATAATGAATTCCAGGTCAGCCTGGGTTAGAGCAAGACCCTACCTCTAAAAATTAAAAAAAAAAAAATATAGATAAGGAAAACAATTCAAATAAGGTAGAACGATATTGTAATGGTGTGTATCTGAAATACCCTCCATGGGCTAATGTTTTGAGTACTTATTCTCAGCTGGTGGTACTATTTGGAGAGGTGGGAATTTTAGGATGTGGGCCTGGTGATAGAAGTAGTCCTCAAGCCTGGCGTGGTGGCGCACGCCTTTAATCCCAGCACTCGGGAGGCAGAGGTAGGAGGATTGCCGTGAGTTCGAGGCCACCCTGAGACTACATAGTGAATTCCAGGTCAGCCTGGACCAGAGTGAAACCCTACCTCAAAAAAAAAAAAAAAAAAAAAAAAAAAAAAAGAAGTAGTCCTCTAGGAGTGGGTCTTTGCAAGTTATACAGACCCCTGGTTCCTGCTCTGCTCCTCTTGTTCTTGGTTCTCCATGATGTGAATAGCTTCCATCATATGTTCCCATTGCCATAAACTTAGCTGCCTTCCCCACCATGGTGTGCTGAAACTTTCTAAGACCACGAGCACAAATCCGTCTTTCCTCTCTTGCATTGCTTCTGCCAGGCGTTGTGATCACCCCGCTGCAAAAGTAATATAGAAAATTGGTTCTAAAGCCATAGATTGTTAGTAGAAAATTTTTGGTGCCAGGGATGGGATGCCTTCCAGTGAGTTGTTGGCCAGGGAGGTCACTGATGACCCCTAAACATTACAGGCCATTGCCAAGGCTCTTGGTTTCTCACCAGGACTAGATGGTAAGACCCTATTGCTAAAGACTCCACATGATTGGGCTGCAAGGTCACTGAGAAATCTTGTTGGAGCTGAGCTGAGAGCCTCTTCCATGTAGAGCAGCTGACAGAAAGCTGGAGGGTTGGAGAGATGGCTTAGCGGTTAAGGCACTTTCCTGCAAAGCCAAAGGACCTTGGTTCGATTCTCCAGGAGCCACGTAAGCCAAATGCACAAGGGGAAGCATGCAATTTGGAATTTGTTTGCAGTGGCTGGAAGCCCTGGTGTGCCCATTCTCTCTCTCTCTCTCTGCCTCTTTCCCTCTCATAAATAAATAAAAATAAATAAACATCTTAAAAAAAGAAAGCTGAGCTGGGCACGGTGGTACATGCCTTTAATCACAGCACTTGGGAGGCAGAGGTAGGAGGATCGCCGAGAGTCCGAGGCCACCCTGAGACTACATAGTTAATTCCAGGTCAGCCTGGACCAGAGTGAGACCCTACCTTGAAAAAACGAAAGCTGGAAACATCTAAGCTGCATGCAGCAGCATGGGTGAGAGAGAAGTCATCAGTGGAAATAAACAACACTGGACACTGCAAGCATTAAGTCTGGCCAACCAAGCCAAATGAGCCAACAGATGCAATAGTGGCGTGTCTGTTGTGGAGGAAACCAACCTCTCTCTAATTGGACTGGAGGCCCACTCCACAGGAGGGAATACATGCTGGTATTGAAAAACCAATGATGAGGGAGATCATGAGCCCTAGTGGGTGTAACGCCTGCTGGTGTCTGCCTAAATGCATATATTATGCTCACCAAACTGCCCGGTAAACACTTCGCTTAATGTTCATATCCATATATTGATGCTACTCTCACTTTTGGTTAGAGAAGCTTCTCTTTTCAGATGGCAGTGACCTCTGGGATGACTAAAAAGGCACCATTGTGGTGAGAAGTGACAGAGGAGTGCTCAGCACTGAAACATCTCTATTACACCTTCCAAGACTCAGGGTCTATTGCAGAAGAGGCGGTGGAAAGACTGTAAGAGTAAAGGAAGGGCAGGACTGCTTACAATGCAATCTTCAAGGTACAAAAATGGCCTGGATACACATGACCTCACAGTGCCTGACACTACCTACACAAGACCATTATAATAGCAGGAAAAGGTGATAACATCAAAATAAAAGAGAGACTGATTGAGAGGGAGAGTGAATACGATGGAGAGTGGAGTTGCTAAGGGGAAAGAGGGGGTGGAGGGAATTACCATGGATTGTTATCTATAATTATGGAAGTTGTCAGTTGTTGCTCTGACTATATCTGACCCTGTGGTTCTTAAGCTTATGAAACTGGTTTATGGGAGAAATACGGAATCATTTGGAGACACTGGCTAGAGAAACCCTAACAGGCTATAAGCAGAGATTAAAGGGTGATTATGGTGGGAGTATGGAACATCAGGATGCCAGTAGAAATTCAGATAGTAAAGACCATGTTTCATGAGGTTTCAGATAGGAACAAGGTCTCTATTGAGAACTGAACTAGAGGCATTCATGTTACTTTCTGACAAAAACAAGTTTGTCTAGATTTTGCTCACATGCTGAAAACTTGAGTGAAGCTGAGTTTAAAAGTAATGGATTGCTGGGTGTGGTGGTGCATGCCTTTAATCCCAGTACTCGGGAAGCAGAGGTAGGAGGATTGCTGTGAGTTTGAGGCCACCCTGAGATTACAGAGTGAATTCCAGGTCAGCCTGGGCTAGAGTGAGACCCTACCTCAAAAAAAAACAAACCAAAAAACAAAAAAAACAAAAAACAAAAAAAACAAAAAACAGGAAAAAAAAGTAATGGACTAATTAACTTTGTAGAGGAAATATCAAAATAGCATAGCATTCAGGCTGTGGCATAGTTACTAATGGTCTCATTTAGCCAGGTATATAGATAGAACTGAGAGCAAAAAGCAGGGCCAAAAGATGTTAAAACCATTCAGTTTGTTCAGAAATGGAGGCAATTAAAGTTGTAGCAATGTAATTGTTTAAAAAATAAATTAGGAGCCGGGCATGGTGGTGCATGCCTTTAATCCGAGCACTCGGGAGACAGAGGTAGGAGGATTCCATGAGTTCAAGGCCATCCTGGGACTACAAAGTTAATTCCAGGTCAGCCTGGGCCAGAATGAGATCCTACCTTGGGAAAAAAAAAAATAGGGCTGGAGAGATGGCTTAGCAGTTAAGCACTTGCCTGTGAAGCCTAAGGACCCGGGTTTAAGGTGGCACATGCATCTGGAGTTCATTTGCAGTGGCTGGATGCCCTGGTGCACCCATTCGCTCTCTCTCTCTCTGCCTCTTCCTCTCTGTTGATCTCAAATAAATAAATAAAAATTAACAAAAAATAAATAAAAACCATAAACAAAATATAAGTAAATAAATATGCTTAAAAAAATAAATTAGGGGCTGGGTGTGGTGGTGTACACCTTTAATCCCAGCACTTGGGAGGCATAGGTAGGAGGATCACCATGAGTTTGAGGCCATCCTGAGACTGCATAGTGAATTCCAGGTCAGCCTGTCTCGAAAAACCAAAATAAATAAATAAATAAAAATGAAATAATTAATTAATTAATGTCTGAGTAGAGAGATGGCTTAGTGGTTAAGGTTCTTGCCTGTAAAGCTGAAGGACCAGAGTTCAATTCCCCAGTGCCTACATAAAACCAGATGTACAAGGTGGAGAATGCATCTGAGTTCATTTGCAGTAGCTAGAGGCCCTGGCATGCCCAATCTGCCTCTTTCTTTCTCTCTGTCTCTCTCTCCCTCTGTCTTTCTCTCTCTCTCACACACACACACATGCACACATACACTTCTTTAAGTAAATAAATAAAATGTCTTTGGTGCCAGGGATGGGATGCCTTCCAGTGAGTTGTTGGCCAGGGAGGTCACTGATGACCCCTAAACATTACAGGCCATTGCCAAGGCTCTTGGTTTCTCACCAGGACTAGATGGTAAGACCCTATTGCTAAAGACTCCACATGATTGGGCTGCAAGGTCACTGAGAAATCTTGTTGGAGCTGAGCTGAGAGCCTCTTCCATGTAGAGCAGCTGACAGAAAGCTGGAGGGTTGGAGAGATGGCTTAGCGGTTAAGGCACTTTCCTGCAAAGCCAAAGGACCTTGGTTCGATTCTCCAGGAGCCACGTAAGCCAAATGCACAAGGGGAAGCATGCAATTTAGAATTTCTTTGCAGTGGCTGGAAGCCCTGGTGTGCCCATTCTCTCTCTTTCTCTCTCTCTGCCTCTTTCCCTCTCATAAATACATTTTAAAAATAAACATTTAAAAAAAGAAAGCTGAGCTGGGCATGGTGGTACATGCCTTTAATCCCAGCACTTGGGAGGCAGAGGTAGGAGGATCGCCGAGAGTTCGAGGCCACCCTGAGACTACATAGTTAATTCCAGGTCATCCTGGACCAGAGTGAGACCCTACCTTGAAAAAAAGAAAGCTGGAAACATCTAAGCTGCATGCAGCAGCATGGGTGAGAGAGAAGTCATCAGTGGAAATAAACAACACTGGACACTGCAAGCATTAAGTCTGGCCAGCATTAAGTCTGGCCAGCCAAGCCAAATGAGCCAACAGGTGCAATAATGGTGTGTCTGTTGTGGAGGAAACCAACCTCTCTCTAATTGGACTGGAGGCCCACTCCACAGGAGGGAACACATGCTGGTATTGAAAAACCAATGATGAGGGAGATCATGAGCCCTAGCGGGTATAATGCCTGCTGGTGTCTGGCTAAATACATATATTATGCTCACCAAACTGCCCGGTAAACACTTCTCTTAATGTTCATATCCATATATTGATGCTACTCTCACTTTTGGTTAGAGAAGCTTCTCTTTTCAGATGGCAGTGACCTCTGGGATGACTAAAAAGGCACCATTGTGGTGAGAAGTGACAGAGGAGTGCTCAGCACTGAAACATCTCTATCACACCTTCCAAGACTCAGGATCCATTGCAGAAGAGGCGGTGGAAAGACTGTAAGAGTAAAGGAAGGGCAGGACTGCTTACAATGCAATCTTCAAGATACAAAATGGCCTGGATACACATGACCTCACAGTGCCTGACACTACCTACACAAGACCATTATAATAGCAGGAAAAGATGATAACATCAAAATAAAAGAGAGACTGATTGAGAGGGAGAGTGAGTACAATGGAGAGTGGAGTTGCGAAGGGGAAAGAGGGGGTGGAGGGAATTACCATGGATTTTTATCTATAATCATGGAAGTTGTCAGTTGTTGCTCTGACTATATCTGACCCTGTGGTTCTTAAGCTTATGAAACTGGTTTATGGGAGAAATATGGAATCATTTGGAGACACTGGCTAGAGAAACCCTAACAGGCTATAAACAGAGATTAAAGGGTGATTATGGTGGGAGTATGGAACATCAGGATGCCAGTAGAAATTCAGATAGTAAAGACCATGTTTCATGAGGTTTCAGATAGGAACAAGGTCTCTATTGAGAACTGAACTAGAGGCATTCATGTTACTTTCTGACAAAAACAAGTTTGTCTAGATTTTGCTCACATACTGAAAACTTGAGTGAAGCTGAGTTTAAAAGTAATGGATTGCTGGGTGTGGTGGTGCATGCCTTTAATCCCAGTACTCGGGAAGCAGAGGTAGGAGGATTGCTGTGAGTTTGAGGCCACCCTGAGATTACAGAGTGAATTCCAGGTCAGCCTGGGCTAGAGTGAGACCCTACCTCAAAAAACAAACAAACAAAAAAAAACAGGAAAAAAAAAAGTAATGGACTAATTAACTTTGTAGAGGAAATGTCAAAATAGCATAGCATTCAGGCTGTGCCATAGTTACTAATGGTCTCATTTAGCCAGGTATATAGATAGAACTGAGAGCAAAAAGCAGGGCCAAAAGATGTAAAAACCATTCAGTTTGTTCAGAAATGGAGGCAATTAAAGTTGTAGCAATGTAATTGTTTAAAAAATAAATTAGGAGCCGGGCATGGTGGTGCATGCCTTTAATCCCAGCACTCGGGAGACAGAGGTAGGAGGATCTCCATGAATTCAAGGCCATCCTGGGACTACAAATTTAATTCCAGGTCAGCCTGGGCCAGAATGAGATCCTACCTTGGGAAAAAAAAATTAGGGCTGGAGAGATGGCTTAGCAGTTAAGCACTTGCCTATGAAGCCTAAAGACCCAGGTTCAAGATGGCACATGCATCTGGAGTTCATTTGCAGTGGCTGGATGCCCTGGTGCGCCCATTCGCTCGCTCTCTGCCTCTTCCTCTCTGTTGCTCTCAAATAAATAAATAAAAATTAACAAAAAATAAATAAAAACCATAAACAAAATATAAGTAAATAAATATGCTTAAAAAAATAAATTAGGGGCTGGGTGTGGTGGTGTACACCTTTAATCCCAGCACTTGGGAGGCATAGGTAGGAGGATCACCATGAGTTTGAGGCCATCCTGAGACTGCATAGTGAATTCCAGGTCAGCCTGTCTCGAAAAACCAAAATAAATAAATAAATAAAAATGAAATAATTAATTAATTAATGTCTGAGTAGAGAGATGGCTTAGTGGTTAAGGTTCTTGCCTGTAAAGCTGAAGGACCAGAGTTCAATTCCCCAGTGCCTACATAAAACCAGATGTACAAGGTGGAGAATGCATCTGGAGTTCATTTGCAGTAGCTAGAGGCCCTGGCATGCCCAATCTGCCTCTTTCTTTCTCTCTGTCTCTCTCTCCCTCTGTCTTTCTCTCTCTCTCACACACACACACATGCACACATACACTTCTTTAAGTAAATAAATAAAATGTCTTTTAAAATGAATGTCATTAAGCTGGGCGTGGTGGCGCACGTCTTTAATCCCAGTATTTAGGAGGCAGAGGTAGAAGGATCACCATGAGGTCGAGGCCACCCCAAGACTAGTGAATTCCAGGTCAGCCTAGGCTAGAGTGAGACCCTACCTAAAAGAAAAATTAATGTCATTAAAGAAAAGTCAAGAACTTTGCCTTCAATAATAGGAAGGTGCCTTGAAGACATTTGAGGTTTGATTACACACTCCCATCTGCATGAACTGAGGTACTCTGCCATCTCTTCCCACCATGATGGTCAGAAAATGTCCTCACAGTGTTTGAACACTTGGGCTCCAGTTTGGTGGTAACAGGTTTTGGAAATTGTGGATTCTTTAGGTGGGGCAGGGGCTTTCTGGAAGAAGTGGGATGCTTGGAGGAGACTCTTGAAGACTATAATTTGACCTCATATCCAGCCTGAACTCTGCTTCCTGATCCCTGGCAGTCCCAGCTGTCATGCCTTTCCTGCCATTACAGACTATATCCCTTTACATATGTGAGCCAAAATAAGCCTCTCTCCCTTAAAGTTGTTTGAGCACAGCAATGAGAAAAGTTAATACAACCCTGAACACGTGAATTAAAATAAATCTTCCCTCTCTTAACTCGTTTCTGTCAGGCATTGAGGTCATAGTGACATAAAAATTACCAACGCAGATACCCAATGACGTCACCCTTTCCATTATCTTCTGGTCCCTTTTCTTAAATATAATTAGCATAAACAGACATTCATCTATCAAGGCATTTTTATGGAAATGTATATACTTTAAAAGGTTTCACAAATTATGTCATGTGAAAACTATTTTGTTTTGTTGCATATATATGGTAGATATCTTTCCTATGAAATGGACAAATTTATCTCCTTTTTTATTTTTTGATTTTTCGAGGTAGGATCCCACTCTAGCCCCAGGAATCCTCCTACCTCTGCCTCCCAAGTGCTGGGATTAAATATGTGTGCCACCACGCCCGGCACCAAATTTATCTCACTTTTAAAAAATAAGGTCCACAGTATTTCATTATACACCACAATTTATTTCACTGATCTCCAACTAAGGATGTTTGGAGTTATTTTCAGAATTTCAGTATAATTAATGCTGCAACGAACATCTCCCTGAATATAACTGGGTGTACTTTTACAATTATATTCCATATGTAAATCCTCAGGACTGAATCAAATAAAACATGCATTTTAAATTTTAGTGAAATTTGTTTAACTACCCTAACAAAAGGCTTACCAATTTATAATTCAGCTAACCGTGTATTTCCTTCCTATTTATCTCCTCTATTGCAATGCTAGGCTTAATCAACCTTTTACATTTTTTTCTATCAGTTACAGATAAAACTATGGTGAGGGTTAGATCTTAATTTGCATTTCTCTGATGATTAGGGATGTTGAACATTTTCTTAAATGTGTGTTTGCTATTTGTATTTCTTCCTCTGAGAACTCCCTGTGCAGTTCTCTGCTCCATTTTGTGAGTGGGTTGTTTGATGATTTATTGCTTAGGCTTTGGAGTTCTTTGTAGATTCTAGAAATTAGGCATCTGTCAGTTGTATAGCTGGTGAAAATTTTCTCCCATTCTGTGGGTAATCTGCGGGCTTTGGTTATAGTATATTTGTCAGTGAAAAAGCTTTTCAGCTTCATGAGATCCCAATGGTTGATTGATTGTTTAATTTCCTGAGCTGCTGGGGTTTTGTTCAAGAAGTCTACCCACTCCTATGTCCCACTCCTATTTTTTCTTCCAGTAGTAACAGAGTTTCTGGTTTTATATTAAGGTTTTTGATCCATCTGGGCTTGATTTTTGTGCATGGTGAGATGTGTGGATCAAGTTTCATTTTCCTACATATGGTTGTCCAGTTTGTCCAGCACCATTTGTTGAAGATGCTGTCTTTTTCCATTCTGCATTGGTAGGGCCTTTGTCAAATATCAAGTAGCTGATCAAAATGAAATGATACACAATTGTCACAGTAAACCCTCCTTGCTGGAGCAAAACACCCGACCAGAAGCAGCTCATGGAATGAAAGGGTTTATTTTAGGCTTGTAGTTTCAAGGAGACGTTTCCTCATGGCAGGGAAAGCATGGCAGGAGCAGGCAGCCCAGTGTCACACCTTGTCACATTGTCTGAGAGGAACTAGTGAGCACTGGGAAGGGAGGCTGGATTACAAAATCCCAAGCCCCGCCCCCTCCCATAGTGACTCACCTCCTCCAGAAAAGGTCCTCTTCCCAGGGCTCCACAGGCTGGGGATCAAGTATGAGGCTTAATCACAAAACACATGAGGCTATGGCAGGGTGGGGGGGACAGTTCACATTCAAACCACCACAAAGATTAACCGTCTTCATGTATTTCCTTGTATTTGGCCTGACAGAGGGTTTCTTTTCATCCTGAACTATTTAGTGTTTCACATTGATCTGTTTTTTTTTTTTTTTTTTATTCCCTGAGAGCTTGGAAATTTAATGATTAGCCAGTGTTGCTTCTTCAACCAGAGTATCAAGATCACATTTGCTTCATGTTTTAGTACCACATCTGTTTTTATAAAATATGCTCTAGTGAGCACGTCTTCTGTGATTTAACCAATACTGATGAGAACACAATGCCCACTGCACTGACTGCGTTGTGTCTTGTGACATGAGAGGGTCCCTGAGCTATGCTTCACAGAATGTGAACCGTTTTCTTGGACCATCTCCTGGTAGGTTTTTCTCTCTGATCTGGTAGGATCCATCCTAACAGCTACCTGCTTTTCCTTGGAGAAGGGTGGAGTACAACACCCTTTTAAAAAAGTTCTTTCATTATTTTTAAAATATTTTTATTTATTTATTTGAGAGAGGGAAAGAGGCAGAGAGAGAGAGAGAATGGGTGTACCAGGACTTCCAGCTACTGCAAACAAACTCCAGATGCATGTGCCACCTTGTGCATCTGGCTTACATGGGTCCTGGGGAATTGAACCCAGGTCCTGTGGCTTTGCAGGCAAGTGCCTTAACCGCTAAGCCATCTCTCCAGCCCTCTTTTTTTTTTTAATTGACAGTTTCCATACTTACAGAGAATAAACCATGATAATTTCCTCCCCTCTCCCACTTTCCCCTTCACAACTCTGCTCTCCATCATACCCCTCCCTCTCTCCATTATTTTGATGTCATCATCTTTTCCTCCTACTGTGAGGATCTTGTGAAGGTAGTGCTAGGCACTATGAGGTCATAGATATTGAGGCCAATTTCTGTCTGGAAAAGTGCATTGTAAGCAGTCCTACCCTTCCTTTGGCTCTTACATTCTTTCTGCCACCTCTTCCACAATGGACCCTGATCCTTGGGAGGTGTGACAGAGATATTTTGGTGCTGAACACTCCTCTGTCACTTCTCAGCACTATGGTGCCTTTTGGGTCATCCAGTGGTCACTACCATCTGAAAAAGAAGCTTCTCTAACCAAAAGTGAGAGTAGGCTGGGCATGGTGGTGCATACCTTTAATCCCAGCACTTGGGAGGCAGAGGTAGGAGGATGGCTATGAGTTTGAGGCCACCCTGAGATGACATAGTGAATTCCAGGTCAGCCTGAGCTAGAGTGAGACCCGACCTTGGTGGGTGGGGGGAGTGAGAGTAGCATTAACATATGAGTATGAACATTAAGTAAAGTGCTTACAGGGTAGTTTGGTGAGCATATTATATGCATTTAGCCCAACAAGAGCAGGTGTTACACTCTTAAGGCTCATGACCACCATAGGCTTTTGATTAGGTTTTCAGTACCTGGCATGTATTACCTCCCATACAGTGGGCTTCCAGTCCAGTGAGAGAGCAGTTGGTTTCCCCTAGAACAGACATGCCACTATTATACCTGTTGGCTCATTTGACCTGTCTGGTCAGACTCGAGACTTGCCATGTCCTCTGTTTTCATCACTGATGGCTTCTGTCTCCCATAAAGCTGCATGCAGCTTTTTCCAACTGTCTGTCAGCTCTTCTACAGGAGAAGGTTTTCAGCTCAGCCCCAGTTTGATTTCTCAGTGACCTTGGAGCCCAGGCATGTGGAGTCTTCAGTAATACGGTCTTACCATCTATTCCTGGTGGGAAACCAAGAGCCTTGGTGTTGTAGCCAGGTTCACATTTCTGGCAGAAATCACCCAACCAAGAGCAGCTTGTGGGGGAAAAAAGTTTATTTTGGCTTACAGCCTAGAGAGGAAGCTCCACAATGGCAGGGGACAATGATAAGCAGAGAGTGGACATCACCTCCTGGCCAACATCAGGTGAACAACAGGAACAAGAGAGTGTGCCAAACACTGCCAAGGGGACACTGGCTATAATAGCCATAAACCCACCCCCAACAATACACTGCTTCCAGGAGGCATTAATTCCCAAATCTCTATCAGCTATAAACCTAGCGTTTATAGCTAAGTTTATGGGGGACACCTGAATCAAACCACCACACTTGACAATAGCCTGTAATGTTTTAGGGGCATCAGGGGCCTCCCTGACCAACAGCTCACTAGAAGGTATCCCATCCCAGGTACTGAAAATTTTCTAGTAAGTCTATAGCTTCTGGGCAACGCTTTTTCTTGATACTGCTTCATGGGCTAGAGAGATGGCTTAGTGGTTAAGGTGCTTTCCTGCAAAACCAAAGGACCAAGGTTCAATTCCCCAGTACCCAAATAAGCCAGATGCACAAGGTGGTGCATGTATCTGGAGTTCGTTTGTGCCTCCCCCTCCCTCTTTCTCAAATAAATAAAAATAAAATAAAATAAATGTAACTTGATACTGCTTCAGGCAGAAACACCATGGTTGAATATATTCAAGGTCCTTTTAAAAATTTTATATTTAGCCGGGCGTAGTGGTGCACGCCTTTAATCCCAGCACTCGGGAGGCAGAGGTAGGAGGATCGCCGAGAGTTCGAGGCCACCCTGAGACTACATAGTGAATTCCAGGTCAGCCTGACCAGAGTGAGACCCTACCTCGAAAAACCAAAAAAAAAAAAAAATTATATTTATTTATTTATTTATTTATTCATTTGAGAGCGACAGACAGAGAAAGAGGCAGAAACAGAGAAAGTAGGGGAGGGAGAGAATGGGTGCACTACAAATGAACTCCAGATGTGTGCCCCCTTGTGCATCTGGCTTATGTGAGTCCTGGGGAATTGAGCCTCGAACTGGGGTCCTTAGGCTTCACAAGCAAGCTCTTAACTGCTAAGCCATCTCTCCAGCCCCAACTAGGTCTTTTTTTCATCTGGCTTCCTAGAGCACCATGTGCATGTCTGGTAGGAAGACCTGTTATAGGAAGGAAGGTGATGGACACAGTAAGTGGTCAATTAAAAAATCCTTTCATTGGGCCACATCTAAAATACAGTGTCAAACTTGTAAACATTTGGTGTTTTTTTGAAAATGATCAGAGGCTGGGGATGTAGCTCAGTTGGTAGAGTGCTTGCCTGGCATGCACAAAGCCCTGGGGTCTATCCCCAGCACTGCTAAGCCAGGGAAAGTGGCATATGCTGCAATTCTACCACTGGAAAGGTGAAAAGAGGAGGATCAGAATTCAAGGTCATTCTTGGCTATATATGTAGTTCAAAACCAGCCAGAGCTACATGAAACCTGTCCCAAAATTTTTTTTTGTTATTTTATTTTATTTATTTATTTGAGAGAGAGAGAGAGAGAGAGAGAGACGCACAAGGGCATCTAGCCACTGCAAATGAACTCCAGATGCATGTGCCCCTTGTGCATCTGGCTTACGTGGTCTTGGAGAATTGAACCAGGATCCTTTGGCTTGGCAGGCAAATACCTTAACTGCTAAGCCATCTCTCCAGCCCCTCAATTCTTTTTTTAAAGATCATACACAGCTTACTTTCACAACAAGAAAATGCTGATGATCACTAGAAGATTTTACAACTTTCCTCTGAGCCACAAACATCAGAATCTTTTGGCCATGAACAAATCTCCACAATTTGCTTCTAAATATTATTTATTGCTTAAGTACTCTAATAATAACCTAGGGTTGGGCTGGAGAGATGGCTTAGCAGTTAAGGTGTTTTCCTGCAAAGCCAAAGGACCCAGGTTTGATTCTCCAGGACCCACATAAGCCAGATGCACAAGGGGCACTTGCATCTGGAGTTTATTTGTAGTGGCTAGATGCCCTGGGGCATGCCCATTCTCTCTGTCTCTCTTCTATCTCTATCTGTCTCTGCTTGCAAATATATTAAAAAAAATAAAAATAACCTGGGGTCTATTTGCTACCAACATGGTATTTATTTTTGTAGAGATACACAGAGAGAGACAGAGAGAGAGGGAGAGGAAGACAGATAGAGAATGGATGCACCAGCAGCCTCTCAGCAGCTGCAAATGAAATCCAGATGCATGTGCCCTCTTGTGGGCAAGTGCAGCATTGCGTCCTTGCTTCACTTTGCATCTGGCTAAACGTGGGACCTGGAGATTGGAACCGGGTTCTCAGGCTTAGCAGGCAGGCGCCTTGACCGCTAAGCCATCTCTCCAGCCCTGTTTGTTTGTTTTTGAAGGTAAGGTCTCTCTCTAGCTCAGGCTGACCTGGCATCCACTCTGTAGCCTCAGGCTGGCTTCAAACTCACAGACACCCTCCCTCCTATCTCTACCTTCTGAGTGCTGGGATTAAAGGCATGTGTGACCAAGCCCGGTTCAGACATGGAATTTTAAACAATCACAGCAAAACCCAGAAAAGAAGAAACAAGAACAGAAGAGGCAGGAGAGGAAGACTAGAAGGAAACAAAAGGAGGCTGGGGATGTAGCCCAGTGGTAGTGTGTGGCTAACGTGTGTGAGGCCCTGGATTCAATCCCATTAACATACACAGGAGATAGGGAGGGAGGGAGAAAGAGAAAGAGAAAGACAGAGAGAGAGAGAGAGGAAGTGGCTGATTGGTAGAGCACATGAATAGCATATGCAAGCCCCTGGTTCAATCTCTATTACCCCAAACAAAAATCAACAATGAAAAAAAGTTTAGTCAGGTCAGATTGAAGACTACAGAGCCAGACAGGGGATAGTGGGAGATGGGTAGAATTGCATGAATTTTCAATTCATGTTGGTCCAGCCTAATTTATTTCATCATTACATAAGATTGCATGTATGTATGTATGTATGTACATATATATGTATGAATGATATATGTATGTGTGTTTTGAGACAAGATCTTACCATATAGCCCAAGCTGCCTGGAAACACTCTGTTGAGCCCAGGCTGTCCTCAAACACATAACTCTTCTGCCTCGGCTATGTGCTCTGACTTATAGATATATCACCACACTGGGCTGTATGTGTCAGTTAAGATATCTATAAAGGCCAGGCATAGTGGTATACACCTTTAACCCCAACGCACACGAAGCAAAGGTAGGAGGATCACTGAGAATCTGAAGCCAGTCTGGGACTACAGAGTGAGTTCCAGGTTGGCCTGGGCTGGAGTGAGACCCTACCTCCAAAAATAAATAAATAAATAAATAAATAAATAAATAAATAAATAAATAAATAAATTTAAAAAAACAAAATAAATAAATAAAACAAAAAGATATCTAACAAAACTCAGAAAAATCTCAGACTTGAATTTAAAAAAATAAAAAAGGCAACCACCAAAAAGACAGAATTTTGGGGCTGGAGAGATGGCTCATCAGTTAAGGTACTTGCAAAGCCTGATGGCCTGAGTCCCCAGTACCCATGTCAAGCCAGATGTACAAAGTAGCACATGCATCTGGAGGTCATCTGCTGTGGCAAAATGTCCTGGCACTTCCATTCTCTCCCTCTGTGTGTCTCTGTCTCTCTCAATCTCTCTCTCTCAAGTAAATAAACTATATATATATATATATATTTTTTTTTTTTAAATTTTTTTTTTTTTAGGTAGGGTCTCACTCTGGCTCAGGCTGACTTGGAATTCACTATGTAGTCTCAGGGTGGCCTCAGACTCTCGGTGATCCTCCTACCTCTGCCTCCCGAGTGCAAATATTTCAAAAAAAAGAGAGATTGAGAGAGAGAGAGAGAGACAATTCTTATAATTATCCATCCCAGCTGGGCGCGGTGGCATTTACTTGTAATACCGTCACCTGGAGTAGCAGAAGCAAGAGGACTGAGAGTTCAAGGCCAGCCTAGCTACATGGTGAGACCCTGCTCAAAAAAACCAAACCAGCCAGGTATGGTAGCTCATCCCTATAATCCCAGCCCTGGGGAGGCTGAAGTAGGAAAACTGCTGTGAGTTCAAGGCCATCTTGGGCCTAGAATGAGTTCCAAGGCAGTTTGTGCTAGAGTGAGACCCTGCTTCAAAAAACAGGCTAAGGAGCCGGGCGTGGTGGCACACACCTTTAATCCCATCACTTGGGAGGCAGAGGTAGGAGGATCGCCGAGAGTTCAAGGCCACCCTGAGACTACATAGTTAATTCCAGGACAGCCTGGACCAGAGTGAGACTCTACCTCGAAAAAAAAAAAAAAAAAAAAAAAAAAAAAAACAGGCTAAGGGGCTAGAGAGATGGCTTAGTGGTTGCCTGCCTGCCAAGCCTATGAATGCCTGTTCAATCTCCAAGTCCCACGTTCAGCCAGATGCAAAAGTGACACAAAGGTGTAATGCCGCACTTTCCCACAAGGGGGCGCACACATCTGCCGTTTGTTCACAGCTGCTGAGAGGCCGCTGATATGCCCATTCTCTGTGTGTGTGTGTCTCTCTCTCAAACAATAATTTTTAAAAACAGGCTAGAGAGATGGCTCAGTGGTTAAAGGCACTTGCTTGCAAAGCCTGCTGGCCTGGGTTTGATTCCCCAGCTACCCACATAAAGCTGGACACACAAAAAAAGTGGCACATGCATCTGGAGTTTGTTTTCAGTGGCAAGAGGGCCTGATGTATGCGTGCACACACATATACACCGTGCAAATCAATAAAAGTAGTTACAAACAAAACAACAAACAAATATGAAATCCAAACCAGGGCTAGAAAGATGGCTTAGTGGTTAAAGCACTGGCCTATGAAATCTAAGGACCCAGGTTCAATTCTTCAATACCCACGTAAGCCAGATGCACAAATGGTGCAATAGCACATACATCTGGTATTTGTTTGCAGTGGCTGGAAGCCCTGGTGTGCCCATTCACTCTATCTGTCAGCCTCTCCCTCTCTATCTCTATCTCTTTGTCTCTCTCCCACACTTCAAAAATAAATAAATAATATTTTTTAAAAAAGAAAGAAATCCAAACCAAACACAGAGTAGAGCTGTTATCCCAGAATTCTATATCCAGATATCAGAGAAAACATTCTTCAAGAAAGAAGGTGAAATCAAAATACAATACTCCAGGGGAGAAAAAAAAAGTAATTTTGTTAATATCAGAAGTTCTCTAAACAGAAAAGAAATTACATTTTAATATTTTTATTTGTTTATTTATTTATTTGCAAACAGAGAGCAATAGAGAGAAGAGAAACAGACAGACAGAATAGGCCTGCCAGGGCCTCCAGCTGGTGCAAACAAACTCCAGATGCCATGGGCCACTTTGGGCATCTGACTTTACATGGGTACTGGGAAGTCAAATCCGGATCATTGGGCTTTGCAGATAAATGCCTTAACCACTAAGCAATCTCTCTATCCCTAAGAAATCATATTTAAAAATTAAAAAAAAACTTGGGAGGCAAAGGTAGGAGGATTGCCATGAGTTCAAGGCCACCCAGAGACTACAAAGTGAATTTCAGGTCAGGCTGAGCTAGAGTGAGACCCTATCTCGAAAAACAAAACAAAACTAAGCAACAACAACAACAGCAACAACAACAACAAAAGAAAACTTGGAGCCAGGAGTGGTGGCGCACGACTTTAATCCTAGCACTCAGGAGGCAGAGGTAGGAGGATTGAAGTAAGTTTAAAGCCACTCTGAGACTACGTAGTGAATTCTAGGTCAGCCTGGGCTAGAATGAGACCCTACCTTGAAAAAAAGAAAGAAAGAAAGAAAGAAAGAAAGAAAGAAAGAAAGAAAGAAAGAAAGAAAGAAAGAGAGAGGGAGGGAAGAAGGAAGGAAGGAAGGAAGGAAGGAAGGAAGGAAGGAAGGAAGGAAGGAAGGAAGGAAGGAAGGAAGGAAACTTGGGACTGGAAAGATGACTCAGCAGTTAAAGACACTTGCAAAGCCTGATGGTTCAGGTTTGATTTCCTGGTACTCACATAAAGCCAGATACACAAAATGGAACATGCGTCTGTAGATTGTTTATAGGGACAAGAGGCTTGGCATCCCTGTACTCTCTCTCTCTCTCTCTTTCTGTCTCTCTCTGAGAAATAAAGTATTTTTAAAAGGGAAAATTGAGAAAGAAATCTTAAAGAGCATTAGAAATCACACAAGAGCAATGGAAAGCGTAAAGATGTCTAAATATAATATAGTTTCTTTTTCTTTTGCATCTTCAAAGTAACGGGATGGTTGAAACCAAACTTATATGCATCATCAGTTCTCAGAGGACCTTTCTGCTGATCTAGGCGTCTCCCGGGCCTAGTCCTTGGGCATTCCTTGAAGGTGGTGTTCCCCTAAACACCATCTTTATTTCTGACTCAACCCAAGAAACCAAGATGGGATCCTGCCCCAAGACTGGTGGATGTGTGGCTTCTCTGGGCTTGCTGAAGGGGCAAAAAGAACAGCAAGGTGCAATCGAATAGACTGAAGTACAAAATGAAATAACTTAATAAACAAACCAGTGGGGAGTCGTTGCAGGTTGATTAGCTCAGAGCCTTCACTATCTAATTGTCTCTGGAAATAGCATCACAAGCATACCCTGAGATGTGCTTTTGTAATCTCCTAGGCATGAGTTAATCCAATCAAGTTGAAAATCAAAATTAACCATCACAGGTGGGGAAAAATCAGATTTTGAGGTGCCCATGATGCATATACATCTACATGTAGCTCTCCAGGAAACATTTGCATGTACCATTTATAAAGCCTCCAGAAAAAGTGGAGGGTAAAGACAGACCATCATCTTATAGCCATAGGCATGAATAGTTCTACCCAGAAGTAGGACTAGTCCTTCTTCCAAGACTTGTCTAAACCACCTCCTCCATGAAGACCCTACTGGTCCTGGTTTTCAATACCAGCTATCTACTCCCCAGTAAATCTGTAGTTGTTTGAAAATAGCTTTTCTCAGAGGTAGGAAGATCACTGTGAGTTTGAGGCCAGCCTGAGACTATATAGTGAATTCCAGGTCATCTTAGGCTAGAGTGAGACCCTACCTCAAAAAAAGAAAGAAAGAAAGAAAGAAAGAAAGAAAGAAAGAAAGAAAGAAAGAAAAGAAAAGGAAAGAAAAAGGGAAATAGCCTTTCTCAGGCTGGAAAGATGGCTCAGGAGTTGAGGTGCTTGTTTGCAAAGCCTGATGGCCTGGATTCAATTCCCCAGTACTCATCCATGTAAAGCCAGATGCTTGCCCATTCTCTCTTTTTCTCTGCTTGCAAGTAAATAAAGAAAAGAAAAAGAAAAAATAGCTTTTTATAGGTCTTTCCACACTGCCTGGAAATTGCTTATCCATATGTCTGTCTTCCCCAGAAAATTGTAAGGCAATTCAAATTAGGATTAGAATTTAATAATGTCTTTAATGGACCCTGAGAATAAGTGAACACAAAAATAGATGAACAAATGAGAAAATGAAAATGAATCACATATCAGGCAAACATAAATCTATTAGGTACTGTAAAATTACTATGAATTAGTTACTAATATCTTATTAAACAAAGGTATTTCTTTTTCTTTTTATTTATTTACTTGACACAGACAGAGGGAGAGAGAGATTATGTAGGTCCTCTTCCAGCTACAAATGAGCTCCAGACATAAGTGCTACGTAGTGCATCTAGCTTTATGTGAGTACTGGGAAACTGAACCTGGGCTGACAGGCTTTACAAGAGAGCACCTTAACCATGGAGCCATCTTCCCAGCCACCAAGGGGATTTCTTGCTACGTCTAAACTTGAACATAATTCAGTACATGATATAGACCTGAAAGGAATGTGGTATATAAATATATATTTTCACATTTTGTCTAGGCTTACTCCTTTCCAAAGACTTTTTTTCTTTTTGTTTATTTATTTTTCTTCATTTTTACATATATAGAGAGGCAGATAGGAAGAGAGAATGGGCATGCCAGGGCCTTCAACTGCTGCAAATGAACTCCAAATGCATGTGGCCCTTGTACATCTGGCTTACATGAAGTCCTGGGGAATTGAACCTGGGTCCTTTGGCTTTGCAGGCCAAGACTATTTCTATTTAAATACCAGATACAAGATAAACTTATCATGTATCTGGTATTGAAATCGGGAAAGATTTTCTAGATGTCTTTCAGAAACAAAGTGACTATTCCATTATGACCGCATAATGGCTCTTGCTACCTCCACAATGACCTCCACAAGAATGAGCTCATCTACAGTTGATATGAATGATGTCATCAAGATAAAAGAGGATCTTGCTGGAAAGAAGGAGGAGTCCAGCAAAGGAGAATGGGCAAAATGGGGTCAAAAGAAGGCATTGGGAGAGGATTACGATCAAATTACATTATCTTCATGTTTGTAAATTGTCAGAAGATCTTATAGATTAAAGAATGTGGCTTTGGCCTTTGGAGCTGATTTTCAAGAGGAATGTGGAAGGATTTGAAATCTTGGCCTAAGACATGCCTTGCAGTGCTGTAAGTACAGCTTAATGGACTATTCTGGTCAGAGCTGAAAGACCTGAATGCAGTAAGAACTATGAACTGTGAGGTTTGGCTTATGAGGGTGAGAAAGAGCTTTACTTGGACTGGGCTAGCAGTTTGTGTGAGAAGCGCCCTGTCCTGAGAAGATGTGCAGGGTTGCTTTTTGCGTAAAAATGAACTGGTGTGAGCAGAGGGATAAGGCACAGAAAAAAAAATGAAATCTTTGGGTGAACTCTGCCCATTCAGCTGCAATTGAGAGATTACAACCTTTGAGATTGGGCCAGCTAACCTGCACTGGGGCAACAGGAAGAATGCAGACTCTTTTGAAGGGGCCTGAATGCTGAAGGAGTGTCCTGTTCTTCAAAGTCTGATTTATTCCCCTGGATTAACAAATTGGCACCCTACCTGGTATTATGGAGTATAACAAATGCAGGAAAGAGAGGGTCATTGAGTTTTTTTTGGTCTTGTGTTTTGAAATGGCCATGGGCAGTGTGAAGCAGGTTTGCTGGATGCCTGCATGGAGATCCCATGGGGCCATGAGGATGGACCGTGGGTTGCAGTGCAGTGGAGACCCAGTGGAGATGCCGGGATTATGAGATGGCTGCCAAGGAGAGCTGCCGGCCCTGGATGAAGTTTTCCAGGACTGTGAGTAGCCTAGCTGGAGGGGCGGAATTGGAACCCAGAGACTTGTTGCTGCTCAGAAGTATCGGACTTGGAGATTTGTCACTGACTAGTTGTTGGATTGGAATTACAGAGTTTGACGTTTGCCCTGGTTGTTTAAAAATCTTGTATTGGTTAAGTATTTCTTTGTTTTGCCCAATGCCATCCTTTGCAGTGTGAATGTTTTATTCTGTGCCATTATGGGTTTTTTGGGGATATTTTTGGTATTATGGCTCAGTTAAAAGACCTTGGATTATGGGGATGTATGAACATCATTGGAATTGATAAAAACTATGGGGACTTTTTTGCATTTTACAATGCATGGTTATCAGTTTTTACGGAATGTGGTGGTTTTTAAACTTCAAGTGTTTGAATGCTAGGTTCCCAGCTGATGGCAACTTGGGAATTAACACCTCCTGGAGGCAGAGTATTGTTGGGGCGGGCTTATGGGTATTATAGCCAAGTGTTTGGCACACTCTCCTGTTGCTGTTGTCCACCTTATGTTGACCAGAGAGTGATGTCCACCCTCTGCTCATGCCATCGTTTTTCCTGCCATCATGGAGCTTCCTCGAGCCTGTAAGCCAAAATAAACCTCTTTTTTTCCCACAAGCTGCTCTTAGTCAGGTGATTTCTGCCAGCAATGCGAACCTGACTGCAACAGTAAAGTGGTACCGAGGAGTGGGATTGCTGCTAGACACCTGACTGTGGCTTTGGCCTTTTGGAGCTGATTTTCAAGAGGAATGTGGAAGGATTTGAAATCTTGGCCTAAGACATGCCTTGCAGTGCTGTAAGTACAGCTTAATGGACTATTCTGGTCAGAGCTGAAAGACCTGAATGCAGTAAGAACTATGGACTGTGAGGTTTGGCTTATGAGGGTGAAAAAGAGCTTTAATTGGATTGGGCTAGCAGTTTGTGTGAGAAGCTGGCCCTGTCCTGAGAAGATGTGCAGGGTTGCTTTTGTAAAAATGAACTGGTGTGAGCAGAGGGATAAGGCACAGAAAAAAATGAAATCTTTGGGTGAACTCTGCCCATTCAGCTGCAATTGAGAGATTACAGCCTTTGAGATTGGGCCAGCTAACCTGCACTGGGGCAACAGGAAGAATGCAGACTTTTTTGAAGGGGCCTGAATGCTGAAGGAGTGTCCTGTTCTTCAAAGTCTGATTTATTCCCCTGGATTAACAAATTGGCACCCTACCTGGTATTATGGAGTATAACAAATGCAGGAAAGAGAGGGTCATTGAGTTTTTAACACGGTCTTATGTTTTTGAAATGGCCATGGGCAGTGTGAAGCAGGTTTGCTGGATGCCTGCATGGAGATCCCATGGGGCCATGAGGATGGACTGTGGGTTGCAGTGGAGACCCAGTGGAGACCCAGTGGAGATGCCGGGATTATGAGATGGCTGCCAAGGAGAGCTGCCGGCCCTGGATGAAGTTTTCCAGGACTGTGAGTAGCCTAGCTGGAGGGGCGGAATTGGAACTCCAGAGACTTGTTGCTGCTCAGAAGTATCGGACTTGGAGATTTGTCACTGACTAGTTGTTGGATTGGAATTACAGAGTTTGACGTTTGCCCTGGTTGTTTAAAATCTTGTATTGGTTAAGTATTTCTTTGTTTTGCCCAATGCCATCCTTTGCAGTGTGAATGTTTTATTCTGTGCCATTATGGGTTTTTTGGGGGATATTTTTGGTATTATGGCTCAGTTAAAAGACCTTGGATTATGGGGATGTATGAACATCATTGGAATTGATAAAAACTATGGGGACTTTTAAATTTGCACGAATGCATTACATTTTACATCATGTACGGTTATCAGTTTATGGGGGCCAGGGGCAGAATGTGGTGGTTTGATTCAGGTGTCCCCCATAAACTTAAGTGTTCTGAATGCTAGGTTCCCAGCTGATGGCAACTTGGGAATTAACACCTCCTGGAGGCAGAGTATTGTTGGGGGCGGGCTTATGGGTATTATAGCCAGCTTCCTCTTGCCAGTGTTTGGCACACTCTCCTGTTGCTGTTGTCCACCTTATGTTGACCAGAGAGTGATGTCCACCCTCTGCTCATGCCATCGTTTTTCCTGCCATCATGGAGCTTCCCCCTCGAGCCTGTAAGCCAAAATAAACCTCTTTTTTCCCACAAGCTGCTCTTAGTCAGGTGATTTCTGCCAGCAATGCGAACCTGACTGCAACAGAGACTGAAGAGAATCTTAGGAGTTTTGACTTACAGATTTATGGATTTTCCTTTTTGATGAGATAATAAAATAAAGATGAGAAAATAAAAGCCAGATGAGAAAATAAAGGATTTTTAAGTAAATTAGTTAAATAGTTAAGTAATTCTAGGCACTTCTTTGCTCTTATAGGAAGTTAAGACTGTCCAACTCCAAAATATATATATATATATATATATATATATATATATATATATATATGTGCAAATGTGCTTTATTTACTTATTTTTTTTTCAAGGTAAAGTCTCACTCTAGCTTAGACTGATCTGGAACTCTATAGCCCTAGGCTGGTCTAGAACTCATGGCAATCCTCCTACTTCTGTCTCCAGAGTGCTGGGATTAAAGATGTGTGCCACTCTGCCCTGTTCCCAGTGTATTTCATTTAATCCAATAAAACATAATCAATTTATTTATACTTTTGAAGAGTCCGTATAAGAAGTTAAATCCTATGCTCACGGGCTACTCTGTTATTTTAGCCTCCTAGCCTTCTCCCGAGTAGAGAAAACAGCTGTGTTTTTCCATTCAGGACTGACAAAGTCCATTTGTTGATACTGTACTATCAGAGTTACTTTTGCAAACACAAAATCTGGCAGCATTTTAATTTCAAATTATGACGTGTGCTTGAATGCATCTTTGGTTGGAGAGCTGCCAGTTTTGAAGGGCTACTGAAGGTGCTAAAATATTTATCAGACACGCGGTCTGCCAACACCTTCAAGAGTCCAACTGCTTCCTCAAATTACCCAGTAAACAAGATATGGAGAATGTTAACGAAATGAGAAGATTGGTTGTTGACATACTTTGTTTGAAGTCTGAGCTGTTGAAATTAAATTAGGAGTAGCTAGCCATACTCAAGGCTAGGAATCAATAAGAAAGTTACCATGCCATTGCTGGGACAAATCACCGACCAGAAGCAGCTTGTGGCAGGATAAGGGTTCTGTTCAGATTATAGGTTGGGGGCTGGAGAGATGGCTTCACGGTTCAGCACTTGCCTGTGAAGCCTAAGGACCCTGGTTCGAGGCTCGATTCCCAGTACCCATGTAAGCCAGATGCACAAGGTGGCACATGCATCTGGAGTTCATTTGCAGTGGCTGGAGGCCCTGGTGTGCCCTCTCTCTCTCTCTCTCTCTCTGCCTCTTTCTCTGTCACTCTCAAATAAATAAAATAAAATAACACTTTTTTTTTTAAAGTAAAGATGAGAAGATAAAGTTTGAAAAGTGTCCAAAAAAAACTCCACAAAGTAGCCAGGCATGGCGCACGCCTTTAATCCCAGTACTTGGGAGGCAGACGTAGGAGTGATCACTGTGAGTTCAAGGCCACCATGAGACTACATAGTGAATTCCAGGTCAGCCTGAGCTAGAGTGAGACCCTACCTTGAAAAAAGGAAAAAACAAAAAACAAAACAGATTATAGGTTGGAGGGGAAGTTTCCTCATGGCAGAGAAAGCATAGCAGAGCAGACAGCAGGGTATCACATCTTCACATGAGCATAAGAGAGGGAGCAGCAAAAGTGAGCCTGCCAGCACTGGCAAGGGGGCTGGGCTGTAAAATCCCAAGGTCCACCCACAGTGACCCACATCCTCCAGCAAGACTCTACGTTCCAAATACTCTACCAGCAGGAGACAAACACTTAAGGCTGTGAGGAACATTTTACATTCAAAGTGCCACAGTGTCTTTCTAGAAAAAGCAAAAATCTGAATATTGTCTGGTGGTCTTGCTCACTGCCAAGCTAGCCAGACTTTTGACTAGATGACCGGAAGAGCAGAGACTGGTGAGGATTCGAAAGAGACTCCTAAAATGTAATCCTCTATAGGGAAGCCAGCTTCTGGATGAGAAATCCACTTACTAAAGGCAAGTGCTGACCAATGTGGCTGGTCCTACACTCTCCATGAACAGGCTCTTTAAGGCCAAATCAGTGTGTGTGTGTGTGCACACGTGTGCCTCTTTCCATGAGATGGAGTCTCTCACTGATCCCGGAACTGCTGTTTTCATGAGACCCAGTGTATCTCCTCTCACTGCTCCCCACGAGAGGGCTGGAGTTACAGACATGCAGGCTGTGCTCAGCTGTTTCCATGGGTGCTAGAGAAATGAACTCAGGTAGTCTGGGACCCCTTTGGGCTCTCATGCTTGCATGGGAGGTGTTCTACCCAGGCAGTCATCTCACTTAAAAAAAAAATCAAGCCAGGCATGGTGGCTCATGCCTTTAGTTTCAGCACTTGGGAAGCAGAGGTAGGAAGAGTGCTTTGTGTTCAAAAGCTACCTGAGACTACAGAGGGTGTTCCAGGTAGCCTGGGCTAGATAGTGAGCCCCTACCTCCAAAATCACACACACACACACACACACACACACACACACACACACACACGTCGAGAACAAGGGACTGGGGAGATAGGTCAGTCTGTAAAGTATGCCCATGTAAAAAGTTGGGCATAGTAGTACATGACTATAATCCTAATACTGGGAAGGCAGAGATAGGAAGACCCTGGGGCTAGCTGGTTAGACCGTCTTATCAAACTAGTGAGCTCCATGTTCAGTGAGAGACGCTGTCTCAAAAAAAAAAAAATTTTGGTGAAGAACAGTTGAGGAAGACGCCTGATATTCCAGTCCAGCCTCCACCTATATGCGTTACACACATGACTATGTCCACACACAAGTGTGGCGCTTGAAATCAAGAAACAAGGAATTCTACCTGCACAGCCTCTTTTGTTGTCCTTGATGTAACCCCCAACTCCTGCCAGGCTTACCCCTGCTCCCTTAGACTGCGACCACGGCAGACCCTGGCTGTAGTCACACACCTGTCGCGGTCCTCTTTCCTGGAAGCTAGGATGCCGGCAGTGGTCACAGGACCTCTGAGGACTATTGAGCATAATCTTGGCCCTGTCAGGTCAGGGGTCTGGTGGGGTGGGTGGAAACTGGGCCACAGACAAAAGGAGACCAAAAAAAAAAAACCTTTATCTCCTCAGAGTGCCAGAGATGAGAACACAGTTTAGTTTAGTCATAATTCTAACAAGAGTTTTTATCCCAAGCCAGATGTTAAGCACGGGTGGAGCTCACACAGAATGGGGAGGGGTGGGGGCAGTTGGTAGTTATCTTATGAATTTAAATTAGATAGAGAATGATGTGGACCTTGGGAAGAAACTGATAGAGACTTAGCCACACGGAGCCACAAAGAAAACAGAAATAATAAAACGTTTTCACTTAGTGTGGGCAGGTAGATAGCTGGACTCATGTTACCTAATAGTAATTTTCACTTGTAACTTTTACTGTCCTGAGGCCAAATGGAGTTCAGCATCTTGTTAAATACTTCATGTTGTCTTAGATGTAATCAAAGCTATAAGGCCGGGCTGGAGAGATGGCTTAATGGTTAAGGCACTTGTTTGCAAAGGCTAAGGGCCCAGGTTCCATTCCCTAGGACCCACATAAGCCAGATGCACAAGGTAGCGCATGTGTCTGGAGTTCATTTGCAGTGGCTAGAGGCCCTGGCACACCGATTCTCTCTCGCGCTCTCTCAAATAAATAAATAAATAGAAAATAATTTTTTAAAGTCCTGGAATACTTCTTCCATGTCACAGATCTCTTCACGTTTCTTCACCAGTATTTCTTTTTGTTTTTGGTTTTTGGAGGTAGAGTCTCACTCTAGCTCAGGCTGATCTGGAATTCACTATGTAGTCTCAGGGTGGCCTCGAACTCACAGCAATCCTCTTACCTTTGCCTCCTGAGTGCTGGGAATGAAGGCGTGCACTACCACACCCGACTACTTGCCAATTTCTATGGTAGTCACACGTTCCCCTACATCTTCCAATATGTTGCTCATAAACATGTCATGTGCCTGGTAGCTCTAGGCTATTTCTCACTGTCACATAAATTTACTTTCTGAACTGAACCTGATGTGAGTCAGGGGCTCCACTGAGGTGTTGGTTGTTTGTAACTGGTGAGCGTCATCTGCCATGTTTGACGTCTACGTGAATTTTGTGAAACAAATGTTGAGACTTGTATTAGTGACTTTTCTCATTTCTGTGACCAAAAACCTAACAAAAGCAACTTACAGAAGGAAGAATTTATTTTGGCTTACAGTTGCAAGTTACAGCCATCATGACAGAGATATCATGGTGGCAGGAGCATGAATCAGCTGGTCACATTGCATCACAGTCAGAAAGTAGAGAGAGATGCACATTGGTACTCAGCTAGCTTTCAGTTCTTTACTCAGTCTGGGACCTCAGCCCATGGAATGTTCCTGTCTACATTCAGGGTGGGTCTTCCCTCCCCAAATTAACCTAATCTATAAAATCTCTCACAGGGCTGGAGAGATGGCTTAGCAGTTAGCGCACTTTCTCGCAAAGCCTAAGGACCCATGTTCAACTCTCCAGATCCCACATAAGCCAGATGTACAAAGGTGAGGCAAGCTCAAGGTTGCACATGCCCACTAGGTGGTGCAAGTGTCTGGAGCTCGATGGCAGTGGCTGAGGCCCTGGTGGGCCAATTCTCTCTCTTTCTCTGTCTCTCTCTCTCTCTGTAAAAAAAAAAAAAAAAATCTCACGGACATTCCTAGAGATTTATTTCCATGATGATTCTAAGTCCTGTCACATTGACTACCAGAAATTAGCATCACAAGACCGTTGTTTCTAGAAAATGCTGGTATTTACTTGAGCAAGCAGAAAGAGGCTTACTCAGCTTTACAACCGATCTCACCACAAAGTCTAAATTAGGGGCAGCATCTTGCTGTGGTTCACATTGAACTTTACTCCTTAGGCATTAAGAGTACACAGGTGGGACCTTGAAGAGGAGATTGAGGCTTTGCCCTCATAAATAGGTTAATCTACTCACGGATTAGTGGATTCAGGATTTATGGGAGTTGCTTTGTTATAAAAGCAAGCTCTCTCTTGCTCAGATGCTGTGTCTCACCATGTGATACTCCCCACCTCTTCATGACCCAGCAGGAAGGCCCTCACCACAGGCCAAGCAGATGCTGGGCCATGTATCTAGCTTTGAACTAACCTGAGTTTAGGACTCCAGACCATGTAAAAGCCAGAAGCCATGGTGCGGTTCTTTAATCCCTACCTCAAACAAGGTGGAATGTAAGGACCAACACCCAAAAGCTATCCTCTAACCTCCACACACAAGCCATAGAATTCACACACAAACACACAATACATACCAAGAAATTTTTTAAAAATTTAAAAATGTTTAGGTGCTGGGGAGGCTCAGTGGTTAAAGGCACTTGCTTTCTAAGCCTGACTTCCAGGGTTCAATTCCCCAGGACCCACATAAAGACAGACACAAAAGTGACATATGTGTTTGGCATTCATTTGCAATTGCAAGAGACCCTGGTTGCTTGCCTGCCTCTGTACACACATATACACACAGTGCACATTAATAAATGACTTTTTTCAGGCTTTTTGAAATTATTTTTATTATTTTTTTTATTTTGAGAGAGAGAGAGAAAGAAAGAAGCAGAGAGAGAGAATGGGCACACTAGGACCTTCAGTCTGCTATGAATGAACTCCAGATGCATGCGCCCCCTTGCATGCACTGTGCTTCTGGCTATGTGGGACCTGGTAACTTGAACATGAGTTCTTGGGCTTCATAGGCAAGTGCCTTAACCACTAAGCCATCTCTCCAGCCCAGGTGACTTTAAAAAAATTTTTTGGTTTTTCAAGGTAGGGTCTTGCTCTAGCCCAGGCTGACCTGGAATTCACTAGATAGTCTTATGCTAGCCTTGAACTCACAGTGATCTTTCTGCCTCTATTCCCCAAGTGCTGGAATTAAAGGCCTGCACCACCATGCCTGGCTAAAGGACATTTTTTTTTTTAAAGAAAAAAATTTGAAAAGAATGCAAATATTGGTTCTATGTGGTGGGGGAAATGTGTTCCTTCGAGTTTCTATTAGTCAGAGTTCTCTAGAGGAACAGAACTGATAGAATGAACATGCATTATAAAAGGGATTTACTTATATATGGTAAAACAGATTTATTAGATTAGCTTATAGTACATATATAGACTGGGCAGTCCAGCAATGACTGTCTGCAGGCTGGAGAGCCTGAACACCCAGTAGCTGCTCTGTCCACAAGTCTGGATGCCTCAGCAATCCCAATCCTGGAGGAGTCTGGCGAACTGCTATTCCTCAGCCCCCACTGGAAGGCCAGTGAAGCTGGGTTCTAATGTTCACAAAGCATGAGTAAATACATGTACCACTGAGTAGCACGGACATCCAGGCAAAAGGCACTGTAGGGCTGGAGAGATGGCTTAGTGGTTAAGGCATTTGCCTGCAAAGCCAAAGGATCCCGGTTCGACTGTCCAGGACCCATGTAAGCCAGATGCACAAGGAGGCGCATGCATCTGGAATTCGTTTGCAGTGGCTGAAGGCCCTGACATGCCCATTCTCTCTCTGCCTCTTTCTCTCTCTCAAATAAATAAATAAATAAATAAAATATATTTTAAAAATTAAAAAGGCACTGTATTCTCCCAAAACTCCTTTATATATAGTTTATTGTTTATTCATTTGTTTTTTTGTTTGTTTGTTTGTTTGTTTTTTTTTTTCGAGGTAGGGATCTCACTCTGGTCCAGGCTGACCTGGAATTAACTATGTAGTCTCAGGATGGCCTCGAACTCATGGTGATCCTCCTACCTCTGCCTCCCAAGCGCTGGGATTAAAGGCGTGCACCACCATGCCCAGTTTATTTATTTGTTTTTATGTGCATGTATGTGTAGTGTGTATGGTGTGTGTGTGTGTATGGTGTGTGTGTGTATGGATGCACATGCCAGGCCGGGATCCACACATAATTGCTCACATAGTCCTAACTGATGAAGCATGGCCTCTGGCCTCTGAGCCACGCTGCCCCTCTGACAGATGATTCTGGAATCTTCACACAGGTAGCTGCCTCCAGTCCCCGCCTGTTCAGTTTTCCTCTTCCTCTTTCAATTGCCTATTTTCTGTATTACCCACCCACATTCTTGAAATAACCCTGTGGTTTTGTGGTCATATTCTTTTAATTCTCTAGGACAGTGTATATCAGGCAAATTAGCACCTAAATGTAGAAGGCATGAATGAAGAAAACCATTGAATGGTGCAACTAGAAGAAATCTTGGAAATGCTCTTTTTCAACTCCATGTTCAGATGAGGAAACTGAGTTCCAAAATGGCTAGGACTTGTTGAAGGTCAAAGTCATTCCATAACAGATCTGATGCTACATCCTGAGTCTCCAGAAACCCTGTGCAGTCATCTGTCATGCTGCCATAAAGTCTAGCTAAAAAATGCCAGGCACTATGGTGCACTATGGTACACACCAGGGGGTCTTCTAGTACCCGGGAGGCTGAGGTGGGAGGATCATGAGTTTGAGGCCAGCCTGAGATATATAGCAAGACTCTGTCTCTCGAAGAATAGGTGGAGGAGGAGGAGAAAGAAAGAGACAAAAGGAAGCAAGGAAAGGATGGAAGGAAGGGAGAGAGTGAGAGAGAGGAAGGGAGGGAGGAAAGGAAGAAGGGAGGAAACCCAGAGAAGGTTCCTTATTTAGAGATTCCTAAAGACACAATGTCATTCCTAAAGGCCATGGTTCTGTAGCAGAAACAGGTGAGAAGAAAACCTAATGAAATGTTTGCATTTAAAAAAAAAAACTGATGCTGGAGAGATGGCTTAGCAGTTAAGGCACCTGCCTGCTTAGCCTAAGAACCCAGTTCCAATCTCCAGGTCCCACGTTTAGCCAGATGCAAAGTGACTCAAGGGTGCGATGCTGCACTTGACCACAAGGGGGCGCACACATCTGGATTTCGTTCACAGCAGCTGAGAGGCTGCTGGCACGCCCATCTTTATCTGTCTCCCTCTCCCTCTCTGTCTGTCTCTCTCCAAAAATAAATAAAATAATAAAAAAATTTAAAAAAAAAACCTGGAGGCTGGGCGTGGTGGCGCATGCCTTTAATCCCAGCACTTGGGAGGCAGAGGTAGGAGGATCGCCGTGAGTTCGAGGCCACCCTGAGACTACATAGTGAATTCCAGGTCAGCCTGAGCTAGAGTGAGACCCTACCTCAAAAAAAAAAAAAAAAAAAAAAAAAAAAAAAAAAAAAAGCAACTGGAGGAGCTCTATATCCAATGGAACAGTTTTTTAAAATTTATTTTTATCTATTTATTAGAGACACAGAGAGAAAGTGTGAGAGAATGGACACGTCAGGGCCTCCAGCCACTGCAAACGAACTCCAGATGCATGCACCACCATGTACATCTGGCTTACATGGGACCTGGAGAATTGAACCTGGGTCCTTAGGCTTCGCAGGCAAACACCTTAACTGCTCAGCCATCTCTCCAGCCCCAGAATAATTTTTTTTTTTCAAGGTAGGGTCTTACTCTAGCTCAGGCTGATCTGGAACTCATCTCAGGGTGGCCTTGAACTCACGGTGATCCTTCTACCTCTGCCTCCCAAGTGCTGGGATTAAAGGCGTGTGCCACCATACCCAGCTACTCAAGCTTTTTGTACCAGTAATGAGAAGGCAACTGCTATAGTCTCCAGTTTGTTAATTGATTTCATTCGTTCCTTCAACCAACCCAGTTAGTCCTTATTGAGCACTACTGTGAACCAGACACCACTGGTGATGGAATGCTAGTTATTATTGACAAATAAGCCCCTGCTCCCATGGAGTCTCACCAGGGTGGAGGTGGGGCATCAATACCGGATCCTCCAGAATGAAGAACTTTTTTTCAATTATTTATTTATTTATTTGAGAGAGAGAGAGAGAGAGGCAGATAGAGAATAGGCACTCCAGGCCCTCTAGCCACTGCAAATGAATTCCAGATGCATGTGCCACCTTGGGTATCTGGTTTTTTGTGGGTATTGGGGAATCAAACCCAGGTCCTTAGGCTTTGCAGGCCAGCTTCATAACCACTAAGCCATCTCTCCAGCCCAAGGAAGAACTTTTTGACCAGCAGTGAGGAGTGGTCAACAGACACCACTCACCTATTCCTTTTGGGTCAGCCTCAACTCAGATGCTGCTTTATCTGAGGTCATTCTCTTCCCAGGGTGCCTTTCCTTACAGTGACTGACACAGACCGAGCATAAAGAATACAGGGCAATTCTGATAGATGATCCTTGCTCTGGGCCAGAATGGTCAATGGTAGGTTGACCTGAATCACAGTTTAGCTTCTCCCTCTCCGTCTCCCTCTCCCTCTCCCTCTGTGTACCCTGCTTCTCTATTTACTGTTCTTTCATGAACAGCTTGTACTTTGAACTCTCAGTATCTACTTCCAAACAGCCTAACCTACAACAGCCTGTGTGTATGTGGGGCAGAGTAGGGATAGGACAGGACACTATTTATATAAGGCAATAAGTGAAGATTTTTTTTCTTTCTTTTTTCTTTTCTTTTTTTTTTTTTGAAAATGAAAGAGAAAGAGAGAAAGAGGCAGAGAAAGAGAGAGAGAGAATGGGCCACCAGGGCTTTTCAGGCGCTGTGAACAAACTCCAGATGCATGTGCCCCCTTGTGTACATGTGCAACACTGCACACTTGCATCACTGTGTGTCTGGCTATGGGACCTGGGACCTTAGGCTTTGCAGGCAAGCACCTTAACCACTAAGCCATCTCTCCAGCCCTATTTTTTTTAAGTATGGTGAAATTTGAGCTGCTGAGCAGAGTCTTGGCAAATATCAAGGAGAGACTCTTGCAGAGGTTTAAGAGAATAGCATCCATTCAGAGGGGAAAGCTGTTACAAATCCTGGGGCAGTATTTGTGCCACAGCACGGGAACTGGAGCCCAATAAAGGATGTAGGAAATGAGATGTGAAAGGCACTGGGAAGGGGTAGGCCACAAGCTTTTGCCCTGAGGGTTTTGAGCTGAGATGACAAGATCTGACTTAAACTTTAAAATTAGTTTTATTCTGGCTGAGTTTGATAGTGCTCTCCTATGATCTCAGCACTCAGGCAGCTGGGGTAGTGGGATCATGTATGTGAGGTCAAGCTGGGCTTACTAGAGAGACCCTGTCTTGAAAAACAACAACAAAGCCAAGAGTGGTGTTGATGCACACCTTTAATCCCTGCTCTTGGGAAGCAGAGGTAGTATTGATCACTGGGAATTCAAGGCCAGGCTGAGATGACGTAGTGAATTCCAGGTCAGCCTGGGCTGGAGTGAGACCCTATTTTGAAAAGCCAAAAAATTAAAAAAAAAAAAATAGATTCAGGGTGGATGTAGGAAGACCAGATGGGAGGTCATTGTGACACTCCAGTATGAAGTAACAGCGTTTGGATTTGGGTGGGACTAAAGCCAGTAGCAAGGAGAAGTCAGAGGTTATACATGTGTTAATGATAGAACCAAGATGAATAGGAGTGAGATATTAGACACAGAGGAAGAATAAGGGAACTTCAGAAGTTTTTGGTGTTGGCTGGGTCAGAAGTGATATTTGGAATATATCATAACTACAAATAAAGTTGTCTGTTAAGCCCCTAATCCATGTAACTTAGCAGCTGTCATAGTTACCTTCATGTTGCTAGGACAAAACACTTGACCCAAAGCAGCTGATGGGAGGAGAGGGTTTATTTCAGCTTACAGTCTTGAGGGGAAGCTTCATGATGGCAGGGAAAAGGTGGTAGAGCAGAGGCTGGGCATCACTCCTCGCCACAGCAGGTGTCAGGAAGCAGCAAGAAAGCGAGCCAAGCTCTGGCAAGGGGAGAACAGGGCTATAACACCCCAAAGCTCACCCCAAGCGATATACCGCCTCCAGCAAGGCTCCACTCCCAAACTGCCACTAGCTGGGGACCAAGCATTCAAGACACAGGAGTTTATGGGAGATATCAGATTCGGACCACCGCATCATTCAAGGTGGAGACACTTTTGAGAATAAAAGATTAATAATTTCCATGCATAGGAGGCATATACGATATGAAGACTTATAAAAGATGGGCTGGAGAGATAGCTTAGTGGTTAAGGTGCTTGCCTGTGAAGCCTAAGGATTCAATTTGCCCAAACCCATGTAAGCCAGATACACATGGTAGTACATGCATCTAGAGTTTGTTTGAAGTGGCCAGGGGCCTTGGTGTGCCCATTCTTTCCCTCTCTCTTTCTCAAATAAAATAAATAACATTTTTAAGAAAGACTTGTAAAAGATGTTTGCCTTGGAATCTTCATGCAAACCAGGGCATTTTGAGCTAGGAAAGTGGGGTGAAGTGAGAGGAAAGGCCTTAGACAAGGGCTATGAATTCACATATGAAAGAAACCAGTTGGCAGAGAGATAGACTGGAACTACCACCACCACACACACCATGGATATGGAACCAATAGAGCATCTGAGAGGAAGACCATGCTTTGCAAATGATCCACAAAAACCTTCCCCATGTTCCATAAAATTCTCCATCCTTTGTGACACCCTTGTCCTTGAGGGTTTTTTTTGTTTGTTTGTTCATTTTGTTTTGTGTAGGTTCTCACTCTAGCTCAGGCTGACCTGGAATTCACTCTGTAGTCTCAGGGTGGTCTCTAACTCACTGTGATCCTCCTACCTCTGCCTCCCAAGTGCTGGGATTAAAGGCATGTGCCATCACACCCGGCTTGTTTGTTTGTTTGTTTGTTTGTTAATAATTTTTATTCATTTATTTGAGAGAGAGACAGAGAGAATAGGTGTGCCAGGGCCTCCAACCACAGCAAATGAACTACAGATGTATGGCCACTTTATGCATCTGGCTAACATGGGTCCTGGGGAATTGAACCTGGGTCCTTTGGCTTTGCAGGCAAACACCTTAACCTCTAAGCAATCCCTCCAGCCCCACAGCAATTCTTTTAGCAGTGTAACTTCAGAAGACACCTAAATCATACATATTGCTAGAATTAAAACATCTAAGCAGGACTCTCTTGAGAAGCCCATGCCTACACTTGGCCATGTATTCTCCTTTCCCTGAGCACCTTTCTCTCTCTCTTCACACCCATGCTTAAATCTATATTAAAACTATTTCTTAGCCAGGCGTGGTGGTGCATGCCTTTAATCCCAGCACTTGGGAGGCAGAGGTAGAAGGATCACCATGAGTTCAAGGCCACCCTTAGAATACAGAGTGAATTCCAGGTCAGCCTGGGCTAGAGTGAGACCCTATAAAAAAAAAAAAGTAAAAACTATTTTTTGGGCTAGAAGAGATGCCTTAGTGGTTAATGGACTTGCCTGTGAACCCCAAGGACCCATGTCTGACTCTTCACGTCCCACATAAGCCAGATGCACAAGATGATACAAGGTCCCACATGTACACAAGGTAGCACACACGTCTGGAGTTCAATTACAGTGGCTGGAGTCCCTGACCTGCCAGTTCTCTTTTTCTCCCTCCTCCTCTCACTCTAGCTATCTCACATTGAAAAAAAAAAAAAAGTCTGTTGGGCTTGCCTCAAAAAAAAAACTATTTCTTTTTAAAAAATATTTTATTTATTTATTTTTTTTTTTTTGAGAGAGACAGACAGAGAGAGAGGGAGAGGGAGACAGATAGAGAATGGACACGCCAGCAGTCTCTCAGCTGCTGCGAATGAAATCCAGATGCATGTACCCCCTTGTGGGCAAGTGTGGCATAGCGCCCTTGCGTCACTTTGCATCTGGCTAAATGTGGGACCTGGAGATTGGAACCGCTGGAGATTTGAACCAGCGTTCTTAAGCTTAGGAGGCAGGCGCCTTAACCGCTGAGCCATCTCTCCAGCCCAAAACCTATTTCTTAATAAACTCCAATTCTGCTTCACAATGTCTAGTCCTGAAATTCTTTTCTGTGATGAATCAAGACTCCACCTTTTCCTGAATGCAGGTCTCCAAAGAGCACTCCTAGGGCTGCTATGGCTCCAGGCAATAGTGTGGAAGTGTGTCTGTAGCTCTTCATCCTGCTAACAGAATAACCTTGCAAATTCCAGGGGTGTCCAACCCATGGTCCCCAGACATCATGCAGCCCATGATAGCGATGAATGCAGCCCTTGATAGCGATGAATGCAGCTTAACACAAAACCATAAGCTTACTTAAAATATTGAGGGTTTTGTTTTGAAAAAAAAATTTGTAGCTCAGTTGAACAGTTCTTGAGCGTGACATGTCACAAAGCTAAAGAGATTGGCTGTTGGTAATATTCAGACAAACCCAGAATTCAATTGGATATTATTGTAATACCCCTCCAGAGTTATGAGAACTTAAGAAAGAATGTGAAAATATAGAAACAACATCATAATCAATCAAATTATCTACAATTATCTACTCAAGGAAAATATGTTTACTTTTTTTTTTGGTTTTTTTTTTTTTTTGGAAAGAGACAGAGAGAGAGACAGATAGAGATGGGCACACCAGCAGCTTCTCAGCCACTGTGAACGAACTCCAGACACTTGCGCCCCCTTGTGGGCAAGTGCAACATTGCGCCCTTGGGTCACTTTGCGTCTGGCTAAACGTGGGACCTGGAGAATCGAACGGGCATTCTTGGGCTTAGCAGGCAGGCGCCTTAACAACTAAGCAATCTCTCCAGCCCTTTTTTTTTGTTGTTGTTGTTTTTGAAGTAGGGTCTCATTGAGCTCAGGCTGACCTGGAATTCACCCTGTATTCTCAGGGTAGCCTCAAACTCACAGTAATCCTCCTACCTCTGCCTCCCAAGATGCTAGGATTAAAGGCATACACCACCACACCTGGCTTAATATTTACATATTTTAAGAGCCAAAGAAAGGTGAAGTTCAGTCAAGTGCTATAGAGGAAACACACCCTTCAAAGGAGAGATTCAGAGATTCAGATTCTAGGAGCTACTTGTCCCATCCTTCCCCTGTAATTAAGATGTAATTGACTTAGCTACCACAAACAGGATTTAATTATTCACCCAAGGCTTCAGTTGTCATCTTGGCCAAAGTCTCTGGAAGTTATACAACCTCAAGGGGTAATTATCTCAAGCCAAATTGTAGGCTAAGTGGGAACTACAACCTTACAACCCTGTGAAGACTTGAGGGAAATAAACCAAAGTGTGTTTGTGTTTTTGGATGAGGGAATTTGTAAATATTTGGTGCTTTAAATTTATTGTGTGTGGTAGTTTGAATGAGAAGTGTCCCCCATAGGCTCATGTGTCTGTGATTAAGCCTCACATTCAATCCCCAGCTGGCGGCAATTGGAAAGGTGGAGCCTTGCTAGAAGAGGTGTGTCATGAGGGGACATACCTTGAGGTGTATTAACCCAGCGGCAAGCTCAATGCTTGAACTACTTCCACTCAGATAGGTGACAGCTTCCTGCTCATGCCAAGCTTTCCCCACCGTGATGAAGCTTCCCCTGAACTATAAGCATGAAGTAAACCTTTTCTTTCCATCAGCTGCTTCTGGCCGGGCATTCTGTCCCAGCAATGAGAAGATAATGCAACTTCATGTTTTAGGAAGATTGAAGTATTCAAGTAAATGCTTTGTAAAGTCAATTTAAAATATCCAACGGGGCCGGGCGTGGTGTCGCATGCCTTTAATCCTGGCACTTGGGAGGCAGAGGAAGGTGGATTGCCATGAGTTCAAGGCCAGCCTGAGACAACATAGTAAATTCCAGGTCATCCTGGGGCAGAGTGATTCCCTACTTTGAAAAGAGCAAAAATAAATAAATAAATAAAAATCCAACATAATAATTGGTTCAGATGTGTATAGTTTATATTCTGGACAAAATGATTTAAGAGAACTTCACATCCCATATGATTTTAACATGTCAGATTTAGAAGAATTACTTAGTCCTCTGGAAGATTTTACTTAAGATAACTACTTAATAAGGTCAGGTAAAAATTTGAGTAAGAGTATAAAAGCTCTTAAAACACTTACTATTGTTTACACATAGAACCAAGTTGGAATCAAAGTTCTCTTCAGTCTGGTTATGGAGTGCATGCCCAAATCCTATCACTTGGTAGGCTAAGCCAGGAAGGTTAAAAGTTCTAGGCCATGGAGCCAGGCATGGTGGCACGCCTTTAATCTCAGCACTCAGGAGGCAAGGTAGGAAGATAGCTGTAAGTTTGAGGCCTTACCTCGAAAACAAACAAACAAACAAAAAAAAAAAAAAATGTTGGGAGTGAATTATGATCAAAATATATTATATACATGTATTAGAACTGTCGATAAAAGTTTTAAAATTTTGCTATTAACAGCCAATATATTAAAGAACAAATCTTACAATCTAATCCTTCCTTAGGCTTTTAAGTCCCATTTACAAATTCTATTTTATAGCCTAACAAACTTGTCAGTCATTTTACAGAGACATTTGTCTGTTTGTTTTGAGAAAGCTTAGACTGGCCTAGGATTTTTTTTTTTTTCTTTTTTGGTTTTTCGAGGTAGGGTCTCACTCTAGCTCAGGCTAACCTGGAATTCACTATGTAGCGATCTTCCTACCACTACCTCCCAAGTACTGGGATTAAAGGTACGTGCCACCACACCTGGCTTTAACACTTGTCCCCCTTCCATAAGTTAATGTTTTTTGCATGTGTAGTAGATGTGATGTGATGTGTGTGTGAGTGTGTTTATGGTGTGTGTGTAATGTATGCATGTGTCTATGCAAATATGGCACCCTGGGTTATATGTGAACGGCAGAGGAGAATGTTAGGTGTCCCTCCTCCCTTGTTCATCTGCTTGTTTCCTTCACACAGTCTCTTCACTGATTCCGGAGCTTACTGTCACCATTGCATTGATGACCTTAAGGCAACTGTCATTATGTGCACAAGACCTGCATAGTATTGGGTCCATCTTACATTCCATCACAGATGGGGACGGAGGGCAACAGCAACCAAAAAAGACATCAAAGTAGAAGAGGGACTGGTTGGAAAGAAGGAAGGTTCAGTGGAACCCGTTGGGGGAAAGACGAGAGAAGGTAACAGGAGGATATTATGGTCAAAATACATTATATCCATGTATGAAAATTGTCAATAAGAAGTTTAAGCAAAAAGCAAAAAATAACCCTAGATGACCTTTGGTTTAGCAATAGACTTTTTGCATACAACTCCAAAAACTCCATAAAAGAAAAAAGTAATACTATTGTTTTATTTTTATTTTTATTTTTTATTTTTTTGGTTTTTCGAGGTAGGGTTTCACTCTGGCCCAGGCTGACCTGGAATTCACTATGTAGTCTCAGGGTGGCCTCAAACTCGGTGATTCTCCTACCTCTGCTTCCTCAGGGCTGGGATTAAAGGCATGTGCCACCACGCCCAGCCTAATATTGATTTTATTAAAATGAAAATCCTTTGCTCTAAAATAAACAAACAAAAAGATTAAAAGTTGTGAACAGGATGGACTACACACCTGTAATCCCAGCTGTCAAGAGGGTGAGTAAGAGGACTGTAACTTCAAGGGCAGCAGCCTGGGCTATATGGTTAAATACATCTCCAATAAAAGTTGAGAACCACGGACCCAAGACTAGACTCTTTTTTTTGTTTTGTCTTGTTTTTGTTTTTGTTTTTCGAGGTAAGATCTTACTGTAGCTCAGGCTGGCCTGGAATTCACTATGTAGTCTCAGGGTGGCCTCAAACTCATGACAATCCTCCTATCTCTGCCTCCTGAGTGCTGGGATTAAAGGCGTGAGCCAACACACCTGGCTAGAATCATGTTTTTTTAAAAGATGTTGTGGTCTGGAGAGATGGCTTAGAGGTTAAGGTGCTTGCCTGCAAAGCCTAAGAACACATGTTCGAATCTCCAGGTCCCACATAGCCAGATGCACAGTGATGCAAGGGTGCAATGTTGCACATGTGCACAAGGGGTGCATGTGTCTGGAGTTTGTTCACAGTGGCTGAAAGGCCCTGACATACCCATCCTCTCTCTCTCTCTCTCTCTCTGTTTCTCTCTCTCTCAAAAGTAAAATGAAAAAATAAAAAGATGTTGTGTGCTGGTAAGATTATTGAGTACAATGCAAGCCTCGCTTGGGATGGGAATAGACAACCCACGGGCACAGAGTTATGCTAGTGTGGGGTTCTGGGTTTTCTCTTTACAACCCTCAGGGTTGAGCCCTTTACAAGCGAATCAGAAAAGTCACTAACCCAGTTTACTGGGGTTCATTCAGTTAAGCCATCTTTTTTTTTTAAAAAAAAAATTCTTTTAAAATTTTTATTTATTTATTTGAGGGAGAAAGAAAGAGAGAGTTCATCATCAAGGGGAAGACCGTGCAGTAGGAACAGCCAGTCACATAGTGTCCGTCATCCGGAAGTGGACAGTGACGAGTGCTCAACTCACTTTCCCCTTTTTATTTATTTATCTGCAAGCAGAAAGAGAGAGAGAGAGAGAGGCAGAAATGGAGAAAATGGGCATGCCAGGGCCTCCAACCACTGCAAACAAACTCCAATCGCATGCACCACTTCGTGCACCTGGCTTTATATAGGTATTGGGGAATCGAACTTGGGTCATTAGCTAAGTCACCTCTCCAGCCCCGCTTTCTCCTTTATCATATAGTCCACGGAATGGGTCTTCCCACTTCAAGTCCTCAGAAAAGCCTTCACAGACAGGCCCAGAGGTTTGTGTTCATTGTGGTTCCAAATCACACCAAGGTGACAAGATCAACCACCAAGGGGATGTACAGATGATTGCTTGTGGGGAAAAGACGCCCATTCCTCCTGAGCCTTATCCTGTGTTCAGTGTTTTGCTTGAGATGCAATCAATAAAATGAATAAATACAATAAATCTTTGCGGGGCTGGGGAGGTGGCTCCATGGGTAAAGTAAAAATGCTGCCTAAGCATGAGGACCTCAGTTCAGATCCCCAGAACCCATGGGGAAATGCCAGGTGTGGTAACACTCACCTATCAGCCAGTGCTGGAGAGATGGAGACTGGTGGATCCCGAGAGTTTATTGTCTAGCTAGTCTAACAGAATTGGTAAGTCCTAGCTTCAGTGAGACACCCTGTCTTTAAAAAAAATAAAAGGTGGACAGCTAGAGAGATGGTAAGCAGTTAAGACACTTGCTTGCAAAGTCTGATGGCCTGTATTGGTTCCCCAATACCCATGTAAAGCCTGATGCACAAAGTGGGGCATGCATCTGGAGTTTGTTTGCAGTGGCTGGTAGCCCTGCCTTGCCCATTCTCTCTCTCTCTCTCCCACTCCTTATCTCCCTTCTTGCAAATAAATAAATAACTTTTTAAAAAAAGAAAGAAAGAAAAAGAGGATGGGGAGATGGCTTAGCAGCTGAAGTGCTGGCCTGCAAAACCAAAAGACCCAGCTTTGATTCCTAAGGACCCACGTAAGCCAGATGCACAAGGTGGCACATGTGTCTGGAGTTTGTTTGCAGTGACTAGAGGCCCTGGTGTGTGCCCAATCTCTCTCTCTCCCTCTCTCTCTCAAATAAATAAATAAAAAGAAAAATATTTAATAAAAAATAAAAACAGAAGAACAGAGTAGGACATCTGATGTTGACCTCTGGCCTCAAAATGTACCCCCCCCATACACACACACACTTTACAGAAAGAGTGAGCAGCTGAGTTCTGTCCTAAGAAGCTTTGGCAGAGATGTGTGTCCCAAAGGCTTATGGGTTAAGTTCACCACTAACTCATGGAATGATCAGGAGGTGGTGGAACCTTTAAGAGGAGGGGCTTCATTGGAGAGAGTCAGGTCACTGGGGTGTACCCTGGAAGAGGATATTAGGACCCTGGCCTTTTTCTGTCTCTTTCATTTCTTCTTGGCCTCCGTGAAGTGAGCAGTTTCTTTTCTCATGTTCCCCACCATCATATGTTGCCTTACCATAGGACCCAGAACAACAGGGTAACTGTGGATTGAAGCTTCCAGAGTTTTAAGTCAAAAACACATCTTTCCTGGGGGATGGAGAAGTGGCTCAGCAGTAAAGCATTGCCTCCAAAGCTCAACAAGTCGGGTGTGAGTCCTCATTCCCCATGTAAAGCCAGATGCATAAAGTGGCACATGTATCTGGAGTTTGTTTGCTGTGGCTGGAGGCCTTGGTGCACCTATTCTCTCTCTCTCTCTGTCTCTCCATATATATTGGACACACATAAAATCTCTGCTTGCAAATAAATAAAATATTTAAAAAGTAAATCTTTCCTCTAAGTTATCTCAAGTATTTTGTTACAGTAACAGAAAGCTGACTAATACAGATCACCTTCATGGGACTTCATAGCAGCCTGGGCTACTAGCCTCTGACATCCTATGTGAGAGAGAAAGAAAAAAAAATTTTTTTTTAATTTAAGCCACAGGAATTTTGAGAATTTTCTGAGCCTAATTTGAACTAATCTGTACCCATAAGATTGTTTTTGCCTACAACAAAACCAGTCACAGCAAGTAGCAGGTAAGCAGGGCAAATCCCATGGTGGCGATTAGCCACCCCATAAAGCCTCAACTTCCTGTGTGGTCTCCCCTCCAGAGATGAAGTGTCTAGAGCCACACAGACCCTTTCACTCGGAAGGAACATGCCAAGGCAGCTCTCTCATAGCTCATTAAGAGCCTTGCTGAGAAAAACAGACTTCCTGCGTGTTGATGGCCTGAAACTACCTTGTGGCTTGTGTGTGAAGGAAAATGACGGGCATGCACACTAAAGGTCCAGTGGGTGAAATGTTTGCTGTGCAAGTGGTAAGGACCTGAGTTTGAGTCCTCAGAGCCCACTTGGATGCCACGCATGCGTAGTAGGGTGTGGCTGTGAACCAGTCCTGGGGAGAGAGAGAGACAGGGAATCCCTGGGGCTCACTGGCTAGCTAGTCTAGCTGAGTGTGAGCTCTAGGTTCAGGGAGAGCGATGGGGTAAGACACCCGACGTTGAGCGCTGATCTTCAGATGTGCACACGTGTGTGCGCACCCCGCACATATATGAACACGCATACACATGTGTGTGCACATGCACATACACACACAAAAAGAATATAAATGGCTCTAAAGGCAACTCTGTCCGGATGAAAAAGCTGAGACGCAGCAAGCGAGGCTGTGTGAAAGTGACTCTAGGAGACACTGTGTCCCCTGAACAATGAATTTAGAGATCAGAAACTCTCCATCTGTTAAGGAAAAGGGAAGGCGCAGACACTTGACACCCCAGAGGACAGTGCAAAGGGACTAAAACTTACCAAGACATAATTCACATTGGCTGACAGGTGGGGTTTATTAGGGAGCCCACCTTACACAACTGAAGAAAAAATTTAAAAGTTTAAAATGAATTTACCTCAATCACTTTGGGCAAAGGTCTGGCTATTACTTTATTAACTAAATATAACTTACCCTGTGGTCAGCAACTCTGTTTGTTTGTTTGTTTATTTGTTGTTGTTGTTGTTGTTGTTTTCTGAGGTAGGGTCTCACTGTAGCCCAGGCTGACCTGGAATTCACTATGAAGTCTCAGGGTGGCCTCGAACTCATGGCGATTCTCCTACCTCTGCTCCCGAGTACTGGGATTAAAGGTGTGCGTCACCACGCCCAGCTAGCAACTCTATTTTTAAAGTATTTCAACTAGAACTGAAGGCATATATGCCCACAAAAGTCTTATATATGTATAAAAGTCCAGCTGGGCATGGTGCGCACGCCTTTAATCCCAGCACTTGGGAGGCAGAGGTAGGAGGATCACCATGAGTTCGAGGTCACTCTGAGACTATATAGTGAGTTTCAGGTCAGCCTGAGCTAGAGTGAGACCCTACCTCAAAAAAACAAAAAAGCAAAAAACAAAAAAAGTCTAGTACAAGAATGCATACAGCAGTCTTGTTCATAGTACCACCAAAACAGGGCCATTCCTTGGTGATCATAAAAGTGGGACTGAGCCGGGCGTGGTGGCGCACACCTTTAATCCCAGCATTCCGGAGGCAGAGGTAGGAGGATTGCCTTGAGTTCAAGGCCACCCTGAGACTACATAGTGAATTTCAGGTTAGCCTGAGCTATAGCGAGACCCTACCTCAGAAAACCAAAAAAAAAAAAAGTGGGACTGACTACACAGACACTGTCTTAATCAATACAGTTTTACTCAAGACAGAAAAATGATGGCTTGGAACTGGGAGATGACTCAATCCCCAACTCACCCACATAAGCTGGACAAAAAAGAGTGGTGCAAGTGTCTGGCTTTTGTTTGCACTGTCAGGAGGTCCTGATGTACCCTTTACCCCTACTCACGTACACACACATGCAAATAAATCTTTTTAAAAAGCAAGAGACCTGGGCTGGAGAGATGGCTTAGCGGTTAAGGTGCATGCCTGCGAAGCCTAAGGACCCTGGTTCGATTCTCCAGGTCCCACGTAAGCCAGATGCACAAGGGGCGCACACGTCTGGAGTTTGTTTGCAGTGGCTAGAGGCCCTGGTGTGCTCATTCTCACTCTCCCTCTCTCTCTTTCCCCCCTGACTGTCTCTAATAAATAAATAAGTAAATAAAAATAAAATCTTTTTAAAAAGCAAGAGACAGGGCTGGAAAGATGGCTTAGCAGTTAAGGCATTTGCCTGCAAAGCCTAAGGACCCTGGTTCGATTCTCCAGGTCCCACGTAAGCCAGATGCACAAGGGGCACACACGTCCGGAGTTCGTTTGCAGTGGCTGGAGGCCCTGGCATGCCCATTCTCTCTCTGTGTGTGTCCCTCTTTGTCTTTCATAAATAAATAAATAAATTAATTAATTAAAAAAAATATTTTTTTTTAAAAAGCAAGAGACGGCTTGTTGACACAATGATGTTAATGAAACTCAAGATATGCCGTGAGAAAGAACTCTGACGAAGGCTCGTGATGTGATTGCTGTTACATGAAGTTCTAGAACAGATAAGGCTAATCCACAGCAGGGCAAGAAAATGAAAGTAGGGAGCTGGGATGATGGTACAGTGATTAAAGGTCCTTGCTTGCAAAGCCTGCCAGCCCGGGGTTCAATCCCCCAAAACCCATGTAAAGACATTCATGGGGCAGACTGGCTTACAGTGGCTAGAGGCCCTAACCCTGGCCCACCCATTCTCTCATCTATCAGCCTGTTTCTCTGTCTCTCCTTCAAATAAGTAAAAATTATTTTTAAAACTTTAAAAAATATACTACAAAATAAAAAGTCTGTCAGTATTTCTGTTATGATATTTTCTTTCCCTTGTGTCTTTGCAACTGAGGTTTTATGGAATGAGTTACTGGAATAAGAAGGGCCCCAGAGCCTCCAGGGTTTCCACAGAGATGTTCCAGGAGTCCTTTCTGACTGTGATATTTGCCTGCTCCTCCAAGGCTGGGCTCCGACATGAAAACAGGGTTATTTGGCATGAGCTCAGATTTGGGGAATTCATGGTAGTGCCTCCCACTCACCACATTCTTGAATAAACACATAAGAAGCCCCTTTAATCATCTGCGGGGGCTCTGCTGTAAACGTAGCCGGTACACAGACCCTTAAGTCACCTTCCCTGTTTGTGCTGGGAAATCTGGAACTCATTTGCCCATCTCCTGCCCCTTGCCATCTCCCCCTTCTCTCTGACTGCTCGGGTTGGATGGTCCTGGGACCACATCTGTAAGTTCTTTCAGGATGCTATGACGCCATTAATCTAAGTCAACAGCCAGCCCTGCTCTCGTCTTCCCCCATTAGATGCTTTCTTCCCATCTGTGTTGGGTTGAAGAGCATTCCTCCTGAGACTAGAAACAAAGGCTTTACCATCCATGTTGTGATATCACATGCGTTACACATTCTTCATTGACTTTTGAGTATTTTTCCAGGATCGATAGGTGTAAAATTTTATTCATTGCCACACACATATTCTTAATACACAAAAACTCTTTAGTACATATAGTTAAATTCAAGACATACTGTCTAGCATGTTAACAATTCCCTTGCTAGTTGATTGTATTGATTTGTGTTATTATAAATATACTAAGAGGCCAGGCATGGTGGCACACCCCTTTAATCCCAGAATTTGGTAGGTAGAGGTAGGGGGATCGCTGAGAGTTTGAGGCCAGCCTGGGGCTACAGAGTGAATTTCAGGTCAACCTGGGCCACAGTGAGACTCTACCTCAAAAACAAAAACAAAACAAAACAAAACAAATAAACACACACACACACACACACACACACACACACACATGTTCTACATAATTCTTTGAAACCTAGTTCTTTGAGTTTTCAATTGGTCTTTGCGTGCATGTGTAAATGTGTATAAATGTAAGTGTGTGTGTGCCACAGCATGTGTGTGTGAATCAATCAGAGAGTAACTTTCAGATTGGTTCTTGCCTTATACCTCATTCAAGGCAGGGTCTCTTGTTTTTGTTCACTTCTCTGTTCACCAGGCTGGCTGGATCGTGAAGTTCTGGGAAATTCTCCTGTCTCCATCTCTTACCTTGCTGTAGACATGCTGGGGTGACAGACGCCCTCCACAGCTTTGGCTTTTTACATGGGGTCTGGGGATTCAAACTCAGGTACTCAGATTTGCATGACAGATGCTTTTTCCATTGCACTATCTCACCAGCCTCCAATGACTATTAAGTCTTTGTTACATGTTATAATGTTTCTTAAAAAGCACAAGAATCGGGCTGGACAGATGGCTTAGCGATTAAGGCGCTTGCCTGTGAAGCCTAAGGACCCATGTTCTACTCTCCAGATCCCATGTTAGCCAGATGCATAAAGGTAAGGTAAGTGCAAGGTCACACATGCCCACTAGATGGCGCAGGTGGAGTTCAATTGCAGTGGCTGAGGCCCTGGTGTGTCAATTCCCTCTCTCTCTCTCTTTTTTTTTCCTGGGCAAAGTGACTTTATTAGCAAAAGCCAAGATTTTGTAGGATTTAAGAGTTAGCATTGGGGCCCTTCTTCTTGCCAAAAGTGGGCACAACATTGACAAAGCTCTGGTTATACTGCATCGGCTGCTTGGCCTCTCCTCCTCCTCTTCCTCCTTCTTTCTCCTTCCTCCTTCCTCCTCCTCTTCCTCTTCCTCTTCTTCTCCTGTTTGGCTACCTTGGGAGTTTGACCTCTCACTTTTCCAGCACGGGCGAGAGAACCACGGACTTTACCTCCCAGCATGCGCCCACCTACTTCCAGAGTGACCAGGTCTCCTCCTCCAGTGGTGTGCCTGCCAGGAGCACGACTTGATCTTCAGGGGCGAGGCCCTCCAGCCAGGCCTCACGAGCCTTGATCTGGGTGACCATCTCCTGGCCGGTCACCTGGAGGATACGTAGTTCCTGGCGCCAACAAAGAGCTGCATGGTGGCAATTGATCCGCGGACCCCACGCAGCTGCCACGAACATGGAGTCGAGTTTCTCTCTCGCTTAAATAAATAGATAAAATACAAAAAGAAAAACCATCTTTCTTACATAGTAGAATGACTCTGAACTTTTTACTCATTCCATCTTACCAAAAGAAAATAATTTATTTATTTATTTATTTATTTTTGAGGTAGAGTCTTGCTCTAGCCCAGGCTGGACTAGAATTCACTATGTTGTCTCAGTGTGGCCTTGAACTCATGGTGATCCTGCTACCTCTGCCTCTACAGTGCTGGGATTAAAGGTGTGCGCCACCACGCCCGGCCTAATTTGTGTTTTGTAAGAGAGGAAACCGAGTCTTAGAGAAGGCTCTGTCTTGGATCTAGGCTTCCCATGCTGTGGTGACTCATTATACAGCTTCTTTTATTTCTGCTCTCCAAATAGTTTGTTGTTGTATTATTTATTATGTATTTCCTTTATATTCCTTCAGATTGGGGGGTGGTTCTACATGTTGTATAAATTATTGAGCCTCTTCCTGTCTCCACCTGCCAGCCCCGAGGATTTCTAGCACTTTTTACATGAGAGATGGAGATTCATTCCTTCTTGCCTTCCTTCCTCCCCTCCCCTTCCTTCCTTCCCTCCTTCCTCCCTTCCTTCCTTCCTTCCTTCCTTCCCTTCCTTCCTTCCCTCCTTTCCTTTTTCTTTCTTTTGCTTTGAGAGAAACACAGAGAGAGAATGGGCACGCCAGTGTCCCCTCAGCCACTGTGAAAGAACTCCAGATGCGTGTACCCCCTTGAAGGCATCTGCGACATTGCACGCTTACGTCACTTTTGTGTCTGACTAAACGTGGAACCTGGAGTTTCCAACGGGTGCTCTTAGGCTTCGCAGGCAGGCGCCTTCACTGTTAAGCCATCTCTCCAGCCCACATTTCTTTTTTTTTTTAAATATATTTTATTTTATTTTATTTTATTTTATTATTTATTTGACAGAGAGAGAGAGAGAGAATGGGCATGCCAGGGCCTCCAGCCACTGAGAACGAACTCCAGACGCATGTGCCCCCTTGTGCATCTGGCTTATGTGGGTCCTGGAGAATTGAACCCGGATCCTTTGGCTTTTCAGGCAAATGCCTTAGCCGCTAAGCCATCTCTCCAGCCCCGCTCCCATTTCTTTTTTTGAAAAAATACTTATGTACATATAGATGATATACCATGGTCATAATTCCCTCCCACCACCCTCCCTTTTCCTCCTCCTGAATACCCCTTACACTAAATCCCTTCTTCTTTCTAACAGTCTCTCTTCAATTTTATTGTTGTTATTTTTTTTTTTCCATGTACTCTCAGGATGGTCCTCCCAGCAATTCCCCTACCTCTGCCTCCCAAGTGCTGGGATTACACACCTGGCTGATGTCATCATATTTTCCTATCATGCAGGTCTTGTGTAGGTAGCGTCAGACACTGAGGTCACGAATACCATGGCTCCATTGTGTCTGGAGGACAATATTGCAAAGCGCTCCTCCCCTTCCTTTGGCTCTTACATTCTTTTTATTTTATTTTTTAATTTTTTATTTTTTTTTTTGGTTTTGTGAGGTAGGGTCTCACTCTGGTCCAGGCTGACCTGGAATTTACTATGTAGTCTTAGGGTTGCCTCGAACTCACGGTGATCCTCCTACCTCTGCCTCCCGAGTGCTGGGATTAAAGGCGTGCGCCACCACGCCTGGCTGGCTCTTACATTCTTACTGCCACTTCTTCCCTGATGGTCCCTGAGCCTTGGAGGGTGTGACAGAGATGTCTTACTTAATGTTGAACACTCCATGGTCACTTCTCAGCACTTTGGTGAGCTTTGAGTCTCTCCAGGGGTCACTGTCATCTGAAAGGAGGAGCTTCTCTAACAAAAGGTGAGAGTAGCATTAATATATGGGCATAAACATAAATATATAGAGGGTAGTTTAGTATGAATAATATAATCCAGATAGCCAGACAATAGTAATAGTTTCTCCCCTAGGGCTTATGACCTCACCAGCTATACCAGGCAGGAATTCCCTCTTACGGAGCGGGCCTCACATCTAATCAGAGCACAGTTGTTCTCCCCCATAACACACATTCTATCATTGCACCAGTTGGTATATTTAGCCTGGCTGGTCAGCTATAGAACTTGTAGGATCTTCTGCTGGTTATAACCATTGATGACTTTTTTCTCCCAACAGGCTGCATAGCTCTTTCCAGCATCCTGACAGCTAGTCAACAGGGAGGAGGCTTCCTGCTCAGCTCCAGATTGATTTCCCAGTGTCCTGCAGCCCCAAGTATGTGGAGTCTTTGGCACTAAGGTTTTACCATCTGATTCTGGTAAGCAACCAAGAGCCTTGACAACAGCCTGTAATGTTTGGGAATATCAGGGGCCTCCCTCACCAACGACTTGCTTGAAGGTATCCCACCTCTGGATTATGCATTGCTTTTTTTTCTTTTTATTTATTAAATTTTTTTTACTTAACAGAGAGAGAGAGAGAGAGAGAATGGGCAAACCAGGGCCTCTAGCCACTGCAAATGAACTCCAGATGCATGTGCCCCCTTGTGCATCTGGCTTACATGGATCCCAGGGAATTGAACCTGGGTCCTTAGGCTTCACAGGCAAGCACCTTAACCACTAAGCCATCTCTCCAATACCATTTCTGTTTTAAAATATTTTATTTATTTATTTGAGAGAGAGAGAATATGACTACCCTTAGGGCCTCCAGCCACTGCAAACAAACTCCAGATGCATGTGCCACCTTGTGCATCTACCTTACATGGGTACTGGGCAATGGAACCTGGGTCCTTAAGCTTTGCAGGCAAGTGCCTTAACTGCTAAGCCATCTCTCCAGGACTGGATTATGCATTTCTTAAAGAAGGAAACTAATTTTAGTGTTAAAAAAAAAAAAAAACAGCAGTCCTTTGTAATGCCTTTCCACTCCAGCCATGGTTACCAACCTCCAGAGTTCTCTTAGTCGGGGTTTGTGCTGCTGTAACAAAATGACAGCATAGCAAAACTAACTTATCACAAACAATTGGGTCTTTACTTTTTATTTGCAGCTTTCAGAAAGCTTGAACTGAAGGTCACTGCCACTCACAGAAGAGGTCGTGGCCAACCCTCAGGGTAGAGGAAACACTCATGTTCCACGGGGCGGGATGGCTGCTCTTAGGAAATGACAGTGCGGTGTGCTGCATAGCCATGGTTGCGTGTTGATGCTTCTTCCCGCGAGAGCTGGTGTGCTTACCAAGACACCAACAAAAGCGCCTGCCTTAGTCCATGTGGGAGGCTGTAACAAAATACCTCAGCAATTCACCAACAACTAAAATCTGTTTCTTACAGTTCCGTAGTCTGGGAGACCAAAGTCAAGGCACCAACAGAGTCAGTATCTGAGGAGCGTGTGTCACCCACAGATCTCAGATTCCCCCAAGGCCTAATTCCCCAGCATCTATGTAAAGCCAGCAAGAAACTCTGGCATGCACATACTCAGTCAATCAATAAAATTGCTTTTTAAAAAGTTAAAAGGGAGCTGGGCATGGTGGCACACGCCTTTAATCCCAGCACACAGTAGGCAGAGGTAGGAGGATCCCTGTGTGTTCAAGGGCACTCTGAGACTACACAGTGAATTCCAGGTCAGCCTGAGCTAGGGTGAGACCCTACCTCGAAAAAAAAAAATGTGAAAAGGGGGGTTGTAGAAATGGCTCAGCAGTTAAAGGTACTTGGCTCTTGCCTGCAAAGCTTGCCAGCTTGGATTAGATTCTCCAGTACCTATATAAAGCCAGATGCGCAAAGTGGCGTCTGGAGTTTGTTTGCAGTGACAAGAGGCCCTACCACATTCTCTCTCTCTCCTCTCTGTTTTTCTGCTTGCAAATAAATAGTAAAAAAAAAAAAAAAAAAAATTTAAAAAGGTAAATGTTCCAATCCAATCATTGCCTCAATTTATAGGGAATCCAGACTATATCTGGACCCCAAAGGGGCTCTGGCCCCTCCAAGACCACTGGATTGAAGAAAAAAAAAAAAAAGGAAGTGGTATCAAGAGAATGCCTTGTTCTTCCCAGGGAGAACTAAACCTCAACCAGTCCCTGTCCTGAGCCATTTGTTCAATGCTCCCCTTAAGCTAGGGTTTCTGCTCTGCTGTCATGAAAGGTTACCATACACACCGAACAACCTTGAGGAAGGAAATCATCTGTATTCAACCAAGTGCAGATTGAAAATCTTTGGGGGAAAAAGAAAAAGTGCCTCTACTGAATGAATAGTTTTAGGTCATTATCCCCTAAACAATACAGCATGACATGAATTTACATATCATTTACATTGCATTAGTAATGCAGAGAATATTTAAAGCCCACAGGAGGATTGCAAGAGTTCTACACTCCCGCACTATCTTATGTGGGGAACTTGAGCATTCGCAGACATTGGTATGTGCAGGGACCCCTGTGGTCGCTGGGGGAATACTGCATAAGCACTTTGCTTACTTTCAAAACAACAAAGTAGGAGATCAGAAGCCTCTGAGTAACTTGACAATCCAAACTTTGTTTTATTTAGAAGGTGCCAAGAAGCCTTGTGTTCCTGGCACTGTGGGCAGTGGGATGTCCTGGGTGCCGAATCACTAATGCAAGATGCATTAGCCCACAGCTTTAGGAGTTCCACATTTCTTGGCACCAATGGGTGATGAATAACTCTCTCCACTCCCTTTGCCTAGTATAAGCCTTTCCAAGTACATCCTAGCCCTTACCTCTCTACTCTTTGATGTTGTCAGATGATGTTGTCAATACAAGAGATCAAGCTGTTTGCCTCCCTAGACTCTCTGCGTGCATCTTCAGCTTCAAGTGCATGGGTATCACTGGGTAAGAAGTCAGAGATGGTGCAGGGGTTCAAGCCGTTTGCTTGCAAAACCTGACAGCCTGGGTTTAGTTCCACAGTACCCAGGTAAATCCAGAAGCATAAAGTGGTGCATGCATCTGGTGTTTGTTGGCAAGAGACAACCCACACATAGTCTGTTTTCTTTCTCTCTATGCTCACAAATAAATAAATAGCATTAAAAATAATAATAATAACAGACTGTCAGACCACATGCCTTGATGTTCTGGGTGACATAAGTTGCACCTACTGTTGACAATAACACCAGGTAGCCTGATGTGGGTTGACTGTAGATCACATGGTGAAAATCCCTGGTAAAGGACACTTACTTAACTTGAATATAAGATATAATGGAGCTAATTCATTGTATACAAAAGTTAATTTAGGGCTGGAGAGATGGCTTAGCTGTTAAGGTGCTTGCCTGTCAAGCCTAAGGACCCATGTTGGATCTCTCTCCAGATCCCACATAAGCCAAACACAAAGGTGAGGCAAACGCAAGGCCACACATGCCCACGAGGTGGCACAAGCACCTGGTGTTCGATTTCAGTGGTTGAGACCCTGGCATGCCATTTGTCTCTCACACTCATTCTCTCTCTTAAAAAAAAGGGGGGGGACTGGAGAGATGGCTTAGTGATTAAGGCACCTGCCTGCCAAGCCTAAGAACACCCATTCCATTCTCCACGTCCCACATTTAGCCAGATGTAAAGTGACACAAGGGTGCAATGCCGCACTTGCCCATAAGGGGGCGCATGCATCTGGAATTCGTTCACAGAGGCTGAGAGGCTGCTGATGTGCCCATTCTCTATCTGTCTCTCTGTGTCTCTTTCTTTCTCGAAAAAGTTAATTTAAAGAAGTGAAAAATCAAAGGGTTTGACATGACCACTGAGTCACTGGAAATGAAAGCGCGATGGAAGTTGTGGTGATTTGAATGAGATGCCTCCCATAGTTTGACGGTTTTGAATACTTTGTCTCTGGCTGGTGACAATTTGGAAGGTGGTGTCTTCCTGTAGTTGGTGTTGCTAGGGCAGGTTTAGGGTATTATAGCCAGCTCACCCTTGTCAGAGTGAGCTTGCTTTTTCTGCTACCTCCCAGCTTCTGTGGCAAGATGTGAGGCCCAGCATTTGCTCTGCCATGCTATGATGCAACTTCCAATTGAGACTGTAAGCTGAAATAAATGCTTTCTTCCCATCAGTTGCTTTTGCTCCAGTGTGTTGTTTCCAACACAGCAGTTCATCAGCTCCCATCTTAGATTTAAATTCCCTTTTAACAGTTAATAATGGAAGAATGAGGGGCTGGAGAGATGGCTCAGTGGTTAAGGTACTTTCTGGCAAAGCCTAATGACCTGGGTTCAATTCCCCAGTACCCACATAAAGCCTGATACAAGGTGGCACATGCATCTGGACTTTATTTGCAGCAGCTGGAGGCCCTGGCCTGCCCATTCTCTCTCTCTCTCTCTCTCTCTCTCTCTCTCTCTCTGTCTTCTCTCTATCTCTCTACATTTGTAAATAAATAAAATATTTAAAAAGTAATAATAATTGAAGAATGAAAATTTTTATTTTGTTTTGTTTAGGTTTTGTTTTGAGAGAGAGACAGAGAGAGAGACAGATAGAGAATGGGCACGCCAGTGGCCTCTCAGCCACTGCGAACAAATTCCAGATGTGTGCGCCCCCTTGTGGCCAAGTATGGCATTGCGCTCTTGGGTCACTTCACATCTGGCTAAATGTGGGACCTGGAGATTGGAACTGACGTTCTTAGGCTTGGCAGGTAGGTGCCTTAACCACTAAGGCATCTCTCTGGCCCAGTTTTGTTTTTTTGAGGTAGGGTCTTCTCTAGCACAGGCTGAGCTGTATTCACTCTATAGTTCCAGGCTGGCCTCAGACTCACAGAGATCTTCCTACCTCTGCCTCCCAAGTGTTGGGATTAAAGGCGTGCACCACTACGCCTGCACAAGAATGAAATCTTAGCATTGTCAACTTTCAATTGTGGGATAAAGCATACGTCACTTAGCAACAGGGATGCATTCTGAGAGATGTAACATGTCGTGGTTTTGTCATTGTGTGAACATCACAGAGTGCTTATGGGAACTACCGTGGTTTAGAAGTGACTAGTCAATATATAGTATTATGGGATCTCTATATCATAGATGGATATCCTTGACCAAAATGCTGTTGTGCGATACACAATTGTATCTCAGTAAGTCTAATTGGGACAAAACAAAGCAGAAATTTTAGTGTCTTTCCCAGGAATAAGTATTCGCATCTCACAAACAGATGTGTTGAAGTTTCTGGGACAAGCAGAAGAGCAGAAGCGGGTGATCGTGCACACCTGCTAGGGTTACATGAGTTGTGATGACTCAGCAAAGTTCAAGGAGTAAATTGCATTTTAAAATCGGGCCATATGGCCTTCAAATAGGCTAGTTTCTACTCCTTCGAGTCGGTTCATATTTCCCCTTTCTAAACAGCATTCCTCTGAGCGTCTCACTTACCTTCAGACTTGGCCAGCGACCAACTTTTCAAGCCCAAAACTTTTGTCTTCAGCAGGATTCTGAGCTCGGGGCTGAGCAGAATGAAATTCCCCTCCTACAGAGATTTGCATACACAAACTGTACAAAACTATTCATTGTATGAAGTCATGAATAAATACATTTAGATAGATGAATGAATAAGCAACCAAACTAACTTCACTAGGTCAGCTCGATCCTGGGGGAAAAGATCAGGTGTCAGGAAAGCACTGTGTCACACAACCTGTAACCTGTAAACCTGAGCCTGCCGTATATTAAAGCTACTCTCACTTTTGGTTAGAGAAGCTTCTCTTTTCAGATGGCAGTGACCTTGGGATGTCTCAGAAGGTACCTTGGTGCTGAGAAGAAGGGACAGAGGAGTGCTCAGCCCTGAAATATCTCTAACACACCTTCCAAGGCTCAGGGTCCATTGTGGAAGAGGTGGCAGAAAGAATGTAAGAGCCAAAGGAAGGGTAGGACTCCTTACAACATGCTCCTCCAGACACAAAATGGCCCTGGATATCCATGACCTCCCAGTGCCTGACACTACCTACACAAGACCATCATAATAGGAGGAAAAGATCATGATGTCAAACTGAAAAGAGAGATTGATTGAGAGGGGGAGGGGATATGATGGAGAGTGGAGTTTCAAAGATTAAAGTCAGGAGGGGGATTACCATGGGATAGGGTCTACAATTATGGAAGTTGTCAATAAAAAAATTAAAATTAAAAAAAAAGGTTGTGAAAAAAAAGTATAGGGCAGCTTATAAATGCAAACTGCCTGTGTAATTGTATATTTTCAGTACCCCAATTTTTAAAAGAAAGAAAACCAGATTCCAAAAGTGCATCTCATTTAATCCAATGTATCTAAAATATTATTTCATCATGTAATGAATATAAACTTTTTTTCTCCCCTGATGCTAGGGACTGAACTCAGTGCCTTGTGTATGCTAAGCATGTGTTCTATCACTGGGCTACGCCTAGCCTAATATAAGCTATGAATGAGGTCTTTTACATTTTTTTATTCATACTGCTTTATGATTTATTTATTTATGAGTGTGAGTGGTGGTGCGCCAGGGTCTCTTGCCCCCGCAAAGGAATGCCTGTCCAGCTTTATGATGGTGGCTGCGGAATGGAACCCAGCAGGCTTTACAAGCAAGCGCCTTTCACTGCTAAACCAGCTCCTTTCATACTGTTTTTTTTTTAATTTATTTATTTGACAGAGAAAGAGGGGGAGAGAGAGAGCGAGACAGAGAGAGACAGAGAATGGGTATGTATGGGCCTCCAGCCACTACAAATGAACTCCAGATGCATGCACCCCCTTGTGCATCTGGCTAATGTGGGTCCTGGGGAATCGAACCTGCATCCTTTGGTTTTACAGACAAATGCCTTAACTGCTAAGCCATCCCTCCAGCCCTCATACTGTTTTTGAACCTGGTATGTGGTGTAGACTTACAAAACACCTGAGCTCGGATCCCCTCAGCTCAAGAGCTCAAGAGCCACGTGTGGCTGGTGGCCTTAGATTTGGAGGACATAGCTCTGGGGCTGTGCCGGCCACAGACAAATCTCATTTTCCTTATTTAAAGCAGTGGGCTAATACCTACCTCATACATGGAAGTGTATGATAGCTTATGCCCCGAAGGTTTATTTCTAGTTAGTTATCCCTCCAAGGACTCGACTCTCTAATGGTGTGTCCTTCTACAGTTCAGGGTGCAAAAGTAAGTCATTTGGACGTGCTGAAATGTCAGCAGTGGAATGTAGAATTGCCACCCTACCATGCCTGTGTCTGAGAGGTAGAAAGGAAGATTTATCTGCTGAGCTGTACATAGTGCAACTAAATTTGAGCCAGTTTTGTGTTCTGCCCTGGTCATTCGTGGCTAATTTGGTATGTCAGCCTGACTTGATTGAAGGATGCTGTGATGTTTTCAATGGATTCAGGAGTTTTCTTGAAGCTGGAATTTGGATATCCAGCTGCCTGGCTGGGAGGAGCTGTTACTAGGGGTGGATCCGAATTCTAGCCTAAGATATGCAAAGTGCCTGAGCTTGGCCTGGGCTTCCTTGTGCAGGTGGTGGTTGCTTTTGGCTTTTCTGTCTATGTGGACCTGTAAAAGGGAGGTCCAGCTTCTTCTGCCATTATGGAACTTCCCCTCTATCTGTAAGCTTCAAAAAAAAATCCTTTCTTTCCATAAACTGTGTCTGGTCTGGAGGTGCATGCCAGTGATGGGAAACTGACTACAACAGATGTCTAGCAGTAATACATACATCACTTCTGTGCATGCCTGTGAGGTAGTTTCCAGAGTGGGATAGATCTACCTTCATTGTGAACAGTACTACAGAGAGGGCTGGAAGTAGGTCTCTCTTCCTCCTTCCTTCCCTCCCTCTCTTTCTCATTCTCTCTCTCTCTCCCTCTCTTTCTCTTTCTTTCCTTCTTCCTTCCTTCCTTCCTTCCTTCCTTCCTTCCTTCCTTTCATTCTTCCACACAGAGTGGGCCCTTTCCTTTAGGTCTTCAAAGTCCAGGTTCCTTGGACTTTAAGCTCTGAGACTCACCCCAGTGGTCTTCCAGGACCCTTGGGTCTTTGCCCTATGGGCCACATCCCTGATCTCCCTGGTTCGGAAGGTTTCAGGTTGTCAGGACCAAAAGACATTACCAGTGTGCAGAGAGGAACTTTCCAGCATTTGTGGTCATGTGAGCCAAGCCAATAAAATCCAATTGTATTTATATATGTGTAAGCATACATCACTCCTAGATTCGGACTGTCTATAAAAAGAAGTCTAAGGGCTGGAGAGATGGCTCAATGGTTAAGGTACTTGCCTGCAATGCCTAATGACCCAGGTTCAGTTCCCCGGTGTCTATATAAAGCCAGATGCACAAGGTGGCCCATGCATCTGGAGTTTGTGTGCTGTGGCTAGAGGCCCTAGTGTACCCATTCTCTTGCTCTTAAATAAATAAATAAATAAATAAATAAATAAATAAATAAAAGTCTAGGTAGAAGCATTATTTTTAATTTTTAAAGGCCTGTGCCACCACATCTAACTATTCTCTTAATAATATATATTTATTTATTTGCAAGCAAAGAGAAACTGAAGGAGAGAATGGGCATGTCAGGGCCTCTAGCCACTGTAATCAAACTCCGGATGCATGTGCCACTTTGTGCATCTGGCTTTACATGAGTGCTAGAGAATTGAACTCAGATCATCAGACTTTGCAGGCAAGTGCCTTAACCGTTAAGCCATCTCTCCAGCCTAGTAGAGGCATTTAAAAGCAACCGTAGCCGGGCGTGGTGGCGCACGCCTTTAATCCCAGCACTCGGGAGGCAGAGGTAGGAGGATCGCTGAGAGTTCGAGGCCACCCTGAGATTACATAGTTAATTCCAGGTCAGCCTGGACCAGAGTGAGACCCTACCTCGAAAAACCAAAAAATAAAAATAAAAATAAAAGCAACTGTAAAAAGGCCAAGGGACCCAGATTCAATTCCCCAGGACCTACGTAAGCCAGATGCACAAGGTGGCACATGCACTTGGAGTTTGTTTGCAGTGGTTGGAGGCCCTGGTATACCCATTCTCTCTCTCTTTCTGCCCCCCTTTTTGTGACTCTTTCTCTCTCTCTCAAATAAATAAATAAAAATGTTTTTCTTAAAAAAAGCAAAGCAACGACTGGAAAGATGGCTTAGCAGTTAAGGCTCTTGCCTGCAAAGCCTAATGACCCGAGTTCAATTCCCCAGTACCCACATAAAGCCAGATGCACAAAGTGGCACATGCATCTAGAATTCATTTACAGTAGCTAGAAGCCCAGAAACACCCAATCTCTCCTCTTCTCTCCTCTCTCTGTGTAAATAATAAATAATTAATTAAAAATAATAAAAAGCAAAGCAAACCTTGATGATATTGTCAAGGTCCCAATATCCATTTTTTTTCCCTCAGGATAGAGTCTCATGTAGCTCAGGCTGGTCTTGAACTCCTGAGCCTCCTGATCAGCAATCCACGTGCTGGGATTACAAGCATGTGCCATCATGTCCAGCATCCAATATGAAAATCTCCTGAAGTTGTAGGGGTTCTTGCCATTCCAGGGGGCCATTGGCCACCAACATTCCAGGCGCGGGAGGAGTTGGGGGGAAGCAGGGTCCTGGAGCAGGTGAGCAAGGGGCAATGAACCAGCCAGGAGGCAGTCTGATGGATAGCACGCTCTCGTTTATTCAACAGGGGAGTGGGTTTATAAACACTTGAGAAAGGTTGAGAAGGCACAAACAGACTATATGGCGATTGGATACCTAGTTTTATGGGTTGCTATCTAATTGGTTGAAAGGCAGAAGTGCAAGGGAGATAGTGGCGGGAAGAGCTACGTGACTTCAGAGTTGCGAGGGAGGAGCTGCAAGGGAGATAACAGAAGTGGCGGGAAAAGCTCTGTGACTTCAGCCACATAAGGGTCTCTTAGGCAGCTAGCCACAAGGTCAGGAACTGTGGGGGTGGGCAAAGCCTGACTTATGGAATGGTCAGATGCTTTTGGGATCAAGGGGGGAGGGTCTCGCCAGTTCTGCCCACTCTAGGCAAAGACAGGGCACACTACAACCTTGCCCAAGGGCAGGGAGGGCTGGTCTCTGTCGCCAGAGTGGGTTCCCAACGATAAGGCCAGCTGCAACCCCCACAGCCCAAGGTCCCCGGCCATGTCCAATAGCCCAAGCCATCTTCCTCACAGTTCCACCCGTGTTTAGCAATGCCTAACAAGGTTGCATCCGTTTTTATATGTCAAAGTTCTAGGAAGCATTCCCTTTTTCTTTCTTTCTTTCTTTTTTTTTGGGGGGGGGGACCATATTTGTGTGACTTTGAACTAATGGAGACATTGTCATTAGCATACTGCCCAGGATCAGTTACTACAGGTCTTAAATCTTATCTAGGATTCAATGAAAGCAATGAGCCCAGTTAGCTGTCTGAGTCTAAGTCTAAGTCTTTCTTTATCCTTCCAAGTCCTCCATGGGGTTATAGAACTAAACTTCTAATTTTGTTATTTTGAAACAGGCCTTCCATATAGTTCAGACCTGCCCCAAACTCATCATCCTCCTGTGTCTGCCTCCTGAGGGCTGGAGCTACAGGTGTGCGTCCACACCTTGTTATTAAACTCTTCTGTAGGAGCCTTCCCGTTGCTGTCGGCACCATCACTCTGCACGGTGTGCAGACACTTTATACCCGTCTGCCCTGACACCTCAGATGGCAGAGTAAGGGTGGGATGCGTGACTCATATTTGCCCTTCAAGCTGGGAATGAGAACCAGGCCCAGCGTCACACTGGGAGAAAGAGCCAGAGATAGACACTTCTCCCCTCTTCCAACTCTCAGGTGCCGTCCCAGGTTCCCACCCATCCTGAAGGGAGCTCTACCCCACTCAGTTCAGAGTAGTGTCCATGCAATGTCAGTGTGCTTTCTCTGGCTTAGCAGGCACACTGCCCTCCTTTAACCACTGTACCACCTGCCCAGCCACACTTTGCCCTCCTTGAACTTGTTGGTGGCTGGAGGTGTAGGGTAATCCCCTCCAGAGCCAGGACTCCTCAGCAGGACAGAAGATATTTATCATAAATGCACTTTTTGTTAGGTTTCCTTATCACATTTAGGGGTCTCTAAGTAATGTACACACACATTTTATAACTCCAATCCTAGTGTATCAATGAGGATGCTTTCTAGAACAAGAGAGGCATGTAAGTTTCTTCAAGGCTCGATTCCCTAGGACCCATGTAAGCCAGATGCACAAGGTGGTGCATGTGTCTGGAGTTTGTTTTGCAGCTGCTAGAGGCCCTGGTGTGCCCATTCTCTCTCCTTCTATTTGGCCCCCTCTCTCTCATATAAAAAATATATAAAATATAAATATATAAAATATAAACTATATATATAATAAAAATATATAAAATATTTTTAAATGCTAAACATGTATTAGCAATTTTCTTGTTGCCGCGACAAAAATGCCTGGCAAAAATTAACTTAAGGCTGGAGAGATGGCTTAATGGTTAAGGTGCTTGCCTGCAAAGCCTAATGACCCATGTTTGAGTCCCTAGTACCCACGTAAAGCCAGATGCACAAAGTGATACATGCATCTGAAGTTAGTTTACAGTGGCTGGAGGCCCTGGTGGGCCCATTCTATCTCTGTCTGTCTCTCTTCCTTTCTCTTTGCTTGCAAATATACATATTTGGTTTTTCAAGGTAGGGTCTCGCTCTAGCCCAGTATTTAGTCTCAGGGTGGGCTCCAACTCACAGCAATCCTACCTCTGACTTCCAAGTGCTAGGATTAAAGGCGTGCACCACCACGCCCGGCTTAAAATGTTTTAAAAATCAGCTTAATGGGGAAGAATTTATTTCAGTTTACAGTTCCAGGTTACAGTCCATCATGGTGGGGAAGGCATGGTGGCAGGAGCTTGAGACAGCTGGTCACATTCAGTTCACAGCGAGGAAGCAGAGAGCGGTGAATGCTGGTGACCCAAGGTCAAGGTGCATCTTCCCTCCTCAGCTAACCTAATCTAGATAATCTCTCACAGGTGACACATCAGTATAAACCATCACAGTGACCCATGTGGAGGGTCAGAACTATGACCTTGACCTCACTTATACCTAGTTTCAGCTGAGGTGATAAGGTACTTAGTACTGGTATCATGGAATCACATATCTGTCATGTCACAACCTTCCTGGTTTTCAGAATAAAAGTCCTTTCTGTGCTTTTGATATAGTTGTACTGTTGCAGTCAGGTTCGCATTGCTGGCAGAAATCACCCAACCAAGAGCAGCTTGTGGGAAAAAAAAGAGGTTTATTTGGCTTACAGGCTCGAGGGGAAGCTCCATGATGGCAGAGGAAAATGATGGCATGAGCAGAGGGTGGACATCACCCCCTGGCCAACATAAGGTAGACAACAGCAACAGGAGAGTGTGCCAAACACTGGCAAGGGGAAACGGGCTATAATACCCATAAGCCCGCCCCCAATGATACACTGCCTCCAGGAGGCTTTAATTTCCATCTGGGGAAACTAGCATCCAGAACACCTAAGTTTATGGGGGACACCTGAATCAAACCACCACATATACTCTACAATAAAATATTTGACATATTAAAAAAAAAAAAAAGCAGGGCTGTGGAAATAGCTCAGCAGTTAAAGCCCTCGCCTGTGAAGCCTAATGACCCAGGATTCAGTTCTCCAGTACCCACATAAAGCCAGATGCGCAAATTGGCACGTGCATGTGGAGTTCATTTGCAGCAGCTGGGGGGCCCTGGCATGCCCTTTCTCTGTCTCTCCTCTCTATGGTTGCAAATAAATAAATAAAAATGTTTTTAGTTTTTGAAAATTTGTAGGCTTTCCTACAATACAGCCTCTAACAAAACCAGGTTGTCCCGAACCCCTGGTCATAGAATTGTTTCCTTGTACACCAAGAAGGTCGGGAAAGTGCCGAAGTCAGCATGCAGTGTGTGCCCAGGCCCATTTCGAGCTGTTCGTGCTGTGAGACCTAAAGTCCTTATGAGACTGTCCAAAACAAAAGAACATGTCTGCTGGGCCTATGGTGGTTCCATGTGTGCTAAATGTGTCCGTGACACGATCAAGCAAGATGTCCTTATTGAGGAGCAGAAAATCGTCGTGAAGGTGTTGAAGGCACAAGCACAGAGTCAGAAAGCTAAATAAATACGAAGCTTTTTTAAATTAAAAAAAGAGTGTATAAGATCCAAAGTTTAATTGACTTTTTGAGTTCACTTTTCTGTGTACTCTTATACATGTAAACCTTACCAAAACTTGTGTGTCTTTTCTCCTGTTCATTGGTCTTTTGTTACTTTCTCAGGCTCCGTTTACTGAACTTAAGAAGGGAGAAAAAAAAGCCGGGCGTGGTGGTGCTCACCTTTAATCCCAGCACTCGGGAAGCAGAGGTAGGAGGATCACCTTGAGTTCAAGGCCACCCTGAGACTACATAGTGAATTCCAGATCAGCCTGAGCTGCCATCCTGCAACTTGGGGTGTAGAGATGACTTAGCGGTTAAGGCGTTTGCTTGTGAAGCCTAAGGATCCCGGTTCAATTCTCCAGGTCCCACGTAAGCCAGATGCACAAGGGGGCACACGTATCTGGAGTTCATTTGCAGTGGCTGGAGGCCCTGGTGCACCCATTCTCCCTCTCCCTCTCTCTCTCATTCCCTCTCTCTATCTCTAATAAATAAATAAACAACGAGATGGAAGCATGGAATCGTAGTTTGAGCCCACCTTCGCTCTTTCTCTCTTTTTCTCCTTCCTTCCTTCCTTCTCTTCCTTTTCTTTCTTTCTATTTCTTTTTGAACTTGTGTATGTGGGGGGTGTGCATGCGTGTGGGGGCACAGGCACGTGCGTGTGAAAGGCTACAGGTTGATATCAGATGTCTTTCTTAGCCATTCTCTGCCTTATTCTCTGCAACAGGGTCTCCCACTGAACCCAAAGCTCACTGATTCTGCTGAAAAGCTAGCCAGCAAGTCCAAGGATCCTCTTGTCTCCACCTTCCCAGCTCTGGGATTACAGATGGGTGCCACTACTCCCAACACTTTGTGAGGGTATGGGGACCCATTATGTTTTTTTTTTCTAAATTTAAAAAATATTGCTTTTTAAATGTAGGCTTTATATCATGTGGAATTCATGTTTTGTATATAGAGTAGGAGATATTTTTTTCTTTGGGGGGGGTGCACTTTGAAATAGGGTCTCGCTCTAGCCTAGGCTGGCCTGAAATTCACTATGGAGTCTCAGGCTGGCTTCACAGTGATCCTGCTACCTCTGCTTCCCAAGTGCTGGGCATGTGCCACCATGCCTGGCTCAAATTTACTGAGCTGACATTCATATGACAAAATCAGTCATTTTAGTGGCACTTTGTACATTCACCATGATTTGCAACCACACGCTGGTCACTATTCTAAACATTTCTAAACATTCTTAACACTCCAGAGGGATCCCAAACTCACCAAGTAATTATTCCCCAGTGTCTTTTCCTCTAAGTCCTTGGCAGCCACTGACCTGCATTCTGTCTGTATCAGCTTACCTTCTGGACATCTCACGTAAATAAAAGCACGTTGTATGTGACCTTTTGTGTCTGGTTTCTTTCACTTTGCAGAGTGTCTTTGAAGTTCGTTTATTCTCTAGTAAGTATCAGAACTCCATTCCTTTTTGGGTGGGGTGCTGGATAACCTTCGTATACGTGTACTATATACATGTACATGTTATGTACAAACAAAGTATGCATATAGTATAACTGGTTTATCTGATCACTTGTTCGTGAGAGTTGCACGTCTTGCATCACTTTAAATAACCACATGGATTCCTTTCCCCTTTGTTAATGTGGTATGTCAAGTTAGTTGGTTTTCTGTACTTGGGACTGCCCTTGAATTCCTGGGATAGATTCCAAATGGTCATGCTATATAATCCTTTAATACATGGTTGGGTTGAGTTTGCTACTGTTTGGTTGAGGGATTTTGTAAACTTTTACTGGCACATTCACCATAAACCAGTTTGAAACTGTTTTTTTTTTTTTTTCTTGTGTTCTGATCTATACAGATTGCTCCTCCAGACACAAAATGACTTGGCTATCCACAACCTCGCAGTGCCTGACACTTCCTACACAAGACCATCATAATAGGAGGAAAAGATGATGACGTCAAAAATAAAATAGAGACTGATTGAGAGGGGAAAACGTATGATAGAGAGTGAAGTTGCAAAGGGTAAAGTGGGGGGAGGGAGGGAATTACTATGGGCTATTGTCTATAATTATAGAAGTTGTCAATTAAAAAAAGTTTTAAGGTCTGGAGAGATGGCTTAGGGGTTAAGGCGCCTGCCTCCTAAGCCTAAGAACAGTGGTTCCAATCTCCAGCGGTTCCAATCTCCAGGTCCCACGTTTAGCCAGATGCAGTGACGCAAGGGCGCACACATCTGGATTTCGTTCCCAGCAGCTGAGACACTGCTGGCGCGCCCATCTCTGTCTTCCTTTCCTCTCTCTCTCCTCTCTCTCTCTCTCTTTCTCTCTCTCTCTGACTCTCTCTGTGTGTCTCTCTCCAAAAAAAAATAATAATAAATTAAAAAGTTTTTTAAAAAGTTTTTAAAAAAACAATTCCATATCTGGGAATGGTGTGTGGCGGGCAATGAATTTTATATATGGTATTGGGTGGGTTTTGCCTAGGCTCAAAAACGCTGAAGGCTCCACAGTCCTGGGCTGGGAAGTTGGCTGTCCTTGGCATATGAATGAAGGACTTCTGGTTAAACTACATTTGTGACAACAGTAGGAAACACTCAAGTTATTGGATAAACCTTTAGCCTTTAGAAAGAAACTACAATAGAGGAATAACACTAGCCAAAGGGGACCATCTCAAAGAAAAGAGGGAAGAAAGCAAAGCTTCCCTTAGAGACACTATTTCAGGTTCCAGAGCTCAAAATGTTTCCATAGTGAAAAGCTGCCCATTATTAAGTGTTTCTCCCAAGTGTTATTAATCTCCTCTAAATAATAGTTCATTTTCCCCCTAATTTACCTATTCATTAAGGCACATGCCTTTAATCCTAGCACTCAGGAGGCAGAAGTAGGAGGATCACTGTAAGTTCAAAGCCACCCTGAGACTACATAGTGAATTTCAGGTCAGCCTGAGCTAGAGTGAGACCCTACCTTGAAAAAAAAATTCAAAACTGGGACTAGAGAGAGACAGCTGAGCAGAAGATACTTGCCTGCAAAACCTAACAACCCAGGTTTGATTCTCCAGTACCAACGTAAAGCCAGATACACAAAGTGGTGCATGCATCTGGAGCAGCTAGAGGCCCTGGCATTCCCAGTCTCTCTTTCTCTGCTTGCTCATAAATAATAAATAAATACATTAAAAAAAAATAAAAACTGCTGGGTGTGATGGCGTATGCCTTTAATCCCAGCACTTGGGAGACAGAAGTAGGAGGATCACTGTGAGTCTGAGGCCAGCCTGAGACTACATAGTGAATTCAGGTCAGCCTGGGTTAAATGAAACTCTACCTAGAAAAGGAAGAAAGAAAGAAAGAAAGAAAGAAAGAAAGAAAGAAAGAAAGAAAGAAAGAAAGAAAGAAAGAAAGAAAGAAAGAAAGGAAGGAAGGAAGGAAGGAAGGAGGAAGAAAAGAGAAAGGAAGAGGAAAGGAAAGGAAAGGAAAAGAAAGGAAAATAAATCAAAACTGTCACATTTGCCTTGTCTTTAATTCCAGCACAGAGAAGTTAGAGGTAAGAAGATCAGATCAAGGCCAGGCTCAGCCACACAAAAAAATAAATTCAGATCTTCCCACACTCCATTTTTCGCAAGAGTAAAGTAAGTAAATGGGCATATTTCTGAAATATTATTGTTAAATATTCAAGGAGACCATGAAAATATGCAGAAGAGTTTATACAAGTGTACCCGTGACTCAGAATTCAGGAAGTATTTTTCATGCCTTGAATACAGCTGTCACTACATGAGACAGATGAAACCACAGTGCAACAGAAATAACTGTCTCATGTGTCACGGCAGTGAATCATTCAGTTAATAAACAGTTACATGAGAATTCCAGTAGAGGTCACTGCCATTCATTTCAAAATCGTGTGTGTGTGTGTGTGTGTGTGTGTGTGTGTGTGTAGAATTTTTTGTTTGGTTGATTTTTAAAATTAATTTTTATTTATTTATTTGAGAGAGAGAGAGAGAGAAAGAAGCACACACAGAGATAGAGAGAGGCAAATAGAGAGAGAATGGACACACCAGGGCCTCCAGCCACTGCAAACAAACTCCAGACACATGTGCTGCCTTGTGCATCTGGTTTACGTGGATCCTAGGGAAGCAAACCAAGGTCCTTTGGCTTTGCAGGCAAGCACCTTAACCACTAAGCCATCTCTCCAGCCCTGGTTTTGTTTTTGAAACAGAGTCTTCTTCGGCCTAGCTTAGCCTTGACTTGCAATATATTCTATGTATGTATTCTGAGACAGTCTACAAAGTAAAAGCCCTAGACCCTTTATATATTACATCTTTTTATTTTATTTATCTATTTATTTGAAAGAGAGAGAGAATGGGCACACAGGGCCTCCTGCCAATGCAAACAAACTCTAGATGGATGTGCCATTTTGTACATCTGGTTTTACGTGGGTACTGGGGAATTGAACCCAGGCCAACAGGCTTTGCAAGCTAGTGTTTTTAACACTGAGCCATCTCTCCAACCCTATATATTACATCTTAAAAAAAAAAAAAAAAAAACACTATTTATTTTTATTTTGGGGGGTTTTCAAGGTAGGGTCTCACTCTGGTCCAGGCTGACCTGGAATTCATTCTGTAGTCTCAGGATGGCCTCCAACTCACAGCGATCCTCCTACCTCTGCCTCCCAAGTGCTGGGATTAAAGGCATGTGCCACCACGCCCGGCAAAACACTACTTTTTAGGCTGGGTGTGGTGGCGCATGCCTTTAATACTAGCACTCAGGAGGCAGAGGTAGGAGTACTGCCATGAATTCAAGGCCACCATAAGACTACACAGTGAATTCCAGGTCAGCCTGGGCTAGAGTGAGATCCTACCTCAAAACCTCTGCCCCCCCAAAAATTATTTTTTATTTTATTTATTTTATGAGGCAGAGAAAGAGAGAGAATGGGTGCACCAGGGCCTCTAGCCACTGCAAACACATACTAGACATATGTGCCAACTTGTGCAGGGGCTTTATGTGGGAACTGGGCTCTCAAACTTAGGTCCTTAGATTTACAGACAAGAGCCTTAACTGCTGAGCAATCTATCCAGATCCCATATATCGTATCTTTAAAAAGAAATTGGAGGAGGTTCCGAGGAAGTGGTTTGCTCTAGCCCATGCTGACCTGGAATTTTCTATGTAGTCTCAGGCTAACCTTGAACTCATGGCGATTCTCCTACTTCTGCCTCTGAGTGCTGCGATAGAAGGCATGCACCACCACACCAGGCTATTATATCTTAAAGTGAAAGAAACCAGGATCTGGGGAGATGGCTCAGTGGGTAAGAGCATTTGCTATTCAGGCATGGGGACCTGAGTTCAACTCCCAGCACCCAATAAAAAGCCAGGCATGGCCATATGTGCCTATAACCCCAGCCATAAGAAGGAGGAAGGCTGGGCCTCCAGCATCAGCCTAAGTGAAAACCAGGGAGCTCCGGGTTCAGGGAGAGACTCTGACTCAGTCTAATAAAGAGGAAGAGTGATGGAAGAGGAGACAAGTCGTCCATGGCCCTTTGCATGTGTGTGTATGACATGTGGACACACATACACACACACACCACGTGTTAACAAACAAAAAAAATAAGCAAACTAATGCTATAAAACACCAAATATTGGGCTGGGGAAATAACTTAGTGATTAAGATGCTTGCCTATGAAGCCTAAGAACCCATGTTTGACTCTCGAGATCCCACATAAGACAGGCGTACAAGGTGATGCAAGTGTGCCAGGCAGCACATGGGCACAAGATGGAACACAGGTCTGGAGTTGGACTAAAGTGTCTGGAGGCCCTGGTGTGCCAATTCTCTCTCTCTTGCTCCTGCTCTCTCTCATAAAAATAAAATAAAATAAAAAACCACCAAATGCAACATATGAGCCTAGATTGAATCCTGAATATAAAAAAGAGAAACGAAAATACAGGGCTGGAGAGATGGCTTAGTGGTTAAGGCCCATGCCTGAAAAGCCTAAGGACCCTTGTTCGACTCTCCAGTACCCACATCAGCCAGATACACAAGGGGGTGCATGCATTTGTAGTAGCTTGTAGTTTGTAGTAGCTGGAGGCCTGGCATGCCCATTCTCTCTCTATCTTCCTCTTCCTCTCTCTCTCAAATAAATAAATAAAATGTTTTTAAAAATACAAACATGGAGCTGGGTGTGGTGACACATGCCTTTAATCCCAGCACTCAGGAGGCAGAGGTAGGAGGAGCACCATGAATTCAAGGCCACCCTGAGACTACATAGTGAATTCCAGGTCAGTCTGGGCTAGAGTGAGACCCTACCTCAAAAAGCCAAAAAAAGAAAAAAATTGGTCATGGTAGCACATTCCTTTAATCCCAGCACTCTGGATATAAAGATAGGAGGATCACTGTGAGTTCAAGGCCACCCTGAGACTGCATAGTGAATTCCAGGTCAGCCTGGGCTCAAGAAAGACTTTACCTCAAAAAACCAAAATAAATAAATATATAAATTAGTTTTTAAAAATGAAAAACTGAAGAAAAAAAAAAGCCCCAGCTTCATGGCACACCTTTAATCCTAGCACTTCGGAGGGAGAGGCAGAAGTAGGAAGATCACTTTGAGTTCGAGGCCAGCTTGAGTCTACAGAGTAAGTTCCATGTCAGCCTTGGCTAGAGTGGGACCCTAACTCAAAAACAAACAAACAAACAAACAAACAAACAAACAAACAAACAAAACATACATGGACTTCCAATCAGTGGTCAGAGGTGACTTGTGAAAATGATTTGCTACTCTTGGGATGGAGAGATGGCTTAGTGGTTAAGCACTTGCCTGTAAAGCCTAAGGACCCTGGTTCGAGGCTCGATTTCCCAGGACTCATGTAAGCCAGATACACAAGGGAGCGTATGCATCTGGAGTTCATTTGCAGTGGCTGGAGGCCCTGGTATGCCCATTCTCTCTCTCTCTCTGTGAGTATTTCTCTCTGTCTGTTGCTCTCAAATAAATAAATAAAAATAAAAAAACAAACAGTAAATTCCAGGTCAGCTTGGGCCAAAGTAAGACCTTACCTCAAAAAAAAAAAAAGGAAAAGAAAAGAAAATGATTTGCTACTCTTGTGATCTGGAAAACCCCACAAAATCATACCAGTCAAGAGGGTCAAACCTTCAGGTTACTTTGTTGCAAGGCTATCTAAAAGCCACCAAGTATCTGAAAGGCTTGACTACAGAAACAATGTGTGACATTCCTGTTACAAAGTTAGGGTCAGTAGGTGTACCTGGGCCACATGGTAGGCTGCACACAGGATCCGCATCCCAGAAGGAGAGCTGAATTTTGGCTGCATATGCTTAAAAATGCAGAGAGTGTGGCTGAACTTCAGGGTTTAGACATAGATTCTCTGCTCAAGGGACATATCCAGGTGAACTAAGCATCCAAGATGTGACACATTACTGGCAAGAGCTCATGGTTAGATGAAACACACACACGTATGCACGCATGCACGCACGCAGGCACGCGCGCGCGCGCTCCATGGCCACACTAAGTTGATCTTTGCTGAAAAGAGGATCTCCTGCCCCTGAACTGGAAGAGCAGTGCCCAGAAGGAAAAAGATATCCCAAAGCCTATGGCGGGGGAGGACATGAGCCTAAGGAGTATAACGCCTGCTCTTATCTGGCTAAATGCATATATTTTGCTCTCCAAGCTGCCCTATAAGCAATTCACTTAACACTCATATCCATGTATTAACACTACTCTCACTTCTGGTTAGAGAAGCTTCTTTTTTCAGATGGCGATGACCACTGGGATGACCCAAAAGTCACCATGGTACTGAGAAGAAGTGATGGAGGAGTGTTTGGCACTGAAACATCTCTATCACACCCTCTAAGGTTCAGGGTCCATTGCAGAAGATGTGGCGGAAAGAATGTAAGAGCCAAAGGAGGGATAGGACTGTAAGCTGAAAGAGACCTTTCCTTTTATGGACTGCTGTTTGTCAGGTGTTTTGTCCCAGCAACAAGAAGGTAACTGAACCAGAAGTCATATAAATTTTATTATGAATCTTAATGAAATGATAGAGATGAAGAAAGATTTTAATAAACTCTCTACTCCTGGAAAAAAGGGGTGTTTTCACACAATGAATTTTCTGCTCATTTTTATCACTCACGAGCACTGAAATTCATAAAATAAAAAGAAATAGTGAGTAATTTACTCATGCATAGATACCAGATAATTCAATAACTGTAAAGGAGTAGGAGCTGTAGGGGGCTGGAGAGATGGTTTAGTGGTTAAGGGGCTTATCTTCACAGCCTAAGGACCCAGGTTTGATTCCCCAGTACCCAAGTAAAGCCAGATGCACAAAGTGATGCATGCATCTGGAGTTAATTTGCAGCTGCTGGAGGCCCTGGTGCATCCATTCTCTTTGTCTCTTTATTTTTTTGATTTTTGTTTGTTTGTTTGATTGTCTTTTTTGAGGTAGGGTCTCACTAGCCCAGGCTGACCTGGAATTCAGTCTCAGGTTGGTCTTGAACTCACAGTGATCCTCCTACCTCTGCCTCCCAAGTGCTGAGATTAAAGGCATGTGCCACCATGCCCAGCTGTCTGTCTCTTTTATATTGATTCCCCTGGACCCACAGAAGCTAGATGCACAAAGTGGCACATGTGTCTGGAGTTTGCAGCAGATGGAAGCCCTGGAGTGCTTATTCTCTCTGTCTCTCAAATAAATGAAATATTTAAGAAAAGAAAAGAAGCCGGGCGTGGTGGCGCACGCCTTTAATCCCAGCACTCGGGAGGCAGAGGTAGGAGGATTGCTGTGAGTTCAAGGCCACCCTGAGACTACATAGTGAATTCCAGGTCAGCCTGGGTCAGAGTGAGACCCTACCTCGAAAAACCAAAAAAAAAAAAAAAAAAAAAAAAAAAAGAAAAGAAAAGAAAGAAAAGAAAAGAAAAGAAAAGAAAAGAAAAGAAAAGAAAAGAAAAGAAAATGGGAGAGATGGCTTAATTGTTAAGGTATTTGCCTGCAAAGCCAAAGGACCCAGGTTCAATTCCCCAGGACGCACATGAAATCAGCTGAACAAGGTGACACATGTGTTTGGAGTTTGCAGTGGCTAGAGGCCCTGCCATGCCCATTCTCTCTCTCTCTCTCTCTCTCTCTGCCTCTTTCTCCCTCTCTCTCTTTCAAATAAATAAATAAAAACAAAATACTAAATAAAGAAAAAAGCAATGGGAGAATCCGTGGGTGGAAAAACCTGCTACAGGATAGAATTAAACCATTTTCCCCTCAGGAAAACGGTTTCCTGTCATACTCTGGAGTAAGGAAGTAGCAGGGACCTGCTTCGAAGACACTCTTGCACTGCTGGGCCACATCAGTTGTGGCTTCAGCCTGCATGTCAAAGGGCACACATGAGGGCCTTTGACTGACTGGCAGCCAGTCAAATGGGGATTTGCTCTACCCCGTGGCAAAGCCTGTTGCGGGCCGTCAGCTTTCATTACTGTCGTGTGTCTCTCAGTCTCAGCCCGTCCCACAGAAACATTCTGCCCTGAGGACCTCACATTAATTAAGTGGTTGTTGTTTTAGTTATGACTCATTCTCAGAGTTTTCCTCCGTGGGGGTTGAAGGCTGCCTGCATCCTCTGGGCGGTGACTTCCCACACGAAGAACCTGAAGGAAGGCACAGTGGGCCAGACCAGCAGAATGGACCAGAGCAGGCTACCTTGCCTTTTCTCCTTTCTTGCTCTGTGTTTCTTTTTCCTTTATTTCTCACACCCTGGCTAGCACTCATTCCCTTTTATAGGATAGGCTTTGCCTGGTTTCTTGAATTCCAAAATCTGATGAGTTATTTAACACTTCTAATGCATTGACTAGATTTTTTTTTTTTTGAGGTAGGGTCTCACTTTAGCCCAGGTTGACCTATGTAGTCTCAGGGTGACCTCAAACTCATGGTGATCCTCTTACCTCTGCATCCCAAGTGCTAGGATTAAAGGCGTCTGCTACTATGCCCGGCTGGTTTTGTATTTTGAGGCAGGGTCTCCTTAAGTAGTCAAAGCTGGTCTCAGACTGCCAAAACTCTTAACCCAGAATCCTGAGATCCAGTTATGCACCACCAGACCTACCCTCATTATTTCTTTTTAAATTTTTTTTGAAATCATTTATTATTTGCAAGCAGAGAAAGAGAGGGAGGGAGGGAGGGAGAATGGACATGCCCAAATGAATACTAGATGCATGTGCCACTTTTGCATCTGGCTTTATGTGGGAACTAGGGAGTTGAACCCAGGTTGTTAGGTTTTTTGTTAGGCTTTATAGGCAAGTTCCTTAATGGCTGAGCCATCTCTCCAGCCCTCATATTTCTTTTCTTTTTTTCAAGGTAGGGTCTCACAGTAGCTCAGGCTGACCTGGAATTCACTATGTAGTCTCAGGGTGGCCTCGAACTCATGGTGATCCTCCTACCTCTGCCTCTAGAGTGCTGGGATTAAAGGCGTGCACCACCACGCCTGGCTTCATATTTTTTTAATAAAGGATAAAAACCAGGCCTGGCTCAGTGGTTAAAGGCACTTGTTTGTAAAGCTTGACTGCCTGGGCTCAATTTCCTGTACCCACATAAAGCCAGACACACAAAGTGGTGCATGCACCCGTAGTTCGTAAGGCCCTGGTGTGCCCATGCTTTCTTATCTTCTCAATCTCTCTTTTTTTCTCTCTTCCTCTCCTTTCTCTATCTCTATCAAATGTCCATGTACATACATAAACATATATATATATATACACACACACATATATAAATTTTTTGGGAGGGGGTTGAGATAGATTCTCACTCTAGCCCAGGCTGACCTGGAATTTACTATGTAGGCTCAGGTTGGCCTTGAATTCATAGCAATCCTCCAACCTCTGCTTCCCAAGTGCTGCCACTATCCCCAGCAAATAAAAATATTAAAAGAAGAAGAAGGAGAAGAAGAAGAAGGAGAAGAAGCCGGGCGCGGTGGCGCACATCTTTAATCCCAGCACTCGGGAGGTAGAGGTAGGAGGATCGCTGTGAGTTCGAGGCCACCCTGAGACTACATAGTGAATTCCAGGTCAGACTGGGCTAGAGTGAGGTCCTACCTCAGGAAAGAAAGAAAAGAAAGAAAGAGAGAGAGAGGAAGAAAGAAAGGAAGAAAGGGAGAAAGAAAGAGAGAGGCTGGGCACTGCATAACCATGAGTACATGAGTTTGAATTCCCAGAACCCATGTCAAGCCAGCTGCTGTAGCAGGGCTCTGTAATCTCAGCAGGCCTGCAGCCATAAGGGAGGCAGAAACAGGAGAACCTGGGGCATTTGTGTATACATGTTGGTGCAGTGTGTGTGTGTGTGTGTGTGTGTGTGTGCATGTGTGCAAGGAGGTCAAAGGCTGTCCTCAGGTATCACCTTGCATGACTCTGTTTTACTAAGGTGGGCTCTCTCACTTGGGCTCAGAGCTCAGTGGGTTGGCTAACCAGTTTTCCCCAGCGATTTCCTGCCTAGCAGGCAGCTGCCACATCCACCCAGTATTTATTTGGATGTTGGGGATCCCAACTCTGGTCCTCACACTTACACAGCAAGCACTTTACCAGCTGAGCCATCTCTCTAAAACCTTGATACATTTTTTTAAAAAAATTGATTTATGTTTTTTTAATAGAGAGAGAGAGAGTGCATGCACAAGAGAGAATTGGCACTCCAAGGCCTCCAGCCACTTAAATTGAACTCCAGACATGTGTACCATCTTGTGGGCATGTGCGACCTTGTGTACTTGCATCACCTTGTGCATCTGGCTTACGTGGGACCTGGAGAGTCAAACATGAGTCCTTAAGCTTCACAGACAAGCATCTTAATGGCTAAGCCATCTCTCCAGTCCTTTCCTTTCTTTTTTAGAGAATGGGCAAGCCAGGGTTCTAACCACTGCAAACAAATTCCAGGCAATGGGCCACCATGTGCATCTGGCTTACATTGGAACTGGGGAATGGAACCTAGGTCCTTAGGCTTCACAGGCAAGTGCCTTAACTGCTAAGCCATCTCTCCACCCTCCCCCTTTTTAATGACACTGATGTCAGAGAAAGTAGGATCAATTCTCTTCCCTGGGGGTATTCTTCAGCTTGCGTTGTGGCAAAAAAAAAAAAAAAAAAAAAAAAAAAAAAAAAAGCTGAGGTCATTAGTTATTAGTAGTCACAAAGAAGTGAGTAATGGGCTGGAAGATGGCTTAGTGGTTAAAGTATTTGCCTGCAAAGCCAAAGGACCCAGGTTTGATTCCCCAGGACCCACGTAAGCCAGATGCACAAGGTGGCACATACATCTAGAGTTCATTTGCAGTGGCGACAGGCCCTGACAAGCCCATTTTCTCTTTCTCTCCCTCTCTCTGCCCCTTTCTCTCAAATAAATAAATTTTAAAAATTTTTAAAAATTTTTTATTTATTTGCAAGCAGAGAGAGAGAGAGATAGAAGACAGGCAGACAGAGAGAGAATGAGCATGCCAGGGCCTCCAATCAAACCAGGATCCTTTGGCTTCATAGGCAAATGCCTTAACCGCTAAGCCATCTCTCCAGCCCCTCAAATAAGTAATTTTTTTAAAAAAGAAGTGATGGACTGGAGAGATGGCTTAGTGGTTTAGGCGCATGCTTGCGAACCTAAGAACCCTGGTTTGATTCTCCAGGTCCCACATAAGCCAGATGCACAGGAAAGCACATGCGTCAGGAGTTCATTTGCAGTGGCTAGAGGCTCTGGCTTGCTCATTCTCACTCTCTCTCTCCTTCTCTCTCTGACTGTAATAAATAAATGAAAATGCCGGGTGTGGTGGCTCACGCCTTTAATCCCAGCACTTGGGAAGCAGAGGTAGGAGGATCACCATGAGTTCGAGGCCACCCTGAGACTACATAGTGAATTCCAGGTCAGCCTGAGCTAGAGTGAGACCTTACCTCGAAAAAAAAGGGGGGGGGGCTGGAGAGATGGCTTAGCGGTTAAGGCACCTGCCTCCTAGCCTGAGAACGCTGGTTCCAATCTCCAGTGGTTCCAATCTCCAGGTCCCACGTTTAGCCAGATGCAAAGTGACGCAAGGGTGCAATGCTGCACTTGACCACAAGGGGGCGCACACATCTGGATTTCGTTCACAGCAGCTGAGAGGCTGCTGGTGGGCCCATCTCTATCAGTATCCCTCTCCCTCTCTCTCTGTCTCTCTCCAAAAAGAAAAAAGAAAAAAGAAAAAAAAAGAAAAAGAAAAAGAAAAGAAAGAAAAGAAAAAAATATCTTTTTAAAGTGAGTTATGAGTATAGTTTTGAAAATATATCCAAGTCTGGAGACGAGGCTCAGTGGTAGAATACTTGCCTAGCATGTGTGAGTCCCTGGGTTTGATCCACAGCATCACAATAAATAAGGTTTATGAACTGTTTTAAATTTTTTTTATGTAGCTGGGTGTGGTGGTTCACGCCTTTAATCCCAGCACTTGGGAGGCAGAGATAGGAGGATTGCTGTGAGTTCCAGACCACCCTGAGACTATATAGTGAATTCCAGGTCAGCCTGGGCTATAGTGAGACCTACCTTGAAAAACAAAAAGAAATTTTTTTTTTTACATACATTATAGAGTAGCAACTATTTGCTGTACCAAGTATAATATACAAAGACACTTTAATTCAAAGTCAAATCTCTCTTTATCCTCTTGTCCCCAACTCTTTGTCAAGAACAAACGTTCATGATGGGTGCTGGAGAGATGGCTTAGCAGTGAAGGCACTTGCCTGCAAAGCCAAAGGACCAAGGTTTGATTCCTCAGTATCCACTAAAAGCCAGATGCATAAGGTGGTACATGTTTTTGGAGTACATTTGCAGTTGCTAGAGGCCCTTGCATGCCCATTTCTCTCTCTCTCTCAAATAAATAAGTAAATATAAAAAAATTTAAGCTAGGCATAGTAGTGCATGCCTCTAATCCCAACACTTGGGAGGCAGAGGTAAGAGGATTTCCATGAGTTTGAGGCCACCCTGAGACGACACAGTAAATTCCAGGTCAGCCTGGGCTAAAGTGAGACCCTACCTCAAAAAAAAAAAAATTAAAGGACCGGAGAGATGGCTTAGTGGTTAAGGCACTTGCCTGCAAAGCCAAAGGACCCAGGTTCACATCCGTAGGATCCACATAAGCCACATGCACAAGGTGGCACATGTGTCTGGACTTCATTTGCAGTGGCTACCGGCCCTGGCACATCCATTCTATCTGTCTCTTTCTCTCAAATAAGTAAAAATAAAAATATTTTTTTAAAAATTTAAGTCCATGATGGGACAGCAAGATGGCGTCAGCCAGCAGGGTGGTTCAGGTAGTGATGCCTCGTTCTTCACTGAGAAAGTTCCCTGACAGAAGAGACTGTCCTAAACTCAGTGCCTCAGAAATGTCGAAATCAGCAGGAACTACTCCCTTGCTCGATAATTTCACAACATTGTGTAGGAAGGAAGTCACCAGATTTGCTGATGTTTCAGGGTCCACCAGACACTGCAGACATAATAAAAACATTTCCTCAGAAATATGGAAGGAGGGCTGGAGAGATGGCTGAGCAGTTAGGCACTTGCCTGCAAAGCCAAAGAACCCAGGTTCGATATCCCAGGACCCATGTAAGCCAGATGCACAAGGTGGTGCAGGTGTCTGGAGTTTGTTTGCAGTAGCCAAAGGCCTTGGAGTGCCCATTCTCTCTCTGAGTCTGTCTGCCTTCTCTCTCTGTCTCTCTCTCTCTCTTTCTCCTCTCAAATAAATAAATAAAAATTTTAAAATGGGGCTGGAGAGATGGCTTAGCAGTTAAAATGCTTGCCTGTGAAGCCATGTTTGAGTCTCCAGATCCCACGTAAGCCAGACACACAAAGGTGAGGCAATAGTCAGGTGTGGCATGAACTCCTTTAATCCCAGCACATGGGAGGCAAAGGTAGGAAGATTGCTGTGAATTCATGACCACCCTGAGACTACATAGTGAATTCCAGGTCAGCCTGGGCTAGAGTGAGACCCTACCTTGAAAAACCAAAAGAAAAAAAAAAAAAATTAAGTTGAATGCCGGGCATGGTGGCACACACCTTTAATCCCAGCACTTGGGAGGCAGAGGTAGGAGGATCACAGTGAGTTTGAGGCCACCCTGAGACTACATAATGAATTCCAGGTCAGCCTGAGCTAGAGTGAGACCCTACCTCAAAAAACCAAAAAAAGAACAATTGGAGAGCTGGGTGTGGGCCTCTAGCCCAATTAGAGAGCAATTGATTTCCCCCATAACAGACATGCCACTATTGCACCCATTTGGTCATTTGGCCTGTCTGGCCAAACTTGAGAATTGCAGTGCCCACTGTTTTCATGACTAATGACTTCTGTCTTCGATAGGGCTGCATGCACAGCAGCTTTTTCCAGCTTTCTGTCAGCTGGTCTAGAGGGAGAAGGGTTTTCAACTCAGCTCCAGCAGGATTTCTCAGTGACCTTGCAGCCCAGGCATGTGAAGTCTTCAGCAATAGGGTCTTACCATCTATTTCTGGTGGGAAAACAAGAACCTTGGTTTGGGGGCATCAGGGACCTTCCTGGCCAACAACTAACTGGACGGAGTCCCATCCCTGGCCCTCAAATTTTTCTAGTAACAGTCTATGGCTTCTGGGTGTGCCATTATAAAAAAAAAAAAAAAAAAAAGTAGGTTTTCATATGGCTTATTCACAATATTCTGAAATTTGATTAACCTTCTCCCACCCTTCTTTTACTCAATCTCTTCCCCCGACCTTACTTAGGCTATTCCATCCCCAGTAATCTCTTTCTTTTCTTTTCTTTTCTTTTCTTTTCTTTTCTTTTCTTTTCTTTTCTTTTCTTTTCTTTCCTTCCTTCCTTCCTTCCTTTTTTTAAAATGTGACATTGTTTTAACTGAAAATGAGCTCTTGTTTCTCAGGAGAAACTCTATCTACATAATCTTGGAATCATTTTCTGTTCCATTTTGTTATGTTTTTCTCTTCTCTGGGACCAGCTATTGTGCTTGAACTGCATTTTCCTTTTTCTCTTTACATCTGTAATTCAGATGTTAGCTAAGCCCATTTGGCTCTTTAAGAGTTGGATAACTGGGCTGGAGAGATGGCTTAGTGGTTAAGGCATTTGCCTGCAAAGCCTAAGGATCCTGGTTCGATTCTCCAGGTCCCACATAATCCAGATGCACAAGGGGGCGCAAGCATCTGGAGTTCATTTGCAGTGGCTAGAGGCCCTGGTGCGCCCATTCTCACTCTCCCTCTCTCTCTTTCCCTCTGTCTGTCTCAAATAAATAAATAAAAATAAATAAATAAATAAATAAATAAATCTTTAAAAAAGAAAAGAAAGTTTTAACTTAAAAAAAAAAGAGTTGGATAACTGATTAAATCCCCAGCCTCACACTTTCAATTAAACTCTAAGTTGCTTTCTCCTCATGTCTCCACAGATACAAAACTCATAATTTTGTTTAAAAATTTTTGTTTTATTAGGAGTGGAAAGATGGTTCAGGGGTTAAAGATGCTTGCTTGAACAGCCTGCCAGACTGGGTCCCAAGCCATTTAACAGATATATATATATATGTGTGTGTAGTGCAAACATCTAGCATTAGTTTGCAACCACAAGAGGCTCTGGCATGCACCCACCCTACGCCCCCCCACACACAAAAAGTTGGATCCCCGTGTGGTAGCACACGCCTTTAATCCAATACTCGGGAGGTAGAGATAGGGGGATCACCATGAATTCAAGGCCACCCTGAGACCCTGAGACGACATAGTGAATTCCAGGTCAGCCTGGACTAGAGTGAAACCCTACCTTGAAAAAAAAAAAAAAAAAAAAAAAATTGCTTTGGGCTGGAGTGATGGCTTAGTGGTTAAGGCACAGGCCTGCAAAGCCTAAGGACCCCAGGTTCGATTCCCCGGGTCCCAGGTAAGCCAGATGCACAAAGTGCATCAGTGGCTAGAGGCCCTGGCATGCCCATTCTCTCCATATTTATGCTTTCTTTCTTTCTCTTTTCTTTCTTTCTTTCTTTCTTTCTTTCTTTCTTTCTTTCTTTCTCTCTCTCTCTCTCTCTCTCTCTCAAATAAATTTAAAAAAATTTAAAGATGGTTTTATCAAGAAATGAACTGACTTCAGTATTTGGTGACTTGTGCTTGACTTTACCTTTCTCCTTCTCTCTATCCTTTTTCCTAGCCTCTTCTCGATCATGGATGGGGACCCAAGTCCAAATTCCTTACCTTGTATACTTGCAGACTATAACTTTAAAACCTTCTTACCTGGAGCTGGGGAGGTGGCTCAGTTGGTAAAGTGCTGCTGTGGAGGTACGAGGATCTGAGTCCTGAGTTTGAATCCCCAGCACCAGCATAAAAATGCTGGGCATAGTGGTCTACTCCTGTAATCCCAGCCCTGGGGAAGTGGAGACAGGAGGATCCCCCGGGGGTCACTGACTATTGAATCTAGCCAAATAGCTGAGCTCTAGAATCTGTGAGAGACCCTGTCTCAAAAATAAAGAGGATGGGGCTGGAGAGATGGCTTAGTGGTTAAACACTTGCCTATGAAGCCGAAGGACCCCGGTTCGAGGCTTGATTCTCCAGGACCCATGTAAGCCAGATGCACAAGGGAGCACATGTGTGTGGAGTTTGTTTGCAGTGGCTAAAGGTTCTGGTGTGCCCATTCTCTATTTCTCTCTATCTACCTCTTTCCCTCTCTCTCAAATAAATAAATAAATAAATAAAATATTTTTTAAAAATAAAATAAAGAGGAGAGAGCTGGAGAGATGGCTTAGCAGTTAAGGCACCTGTCTGCAAAGCCTAAGAATACTTGTTCAAATCTCCAGGTCCCATGTTTAGCCAGACACAAAGGTTACACAAGCATGCAATGTCACACATGCGCACAAGGGGATGCACGTGTCTGGAGTTCATTCACAGTGCCTGAAATGGCCCTGGCGCGCCCATTATCTCTCTGCCTCTTCCTCTCTCCCTCTCTTTTTCTCTGTCTCTCTCAAATAATAAAATAAATAAAAGACTGGAGAGATGGCCAGCAGTTAAAGGTGCTTGCTCACAAAGTCTGATAGTCCAGGGTTTGATTCCCTGGTGCCCACTTAAAGCCAGATGCACCAAGTGGCACATGTGTCTGGAGTTTTTGCAATGGCAGGAGGTCCTGGTGTGCCCATACCCCTCCTTCTCTCTGAATATTCCTCTTTTTCTCTGCCTTTCTCTCAAATAAAAAAAATATTTTAAAAAATAAATAGGACTGGAGAGATGTCTCAGTGGTTAAGGCTCTCGCCTGAGGAGCCCAGCGACCTGAGTTTGATTCCGCAGGACCCATGTAAAGTCAGATGCACAAAGTGACGCATACCTCTGGAGTCCTTTTGCAGTGGCTGGAGAGGCCCTGGCCCTCCCATTCTCTCTGTCTGGCTCTTTTCTATCTCTCTCTGCTTGTAAATAAATAAATAAAAAATATTAAAAAAAAAATAAGTCAGGCATGGTGGTGCACACCTTTAATTCCAGCACTTGGGAGGCAGAGGTAGGGGGATTTCTGTGAGTTCAAAGGCCACCCTGACCTGAGACTACATAGTGAGTTCCAGGTCAGCTTGGGCTAGAGGGAGACCCTACCTCAAAAGACCAAAAATTTAAATTAAATTAAATTAAAATAAATAAATAAAGTGAAGAATGATTGAGGAAGACAGCCCACTGGTGATCTTTGGCCTCCACATGCACATACATTCATTGCCCCACTCAAGAATACACACATGGACATAAACCTTCCCCACTACAGCCGGGAGCTGAGAGGTAGGTGGGGGTGGGGAACTTAGAACTGGGCTCTTTCCCTGACAATCTGTCCAACCGAACAAAGGCTTTAGTCACAGGTGCATTCAGGTGTTTCAATGATGTCATCAAGATTCTATTTCTCACTCTTCCTCTTGGGTTATGTTTGTCCGTCTCTTTTTGAATATGCCCTCATTCTCTTTTGATCCACACATGCTTCGCTGTGGTGGTAAAGAGGGCTCCTGCAAGCCTTCGTCACTATATATGTCCTTCAGATTCATGACACAGAAGTGAGACCCTCCCTCCCTTTCCCAGGATGTCACAGAGTCAATGTCTTGGAAGAAATGGGATGAGACTTGCTTGGGCCAATTCCCGATTGCACAGTGTATGCATGGCTGGGGTGGCATGCTTGTGTGGTATGGCTTATATATATCCAGCCCCATAGCTAGTCCCCCGGGGAATCTGTGTGGGATCTGTGAAGACCAGTTCCCCAGTATAAAGAGGGGTGCTTTGTTGAGAAGACAAAAGCAGCAGCTGTCCACCCCACTTTTCACTCTTTGATATGGAAATGTGCCCTGCCTGTGTTCCCTTGCCCTCGGTTGGCACATCCTGCCTCTAGTTAAAGACCTTTCAGAACCTTTTCATGCATAGCAATGTCAGTACGTGCATCCAGTTAAAAATTTGGGGACTCATGCCTTGGGTTGTCAACCCTTTTATTTATTTGTTTGTTTTAGTTTTTCTTTCTTTTTTTAATGTTTTTGTTTATTTTTATTATTTATTTGAGAGTGACAGACAGAGAGAAAGAGGCAGAGAGATAGAGAATGGGCACGCCAGGGCCTCCAGCCACTGCAAACAAACTCCAGATGCATGTGCCCCCTTGTGCATCTGGCTTAGGTGGGTCCTGGGGAATCGAACCTCGAAGCGGGGTCCTTAGGCTTCACAGGCAAGTGCTTCGCAGGCAAGGCAGTGTCTTAACCACTGAACTATCTCTGCAGCTCCAGTTCTTCCTTTTGCATAAATAAAATTTTATTTAAACATTTACATAATCCCCTCCCAGCACTTCCCTTCGTCTCTCCTCTCCATTTCCATCCATTGAACCCTCACTTTTTTTCCTATTATTTCTTTTTTTAAAAAAAAATTACTTATTTGACAGAGAGAGAGAGAGAGAGAGAGAGAGAGAGAGAAAACAGACAGAAAGAGAGAGAGAGAGAATGGGCGCGCCAGGGCCTTCAACTTCAGACGCATGAGGGACTTTGTGAATCTAGCTTATGTGGATCCTGGGGAATCGAACCTGGGTCCTTTGGTTTTGTAGGCAAGTGACTTAACCACTAAGCCATCTCTCCAGCCTTATTCCCTCTTCTATATTGATAATTTTCCCCTCTACCATCATCTACAACAACCTGTTGGTGGGCCCAATATTATATAGGTCATGTGCAGATAATGACAGTTGCTATGAAGTCATGAATACATCCACTTAATATCTGGGAGACAGCATTCCATGCACTTCTCCCCATCTTTTGGTGCTTACATTCTTTTCACCATCTCTTCCACTGTAGTCCCTGAGCCATTGAAGAATGTCATAGAGATGTGTCATTAAGTTTATTTCTTCTGCTGTAGTTCCTAAGCCATTGGAGACTGTGACAGAAATGTGTCATTAAGTCCATTTCTTCCACTGTAGACCCTGAGCCACTAGATAGTGTGATACAGAGGGAGAGAGAGAGAGAATTGGCACACCAGGGCCTCAGCCTCTGCAATCAAACTCCAGACACTGCGCCACCTAATGGAAATGTGCAATCTTGTGCTTGCCTCACCTTTGTACATCTGGCTTATGTGGGATCTGGAGAGTAGAACATGGCTCCCTTACGCTTCGCAGGCAAGCACCTTAACTGCTAAGCCATCTCTCCAGCCCTTCAGGGCTTTTCTTTTTATCTGATGTTTGCTTCCTCAACTGTCTCTTACTCTCAGTTTTTCAGTTTGACTCAGGCCACCTTTGTTCACTGGCCCACAGCAGCGTCTCTGGCCTGCTCTTGTGTTAGCAGATCATTCCTGGTACACTCAGCCATGACTGGAGCAGGAGGGCTCATCAGAGTAAAAAGTCCTCTTGATCATGGAAGCTTTCACTAATGTCTGTCTTCGAAGCACACACACTTGAAAGCAAGATTTTTTGTTTTGTTTTGTTTGTTTTTTGAGGTAGGGTTTCACCATAGTCCAGGCTGATCTGCAATTCACTATGTAGTCTCAGGGTGGTCACAAATTCACAGAGATCCTCCTACCTCTGCCTCCCAAGTGCTGGGATTAAAGTTGTGTGCCACCATGCCCAGCTTGACTTGATTTTTCACTGTATAGCTGAGAATAACCTTGAACTTCTGATGTTCCTGCCTCTTATCTCACAAGTGCTGGGATTATAGGTATGTGCCATCAGGCCTGGCTGAATGCACATTTTTTCATTTATTAATTAATACGAGTCTCTTAAATTTTGTATCATAGCTGGCAGTTCTCTCGTGCAGAGGATAGATATGCCCAACATTTAAATCAGATGCAACAGGGCTGGAGGGATGGCTTAGCGGTTAAGGCATTAGCCTGCAAACCAAAGGATCCCAGTTCGATTCTCCAGGACTCACCTAAGCCAGATGCACAAGGGGGTGCATGCATCTGGAGTTCGTTTGCAGTGGCTGGAGGCCCTGGCGTACCCATTCTCTCTCTCTTCTCTTTCTCTCTCTTTCTCTCTCAAATAAATAAAACAAAATATATAAATCAGATGCAACATTGAGTAATAAACCAGAAGACAAAGAAAGGAATGATTAAGCAGTTATAGTACTTAAGTAATTTAATTTAAAAAAATTTAAAGAATCAATAAATGTGGTTTTCGGCACTTCCTATAAATGCCCTGAGGAAACCTGTGAAAATGGCTCGCTTGAACCAAGAAAATCAAAAGGGTCAAATTTTCATATTCACTTTATGCTTGTGAAACTGCCCAGCCAATCAAGGGTATGTATGCATATCATGAAAGCCACCTACTGTCTAAAAGACGAGACTTTTAAGACTATGTGACGTCCCTGTGGTATAATGGTGGAATTGGTAAGCATTGCGATCAGCTTCGTGTTGCTGTCAGAAAACACCTGACCAAGAGCAGCTTGTGGGAGGAAAGGGTTTATTTTGGTTTACAGACTTGAGGGGAAGCTCCATGATGGCAAGGGGAAACAATGGCATGAGCAGAGGGTGGACATCACCTCCTGGCCAACACTAAGTGGACAACAGCAGCAGGACAGTGTGTCCAACACTGGCAAAGGGAAGCTGACTGAAATACCCATAAGCCTGCCCCCAACAATACACTGTCTCTAGGAGGCTTGCCACCAGCTGGGGACCTAAGCATTCAAAACAAATAAATTTATGGGGTCACCAGAATCAGACCACCACAGTAGGAATGTATATCCAGGCCACACAGTGGGTCTGGACACAGGGTTCATGGCCCCAAGGGAGAGAATTATTGCTGCTCCTACTTAAAAATGCAGAGAGCTGGGCTGGGGAAATGGCTTAGCAGTTAAGACATTTGCCTGCAAACCCTAAGAACCCCGGTTCGATTCCCCAGGGCCCACGTAAGCCAGATGCACAAGGGAGCGCATGCATCTGGAGTTCATTTGCAGTGGCTGGAGGCCCTGGCGTGCCCATTCTTTCTGTCTCTCTACCTCTTCCCTCTCTCTCTCTCAAATAAATAAATAAACAAATAAATAAATAAATAAATTTTTGAGCCAGGCATGGTGGCGCACGCCTTTAATCCCAGCACTCGGGAGGCAGAGGTAGGAGGATCGCCATGAGTTCAAGGCCACACTGAGACTACACAGTGAGTTCCAGGTCAGCCTGGGCTAGAGTGAGACCCTACCTGGAAAAACAAAAACAAAACAAAACAAAAATGTGGAGAGGTGTGTTGAGCTTCGAGTTTAGACACTGACTTCCTGGTCAGGGGACATGTCCGTGTGAACAAAGCACAGAGACGCACTGCTGTCTCATGGAGCTCATGGGTGGCTTAACCCACGTACATGCTCCTGGCCACAGTGAGCTGGTGCTCACTGAAAAGGGCACACACTGTTTCTGGACCCGAGGAGCATTTGCACAGAAGGAAAAGATATCTCAGAAGACACTGAAGAAACAAAATCATACGTATAGCACAGGACAAAACTCAGCAGAAAACAAATGCAAATAAAAGTTTCCTTTTAAGTTGTTTTCAAAATATTTTCATTTTATTTTACTTTTTATTTTTTGAGATAGGGTCTCACTCTTCCCAGGCTGACCTGGAATTCACTATGTAGTCTCAGGGTGGCCTCGAACTCATAGCCATTCTCCTACCTCTGCATCCCTAGTGCTAGGATTAAAGGGAGTGCAACACCACGTCTGGCTTCAAAAGATTTTCTTGACATGGAGAAATGGCTAAAATATGCTGCCAAAACAAAACAACGGCATGATAAAAGTTCTTACACATCACCCATTATTACTTTTTTATGAGAGAGAGAGAGAGAGAGAGAATTGGAAAGCCAAGGCCTCTAGCCACTGCAATCAAACTCCAGATGCATGCACCATCTTGTGCACATGTGCAACCTTTCACACTTGCATCACCTTGTGCATCTGGCTTAAGTGGGACCTGGAGAGTCAAACATGGGTCCTTAGGCTTTGCAGGCAAGCACCTTAACTGCTAAGTCTCCAGCCCTACATCACACATTAAATGAACTAAATGTGTGTTTTAAAATGATTAGAAACCAGTCATGGTGGCACACGCCTTTAATCCCACCACTGGGGAGAGGTAGGAAAATCATTGTGAGTTCGAGGCCAGTCTGAGACTACATAATGAATTATAGGTCAGCCTGGGCTAGAGCCAGACCCAGTCTTTATAAAAAAAAAAAAAAAGAAAGAAAGAAAAGAAAAGGGTTGGATAGATGGCTCAGCGGTTTAGGTGCACGCCTGCAAAGTCTAAGGACCCTGGTTCGAATCTCCAGGTCCCACATAAGCCAGATGCACAAGGGGGTGCATGCATCTGGAGTTTGTTTTCAGTGGCTAGAGGCCCTGGCACACCCATTCTCACTCTTCCCTCACTCTCCTCTCTCTCTCTCCTCTCTGTCTCTAATAAATAAAAATTTTTAAAAAAAAAAAAAAAAAAAAAAAAAGATTAAGCTAGGCAATGGTAACACACGCCTTTAATCCCAGCACTCGGGAGGCAGAGGAAGGAGGATTGCTGTGAGTTCAAGGCCACCCTGAGACCACATAACTCCAGATCAGCCTGAGCTAGAGTGAGACTCTACCTTGATCAAAACAAAACAAAAAAAAAAAATAGATTAGAAGATTATATGAAGTTAAAACTAAAAAGATTGGGGGCTGAAGAGATGGCTTAGCAGTTAAGGTGCTTGCTTGAATAGCCTAAGGATCCAGGTTCGATTCTCCAGTACCTTCGTAGAGCCAGATGCACAAAGTGGCACATGCATCTGGAGTTTGTGTGCAGTGGCTAGAGGCCCTGGTGCACCCATTCTCTCTCTCTCTCTCTCTTTCTCTTTTTTCTTTTCTGTGCTTGAAAAGAAAGAAAGAGAAAGAAAGAAAGAAAGAAAGAAAGAAGAAAGGAAGGAAGGAAGGAAATATATCCATAGAAGCAGTAAAGTGTTAAGAAAACAAGCTTCTTGGGGCTGGAGAGATGGTTCAAGGGTTAAGAGCACTTGCTTGCAAAGCCTTGCAACCTGGATTTGATTCTCCAATCCCCACTTAAAGCCAGATGCACAAAGTGGTGCATGCATCTGGAGTTTGTAGTAGCAAAAGGCCCTGGTGCATCCATTTTCATTCTCTCTCTCTCCTCCTTCCCTCCTTGTAAATAAATAAATAAAAACATATTGAAAAAAAAAAAAAAGAACACAGGCTTCTCCACGATGGCATGGAAGGAGGGTTTCCAGGCCAGGGGGAGCAAAGTTGACACAGTATAGGTTCTTAAATTCTAGTAAAAATATTTGGTAGCACAAGTCGCTTTCTTTGTTGGGATTTACAGAACTGCCTTATTATTTTGTAAGCTTACCAAGAACTTCAGCCCAAGGGAGGTGATGCTGGCCCTGACAAGTATCTCTGGTGTTTTTTGAGAACATTCCCCTCTTGGCAAGAATCCTAGGCTGGTCATTTGGCTTACAAAGCAGTCCCTGTTTAGATAAAGAGAACCAGTTACCTTGTTCACCTCCAAGTTCACCATGGAAGCTCTGAAACTTCACAACAGAGAAAGCAAACCCTGAACCAAGATTGCCTGCCTGCTGCAAAAGAAACCAAACAGGTTCAACCTGAAATGGTGTGCGGTGTGCGACCTTCCCCATTGCCTCACTCCAGAGACTTGAGATCATTCAAGGCTCTCGCCAGTTGGATTTGATTTTAAAGCAAAGCCTCCTGTCACAGAATCTCCTCCAGCTCCAGGTTAGCTCCGAGACACAACCCATCCACTGTTTGTCACTGACTCACACCCACATACATTTTGAGGTTATGGCGGTAGATTTTTGCGGATAAGAAAGAAATAAATTTCATAAGCACAAACTGAGAAACTATTGGTTAAATGAAATTAAAGGAAAATTCGGGGGGGGGGCAGGGAGCAGACCACAAATTTTTTTTATGAGTCATCAAAGCGATAGAGCGTGCGTGCACACACACACACACACACACACACACTTTGTAGATGTTCTATGATACATACTTTGTAAATGTTCTATGATAGCAATGTTTGTAACATAATTCCGCCTCTAGTAAAGACACTCAAACTGGCCCAAAGAGAATTATAGTGGTTCTCTAGAAATGAAGCAAGAAGAGAATTCGAGAGCTGGAAAATGGGTCAGCGGTTGAAGGCGTTTGCTTGTACAGCCTGATGGCCTGGTTTGATTCCACAGTACTCACATGAAGCCTGGCATGCCTATACACACACACATTCACATGTGCAAGTCAATCAGTAAATATATACAAAAAGATATTAGGATTTAAATGGTAGGTTTGGTAAATTAGGTTGCTCTCTCCAGAGCAGCTGGAGATAATCCAATCCAGTTAGAGCCTGAACAGGATGAGGGTGCTCCTTGGCGGCCTCTATTCGGGCACTTGGGCTGGAGGCATTAACAGCATGGGCTGCTCTGGCTCTCAGACACTCAGACCTAGACTAATGTACTTGCTTTCATGGAAGTCTTTGTCTTACAGACAACAGAGTGTAGGACTTCTTAGCCTCCAAATTTCTCTCCCTCTCCCTCTCCCTCTCCCTCTCCCTCTCTCTCTCTCTCTCTCTTTCTTGCACACATACACACCAGCCCTGAGTATATGCAAGTTATCCATCTGTATTAGCTATTTTTCCCATTGCTGGGACAAATGCCTGACAGAAACAAATTGAAAGGAGGAGCCACACGCCTTTAATCCCAGCACTCAGGGAGGCAATGGTAGGAGGATCGTCATGAGTTCAAGGCCACCCTGAGACTACAGAGTGAATTCCAGGTCAGCCTGGGTTAGAGTGAGACTCTACCTTGGGAAAAAAAATAATATAAATAAATAAATAAATAAATAAATAAATAAATAATAAATAAAAAGGAGGAGAAAGGTTTATTTGGGCTGAGAATTTTAGAGAGTTCAGTCCATCATAGTTCGAGGGTGTAGGGGACCCAAACAGTTCATGTCATGTGCCAGGAAACAGGAGAAGAAGAACGTTGGCACTTCTCCTTGTTTCCCCTTCATGCCATCCAGGTCTCCAGACCCTACAATGGTACCTCTGGCTTTTCGGAAAGGTCTCCTCACCCTCAGGTAATCCTCTCTGGGAATGCTTTCAAAGACACACCCAGTGGTATGCCTCGCCAGTCCCCTAGAAGCTTCATAATCCAATTAAGCTGACAAAATTAACAGACACACCATTCTTGGATTCAACCAGTCAACTGTGAATTTTAAAGCATTCAAGGGCTGGAGAGATGGCTTAGTGATTAAGGCACTTGCTTGCAAAGACTAAGGACCCAGGTTCGATTCCCCAGGACCTACGTACACCAGCTGTACAAAGTGAAGCATGTGTCTGGGGTTTGTTTACAGTGGCTGGAGGTCCTGGCACACCCATTCTCTCTCTCTCTCTCTCTTTCTCTCTCCCAAATAAATAATAATTTCAAATACCTTAAAAAAAGAAAAGAGCATACTCTGTAGTTAGGTCTATTTACATAGCATCTAATTATGTCATGTAACATAAGTAATCTATAGGTGATTTAAAGCAAACAGGATTATGTGGGCTATACACAAATACTGAGCCATTTTACTTCAGAGACTTTAGTATTTGCTGACTTTGGTATGGTGGGGCGGGTTGGGGGAGCCATGTCCTGAATCAGTGCTCACCTTAGCTTTATTTTTCCAGAAGAATCCATGACTCTGATACAACTGAGGAACTTGGAGCAAAGAGATGTTAGGAATGGCCCTGTATTCAAACTGAATCCTTTTACCAGTTTCTAGCCAACTTCTACACATATCTTGGGATTGATTAAAAAAACACTTTTTAGCTGGACGTGGTGGCGCACGCCTTTAATCCCAGCACCGGGAGGCAGAGGTAGGAGGATTGCCATAACTTCGAGGCCACCCTGAGACGACATAGTGAATTCCAGGTCAGCCTGAGCTAGAGTGAGACCCTACCTCTAAAAAACATCTACAAAAAGCACTTTTTAGCCGGGCGTGGTGGCGCACGCCTTTCATCCCAGCACTAGGAAGGCAGAGGTAGGAGGATCACCATGAGTTTGAGGCCAGCCTAAGACTACAGAGTGAATTCCAGTTTCAGTGTGGGCTAGAACGAGGCCCTACCTCAAACAAACAAACAAACCCACTTCTCTCAATTTGTCTGCATATCAGAAGAACATCTTAGGATGAACTGAGACTTAGTAAGTATATCAAAGTATATTTGCATAGTTTTATAAAGCAATTTTTCCTTCCTTCTTTCTTCCTTCTCTCATTCTTCCTACCCCTTCCTTTCTTCCCTCTTTCCTTCCTTCCTTCTTTCCTTCCTTCTTTCCTTCCTTCCTTCCTCCCTCCCTCCCTCGCTCTCTGGATTCCTTCTCTTCTCCCTCCTTTCCTTACCTTCCCTTTCTTCTTTCTTTCATCCTCTCTTCCTTCCCTCCCTCCCTCCCTTCTTCCCTCCCTCCTTTCGTCCCCTCCCTCCCTCCTTTCCTTCCTCCCTTCCTTTGCTGAGGGTTGAACCCAGGACCTTGTTCATGCCAAGGTCATGCTGTATCCCTGAAGTACACCACCGTCCCTGTCTTTATTACAAATGTTTGGTTCCCCACGTGGTGGAATCCCTGAAGGCCAGGAAAAGTCCCTATTCTTTGGGATCGGTAATGCTACTGACGTGCTTATATATAACTCATAAGAAAGCCTGTTTTAAATTTTGTGTGGGCATGGGCCCTTGGGTAGTGTAGTGTTTCATCTTTTTCAGAAAGGGTCTTTCACCGTCTTTTTTTTTTTTTTTTCTGGAATTCACTCTGTAATCTCAGGGTGGCCTCAAACTCACTGCTATCCTCCTACCTCTGCCTCCTGAGTGCTGGGATTAAAGGCATGCGCCACAACACCCAACTTTTTCACTATCCTGAAATGTGTTTAGAGTACACATGGATTTCTTTTTTTTTAAGTTTTTAAAATATATTTATTTAGTTGAGAGAGAGAAAAAGGCAGATAGGCTATTTTTCTATCTCCATAAGAAATCATTAATGGGGCTAGAGAGATGGCTCAGCAGTTAAAAGTGCTTGCTTGCAAAGACTGACAGCCTGGATTTGATTCCCCAGTATCCACATAAAGTCAGATGCATGAAGTGGTGTATATTTGGGGTTTGTTTGCATGGACAGGAAGCCCTGGCGTGTCCAGTCTCTAACTTTCTCCTTCTCTCTTTCTCTGTCAAATTAATCAATAAATTAAAAAAAGAAAGAAGCCTTTAATGGATAGTGTTGAAAGGCTTTAGTGACAGGGAGGATTTAAATATTTATTTTTATTTTTTTATTTTTGGAGAGAGACAGAGAGAGAGAGAAAGGGAGAGGAAGACAGAGATGGGCACGCCAGCAGTGTCTCAGCTGCTGAGAACGAAATCCAGATGCGTGTGCCCCTTGTGGTCAAGTGCGGCATTGCACCCTTGCATCACTTTGCATCTGGCTAAACGTGGGACCTGGAGATTGGAACCAAACATTCTTAGGCTTAGGAGGCAGGCGCCTTAACCCCTAAGCCATCTCTCCAGCCTGACAGGGAGGATTTAAAGTGTTGGTTTTTAGCCAGGTATGGTGGCACACGCCTTTAATCCCAGTACTCAGGAAGCAGAGGTAGGAGGATCACCATGAGTTCAAGGCCACCTTGAGACTACATAGTGAATTCCAGGTCAGCCTGGGCTAGAGTGAGACCCTACCTCAAAATAAATAAATACTTTTCTTAAAAAAGTGCTGGTTTAAACCTGGAGCTGTGCTGCATTCTGAAGTAGAAGCCTGAAAGAAAAGAAAGTTCCACCGTTCTAGGAGGATTGTGGAGGTCCGTTCCTTCTTTCTTTCTTTCTTTCTTTCTTTCTTTCTTTCTTTCTTTCTTTCTTTCTTTCTTTTTCTTTTTTTGCTTTTTTTGAGGTAGGGTCTGACTCTAGCTCAGGCTGAATTCACTATGTAGCCTCGGGGTGGCCTTGAACTCAGGGTGCTCCTACTTCTGTTTCCTGAGTGCTGGCATTGGCATTAAAGGCGTGCGCCAGCACACCCAGCTGTGGAGGTTCTTTCAATTCATTGATTTTAAGGACTGGCAGCTGAGAAGGGGTGCCCATCTTTATACCCAAGGTAGTAAGTGATGCTAAACAATGTCTGGCTATTAGTCATGTGACTTTCAATAACATAAAGGGAGGGTGTCTTTGGCTTTTTAAGAGTCTCTTGCTCTACTGACTGAGCTAGCCGGGCACATTGTCTTTGGCTTTTTAAATCAATTAATTAATTAATTTACATGTGTGTGTGTGTGTGTGTGTATGTATGTATGTACACACCGAGCCTCTTGCTGCTGTAAACAAATGCCAGACACTTGCATCACATTATGTATCCAGCCTTATGTGGGTGGCTTGGAAATTGAACCTGGATTGGCCAACTTTGCAAGCAACGCCTTTAACCATTGAGCCATTTTCCCAGTCCCTTTCATTGTCTTTGTTATTATTGCTGTGGGATTTCTGGTCCCTGTCCCTAATGGTGGTGTGAAACAATTGAAAAGGAGGAACTGAGATCCAACAACTCAGGGAGAGAAAACAGATGGCCTGAAGGGAGGACCCCAGATGAAGGGGTGGAGCCCAAAAGGAAAGGATGCCACTGCAGTGATAATAGGTATCTAGCCTCATTTCCATAGTCCGCAGGACAGTCCCCTTGGGCTCACTTCAAACCTTAGTGACTGTCTGCTAATCATGACGGCCTTGCCTCCTTCTTGTTGAGAAAAAAGGTAGAGGGCTCTGCACTGGAAGGAAGAGGGACAGCAGGCAGAGGAACAGTTATGAAGCAGCCGGAGGGAACAACAAAGGAGAATCTAGATGTGGGGCCCCAAAGCAGGAGACTCAGGCGTTCGGGGAGTTTTGGAGCTGTTGTGGGCCACAGGGCTGGAGTTATAGGTGATTTGTATTGGCTTTAAATAGACGTGTTTGCTGGGCCATTATACACATGTTCATCAACACACACACACACACACACCTGGAAAGTTGGAAACCAGTAGCTCTTATCTTCTGGTTGCTGGGACAAAACACCTGATCAGAAACACCATCCAGGAGGACAGGGTTAATTTCAGCTAAAGGTTTCAAGGGGAAGTCTCATCATGGAGGGGAAAACATGGCAGAGCAGGTGGCCAATACATCACATCTTGTCACAGCAGCAGAAAGGAAGTCCTCTGAATGAGCTAGCTCTGCACAGCCAGTGGGCCTGGGCTAATTGACCTCAAGGTCCATGTCAGTGAGTGCTTCCTCCAGCAAGGCTCCGCCTCCGGAAAGCTCTACAGCCTTCCCAAATTGCCACCAGCTGGGGACCAAGGATTTCAAACACATTCTGTGGGCTAGGGAGATGGTTCAGCAGTTAAAGGAACTTGCTTGCAAAGCCTGCTGACCTGGGTTCAATTCCCCAGTACCCACGTAAAACCAGATGCACAAAGTGTTGCATTATGTCTGGAGTTCATTCACAGCAACAAGTGAGCCTGATGTGCCATCTCTCTCTCTCTCAAATAAATAAATATTTAAAATACATGATACTGTGGGGCACATTTCATATTCAAATCACCACAAGAGCCCAGGGCAATTCAAGTAACTTTTGTTGAATCACAGAATATCCAGAAAATAAAATTCCCTCCCTTTCTCATTGAGTCTCTGGAAGATCAGGAACATGACTTTTAGTATGTGAAAGGAAATAAAGCCAGCCTAAATAATAAAACTGCAAGTAGAGTTGGTGTGGTGACACACACCTTTAGTCCCAACACTAGAGAGACTGAGTAGAAAGATCTCCATGAGTTCAAGGCCAGCCTGAACTAGAGTAAGACCCTGCCTAAAACAAACAAAAAAAAAACATACAGGCCAGGCATGGCAGCACATACCTTTAATCCCAGCACTCTGGGTGGGGGCGGGGGGAATATAGGAGGATCACTGTGAGTTCAAGGCCATCCTGAGACTACATAGTGACTTCCAGGTCAGCCTGGGCTAGAGCGAGACCTTACCTCAAAAAAAAAAAAACAAAAAAAAAAAAAACCATACAGGACTGGAGAGATGCCTCAGCGGTTTAGGTGCTTAAAAGCTTATTGACCAGGGTTTGATTCCCCAGCACCTACATAAAGCAACAGCTGGAGATCCTGGAATGCCTATTCTGTCTCTGCCTGTCGCTCTCTGTCTCTTTCTCTCTGTCTGTTTCTCTCTGCTTGAAAATAAACAAGTAAAAATAAAAATAAATTAAAATTAAATTAAGAATTTAAAAAAATGCAAACAAACAAAACTGTAATCAGGAGAAAAATCAGTTTTGCAAGCCACATGTAAGGGTGTGCCATTTGCAAATACAACTACGTCCCTTCTGGTGACCTTGCACACTTGAAAGGGAACTTGTGCCTGGCTCATACAGACCCTTCCTTCAGCCAGAAGAATTTAAATTCTGTAAACGTTCATTTAAAAAAAAAAATTTTTTTTGTTTTTTGTTTTTTCAAGGTAGGGTCTCACTCTAGTCCAGGCTGACCTGGAATTCACTATGTAGTCTCAGGGTGACCTCGAACAATTGGCAATCCTCCTACCTCTGCCTCCCAAGTGCTGGGAGTAAAGGCCTGTGCCATCATAATCAGCCTTTAAAATATTTTTATTTGTTTATTTGCATGTATGTATGCACACATGGGTGTGCCAGGATTTCTTGCCACTGCCATGGAACACCAGATGTTTGCACCACTTTTTGCATCTGACTTTAATGTGAGCAGCTGGGGAATCAAACCTGGGCCAGCAGCTTTTACAAGCAAGGACCTTTATCCACTGAGCCACCTCCTCAGCCCCAGTATTCATTTTTATAAAAAACACAGTAAGTAAATAATTACTTGGATATATGAAATCTCTCTCTCTCTCTCTCTCTCTCTCTCTCTCTCTCTCTCTCTCTCTCTGTGTGTGTGTGTGTGTGTTTGTTAAGGTAGGGTCTCACTCTAGCCCAGGCTGATCTGGAATTCACTATGTAGTCTCAGGGTGGCCTTGAACAATTGGCAATCTTCCTACCTCTGCCTCCCAAGTGCTGAGATTAAAAGGATGTGCCTCCATATCCAGCCACTTTCCTGTTTTTGAGGCATGTATGTGGTCCTGTTATTTCTAATATGACAAAGATAACTCCTGCATATATTTTAATGTTTGAAAAGTTTAACTGAAAATTAAAATTGCCATTGATCAACATCTTGACATAGATGACAAAGAAGGACACAAAGAATGAGACATCAAAACAGAAGAACTGCCCGAGTGTGATGGCATCCCCTTTAATTTCCACCACTCTGGTGGTAGAAGTAGGAGAATCGCCACAAATTCCAGGTCAGCCTGGGCTAGAGTGAAACCCTACCTCAAAACAACAACAACAACAAGACAGAAGGAATACTTGGAATGAAGAGGGGGCTCAGTGGAATGGGGTGGAGGAGGGTAATAGCATGAGAATACAATCAAATTACAGTATGTTCATGTGTTAAATTCTCAGTAAAAATGTTAGGGTTGGAGAGATGACTTTGTGGTTAAGGTGCTTTCCTACAAAGACAAAAGATCCAGGTTTGATTCCCCAGTACCCATGTTAGCCAGATGCACAAGGTGGTGCATGCGTCTGGAGTTCCTTTGCAGTGGCTGGCGTGCCCATTCTCTCTTTTCCTATCTGCACCTCCCTCTCAAATAAATAAATAAAAATAAATTTTAAATGTTTTTAAGCCAGGCATGGTGGCACACATCTTTAATCCCAGCACTTGGGAGGCAGAGGTAGCAGGATTGCCGTGAGTTCAAGGCCACCCTGAGACTACATAGTGATTTCCAGGGCTAGAGCAAGACCCTACCTCGAAAACCAAAAAAAAAAAAAAGTAATAAAAAAATTGCTCATTGAAGTGAAATCTTTCGATAACATGAGTATTTTAATATATAGTGAAGATTTAAAAACTTCTGATTTATGAAAAACCTCAAATTTCTGGGACGGTGGGTACAACTTAATGGTAGAACATGTTCTTAGCCCATGCATAGGTCCAGAGGTGTTTTTTTTTTAGTGTTTTTTAGGTTTTGTTTTGCTTGTTTTGTTTTGAGGCAGGTATTCACTCTAGCCCAGGTTGACCTGGAACTCATTCTGTAGTCCCAGGCTGGGCTTGTACTCAGGGTGACCCTCCTACCTCAGCCACCTAAGTGCTGGACCTGAAGGCTTGTGCCACCATACCCCAGGGCCCATGTTTGATCACAGAAAAGAATGTAAGGAGAAGAGGAAGGAAGCTCAGAGTCCTATGAAAATAAATGTCACTCTTTTTAGAATATTGTAGATGCTTACGTTAAGCTATTTTTGAGATATTTTTGCTAACAATACATATTCATCAGAAAAGTACTGAAATGAGTGTAGAGAAGGAATTTTAATTAAAGTGATGTAGGCTGAATTGTGTCCCTCCATCCCCAGGACCTCAGAATGTCACCTTATTTGGAAATAATGTCATTCAAGATGTAATAAATTAAGGTGAGGTCCTCACTCACTGGGAGCTTCCAGACCCATTATGACTGATATACTTATAAAAAGATGACCATGGGGGGCTGGAGAGATGGCTTAGCAGTTAACCACTTGCCTGTGAAGCCTAAGGACCCCGGTTCAAGGCTTGATTCCCCAGTACCCATGTAAGCCAGATGCACAAGGTAGCGCATACATCTGGAGTTCCTTTGCAGTGGCTGGAGGCCCTGGCATGCCCATTCTCTATCTATCTGCTTCTTTCTCTCTGTCTGTCGCTCTCAAATAAATAAATAAATAAACAAGGGCTGGGGAAATGGCTTGGCAGTTAAGTGCTTGCCTGTGAAGCCTAAGGACCCCGGTTTGAGGCTCAATTCCCCAGTATCTACGTAAACTAGATGCACAAGGAGGCACATGAATCTGGGGTTCGTTTGTGGTGGCTGGAGGCTCTGGCACACCCATTCTCTCCTTCTCTCTCTCCCTGCCTATTTCTGCATCTCTCTCTGCCTTTAATCCCAGCACTCGGGAGGCAGAGGAAGGAGGATTGCCGAGAGTTCGAGGCCACACTGAGACTACATAGTGAATTCCAGGTCAGCCTGGACCAGAGTGAAACCCTACCTAGAAAAACCAAATAAATAAATAAATAAATAATAAATAAATAAATAAATAAATAAACAAAAAAATGGGGGAAGAAAAGATGACCATGGAACGACAGACACACACAAGGAAGAATGTTATAGTTATCTTCACATTGCTGGGACAAACACCCAACCAAAAGCATCTGATGGGAGGAAAGGGTTTATTCCAGTTTATAGTCTTTTTTATTTTTTATTTTATTATTATTATTGTTTATTTATTTATTTATTTTTGTTTTTGATGGTCCAGGGGAAAGGTCTCAGGGTGGCCTCAAACTCATGGCGATCCTCCTACCTCTGAGCAGAGACTCTTGCGCCACCACGCCCGGCTCACAAGTAAGGGGAAACTTTATGATGGCCACAGCACAGACTGGGTAACAAGTCTTGCCACAGCAGCTGGCAGGAAGCAGCAAAGGTGAGCTGCCTGTTGGCAAGGGAAAAGCCCATCCCCATCAATGCATCTCCTCCAGTAAGGCTCCACCTCTCAAATTGTAACAAGCTGGGGACCAGGCATACAAAGCACGTAAGGCTATGGGGGGCAGTCATATTCAAACGACCACAGGGACTGTCATGTGACCACAGAAGCAGAGACTGGTGATGTGAAGCTATAAGACAGGAAGTGTCTGACACATACCCCCAAAGTTATGAAAGAAACAGAGGAGATTCTTCCTAGAACCTTTGCCAGAACACTTTGATTTCTGATTTCTAATCACGCTCCAGCTATGCTCTTTGTTAGGGTGCCCCTAGAAAGTTAAAATAGAGCCAGGCGTGGTGGCACACACCTTTAATCCCAGCATTTGGGAGGCAGAGGTAGGAGGATCGCCATGAGTTTGAGACCACCCTGAGACTACAGAGTGAATTTCAGGTCAGCCTGGGCTAGAGTGAGACCTTACCTCAAAAAACAAAAAACAAACAAACAAAAAAAACAAAACAAAAAAAAAACAGGGGCTGGAGAGATGGCTTAGTGGTTAAGCAGTTGCCTGTGAAGTCTAAGGACCCTGGTTCAAGGCTCAATTACCCAGGGCCCACGTAAGCCAGATGCACAAGGGGGCACATGCATCTGGAGTTCGTTTGCAGTGGCTGGAGGCCCTGGTGCACCCATTTTCTCTCTCTCTCCTCTTTTTCCCTATGTCTGCCTGTTGCTAATAAATAAATGAAAAATAAATAAAAACAACAACAACAAAAAGTTAAAATAGACAAGAATGGGGGGCCACACACCAGACTTCTAGGCCCATGAAGTACTGCAAAGAGCATCGACTTTAGGGTTCAGCAGACATGGGAATGAAACTCAAGCTACCAATGCTTTCCTAGGTGATTTCATACAGGATAATTAATTTGGCCTCTTTCCCCCACAATATGACAGACAGAAGATCTTCATAAGATAACAGCTGGGCATGATGGTGCACACCTTTAATCCCAGCACTCGGGAGGCAGAGGTAGGAGAACCACCGTGAGTTCCAGGCCACCCTGAGACTACACAGTGAATTCCAGGTGAGCCTGGGCTACAGCAAGACCCTGTCTCGGAAAACCAAAAATAAATAAATAAATAAATAAATAAATAAATAAATAAATAAAAAAAAACTAGGACATTAGCAAATAAAGGAAAGGTAAGAAGCATATAGTTGGTTTTCAAAAATATTAATATGAGGAGCTGGAGAGATGGGTTAGCGGTTAAGGCATTTGCCTGTGAAGCCAAAGGATCCTGGTTCGGTTCTCCAGTACCCATATAAGCCAGATGCATGAGTGGCACGTGCATCTGGAGTTTGTTTGCAGTGGCTAGAGGCCCTGGTGTGCCCATTCTCTTTCTTTCTGCCTCTCTTCTATCTCTCTCTGCTTGCAAATAAATAAATAAAAATTCAAGAAATATATTAATTTGAAGGCTAGAGAGATGGTTTAGTGGTTAAGGTGCTTGCTTATAAAGCCAAAGGACCCAGGTTTAATTCCCCAGGACCCAGGTAACCCAGATGCACAAGGTGGCACATGCATCTGGAGTTCATTTTTTTAGCAGCTGGAGGTCCTGGCATGCCCATTCTCTCCATCTCTCTCTATTTGCTTCTTTCTTTCTTTTAAATAAATAAAAAAATATTATTTAAAAATATTAATTTGAGGCCAGGCGTGGTGGCGCATGCCTTTAATCCCAGCACTCGGGAAGCAGAGATAGGAGGATTGCCAAGAGTTCGAGGCCACCCTGAGACTACATAGTGAATTCCAGGTCAGCCTGGGCTAGAGTGAGACCCTACCTTGAAAAGGTAAATAAAAGGAACTATTAATTTGTGGGCTGAGGGTGTAGCTTGGTGGCAGAGCACTTGCTAGAGAGTATTTGAGGCCCTGCATTAAATCCCCAGTACAACAACACACACACACACACACACATGAAGTTTGTGTCCTTTGAAGATCAGTTCATTTAAGTGGTTTGTAAATATTATTTCATTCATGGGTTCATGGAAATTAAGACCTTTTCTTTCTTTTTTTAAACTTTTTATTGATATCTATATACACAATATAGTATGATCATAATCTTCTGCCTCTGCCCTCCTTTTTCTCCTTCCCTACTTCTCCTTCCTCTGAATCCCTTCTACTTTTATTCTACTTTTATGTCATCATTTCCCCCCTCCTATCATGTAGGTCTTATATAAGTACTGTTAGCCTCCGTGAGGTCATGAATGTCGCATTTATTTCTCAGTAATAAACGAAAATAAGCCAGGCATGGTGTCACACATCTGTAATTCTAGCACTTGGGAGGCTGAGGTAGAAGGATCACTATGAATTTAAGGCTGGCCTTGGGCTACAGAGTGAGCTCCAGGTCAGCCTAGCCTAGTGTGAGACCTGCCTCAAAAACAGATAAACTAGGAAGGGTAGGATCCTTACAAGGTGCTCCTCCAGACACAAAATGGCCTGGATATCCATGACCTCACCGTCCCTGACACTACCTACACAAGACCATCATAATAGGAGGAAAAGATCATGACATCAAAATAAAAGAGAGACTGATTGAGAGGGGGAGGGGATATGATGAAGAGTGGAGTTTCAAAACGGAAAGTGGGGGGAGGGAAGTACCGTGAGATATTGTTTACAATTAAGGAAGTTGTCAATAAAAAAATAAATTTAAAAAAAACTAATAAAAGATAAATCAAAATAAAATATTCTGGAAATCTAGACTTCTAGTTACCTGGATATTCAGTCACACTTTTGGCAGTAATTGTTAGAAAGGAATACTTATTAAATTAAAGGAATACTTATTAAAAAGTAATTCTTGGGTGATGGGCTGGAAGAGCATAACCTGTTTCATATAAAATAAAATTAAGATGGGTGCGGTGGCACACACCTTTAATCCCAGCACTCAGGAGGTTGAGGTAGGAGGATTGCTCTAAGTTCAAGGCCACCCTGAGACTACATAGTGAATTCCAGGTCAGCCTGAGCTAGAGAGAGACCTTACTTCCAAAAACCAAAAATAAGATTAAATTAAATTTAATTTAAAATAGAATAATAAAATAAAATTTTAAAGTAATTTTTAGCCAGACATGTTGGTGTTTGTCTTTTTTATTTATTTTATTTTAGGGAGAGAGAGAGAGAGAGAGAATGGTCACACCAGGGCCTCAGCCACTGAAATTGAACTCCAGATGCTTGTGCCACCTAGTGGGTATGTGCAATCTTGCACTTACCTCACTTTTGTGCATCTGGCTCATGTGGGATCTGGAGAGAGATAGAACTTAGGCTTCACAGGCAAGTGCCTTAACCACTAAGCCATCTCTCCAGTCTAATGTTTGCCTTTAACCCCAGCACTTGAGAGGCAGAGATAGGAGGATCGCCATGAGTTTGAAGCTACCCTGAGACTATATGGTGAATTGCAGGTCAGCCTGGGATAGAGCAGATCCTACCTTGAAAAAACAGAAAGAAAGGGCTGGAGAGATGGCTTAATGGTTAAGGTGTTTGCCTGCAAAGCCAAAGGATTCTGGTTCGATTCTCCAGGGCCTACGTAAGCCACCACCACCATCACACACATATACCTGTCATTTCATTATTTAAAAAGAAAGAAAGAGCCGGGCGTGGTGGCGCACGCCTTTAATCCCAGCACTCGGGAGGCAGAGGTAGGAGGATCGCCGAGAGTTCGAGGCCACCCTGAGACTACATAGTGAATTCCAGGTCAGCCTGGACCAGAGTGAGACCCTACCTTGCAAAACAAAACAAAACAAAAAAAAACAACTTAAAAGAAAGAAAGAAAGAAAGAAAGAAAGGAAGGAAGGAAGGAAGGAAGGAAGGAAGGAAGAAAGAAAAGGAAAAGGAAAAGAAAAGAAAAGAAAAGAAAAGAAAAGAAAGAAAAGAAAAGAAATTCCTCATTTATGTGCATAATAGTTTTGCTCAGTCATGGAAACTATAGTTCCTTAAGTATAGTTAAAGAACACTCAAGAAGGGGATTATCCCACTAAGAGAGATGGTAGATGAAAATCCACAGACAAGCAGAAAGTTGCTTTACCAAATTATATCTCGAATGCGCTAAAAGATGTTTCTAGGAATCATCAGATGAGCCACGGGTGGTGGTGCACACCTGTAATCCTAGCCTTTAGGAAGCTAAGGCAAGAGGATGATGAGTTTGAAGCCAACTCGGCTACATAGTAAAATGTAGTCTCAAAAAACCAAACAAACATAAACATACAAAAGAAACAGAAACAAGATGATTCTTTTCAAAGATACTGAAATGTTAATTTTCCAACCTAGTAACTCAGTTCCAAAGTCTGAATTATATATTACTAATCATTAAATGAGGGCAAGGCTCATGAATCAAGATAGAGAAGTGACATACTGTTTAGTAGCTAGGCATGGTGGCACACACTTGTAATCCCAGTATTTAGGAGGCTGAGACAAGAGGACTGCCTTGAGTTTCAGGCCAGCCTGGGCTGGAGTGTGAGACCCTACCTCAAAAAAATAATAAAAAGCCTATTTGATTTAGTGATCGTTCTCCTACAACCTTATGATAATGCCTGTGAATATTTTTTTTTGAGGTAGCGTCTCACTTTAGCCCAAGCTGACCTGGAATTCACTATGTAGTCTCAGGGTGGTCTCAAACTCACAGCTATCCTCCTACCTCGGCCTTCTGTGTGCTGGGATTAAAGTGTGTGCCACCATGCCTGGCTTTGCCGTGAAAAAATTTAAAAAGTATAATTATGGCTGGAGAGATGGCTCAGTGGTTAAAGTGCTTGCCTGCAAAGCCTTTACTACCCATGTTGATTCCCCAGTACCCACAGAAAGCCAGAAGCACAAAAAGGCGCATGCATTTCAAGTTCATTTCTAGTGGCTAGAGGCCCTGGTGTGTCCATTCTCTCTCTCTCTCTCTCTCTCTCTCTCTCTCTCTCTCTCTCTCATCTCCTACTTGGAAATGAATAAATCCAATTTTTTCAAGTATAATCAAAGCACCAAAGGTCAATTGAGAGAATAAGAAAGAGTGTCAGTTACCTAAACTTTTCAATAAATGTAGGGAATACAGAGAAGGAAGCAATAACTAGAAAAATACAGTGGAAGTGAAAGAGTTAAAAAATGCTACTCTGGTACCTTAACTATTTTGATTCAAGGCAATAGAACAAGATCACTCTGATTTTTTCTTCTGCTTTTTTTTTTTTTAATCGAGGTAAGGTCTCACTCTAGCCCAGGCTGACCTGGAACTCACTATGTAGTCTCAGGGAGGCCTTGAACTCATGGCGATCCTCTGCCTCCTGAGTGTTGGGATGAAAGGCATGTGTGCCACCATGTCTGGCTCCTTCTGCTTAAAAGCAATAGTGAGGTGTGGAGAGATTTCTCAGTGGTTAAAGGCACTTGCTTACAAAGCCTGACAGCCCAGGGTTCAATTCCCAGTACCCAAATAAAGCCACATGCACAAAGTAGTGTATGTGTTTGGAGTTTGCTTCCAGTGGCAAGAGGCCTTGGTGTGCCCATACTCTCTCTCTCTCTGCTTACAAAAAAAAATTATATTGATATTTTTGAAATTATATATATATATATATATTTTTTTTTTTAATTGGATGGATGTGGTAGCGTACACCTTTAATCCAAGCACTCGGGAGGCCGAGATAGAAGGATCACTATGAATTGGAGGCCAACCTGAAACTACATAGTAGTGAATTCCAGGTCAGCCTGGGTTAGTTGGAAACCCTACCTCAAAAAAACAAAAACAAGTGCTCACTTAGGCAGCACATATACTAAAATTGGAATGATACAGAGAAGATTAGCATGGCCCCTGTGCAAGGATGACATGCAAATTCTTGAAGCGTTCCATATGTTTCCCACGTTTAGCCAGATGCAAAGTTACGCAAGGGTGTAATGTCGCACTTGACACAAGGGGGCGCACGCATCTGGATTTTGTTCGCAGCAGCTGAGAGGCTGCTGGCGCGCCCATCTCTGTCTTCCTCTCCCTCTCTCTCTCTGTCTCTCTCCATAAAAAAAAAAAGCAAGAGAAAAAATTCCTATGTGAAAGATATGCTTCCTATACTCCTCTCACCATCAAGGACAGGAAGCTGAGCTAGCTGCAGCATGCGGCCCACATCTGTAATTCCAGCACTTGGAAGACAGAGGCCAGTTTGAGGAAGTTTGAGGCCAGTCTGGGCTACATAGTAAGTTCTAGGTCAGCCTGGGCTATAGAGTGAGGCTGTAACTCAAACCAAACAACAATGAAAGAAAGAAGGAGGCAGGGGAAAGGCAGAAGGAAAAGGAGGAGAAGGAAGAGGAAGAGAAAAAAGAAGAGGAGGAGGAGAAGGAGGAGGAGTTGCTGCACCAGAGGGCAATATGTACTAACAAACCTTATTAGACTAATCCTTATCCTCCTAGCTACATCTCCACCCAGTGATCTACCTTAGATGGATTGCCATGAGTTCGAGGCCACCCTGAGATTACATAGTGAATTCCAGGTCAGCCTGGGCTAGAGTGAGACCCTACCTCCAAAAATCGAAAAAACAAACAAACAAACAAAAACAACTATGATTTACCTTAGATGGAATCCTTTGCTTTAGTACATTTTCATAATTTACTTCTCTGTCTGATTTGATTTATGTATATATCAAATATATATGTATGTATACACCCACCCACACACACACATATGTAGTGTTCATCTATAATTGTGTCTTGGGGGGGTCATTATTTCTTTATGTAATTTCCCATGCCATGTAAAACTTGTATTAAGTTAACTTATTTTCTTCTGTTGATCTAATGTTATTTGAACTTGCAGTCTCAGTTGAAAGACTAAGAGGGTAGAAGTAAAATTTTGCTTCCCAGAGTTTAGGAGATAGCCCAGCAGTTAGAGGTGCTTCTTGCAAAGCCTGTCAGCCTAGGTTCAGTTCCTTGGTACCCATGTGAAGCCAGATGCAAAGTGGTGCACACGGAGCACACATGTGCGTGTACACACACACACACACACACACACACACACACATACACATATACACACATAAATAAACAAATAATTTTTTTGTTTTCTTTTTTCAAGGTAGGGTCTCACTCTAGCCCAGGCTGACCTGGCACTCACTCTGTAGTTCCAGGCTGGCCTTGAACTCACAGCAGTCCTCCTACCTCTGACTCCTGAGTGTTAGGATTAAAGGTGAGGACCACCACACCATACCTGAGAAGAAAGCTGGCCCTTTCTGGGTTCCTTTGGGACTGAACATGAAGAACTCAGAAAATCCCCTTCCTAGGTATTTTTTTCTTAGGAGTAAATCAAGGAAGGGACACTAGGATCCAGGAAACAGTGATTTTAGCTGAGGCATGTAACTAAGGAAAGTCCCTGGCTGACAGTTAAGCAACAGACCCAGCCAACAAGGAGCAAAGGCCTTAGGAGGAAGTTATTTTGAGAGACAAAAAAAAAAAAAAAAAAAAAGGTGAGGGGCTGGAGAGACGGCTCAGCAGTTAAGGTGCTTGCCTGCCAAGCCTACAGACCTGGGTTAGATTCTTCCATATCCACATAAGGCCAGATGCACAGAGTGGCACATGTATCTGGAGTTCATTTGCACTGGCTAGAGGCCCTGGTGAGCCCATTCTCTTTCTCTCTTTCTATCTGCCTCTTTCTCTCAAATAAATTAATTAATAAAAAATATTTTTTTTAAAAAGGTTGAGAATTTTTAAAATCTTAGGCTAACTTTCAGATAGTAGCATCATATAAAGAGATCAACAACATGTGAAAAGAAAAATAGAGACAGGAAGACAATTAGAAAGCCATGCCATTGTTAAGATGATTTAAGTATGTAGTGGTTTGATTCAGGTATCCCCCATATACTCATGTGCTTGAAATGCTTGATCCCCAGATGATGACAATTTGGGAATTGAAGCCTCTTGGAGGCAGAGTATTGTTGGGGGCTGGTTTATGGTTGTTATAGCAGCTCCCTCTTGCCAGTGTTTTGGCACACTCTCCTGCTGCTATTGTCTACCTGATGTTGGCCAAGAAGTGATGTCCACCCTCGGCTCATGCCTCGTTTTCCTCCTGCCATCCTAGAGTTTCCCCTGGAGTCTGTAAGCCAAAATAAACCACTTTCCTCCCATCAGCTGCTTTTGATGGGGTGCTTTGTGTCAGCAAAGCCAAGCTAACTGCAACAAACTATAAGCAACAATGTGGTATAAAGAGGATGAAATGGCTTGGTGGGGCTGGAGAGATTGCTTAGCGGTTAAGGCACATGCCTGCAAAGCCTAAGGACCCCTGTTCGATTCTCCAGGTCCCATGTAAGCCAGATGCACAAGGGGGCGCAAGCATCTGGAGTTCGTTTGCAGTGGCTAGAGGCCGTGGTGCACCCATTTTCACTCTTCCTCTCTCTCTTTCACTCTCTCTGTCTCTAATAAATAAATAAATAAATAAATAAATAAATAAATAAATAAAATAAAAATTAAGTCTTGGCGCATGGGAGGCAGAGGTAGGAGGATCGCTGTGAGTTTGAGACCATCCTGAGACTACATAGTGAATTCCAGGTCAGTCTGAGCTAGAGTGAGACCCTACCTCAAAAAACCAAAAATAAAAAATAAAATTAAAAATATAATAATAAAATCTTTAAAAAAAAAAAGAAGAAGAAGAAATGGCTAGGTGTAGGAATAGAAGGTAAGACCCTATTGCTGAAGACTTCACATACTTGAGCTTCAAGATCACTGAGAAATCCTGCTGGAGCTGAGCTGAGAACCTTCTCCGTGTGGACCAGCTGACAGAAAGCTGGGAAAAGCTACACTGCATGCAGTTCAATGGGAAGAGAGAAATCACCAGTGGAGATACTCAACAGTGGACACTACAAGCCTTAAATTTGGGCAGCCAGGCCAAATGAGCCAACGGGTGCAACGGTGGCATATCTGTTATGGGGGACTAGAGGCCTGCTCCATGGGAGGGAATACATGCCTGATACTGAAAACCTACAGCAGGGATAGTCATGAGCCCTAGGGGTGTAACGTCTGCTGGTGTCTGGCTAAATGTATGTACTATGCTCACTAAACTGCCCAATAAGCACTTTTTTTAATGGTCATACCCATATATTAATGCTACTCCCACTTTTGGTTAGAGAAGCTTCTCTTTTCAGATGGCAGTGACCTTGCGATGACTCAGAAGACACCATGGTGCTGAGAAGAAGTGACAGAGGAGTGCTCAGCCCTGAAACATCTCTATCACACCTTCCAAGGCTCAGGGTCCATTGCGGAAGAGGTGGCAGAAAGAAAGAGCCAAAGGAAGGGTAGGACTCCTTACAACGTGCTCCTCCAGACACAAAATGGCCTGGATATCCATGACCTCCCAGTGCCTGACACTACCTACACAAGACCATCATAATAGGAGAAAAAGATGATGACATCAAAATAAAAGAGAGACTGATTGAGAGGGGGAGGGGTATGATGGAGAGTGGGGTTGCAAAGGGGAAAGTAGGGGGAGGGAGGGAGGGAGGGAGGGAGGGAGGGAGGGAGGGAGGGAGGGAGGGAATTACCATGGTTTACTGTCTATAATTATGGAAGTTGTCAATTAAAAAAAAGAGAGAAAGAAATGGTCGGGTGTGGTGGTGCACGCCTTTAATCCCAGCACTCGGGAGGCAGAGGTAGAGGATCTTCATGAGTTTGAGGCCACCCTGAGACTACATACTACAGTGAATTCCAGGTCAGCCTGGGCTAGAGCGAGACCCTACCTCAAAAACCAAAAAAACAAAAAGAGTAAGAAGTGGGTGCTGGGGATGTAGTTTAATTGGTAAGGTGCTTACCTAATACACCAAGTCATGGATTTGATCCCCAACACCACATAAGTGGGGCATGATGGCCATGCCTGTAATACGGGAGGTGGAGGCACCTGTAATCCCAGCACTGGGGAGGCAGAGGCAAGAGATCCCCTGGTCTGGCTGACCAGCTAGTCTAACTAAATGGTTGAGCAAAAATAAGGTAGAAAGGCTGGGCGTGGTGGCACCCGCCTTTAATCCCAGCATTTGGGAGGCAGAGGTAAGAGGATGGCTGAGAGTTCAAGACCACCCTGAGACTACATCGTGAATTCCAGGTCAGCCTGAACTAGAGTGAGACCCTACCTCGAAAAACCGAAAATAAAAAAAATGAGGTAGAAGCTGAGAGTGGTGGTGCATGCCTTTAACCCCAGCTCTCAGGAGGCTGAGGTGGGAGTTGTGAGTTTGAGGCCAGCCTGAGACTATATAGTGAATCCAGGTCAGTTGGGGCTAGAGTGAGACCCTACCTTGATAAACCAAATAAATAAATGAAAAGAATCATGTTTTCGGAATGCTTGATCCCCAGCTGATGACAATTTGGGAATTGGAGCCTTCCTGGGGAGGCTTTGTCTTTTAGCCTCTGTCTCCTCCACAAAAGGCTGGAAGATGCTTTCCCAGTCTCCTTCCCACCTGGGAAGGCCAACAGGATGTGGATGGAGAAGTTATGAGCACTCTATACATCGATCTTTTCTTTTTAATGTTATTATTTTTTAACTTTTTGAGGTAGGATGTCTCAGGGTGGCCTCGAACTCACAGTGATCCTCCTAACTCTGCTTTCCAAGTACTGGGATTAAAGGCGTGCACCACCCTGGCGGCTTCCTCTTTTCAAAACAGTTCTGTGTTCTTTCCTGCCTGGCTTCCTCTTCTGAGCCACAGGAAGGTTTGGTGGTGTGGGTCAGCACTTGACAGGTAGAGACGATCCTGGGGCAAGCTGGCTAACTAGACTAGCCAAAACAACAAACTCTGGCTTCAAGTGAGCCACCTGGCCTCAGCGAATCAGATGGGGAGTGATAGAGGAAGACATTGTGGTCTGCATACACACACACACACACATCTACCTGCACACTCACACATGCAAACATGCATGCATACACCTCCCCCCCCACACACTTACACAAGCCAAAAAATTGACCGAAGAAATGAAGTTGTCAATTGAAGATTAAAAATGCAACAAAAAGGGCTGGAGAGATGGCTTAGCGGTTAAGCACTTGCCTGTGAAGCCTAAGGACCCCAGTTCGACGCTCGATACCTCAGGACCCATGTAAGCCAGATGCATGAGAGGGCACATGCATCTGGAGTTTGTTTGCAGTAGCTGGAGGTCCTGTCATGCCCATTCTCTATCTATCTGCCTCTTCCTCTGTCTGTCTGTCAGCTCTCAAATAAATAAACACACAAACAAAAAAAAATTTTTTTTATGCAACAAAAAGAGAAACTATTGAGAAAAGGGCTGGATCTAAGTGAAGTAATTTTCCATCTTGAATAGTATACAAGCTGGGGAGTTGGCTTAGCAGTTAAAGGTACTTGCTTGTAAAACCTGCTGGCCTGGGTTCAATTCCTCAACTATTCACATAAAGCTGAGCAGGAGTTTGTTTGCAGTGATAAGAGACCCTGGCTCACCACCATACACACACACACACGAAAATAAATAAATTGATTTAAAAAAAGAATCTTTTTTTGTTTGTTTGTTTGGAGAGAGACACAGAGACAGAGAGGGAGAGGGAGAGGAAGATAGATAGAGATGGGCGTGCCAGCAGCCTCTCAGCTGCTGCAAACTAAATCCAGATGCGTGTGCCCCCTTGTGGTCAAGTGTGGCATTGCGCCCTTGCGTCACTGCATCTGGCTAAACGTGTGACCTGGAGATTGGAACCGGCGTTCTTAGGCGGCTTAGGAGGCCGGCGCCTTAACCGCTAAGCCATCTCTTCAGCCCTAAAAAGAGAATCTTATTTAAGCCAGGCATGGTGGTACATGCCCTTAGTCCCAGCACTTTGGAGGCTAAGGTAGGCAGAGTGCCTTGAGTTCACGAACAGCCTAAGAGTGAGCTCCATCCAGGTCAGCCTGGGACACAATGAGGCCCTGCCTCGAAAAAACTAACAAAAAAATAGAAGATCGAGGCCACCCTGAGACTATGTAGTAAATTCCAGGTTAGCCTGAGCTACAGTGAGACCCTATCTTGAAACACCAAAAAAAAAAAAAAAAAAAAAAAAGGAAAGGAAAAGAAAAGAAAAGAAAAGAAAAGAAAAAAAACAAAACAAAAACCAGTAGGTAAGTCAATGGGTAACTTCAGAGAATACTATATCTTGGAGTAACAGTGTTAGCACATTGTTTAAAGAATGAGGCAGGGTGGAGAGATGGCTTAGCAGTTAAGGCGAATGCCTGTGAAGCCCAAGGACCCGGGTTCGATTCTCCAGGTCCTATGTATGCCAGATGTACATGGTGGCACATGTGTCTGAAGTTTGTTTGCAGTGGCTAGAGGCCTGGCATGCTCATTCTCACTTTCTCTCTCTCCGTCTCTCTGTCTCTAATAAATAAGTAAATTTTTTAAAAAAGAAGAAGAAGCTGGGTTTGGTGGCTCATGCCTTTAATCCCAGCACTTGGGAGGCAGAGATAGGAGGATCACCATGAGTTCCAGGCCAGCCTGAGACTATATAGTTAATTCCAGGTCAGCCTGGACCAAAAAGAAAAAAAGAAAGAAAGAAAGAAAGAAAGAAAGAAAGAAAGAAAGAAAGAAGAAAAAGAAAAAGAAAAAAGAAAAGAATGAGGCAACAAGGAGCTGGAGAGATGGCTTAGTGCTTAAGGTGCTTGCCAATGAAACGTAAGGACCCAGGTTTGATTCCCCAGTACCCATGTAAGCCAGATGCACAGGGTAGAGCAGGCGTCTGGAGTTCATTTGCATTGCCTGGAACCTCTGGCATGACCATTCTCTTTATCTGCCTCTTCCCCCTCCTCTCTTTAAACTAACTAAATAAAATATTTAAAAACAGAATGAGGCCATCAACAGGAGAATAAAAACAGAGATGATGAGGCAGGCATGGAGGCATGCACCTTTAATCCCAGCATTTGGGAGGCAGAGGTAGGAGGATTGCAGAGAATTTGAGGCCACCCTGAGACTAGGTCAACCTGAGCTAGAGTGAGACCCTACCTCAAAAGACAAAAAACACAAACAAAAAAAGAGAGATGATGAAAATATTTCAGGGATGGAACATGGGAGGGGAGCAGCTGATTTTCCTTATTGACCTTTTTCTACTATTTGACCTTTTTTTTTTTCCTCTTTAAACCTAGGGCATGTATTCCTTTGATGCCATAAGTTTTCCTGTCACTCATTTATAACTAAACTATCAAAGAGGCTGGACACAGATAGGGACAGACTCTTCCTGCTGGAAGGGTTTCTTTGTGTCACTCTGCATTGTCCAGGAGAAGCCACCAGAATGTTTACAAGAGCCTCTGCCAGACTGTCTCATGAAACAGCTTTGGAAGGGTTGAATGGGACGGGCTGACAAACGGCGCCTCCCTCACTGACATAATCCTCCCCTAGCTGAGTGGCAAGCATGTGTCTGGGCAGTGGGAACCAGTTTGGAGCAGTCTGTTGGCAGTCTTGCTGCCCTCACCCTTTGTAGAATCCCCTCTAGACCGTCTGCTTTCTCATGCAGATGTGGAACACGCTGTCTGAATGGATAATGGATGTTTTCCTTGGGAACCCTCTTCATGAGCCTCCCAGTTCTGACCTGGCAGATGAACAGAACGTTCATATCCCTGAAAGTCATAATATTTCAACAACCACTGGCCCCAGCACTTGTCCAGCCAAAGTAGCTAGTATGTTGTAAGAGGATCAATAAAGCAACAGCTCTGAGCTGGGCATGGTGGTGCACGCCTTTAACCCCAGCCCTTGGGAGGCAGAGGTAGGAGGATCGCCCCGTGAGTTCAAGGCCAGCTCCATGGTAGAGCTCTTACCTAGCATGTGCAAGGCCCTGGGCATGACCCTCAGCACCAAACGAGCACATACACATGATGGCATTAAGACACTTAGTGTTCTTTTTCATCGTTGCTTCTGTGTGTATGTAATGTTTTGTGTGTGTGTGTGTGTGTAGTGTATGCAAATGTATGTGCCCTTGCTGTGCCCCATACACTCGACTGCAGTGGTAGAAGTGGAACCAGTGTCTGGGTCTATCACTCTTCTGCCTGGTTTGTATTTATTTGTTTATTTATTATGTATTTATGTATTTATTTATTTATTTACTTATTTATTTATTTATGAGAGAGAGAATGAGCATGCCAGGGCCTTTAGCCACTGTAAACAAATTACAGACACATGCCTCTGGCTTACGTGGGTCCTGGGGGAATCAAACCTGGGTCCTTTAACTTTGCAGGCAAATGCCTTAACCACCAAGCCATCTCTCCAGCCCATGGTTTTATTTTGAGCAGCAATCTATGCCTCTCCCCCCCCCTCTCGATTCCAGAGCTTGCTGAGTTCTGAGATTCCTAGGTCTCCGCTCCCCGCTGCCCTGTGGGACTGGGGTCACAGGCTCCCGCGGTACCCCCAGCTGTTTTTTGTGGGATCTGGAAATTTGAACTCAGGCCCTCCAGGCCCTTATGCTGGCCCAGGAAGTGTAGTAGCTTCCTAACCATTGAGCCGTTTCTTCAGCTCTAGTGTTTTTTTAGATACTACACTATGAATATGTGGGTATCTGGTTCATTTATGATCAGATGCACTTTATGGAAGGGCATGCCCTGGCATGCCAATTCTCTCTCTATCTCTCTTCTATCTCTCTCTGTTTGCAGATAAATAAAATTAAAAACAAACAAACAAACAAACAAACAAACATAAAGAGACTCAACTAGATGAAAGAGTAAGTTGATGGCCAAGGCCAGCATTCATTTATTCCATTCAATTATTCCCCTTCACTCCACCCTGAGGTAAAGTCTCACTCTAGCCCAGGCTGACCTGGCACTCTGTAGTCCCAGACTGGCCTTGAACTTGCATTGATCTCCTACCTCTGCTGGGATTAAAGATGTGCACCACCATGCCTGGCCATTCCACTTAATTCTAACATTCCCAGGGAATCTTTCATGAACCACATCCTCTACCAGATGCTGGGGATTAAAGAGGAGGAGGAGGAAGCTACATCCTTCTACCTGGGTCTCATTCTTTATTTGTGGGGTTCCTTGCTGTTTCTACAGGCAAGGACAAGGACTGAGAGACGTAGGCAGCACAGAGGAGGCGCCAGATCCTCTGAACAGCTGAGCCACGAGGGTGTCCTGGATCCCAGCCACCTTCTGGGTAGGCCAATCTCTTCCACCAGGCCCTAGCCTACCTAAGGCAAATTATGGTGGCCCTGGACTATGTGTTTTTTTTTTTTTTAATATTTTATTTATTTGAGAGAGAGAGAGAGAGAGAGACAGAAATAGGCAGGTAGAGAGAGAGAGAGAATAGGCGCGCCAGGGCCTCCAGCCACTGCAAACGAACTCCAGATGTGTGCGCCCCCTTGTCCATCTGGCTTATGTGGGTCCTGGAGAATCGAGCCTTGAACCGGGCTCCTTAGGCTTCACAGGCAAGCGCTTAACCACTAAGCCATCTCTCCAGCCCCTGGACTATGTTTTTGAAAGAGTCTGGTGCTTCCTGAGTTCTTCCACCCTGGGGTGAGGGCAGGAATTATATCCAGAAGAAGGAGATTATGACAAAGAGGGTGTTCTTTGTTTTTGAGGTAGGGTCTCACTCTAGCTCAGGCTGACCTGGAATTCACTATGTAGTTTCAGGGAGGCCTCGAACTCATGGCAATCCTCCTACCTCTGCCTCCCAAGTGCTGGGATTAAAGGCGTGCGCCACCATGCCTGGCGGAGGGTGTTCTTTCAAGCAGGAAAAGGAGGGCAAAGCCTAAGATCATTGCAGGTAGACGGATAAAGTGAGGGAAGAAAGCAGATGATGGCTAGCTGCTCCCCACTTCTCTCTGGGGGCTGAGATGACGTCATGCGGCGTGGCTGGTGCAGAGGGTATCATTTCTCCAGCTGTCCTCGAGTTCCCACAGGCGTCACCATAGGTCTCGTGGATTGGAGAAGGCGCAGAAGTGATTGCTTTGAGAATACAGGCCTTGTGAGTCCCCAGCAGACAATGGTAAGAAATGATAGAAGGGGCTGCGGTGAGGGTCTGGGTGTGAGTGTGATATAGGTTCAGAGGGAATGTCTGCCCGAGGCCACAGGGCACAGAATCCACCAATCTGTGAAGTCTTTCATAGATGGCTCTAAGCACCAGCAGCTAAGCAGACAAGGGGCCTTTGCCTCTGGGGTCTGAGGAGGGCAGAGGAGGCCTGAAGAATTCAAGCACCCTTTTATTCCACAGCCATGATGAGGACATGCAAGCCTTGGCCTTTATCCTGAAACAAGGAAGAGGAGAAAGCCAAATTGAGAGTCTGAGTGGATTTTACCTAAGGACATTTACTCAAGCAGATAAAGATATTAGTCAGCCCCAGTAAGAAGTGAGTTTTGTGAATGGACAAGATGTTTGCCTTGAAATAAGCCCGAGTCAATGGGAAGAACCGGATAGATTGTGAATGACCCAGTCTCGCCTTCTCCTCATCTCCTAAGGTGAAGAGTGGGGTTTCCTAGTAAAGGGAAAAGAAACTCCAACTCCCTTGTGTTACTGAGCTGGGGCTGCAAAGGAAGGAAGAGAGGGAGGGAGGGAGGAAATAAAGAAAAAAAAGAAAGAACGGAAAGAAAAGAGAGAAGGAACCAGGTGTGGTGGTGCACACCTTTAATCCCAGCACTTGGGAGGCAGAGGTAGGTGGATCACTGTGAGTTCGAGGCCAGCCTGAGACTACATAGGGAATTCCAGGTCTACCTGGGCTAGAGTGAAACCCTACCTGGAAAAAACAAAAACTAACAAACAAAGCCAGGTATGGTAGCACACATCTTTAATCCCAGTACACTGGAGGCAGAGGTAGGAGGATTTTGGTGAGTTCAAGGGCACCCTCAGACTACATAGTGAATTCCAGGTCAGCCTGGGCTAGATCTAAAAAAAAAAAAATCTGGGAGTGGTGGCACATGCTTATAATACCAACACTGGGGAAGTAGAGGGTCTCCAGGGCTTGCTGGCCAGCCAGTCTGGCCTACTGGTGAGTTCCAGGCCAGAGGGATGCTGTCTCAAAAACAAAAGTGCAGCATTTTTAGTTGTCCTTTGGCCTCCACATCATGTGCACACATGTGCCTCACATACACACTTGAATGCACACACAAATGGAAAGGAATGAAGAAGATATGCCATGCTAATACTGGTCAAAAGAAAACTGTAAGCCAGGTGTGATGGAGCATGCCTTTAATCCCAGCACTCAGGAGGCAGAGGTAAGAGGATCATCGTGAGTTCAAGGCTACCCTGAGACTATATAGTGAATTCCAGGGCAGCTTGGGCTAGAGCGAGACCCTACCTTGAAAAAAATTTAAAAATTAAAAAATTAAAAAGAAAGAAAGAAGAGAAAAGAAAACTGCAGAGGCTGAAGAGATGGCTCAGCAGTTAAGGTGTTTGCCTGCAAAGCCTAACAACATGGGTTCAATTCCCTAGTACCCACATAAAGCTAGATGCACAACGTGATGCATGCATTTGGAGTTCTGTTTGCAACAGCTGGAGACCCTGGTGCACCCATTCTCTGTCTTTCTGTAATAAATAAATTTTTTAAAGAAAGAAAACTGGGCAGGAGAGATGGCATAATGGTTAAGGCGCTTGCTGGTAAAGTTTAAGGACCCAGGTTCAATTTCCCTGGGCCCACATAAAGCCAGATGCACAAGGTGGCACATATGTCTGGAGTTCCTTTGCAGTGGCTGGAGGCCATGACATACCTATTTTCATTCTCTCAATTAAACAAATAAAATAAATTCTTTTAAAAAAGAAAACTGGAAGCCGGGCGTGGTGGTGCACACTTTTAATCCCAGCACTCAGGAGGCAGAGGTAGGAGGATCCTCTTGAGTTCAAGGCCACCCTGAGACTACATAGTGAATTCCAGGTCAGCCTGGGCTAGAGTGAGACCCTACCTCAAAAAACCAGAAAAAAAGAAAGAAAGAAAGAAGGAAAGAAAGAAAGAAAGAAGGAAAGAAGAGAGCAAGAAAGAAAATTGGAAACTGGCCAAGCATGGTGGCACACACCTTCAATTCCAGCACTCAGGAAGCAGAGGTAGTATGATCCCCGTGATTTCAAGGCCACCCTGAGACTACATAGGGAATTCCAGCTCAGCCTGGGCTAGAGTGAGACCATACCTTGAAAACCAACCCCCAAAAAAAAAAAAAAAAAAAAAAAAAAACTGCGGCAACCATATTCATTTCAGACAAATGGTCTCCTGAAGTATCTTAGAAGACAGTTCACACACTGGTCAAGGCCTCGGTTCTAGAAGGGGCGGTTGGCATAAGTCAATATTGATGTTCACTGACTGCTTTTAGACAAATGTATCCAGGCAAGAACGAGCCAGTTCCAAGGAAAGCATACTTCAATGGAACACAATTCTTCTATTGTAAAACCTTCCCGAGTTGTTTTTTACTAGACAAAGGAGCCAGGTAGAATAATAAACTTGCCTTCCAACCTAAGGCTGTGGTCTCATGCTCTCCATCACAACGTAGTGGCTTTCCCTAGCCTAGGCACCTGTATGTAGCCTCAAGAACTGCATCTAGGAAGCTGTGCTTACTTGGCCAAAGGATTGAGTAGAAGGAACAGATTGAGACTCAGGCTAGAGAGATGGATTAGTGGTTAAGGCACGTGCCACCAAAACCAAAGAACCCAGGTTTGATTCCCCAGTGCCCATGTACAGCCAGATGTACAAGGTGGCACATACATCTGAAGTTTGTTTACAGTGGTTAGAGGCTCTGGTATGCCTCTCTCTCTCTCTCTCTCTCTCTCCCTCTTTCTCTAATAAATAAATAGATGAAATATATTTTAATTTTTAAAAATTTATTTATTTAAGAGATAGAGAGGCAGATAGAAAGAATGGGCATGCCAGAGCCTCCACCACTGCAATGGAACTCCAGATGCATGCGCCACCTTGTGCATCTGGCTTTATGTGGGTACTAGGGAATTGAACCCATGTTGTTAGGCTTTTCAGGCAAACACCTTAAATGCTGAGCCATTTCTTCAGCCCCTGCAGTTTTCTTTTCTCTTCTTTCTTTCTTTTTAATTTTTTAATTTTTAATTTTTTTTCAAGGTAGGGTCTCGCTCTAGCCCAAGCTGCCCTGGAATTCACTATATAGTCTCAGGGTGGCCTTGAACTCACAACGATCCTCTTACCTCTGCCTCTTGAGTGCTGGGATTAAAGGCATGCGCCACCATACCTAGCTAGTTGTTTGTTTATTTGTTATTTTGGTTTCTTGAGGTAGGGTCTCACTCTGGCCCAGGCTGACCTGTAATTAACTATGTAGTCTCAGGGTGGCCTTGAACTCACGGTGATCCTCCTACCTCTGCCTCCCAAGTGCTGGAATTAAAGGCATGTGCCATTACGCCTGGTTTATTTATTTTTAAGACAGAGAAAATGGGCACACCAGAACCTGCTGCCACTGCAAATGAACTCCAGATCCATCCACCACCATATAGTATCTGACTGTATGTGGCAACAGGGTAATAGACCCAGGGCCACCACGCTTTTCAAGGTTTTAACTGTTTAGTCATTTGTCCAGCCCATTCTTCAATTATTTATTTATTTGCATATGTGTTTATATGGGCTCTCCGGGTCTCTTGTCACTGCAAACAAATGGCTGTCTGGCTTTACATGGGTGGCTGGGGAATTGAACCCAGGCTAGCAGGATTTGTAAATAAATGCCTTAAACCACTGAACCATCTCTCCAGCCCCCAATCTCTCCAACTCTTAAAGCAATACGTGGTGCCCCAAAACTGAGCCTATGAGACACCATTTCAGATGTAGCTCTGGAAGAAATCTCCAGAGACAAATCCACAGAAGCTACAGAGGACCATGAATCAGGAGAGTCCTTGGTGGAGTTGGGGTCAATTTACTCCTTAATCCAGTATACAGTATCTGCCATTCCAGCTTGAGACATGTCACTGATGTAGGTGATGTGAGGTAGGGTCTCACCCTAGCCCAGGCTGACCTGGAATTCACTCTGTAGTCTCAGGATGGCCTTGAACTCATGGTGAGCTTCCTACCTCTGCTTCCCACATGCTGGGATTAAAGGCATGCACCACCATGTCTGGCCAAAAGTAGGTTTTTTTTTTTTTTTTTTTTTTTAGGGTCTCACTCTGGTCCAGGCTGACCTGGAATTAACTATGTAGTCTCAGGGTGGCCTCGAACTCTCGGCGATCCTCCTACCTCTGCCTCCCAAGTGCTGGGATTAAAGGCATGCGCCACCACGCCCGGCTTTGTTTTTTGTTTTTGTTTTTTTTTTAAATATTTATTTATTTGACACAGAGGGAGAGAGAATGGGTGCACCAGGGCCTCCAGCCACTATAAAGGAACCCCAGACGCATGTGCCACCTTGTGCATCTGGCTTGACATGTGTCTTGGAGAATCAAACCTTGGTCCTTTGGCTCTGCCGGCAAGTGCCTTAACTGCTAAGCCATCTCTCCAGCCCCAAGAGTGTTTTTACTAATGTGTACCTGCATCCCTGCATCATTTCAGTGGGTGGAGGTGAGGCAAACAGGTGTACCTTGTCTTCCAGATGTTTGCAAGACAAGTTTTCTGATGAGGAAGACACAAGTCACTGAGGCACTGGATTTAAAGTGAACGCAGCAGTAGCTGGACAGAGCTTTGTGAAAGACCCAGGCCAGAGTAGCACCATGACAGGCCTCAGTCACTCTGTAGGCCACAGGGGCGAGTTCCCAGAATCAAGGGAAGGACAAGCAGTACCAGGAAAAACCATAAACTTGCTGTGTGAGCATGACTCAACATTCTTACCGTCCTGGGCTGGATGGCCCAATAAGATCCACCGTCTCAGAGTTTTGTAAATGTCAACCAATCAAATGAATGTAACCATGTGCGCCAACCTGTTCAAATGTAACTGCTGTTTGCTAAGCCAATTAAGTTTGAAATTCCCCTAGACCTAGCCCACCAAAATCCTAAGACCAATCAAGAACCCCCAAGTACAGTTAATGTTCAAATTAGCCAATCATGTAGTTGCATAGGTGATGGTCCCCTCCCCCTTGCTCAAACCTCAATAAAAAGCCCGCCATTCTGATTTTCTGGGCTCTTGCTCGAATCCACTGCTTTGGTGAAGGCAAGAGACCGAGCTTAAGCCCGAGTAAAAAGCTCTTTGCGTTTGCATACGTGTTTGGTCTTCCTTGGTGGTGAACTGGCCATAACACTTTGCACAGTTTTTTTTTTTTTTTCTTGTCCTTGTGTGCAATCTTCTCTGTCCCTCTAGCACAAAGCCATGGTCAAAAGACAAGGTCACAATCTATTTGGATTAAGGTATTAAAATTCTCTTATTTGCACATGTGTGTATATGATGCACCTGGGTTTCTTGCCTCTGCAAACATATGCCAGATGTTTCTGTTACTTTTTTCTGACTGGGGAATTGAACCTGGGTCAGCAGGCTTTACAAGAAAGCTCCTTTAACCAAGCCATCTCCCTGGGCTCCTAGATTAAGGATCTTTTTTAAGAACAACAAAAAATATATTTTATTTTTATTTATTTATTAGAGAGGGAAAGAGGCAGGTAGAGAGAAAGAGAGAATGGGCGTGCCAGGGCATCCAGCCACTGCAAAGGAACTCCAGATGTGTGGGCCACCTTGTGCATCTGGCTTACAAGGGTTCTGGGGAATTGAACCTGGGTCCTTTGGCTTTGCAGGCAAGTGCTTTCTTTAATCACTAAGCCATCTCTCCAGCCCAAAATTTACTTATTTATTTGAGAGAGAATGAGAAGGTATGCCAGGGCCTCTAGTCACTGCAAAGAAACCCTAGACTCATATGCTAGCTTGTGCATCTGGCTTTATGTGTATACTGGAAAATCAAACCTGAGTCCCTTGGCTTAAAATAGATTAAGTGTTCTGGATGTCCTGAGCAGAAATAGTTGGTTTCATAGACTGAGAAGGACTAAAGAAAGCAAAACTGAAGAGTAAAGAATATATTGGTAATTTAAAAGGCTGGAGAGATGGCTCAGTAGTTAGAGGCACTTGTTTGCAAAGTCTGACAATTCCCCAGTAGCCACGTTAAGCCAGATGCACAAAGTGGCACATGCTTCTGGAGTTCTTTGCAGAAGCTAGAGGCCCTGGTGCCTATTCTCTCTGCCCAGAGTGATGGCGCACGCCTTTAATCCCATCACTCGGGAGGCAGAGGTAGGTGGGTTGATGTGAGTTCAAGACCAGCCTGAGACTACAGAGTGAATTCCAAGTCCGCCTAGGCTAGAGTGAGTGAGACCCTACCTCAGGGTGGGGGGTTGGGGGGGAAACAAAGAAAAAAAGTGGAGCATATGTCTAGAATTTGTTTGCAGTGTCAAGAGGCCCTGGTATGCTCATTCTCTCACTCTGCTCTTTAAATAAATAAATAAAGCTGGGCATGGTGGCACACGCCTTTAATCCCAGTACTTGAGAGGTAGGAGGATCACCGAGAGTTCAAGGCCACCCTGAGACTACATAGTGAATTCCAGGTCAGCCTGAACTAGAGGGAAACCCTACCTTGAAAAAACAAAACAACAACAACAACAACAAAAATCAAACAAATAAATAAATGTTATTTTCCTTTTATCATGGGACATAAAGACAGTCTAGTAAGGATTAAGATAGAGGGAACTTCAGTAGCATGCTGATTGAAAATGGTCTGTGGTAAACATGGCTGTGGTCTTTCTATCCTGAATTCTGCAAAGGTCAGGTGGCAGCTTGGTTAGTGAAATAGAACTTTAGCACCATGATCATCTATTTTGATTTTTTAACGTAATTAATTAATTTGAGAAAGAGAGGTAAACAGATAGAGACAGAAAGAGAATGGGTGTGCCAGGGCCACTAGCCACTGCATACCCACTCCAGACACATGGGCCACTTTGTGCATCTGGCTTATGCAGGTACTGTGGAATTGAAGCTGGCTCCTTAGGCTTCGCAGGCAAGCGCCTTTAACTGCTAGGCCATCTCTCCAGCCCTCCATTTTGATTCTTAATCTGGTCTTTTGAGGCCTTGTCCAGGAACTGGGTCCAAAGTAACAGTCTCCTGTAATTTATGTAACACCTTGAGGCCAAAGTCTTTCTTAGACTCATTAGCTGCAGGATTTGACCATGTGACTTGGTTCTAGTTAGTGGGCTATGACAGGAAATATACAGTCATATGGTTTTTAAAATTATTTTTTTGTGTGTGTGTGTGTGTGTGTTTATGGGTATACCAGGGCCTCTTACTACTGTGAATGAACCAGATGCTTGCACCACTTTTTGCATCCAGCTTACATATGTGGCTTGGCAATTGAACCCTGGCTGGCAGACTTTGCAAGCAAGCACCTTTACTTGCTGAGCAATCTTTCCAGCCCCCTTACTTTCTTTTACATTTTTATGTGTGTGTACATGCGTGCATGTGCGGGCACCAAAGTCTCTTGCTGCTGCACACCAGTGCCCATCAGGCTTTATATAGGTGGCTGGGGAATTGAACCTGGGCCAGCAGGCTTTGCGAACAAGCACCTTTAACTGCTGAGCCATCTTTCTAGCCCCAATTTTATTCATCATTTTTTCATTTATTTAGTAGAGTATGTCTGTATATGCGCACACCAGGGTCTCTTGACCCTACAAATGAACACTAGATGCTTTGTATCTGGCTATACTTGGGGTGCTGGGGAATCGAACTGGCAAACAAGTGCATTTAGCCACTGGGCCATCTTCCTCCATATGTTGATTAACAACAATAGATTTCCAGGAGTGGTGGCACATGCCTTTAATCCCAGAACTTGGGAGGCAGAAGTAGGAGGATCAACATGAGTTCGAGGCCACTCTAAGACTACATAGTGAATTCCAGATCAGCCTGAGCTACAGTGAGACCCTACCTTGAAAAAAAAAAAAAGAGAGAGAGGAGAGTGAGAGATGGTCTGAGAGATGTGTTGCTAGATGTTTATTATTGTGGGAATATCAGTGAGTGTAGTTTCATAACTGAACCTATAATGTCAGTCAGTAATATTTGAACTGTTTTTTCTTTGATTTGGTTTTTCAAAGTAAAGTCTCATTCTAACCCAGGCTGACCTGGAATTCACTATGTAGTCTCAGGGTAGCCTGGAACTCACAGTGATTCTCCTATTTCTGCCTCCCAAATTCTGGGATTAAAGACATCAGCCACCACACCTGGCTTGACCTGTTTTTTTTTTTTGTTTTTTTTTTTTTTTTTTTGAGAGAGAGACACAGAGAGAGGGAGAAGAAAGAGGAAGACAGAGAAGGGCACGCCAGCAGCTTCTCAGCTGCTGTGAACGAAATCCATATGCGTGTGCCCCCTTGTGGTCAAGTGCGGCATTGTGCCCTTGTGTCACTTTGCATCTGGCTAAACGTGGGACCTGGAGATTGGAACCAGCATTCTTAGGCTTAGGAGGCAGGTGCCTTAACCACTAAGCCATCTCTCCAGCCCTTGACCTGTTTTTGAATGGAATGTTGTCATGTGGAGAAATTGGAGTTCTGAGATGCTTCCTGGAACCCCAAGCCCTGAGTTCATATCTGCAAACTATCCAAAGAATTGGCAATTCCAGATTCAAGAGATTTTATTCAGATTTTACAAAGGAGTAGGGAAAGAAGAAGGCTGGGAGTAAGGGGAGATAAAGTGGGGAGAAAGGAAGTATACCATGTGGAGCCCAAAAGCCCATGTGGGCCATGTGTAGCTCAGGAGTCCATGTGACCAGATACCAATCTTAGAAAAAAAAGTGAGAGGGAATTTTAAAAATAACGTGGGCCGGGCATGGTGGCGCACGCCTTTAATCCCAGCACTTGGGAGGCAGAGGTAGGAGGATTGCTGTGAGTTTGAGGCCACCCTGAGACCACATAGTGAATTCCAGGTCAGCCTGGGCCAGAGTGAGACCCTACTCAAAAAAAAAAAATAATAATAATAACGTGGGCTTCCAAGAAGGACCAAAAGTGAAGATAGTAATAAAAGAAAAAAAGGTGTCTTTTCCCACCTTGGCATGGCTGCTGGGGTGGGAAAGAAAGAGCTCTTACCCGTCCGAAGATCAAAGAAACGTTGCTGCCAGCTCCTGAGAGAGGGAAAAAAATGGGATCCTCTCTCGTGGATCCAGGGGGATATAGGATTTGTGATATCCCAAGTGGACACACCTATGCCTAGAGGCCAAATCCACCCATCCCTGGGCAGGATGCACAGTTGAGAGATCTAAATGGGTGGGCTGGATAAACACTAAATCCCAGGATTGGCAGTGCTGGGGCAAGCTGAGAGGTGTGGCTCCTCAGGCTCCTCCCTTTAAGGGCCATCCTTGTCCTGCCTAATTAATCCAATTGCCTACTCTGGCACCGCCCCCCCCCCCCACAGTCATACAACACTTTAACAGTATGTCATACAGTAGTCATTTGATTTAGGTGTCCCCTATAAATTTAGGTATTCTGAATGCTAAGTTCCCAGCTGATGGAGATTTGGGAATTAACACCTCCTAGAGGTATTGTATTATTGGGGGAGGGCCTCTGGGTGTTACAAGCAGCTTCCTCTTGTCAGTTTTGGCACACTCTCCTGTTGCTGTTGTCCACCTGATGTTGGCCAGGAGGTGATGTCCACCCTCTGCATGTCATCATTTTCCCCTGCCATCATGGAGCTTCCTGTCGAGTCTGTAAACCAAAATAAACCTTTTTTCCCACAAGGTGCTCTCAGTTGGGTGTTTCCTGCCAGCAATGCAAACCTGACTGCAACATCAGGCTATTAAAAGATATAGGGGGGGCTGGAGAGATGGCTTAGCGGTTAAGGTGCCTGCCTCCTAAGCCTAAGAACACTGGTTCTAATCTCTAGCGGTTCCAATCTCCAGGTCCCACGTTTAGCCAGATGCAAAGTGACACAAGGGTGCAATGCCGCACTTGACCACAAGGGGGCGCACTCATCTGGATTTCGTTCGCACCAGCTGAGACACTGCTGGTGCGCCCGTCTCTATCTTCCTCTCTCTTTCTCTCTCTGTGTGTGTGTGTGTGTGTGTGTCTCTCTCCAAAAAAATAATAAAAAATAAAAAGTTTTTAAAAAAAGATATAGGGGGCCTGGTGTGGTGGCGCACGCCTTTAATCCCAGCGCTCGGGAGGCAGAGGTAGGAGGATCACTGTGAGTTCGAGGCCACCCTGAGACTACACAGTTAATTCCAGGTCAGCCTGGGCCAGAGTGAGACCCTACATCGAAAAAACAAAAAACAAACAAACAAACAAAAAAGATATAGGGGTTACTGGGCCTGGTGGTGCACGCCTTTAATCCCAGCAATTGGAAGGCAGAGGTAGGAGGATCACCATGAATTCAAGGTGACCCTGAGACTACATAATGAATCCCTGGTCAGCCTGGGCTAGAGTGAGACCCTACCTCGAAAAAAAAAAAAAAAAAAAAGATATAGGGGAGCCCAGCGTTGTGGTGCATGCCTTTAATTCCAGCACTTGGGAGTTCGAGGCCACCCTGAGACTACATAGTGCCAGGTCAGCCTGGGCTAGAGAGATGGCCTGGAGAGATGGCTTAATGGTTAAGCACTTGCCTTGTGAAGCCTAAGGACCCTGGTTCGAGGCTCGATTCCCCAGGACCCATGTAAACCAGATGCACAATGTGGCGCATGCATCTGGAGTTCCTTTGCAGGGGCTGGAGGCCCTGGTGTGCCCATTCTCTATCTATCTGCCTCTTTCTCTCTCTGTCTGTTGCTCTCAAGTAAATAAATAAATAAATAAATAAATAAACAAAAAGATATAGGCATGCTTCACAATGGAGCTGGGGAAGTAGCTCAGTGGAAGAGCACCTACCTGCATGTACAAGTCCCCAGGTTCTGTCAGGCTCTTAATTCAAGATAGAGGAGAACTGGAGACAAACTTTTTCTTGGGCCCAAGCCTTAAAAAATTATATATTATATAGATAATTTATAATTATTTATTTGAGAAAGAGGCGGAGAGAGAGAGAATGGGTGCATCAGGGCCTCCAGCCACTGCAAACGAACTCCAGGCACATGCACCACCTTGTGCATCTGGTTTATGTGGGTCCTGGGGAGTTGAACCTGGGTCCTTTGGCTTTGCAGGCAAGCGCCTTAACTGCTAAATCATCTCTCCAGCCCGGGCCCAAGACTTTTATTTAATGCCAGGAGAAATTGGTGAGATCAAAAAACCATGGGGGGAGGGGAATCACTCTGGAAGTCTGGGTAAAGAGAGAGAGGATTTTAAAAAAATCTTTATTTTATTAGGGAAGAGAAAGAAAAGAGAGATAAAGAGAGAGAGAGAGGGAATGAGCACTCTAGGTGTTCTTGCCACTGTAGGCGAACTCCAGAGAAATGTGCCACCAGACACGTGCACCATGCCTTGCAAGCTGGAGAGATGGCTCAGTGGTTAAGGAACTTGCCTGCAAAACCTGACCAAGTGTATTCATCAATGCATTGTAACTATTTATCTTAATTGTATTTTTTTTTTTTTTTTTGCAGTGCTGGAGACGAACCCAGGAATTTGCACATCTTAGGCAAACCTGCCCATAATTCTTTTTGTTGTTGTTTTTGTTTTGTTTTTGAGGTAGGGTCTCGCTCTAGCCCAGGTCAACCTGGAATTCAGTATGTAGTCTCAGGGTGGCCTCCAACTCATGGTGATCCTCCTACCTCTGCCTCCCGAGTGCTGGGATTAAAGGTGTGCGCCACCACACCCAGCCATGATTCTTTTTATTACAAGTAATCAGCAATAATAATAATAACAATGTAGTAAATCTTTTCTGCATGCCAAGGGAAGTTCAGCCCTACAGAATCTGGGACAAGAAATGGGGAAGCCATTACTAACAGATTATTGTCATTTCTAACTCAGCAATCAGATTTCTCTTTTGTGACATTATGAAATAGGCACTTGCCTCTCATTTCCTGGCATACAACTCAACAACAACAAAAAAAGGAAGAAAGGAGAAAAAAAAACAGTTGGACTCTTCAACGTTTAAGTGGGATGGCTGGGAAGTCTAGACAGTTATATGATGGAAGGATGGGTGGAGGAACCCATCGAAAACACGTGATTGGGGGATTGGAGCTTCTAGTCTGCCCCACCCACCTAACCTTGGGGAAGGAGGGGCTGTGACGTCCTATAGGAGGGAAGCTATTCCAAAGATACTTTGCTTCTCCCTTCAGCTATCAGCCAGTGAGAAAAGGGTCCCCGAGGAATTGAAATTCCCCCAGGAATCCGCTGGGGCTCTAGGGCCAGCCAGATTAGTAGCTGGTCTCCAGGGGAAAAAGAGATTTGGGAGCTGGAGAGATGGTTTAATGATTCAGGCACTTGCCTACAAAGCCAAAGGACCCCGACTCGAATCCCCAGGACCCATGTAAGCCAGATGGACAAGATGGTGCATGCATGCATCTGGAACTCGTTTGCAGTGGCTGAAGGTCCTGGCACACCCGTTCTCTCTCTCTCTTTCTGCCTCATTTGTCTCTTTTACTCTCTCTCTTAAATAAATAATGTTTAAAAAAGAGAATGAGAGAGAGAGATTTTATACAGTCCTGGAGCCAGGAGCTGAGACAGGTGTGTGAGTGATGGGCAGGACCACACCTAGACCCGGCCTGCTTAGATACTTTTACCTTTTCTCTTTGTTTAAACCTAAACTTCATGTCAGCAACCCAAAGATGGACTTGACAAGGTCATTATTATTTTTTTTTCGAGGTAGGGTCTCACTCTGATCCAGGCTAACCTGGAATTAGCTATGTAGTCTCAGGGTGGTCTCAAACTCATGGCGATCCTCTACTTCTGCCTCCCGAGTGCTGGGATTAAAGGCGTGCGCCACCACGCCCGGTGACAAGGTCACTATTTGAATAAATCTTCTTTTCCTATTACTGAGTATGGGTGGCCAAGTCTGGCTTTTTAAAAAAAAAAAAAAATTTTTTTTTGAGGTAGGGTCTCACTCTAGCCTAGGCTGACCTGGAATTCACTATGTAGTCTCAGAGTGGCCTCGAACTCACAGTGATCCTCCTACCTCTGCCTCTAGATTACTGGGATTAAAGGTGTGTGCCATCACACCCGGTATGCTTATTTTTGAGAGAGATAGAAAGAGCAGACAGAGAGAGAGTATGGGCATACCAGGGCCTCTAGCCTTTAACAAACTCCAGACACATATGCCACTTTGTGCATCTGGCTTTACCTGGAGAGTGGGGAATTGAACCCAGGCCATTATGCTTTTGCAAGCAAGTACCTTTAACCACTGAACCATCTCTTCAACCCTGTGCCTAGCTTTTAAGGGATGTCAGGGCCCAGGTTTGGACCTAATCCACTATAGCAACAATGCCTCCTTATATTAAACACAAATCACAATCATTGTTTTGGATTTAAGAAGTGTCCTTCTTTAGGTTCCAGCATTCTGTTACCAGAGTTTTTAGGGTAAAAGCCTGTTTTGGGCAGCCTCAGCAAACTAGGCTGAACCACCCCCTCCCCCGCAGGCCAATTAAGAAACAAGTAATGGGGCTGGAGAGATGGTTTAGCCATTAAGGCATTTTGCCTGCAAGCCCAAAGGAACCCAGTTCAATTCCCCAAGACCCACATAAGTCAGATGCTCAAGGGGGCACATGCATCTGGAGTTCGTTTGCAGTGGCTGGAGGCCCTGGTGTGCCCATTCTCTCTCTCTGCCTCTCTCTCAAATAAATAAATTTAAACATATATATATATACATACACACACACACACACACACACACACACACACACACACATGAAAAAGAAACAGGTAATGGTAAAAAGCAGACAGAAAGAAAGGATTTTCGGGGAGGGAAAGACAATTGTGAGGTAAGGTCTCTCTCTAGGCTGACCTGAAATCCACTGTGTAGTTTCAGGCTGGCCTTGAACTCACAGTGATTCTCCTACCTCGGCCTCTCAGAGTGCTGGGATTAAAGGCGTGCACCATCACACCTGGCGTGAGCTACCACAATCTGGAGAGATGATTTTTATTCACTGGGGCCACATTGGAAAGAGGAATAGATGCTGGAGCCCAGTGAGGCCAAGTCTTGGTCTTCCCAGTACTGACAGGAGAGGACAGATTGAGGCAGGGGAGCAAGAGGTCTGTATTGTTACGTAGTCTTGCTGTAGGCGTGATCTTCCTGAACATCTTCTCACCTCCAGTCCTACAAGGTGATCCAAAGAGTTCCTTATTGCTTGAAGGGACAAGGTGCTCCAGGGGGCAGCCTCCCCCTCAGGGTTAATTACCCTCACCTGGAGAGGGGGGAATGCCCTGACCCTGAAGTTCTACTATTCCTGGAATCCAAGATGACTCAAGAGGAAAGGTTAAGGACAAAGACAATGGAAACAGTCCCAAAATGAAGGCAGAGAAGTCCGACTTTCGTCCGGCTTTTAGTTACTTGTGGATCCCAAAATTGAGTCAATGCTTTAAAAATATATATATATATTTTTGAGAGAGAGAACAGGTGTGTTAGGGCCTCTAGCCGCTGCAAACGAACTCCAGAAGCATGTGTCACCTTGTGAATCTGGCTTATGTGGCACCTTAACTGCTAAACCATCTCTCCAGCCCCAAATACTTTTTTTTTTTTTTTTTTTTTTCAGTTTTTCAAGGCAGGGTCTCTCTCTCACCCAAGCTGACCTGGAATTCACTATAGTCTCAGTCTGGCCTTGAATTTACCTCAATCCTCCTATCTTTGCCTCCGGAATGCTGGGATTAAAGGTGTGCACCACCACACCCACTTTGGAGTCAATTCTTTTTAAGGAAACTCTTAAGTGCCTGTTTGAATACCAGACCAGAGTCACTCAGGCTAAAGGCCTCATAACTGAACTGAAACTCTCAGGAAAGAAATAGTTCCCCAAACAGACCAGTTTTTCTCCCCTTAAAATAGTAGACTTCAATCTCCTTGAGTCAGCATGAATAAGCCTCCACTTCAACCCTTAGAGAAAAGTAATCTGATGTAACCCGATGTGAGCGGTGTTTCTGCGGTTCTGTTTTCTTGTTGCCGCCTTACAAACCCCACTGTTCCGCTGCTGGACGGGGGGAGCTCTCTTTGTGTTTAGCAGAATGGAACCTGTTCCATTCAAGAACCTTAAAAAGGCTGCGTGTGGTGGCCTTTAATCCCAGCACTTGGGAGACAGAGGTAGGAGGATCGTTGTGAGTTCGAGGCCACCCTGAGAATACAGAGTGAATTCCAGGTCAGACTGGGCTAAAGTGAGACCCTACCTCAAAAAAAAAAAAAAAAAAAAAAAAAAGAATCTTAAAAAGTCAACTAGATTTATGACTAAATTCATTGTAACTTTATTTATTTATTTGTTTGCTTTGTTTTGTTTTTCAGAGTAGGGTCTTTCTTGTTCTAGCCCAGGATGACCTGAAATTCACTCTGTAGTTTCAGGGTGGCCTCGAACTCATGGCAATCCGCCTGTCTCTACCTCCCGAGTGCTAGAATTAAAGGCTTGCACCACTCCATCCGGGAAATTAATGAGGGCTCTATAAAACCCCCAAGGGAGTTATGAAAGCTTCTGGAGAGCTGAACATGGAGAGTTTCTTGAAGGATGGCATGCCCGGAGAGGGAGAAACGTTCAACCCCTTCTCTGATTCCTCACCTCTTACATCAGGCTGTTCATCTGTATTCTTTGTATACTCTTTATTATAATAAACACAGAAGGGACTGGAGAGGTGGCTCAGCAGTTAAGGCACTTGCCTGCAAAGCCTAACGACCTGGGTTCAATTCCTCAGTACCCATATAAGGCTGGATGCACAAAGTGGCACATGCATCTGGAGTTCTTTTGCAGTAGCTGAAGGCCCCAGCATGCCCGTATTCATTCTCTCTCTCACCCAGATAAACAAATATAGTAAATATTATATGATTAATATAATATAATGATAAATATAATAAACCCATAAATGTGTTTCCCTGGGTTCTGTGTGAGTAGAGAAGGAATTTTTTTTTTTTTAGAATAGGGTCTCATGTAGCCCAGGCTAGCCTTGAATTCCATATGTAGTTTAAACTCATGATCCTCTCTTTCCTCTACCACCCCTGTTCTGGGATTGCTGGTGGGCGCTACTCCAGGTCAGCCTGGGCTAGAGAGAGACCCTACCTTGAAAATTAAAAAAAAAAAAGTTAATGCTTGCTGAGTTAGAACTCAGAGAAGTGGGCTGACTCTCTGCTGCGAAGGTATTTGAGGTACCTCCTGTCATTTTAGGTGGTAAATATTCCTCTCATACTTCTTTGCTTGTCTGTAGGTGAGGGACGGTCTGTGAACCAGGTGATCTGGGCTCAGTTCGATGAACTTTTTTTTTTTTTTTTTTTTTTTTTTTGGTTTTTCGAGGTAGGGTCTCGCTCTAGCTCAGGCTCTCCTGGAATTCACTCTGTATTTTCAGGTTGGCCTGGAACTTATGGCTATCCTCCTGCCTCTGCCTCCCAAATGCTGGGATTAAAGGTGTGCACCACCACATCCTGCTAATGACCTTCTAAGATTATGGTCCCCTCCTTTAAAAGTTCATCCAAGCCAAGCATGGTGGCGCACGCCTTTAATCCCAACACTTGAGAGGCAGAGGCAGGAGGATAGCCGTGAGTTCCAGGCCACCTTGAGAACCCAGAGTGAATTCCAGGTCAGCCTGGGCTAATGTGAAACTTTACCTCACATTCCGCACCCCCCCCCCCCAAAAAAAGAGAAGGTCACATCTCCATCTAGGGCCAGAGGTAAAATTCAAATTAACTTACCCTCAACAAAAGCACTGAAGTTTCCATCTTCCCTCTTTTCATATGGTATTTTAAAGCCTGTGGAAAAGTGATTGTGATGGTTCTCTTTCTAATGTTACCCAGGAAATACAAGGTGGGGTCTATCCTCCAAGACCTCCCACTGTGCCACTGTCCACCTGCCTACAACACTACCACACCTAATTCATTCAATGCTGGGACTGGACTCGGATTCTGTGCAAGTGTTCTGGATAAGTGTTGTATACAAACTGAGCTATATCCCTAGCCTGGGAAGTTTTAAATCTTATGCTTACCCTGCAAGACTTGATCATACTCATCTGTAAAATAAACTGGCAATGGTGTCCCAATAGTGGGACAAATTGGCACTGGGTTTTTCCCATGTCCTTACATCTACTGTGGTTGGACTGGGAAGGCACCAACTTTAAATTTCCCGAGACAGACTGCGTCTTCAGTCCTAGCTTCAGAGTCCTCAGGATAGGGAATCTGGTCCCCACTTCTCATCCCACCAACCTGACAAGGGAGGGGGACAGTCCTCAGTAAAGGGTGGTGCTCATTGGGTTTATAGGGTTTGTTTCTATGGCTGGGGAGACCCAGGAACTCCCACCCATTGCTAGTGGAGATGCAAATGCACACGGATGCAACACTTTCAAGCCTCTAGCCAAACCCACTCACTCATTCATTTTTCTTTGCTCTAGCCCAGGCTGTTCTGACCTGGAATTTACTATGTAGTCTCTGGGTAGCCTTGAACTCATGGCAGTCCTCTTACCTCTGTCTCCTAAATGCTGGCATTAAAGGCACGTGCCACGACACCCTGCTCATTCATTCATTTATTCATTTATGTATCCCAGACTAACCTTGAACTCACAATCCTCCTGCCTCAGTGTGCCAAGTGCTGAGATTATAGTTTGTTTGGTTTTTTTTAACCACCGTACTCAGCTTGAATTGATGGTTCTTGACATATAAAGATGTGTGTGTGTGTGTGTTCTCACCTCTGAGAACACCTAGAAGCAGTGATGGTCCACTATCAACGTGTGCACCTAGAGCCCAGCTCTTAGTTTGTATAACCAGGGCTTGTTAGATAAATGACTGATTCTAGGGATGGGGCAAGGAAAATGGATTATGAACCTGAAACTTACCATTGTGCCAGACAACTAGAAAGTCTCCTAAGAAGAAAACCAGAAAAGGATAAAGAAGCCAGTTTGAGGGGCCGGGGACATGGCTCAGTGGTTAAAGGCATTTGCTTGCAAAGCCTACCCATGAAGGTTCAATTCCCCAACAACCCAAGTCAGGTTGGATATAAAAGTGCACTTGTCATTTGTTTGCAGTGGCAAGAGATGCTGGTACATACACACGTGAAAATAAATAAAGAGAAGCCAATTGAAGAACTCCTTCTGACCAAATCAAAATAGCTAAGAATATTGATAACCCACCAAGTTACCCAGGACTCTACAAATCCATACTCATATAAATAAAAAAAGCCAACAAATAATGGAGAGGAAGCTGGGTGTGGTGACGCACACCTTTGATGCCTGCACTTGGGAGACAGAGGTAGGTGGATCACTGAGTTTGAAGCTAGCCCAGGAGTACAGAGTGAATTCCAGGTCAGCCTGGGCTAGAGTGAGACCCTATCTTGGCAAAACCAAAACAGAAAGAAAGAAAGAAAGAAAGAAAGAAAGAAAGAAAGAAAGAAAGAAAGAAAGAAAGAAAGAAAGAAAGAATATGACCAACAAATAAATGAAGACGAAATAATGGATTATAGAGATAGACAGTGAATATTTGAAGGGCAGGACATCTACCCATTGTTCCATTTATTAATCTCAAAGGTGAAAGAAATAACCACAGTGGAGCTACCTTGGAGACTCTAAAGTTTTTTCAAAGTTAACAATGCCAACAGCGGGTCTATCCTCCAAGACCTCCCATTGTGCCACTGTCCACCTGCCAACAACACTACCACACACCTAATTCATTCAGTGCTGGGGACTGGACTCGGATTCTGTGCAAACTGGCTAAGTGTTGTATACAAACTGAGCTATATCCCTAGCCTGGGAAGTTTTAAATCTTATGCTTACCCTGCAAGACTTGATCATACTCATCTGTAAAATAAACTGGCAATGGTGTCCCAATAGTGGGACAAATTGGCACTGGGTTTTTCCTATGTCCTTACATCTACTGTGGTTGGACTGGGAAGGCACCAACTTTAAATTTCCCGAGACAGACTGCGTCTTCAGTCCTAGCTTCAGAGTCCTCAGGATAGGGAATCTGGTCCCCACTTCTCATCCCACCAACCTGACAAGGGAGGGGACAGTCCTCAGTAAAGGTGGTGCTCATTGGGTTTATAGGGTTTGTTTCTATGGCTGGGAGACCCAGGAACTCCCACCCATTGCTAGTGGAGATGCAAACGCACACGGATGCAACACTTTCAAGCCTCTAGCAAAACCCCACTCACTCATTCATTCTTCTTTGCTCTAGCCCAGGCTGTTCTGACCTGGAATTTACTATGTAGTCTCTGGGTAGCCTTGAACTCATGGCAGTCCTCTTACCTCTGTCTCCTAAATGCTGGCATTAAAGGCACGTGCCACGACACCCTGCTCATTCATTCATTTATTCATTTATGTATCTCAGACTAACCTTGAACTCACAATCCTCCTGCCTCAGTGTGCCAAGTGCTGAGATTATAGTTTGTTTGGTTTTTTTAACCACCGTACTCAGCTTGAATTGATGGTTCTTGACATATAAAGATGTGTGTGTGTGTGTGTGTGTGTGTGTGTGTGTGTGTGTGTGTGTTCTCACCTCTGAGAACACCTAGAAGCAGTGATGGTCCACTATCAACGTGTGCACCTAGAGCCCAGCTCTTAGTTTGTATAACCAGGGCTTGTTAGATAAATGACTGATTCTAGGGATGGGGCAAGGAAAATGGATTATGAACCTGAAACTTACCATTGTGCCAGACAACTAGAAAGTCTCCTAAGAAGAAAACCAGAAAAGGATAAAGAAGCCAGTTTGAGGGGCCGGGGACATGGCTCAGTGGTTAAAGGCATTTGCTTGCAAAGCCTACCCATGAAGGTTCAATTCCCCAACAACCCAAGTCAGGTTGGATATAAAAGTGCACTTGTCATTTGTTTGCAGTGGCAAGAGATGCTGGTACATACACACGTGAAAATAAATCAAGAGAAGCCAATTGAAGAACTCCTTCTGACCAAATCAAAATAGCTAAGAATATTGATAACCCACCAAGTTACCCAGGACTCTACAAATCCATACTCATATAAATAAAAAAAGCCAACAAATAATGGAGAGGAAGCTGGGTGTGGTGACGCACTCCTTTGATGCCAGCACTTGGGAGACAGAGGTAGGTGGATCACTGAGTTTGAGGCTAGCCCAGGAGTACAGAGTGAATTCCAGGTCAGCCTGGGCTAGAGTGAGACCCTACCTTGGCAAAACCAAAACATAAATAAATAAATAAATAATAAATAAATAAATGGAGAATATGACCAACAAATAAATGAAGACGAAATAATGGATTATAGAGATAGACAGTGAATATTTGAAGGGCAGGACATCTACCCATTGTTCCATTTATTAATCTCAAAGGTGAAAGTAATAACCACAGTGGAGCTACCTTGGAGACTCTAAAGTTTTTTCAAAGTTAACAATGCCAACAGCGAAATTATGTGGACTTCACAGGGTGCACTGAGAAGAGCATAATGTAGCTTAAGTGATAAATCTATCAAAAATCTAAGCATGAGGAAACATCCAACGATGCCAGGTGGGAGATGTGCTATAAGATGACAGGCATTTTATTTTATTATTTTATTTTTTATTTTATTTTATTTTTTTATTTTATTTTGGTTTTTCAAGGTAGGGTCTCACTCTGGCCCCAGGCTGACCTGGAATCACTATGTAGTCTCAGGTGACCTCGAACTCATTGCAATCCTCCTACCTTTGCCTCCCGAGTGCTGGGATTAAAGGTGTGCGCCACCACGCCCTGCTCAGGCCTTTTATTTTTAAAACTGCCAAGGTTGTGAATAACAAATAAAAATCATGCCAGATTAAAGGAGACCAGAGTGATTTGCTAACCAAGTGTAACCAATGTAGAATCTGAGACCGGATCTAAGACAGTTTTTTTTTTTAATTAATTAATTACTTATTTATTAGAGACAGAGAGAGGGGAAGAGAGAGAGAATGGGCACTCCAGGCCTCTAGCCACTGCAAACGACCTCCAGACTCACGAGCCACCATGTGCATCTGGATTACATGGGACCTGAAGAATCAAACCTGGGTCCTTAGACTTGGCAGGCGAGTGCCTTAACCGCTAAACCGTCTATCCAGCCCCTAAGACAGTTTTAGTTTCACATGAAGGACATAATTTGAGAAGCAGAAAAATATAAATCTGGTCAGTATGTTAGGTAAGAGAATTGTATTTCCTAATTTTGATTATTATGTAAGAGGATACTCTTGTTCTTTGGAGATATACAGTGAGGTATTTAGGGCTCAAAGGGTAAGATATTATCAAACAATTCAGTAAAAAGATCTATCATGGGCTACAGAGATGGCTTAGAGGTTAAGGGGTTTGCTAGCAAAGTGAAAGGACCCATGTTGGATTCCCCAAGATCCACATAAAGCCAGATGCACATGGTGGCACATGTGCCTGGAGTTCGTTTGCAGTGACTAGAGGCCCTGCAGTGCCTTTTCTCTTTCTCTTTCTCTCCTTTCAAATAAATAAATAAATAAATAAATAAATAAATAAATAAATAAATAAATAAAATATTTGAAATAATTACCTATATGTGGAAAATAAATGTGTGTGTGTGTGTCCAAGTATACATACACAGAAAAGAATGAACCACATATAGGGGAGAATACATGTCATTATTTAACACTATTCTCAGAATTTTCTTTATATATTTTTTATTATATTTATTTATTTGAGAAAGGCAGAGAGAAAGAGAGAGAGAGAGAATGAGTGTGCCAGGGCCTCCAGCTACTGCAAACAAACTCCAGACACATGAGCCAGCTTGTACATCTGGCTTACGTGGGTCCTGAGAATCGAACTGTGGTCCTTTGGCTTTGCAGGCAAGTGCCTCAACAGCTAAGCCATCCTTCCAGCCCTATTCTCAGAATTTTCTAAAGTTGAAATTGTATTAAAGCTAAAAATTATAAACCAAGCCTGGTGTCACAGTCCTGTAATCCCAGCTACTTGGAAGGCTAAAGCAGGAAGTTGGAAAATTGAAGGCCTGACTGGGCTCCAGAATGAGTCCAAGATCAGCCTAAGCAATTTAGTAAGACCCTCAAAAGAAAAAGTAAGAAGCCGGACATGGTGGTGCACACCTTTAATCCCAGCACTTGGGAGGCAGAGGTAGGAGGATCACCATGAGTTCGAGGTCACCCTGAGACTATACAGTGAATTCCAGGTCAGCCTGAGCTAGAGTGAGACCCTACCTCGAAAAAACAAAAAACAGAACAAAACAAAAAATAGAAAAAGTAAGAAGAGGACAGAGGATGTGGCTCAGTGGCTGAAAGCTTGCTTAGCACGCACAAAGCTCTAGGTTGAATTCTCAGTACTAAAAACAAACCCAAACAGGTCATTATAAAACAACAGTAAATGAGATAAAGTAGAAGTTATACTACATGGGTGGGGGGCAAAGGTATGAAGGGGTGGGTGGAGAGAGTGGATGAAGAAAAGGGAGAGTGTGAGTATATGAGGGAAATATGCTCAACACATATACATGTAGGAGCCGGGCGTGGTGGCACACGCCTTTAATCCCAGCACTCAGGAGGCAGAGGTAGGAGGATCCCCGAGAGTTCGAGGCCACCCTGAGACTACATAGTTAATTCCAGGTCAGCCTGGACCAGAGTGAGACCCTACCTTGCAAACCAAAAAATATATATATCATATACATGTAGGAAACATTTTAAAAATACAAAATGGGGGAGGATGCTGGAGAGATGGCTCAGCAGTTAAAAATGCTTGCGTGGGACTGGAGAAATGGCTTAGTGATTAAGGCGCTTGCCTGTGAAGCATCTCTCCAGGTCACACATAAGCCACATGCACAAAGGTGACACAAACACAAGATCACACATGTGCACTAGGTGGCTCAAGCATTTGGAGTTCAATTATGGTGGCTGAAGGCCCTGGAGCACCAATTCTCTCTCTCTCTCTCTCTCTCTCTCTTAAAAAAAAAAAAAAAAGATGCATGTGTGCAAACCCTACCAACCAGGGTTCAATTCCCCAGGACCCAAATAAAGCCAGATGCACAAAGTGGCGCAAGCATCTGGAATTTGTTTACAGCAGCTAGAGGTCCTGGAGCACTCATTTTTTTCTTTCTCTATCTCTCTTCCTTTGTTTCTTTCCCTGTTTGTAAATAAATATTTTTAAATTGAAATAAAAAAGTAAATGAGGAAATAATAAAATTCTGACATATGTGATAGCATGGATGAAAACTGAAGATATAAGAAATGAAAAAAAAGCCGGGCGTGGTGGCACATGCCTTTAATCCCAGCACTCGGGAGGCAGAGGTAGGAGGATTGCCGAGAGTTCGAGGCCACCCTGAGACTACATAGTTAATTCCAGGTCAGCCTGGGCTAGAGTGAGACCCTACCTTGCAAAACAAAAAAAAAAAGAAGAAGAAGAAATAAAAAAAAAATTGGGGCTGGAGGGATGGCTTAGCAGTTAAAGCATTTGCCTGCAAATCCAAAAGACCCTGGTTCGATACCCCAGGACCCATGTAAGCCAGATGCACAAGGGGGCGCATGTATCTGGAGTTCATTTGCAGTGGCTGGAGGTCTTGGCACACCCATTCTCTCTGTCTCTGTCTCTCTTTCTCTCTCTCTGACTCTCTCAAATAAATAAAACTTAAAAAAAAAAAACAAGAAATATTAAAAGGAAAAAGAAATTTAAAAAAAAAAGAGAGAGCTGGAGAGATGGCTTAGCGGTTAAGACGCTTGCCAGCAAAGCTAAAGAACCCAGGTTCCATTCCCAAGTACCCATGTAATGCCAGATGCACAAGGCAGCACATACCTCTAGAGTTCTTTGCAGTGGTTAGGAGGCCTTGGCATGACCATTCTGTCTCTGGCTATCTATCTACTCTCTCTCCCTCTCTCAAATAAATAATACATATTAAAAACCAAAACAGAAGCAGAGCGTGGTGGCACATGCCTTTAATTCCAGCACTTGGGAGGCAGAAGTAGGAGGATTGCCATAAGTTCAAGGCTACCCTGAGGCGAATTCCAGGTCAGGTTGGGCTTGAGTGAGACCCTACCTTGAAAAAAACAAAAAAACAAACAAACAAACAAAGATTTTGTGCTGGAGTGATGACTTAGTGGTTAAAATGATTGCCTGCAAAGCCTAAGGACTAGGTTCAACTCCCCAGTACCCACACAAGCCAGATAGACAACGTGGCACATGCATCTAGAGTTGGTTTGCAATGACTGGAGTCCTTGGCATGCCCATTCCCTCTTTCTCCTTTTTTTCTTTCTTTTTACTTTTTTTTTTTTAAGATTTTATTTTTATTTACTTGGTTATTAGAGATAGAGAGAGGGAAAGAGAGAGAGGGAGAGTGAGAATGGGCACTCCAGGGCCTCTAGCCACTGCAAACAAACTCCAGATGCATGTGCCCCCTTGTACATCTGGCTTACGTGGGACCTGGAGAATGGAACCGGAGTACTTAGGTTTCGCAGGCAAATGCCTTAACCGCTAAGCCATCTATCTCTCCAGCCCATCTTTTTACTTTTTTTTTCAAGGTAGGGACTCACTCTAGTCTAGGCTGACCTGGAATTCACTATGTAGTCTCAGGGTGGCCTTGAATTCACAGCGATCCTCCTACCTCTGCCTCCCGAGTGCTGGGGTTAAAGACATGTGCCACCACGCCTCTCCCATTCCCTCTCTCTGTATCTGCCTCTTTCTTTCAAATATATATATATATATTTATTTATTTATTTTTGTTTTTCGAGGTAGGGTCTCACTCTGGCCCAGGCTGACCTGGAATTAACTATGTAGTTTCAGGGTGGCCTTGAACTCATGGAGATCCTCCTACCTCTGCCTCCCAAGTGCTGGGATTAAAGGTGTGAGCTACCACACCCGGCAAATAAATAACTTTTTATAGTTTTATTTTTATTTATTTATTTGAGAGAAAGAGGCAGAGAAAGAGACAGAGAAAATGAGCTTGCCAGGGCTTCCAGCCACTGCAAAAGAACTCCAGATTCATGTGCCCTCTTGTGCATCTGGCTTACGTGGGTTCTGGGGAATCAAACCTGGGTCTTTTGGCTTTGCAGGCAAGTACTTTAACTGCTAAGCCAACTCTCCAACCCAATAAATAATTTTTCTAAAAAAGAAAATAATAAGCCAGGATCAGTAACATCAAAATTGTATCATTCCACTTATGTATGAGAGGCCTGGAATATATCAATTGATGTAGATTAAAGAAGGAAACACTCCATGTAAGTATAGAATTAGGGGACTGGGGAGATGACTCAGCAGTTAAGGATCTTGCCTGCCAAGCATAATGGCTGGGATTTATTCCCCAGTGCCCACCTAAAGCCAGACATACAAAGTGGCCCATGTATCTGAAGTTCATTTGCAGTGGCAAAAGAATAGAATTAGGGCCTGGCCATGAGTAGGATACAAAATAAACACGCAGAAATCAGTAGCCTTCCTATATGCTAACAACACACACACAGAGGATGAAATCAGAGAATCTCTCCCATTCACAACTGCATCAAAACAAATAAAGTACCTTGGGATAAACCTAACCAAGGAAGTGAAGGATCTCTACAAGGAGAACTTTAAAACACTCAAGCGAGAAATTGCAGAAGACACTAGGAAATGGAAAGACATCCCTTGTTCTTGGATTGAAAGACTCAATATTGTGAAAATGGCAATCTTACCAAAAGCAATCTAGACATTTAATGCAATCCCATGAAAATTCCAATAGCATTCTTCATGGAAATAGAAAAAACAATCCTAAAATTCATTGCAAAGCACAAAACCCTTGAATATCTAAAACACCTTTGAGAAACAGAAATGTGGTATCACCATACCTGATTTTAACCTATATTTCAGAACCATAGTAAAAAAACAGCATGGTACTGGCACAAAAACAGACATGTAGATCAATGGAACAGGATAGAGGACCCAGACATAAATCCGGGTAGATACAGCCACCTTTGACAAAAATGCCAAAAATACTCAATGGAGAAAAGACAGCCTCTTTAGCAAATGGTGCTGGGAAAACTGGATATGTATCTATAGAAGAATGAAAATAGATCCTTATCTCTCTCCATGTACAAGAATTAAGTCCAAATGGATCAAAGATATTGAGGCAGAGAAGAGAGAGAGAATGGGTGTGCCAGCACCTTACCCACTAAGCCACCTCTCCACCCACCCCCTTTAGAAAAAAAAAAAAAGAATAGAATTAATGGCAGGCATGGTGGCACACACCTTTATTCCCAGCACTTGGGAGGCAGAGGTAAGAGGATAACATTTGAGTTCAAGGCCACCCTGAGACTACATAGTGAATTCCAGGTCAGCCTGGGCTAGAGTGAGACTTTACCTCCAAAAGCCAAAAACAAACAAACAAACAAACAAATAAATAAATAAATAAATAAATAAATAAAATTAAAGCCAGGCATGGTGGCACATGCCTTTACTCCTAGCATTTGAGAGGCATAGGAGAAGGAATCTCTGTGAGTTCAAGGCCAGCCTGGAACCATACAGTGAGTTCTAGGTCACCTGGGCTAGAGTGAGACCCTGCCTAGAAGAAAGAAAAGAAAAAACAAGAAAAAAGAATAGAATTAAAGTGTGGCATAGTGATGTACACTTGTAATCCTAGCACTCAAGAGGTGGAGGCAGAAGGGTCAGGAGTTCAAGGCCAGTGTTAGCCATATAATGATTTCAAAGATATGGCTTAGCAGTTAAGGTGCTTGCCAGCAAAGCCAAAATATCCAGGTCTGATTCCCCAGGACCCATGTAAGTCAGATACACAAGGTGGTGCATGCATCTGGAGTTCATTTGCAGTGGCTAGAGGCTCTGGTGCACCCATTTCTCTTTCTATCTGCCTCTCTCTCTCTCTCTCTCTCTCTCTCTCTCTGTAATAAAGAAATAAAATATTTTTAAAAGATAGCCTGGGCCATATGAGTCTTTGTTTTAAGAAAGAAAGAAGGAACTGGGGCCTGGAGAGATGGCTTAGCAGTTAAGGCATTTGCCTGAAAAGCCAAAGGATCCCGGTTTGATTCTCTAGGACCCATGTAAGTCAGATGCACAAGGAGGCGCATGCATCTGGAGTTCATTTGCAGTGGCTGGAGGCCCCGGCGTGCCCATTCTCTCCTTTTCTCTTTCTTTCTCTCTCTCTCTGCCTCTTTCTCTCTCGCAAATAAATAAAATATATTTAAAAAGAATAGATCTGGGCTGGAGAGACAGCTTAGTGGTTAAGGCACTTGCCTGCAAAGCCTAAGGATTCAGGTTTAATTCTCCAGGTCCCAATTAAACCAGATGCACAAGGGGGCTCATGCATCTGGAGTTCATTTGCAGTGGCTGGAGGCCCTGGCACTCCCATTTTCTCTCTTTCTCTCCCTCCCTCTGTCCCTCTGTTTCTAACAAATAAATAAATAAATAGAACTGAGGTACAAGGAAGAGTTTGAAGACAACCTGTGCTGCGTAGTGAGCTCCTGTGTGGTGGTCTGAATGTGAACTGTCTTCCATAGCCTCATGTGTTTGTGAGGAACCCTGATACTCAATCCACAGCAGGTGTAACCTCGCTGGAGGAGATGTGTCACTGGGGGCAGGACTTCAGTTTTATTAGTACAGCCCCCTGGGTGGACTCATGCTTACTGCTACCTCTCAGCTGGTATGACAAGAATGATGTCCAGCTTTAGCTATTCTGTTTTCCCGCCGTGATGAATGAACCCTTCCTTTAAAAGCTGAAATAAACCTTTTCCTTCCATCTGCTGCCTTTGGTCCGGTGTTCTGTCCCTGCAACAAGAAGGTAACTTTACCATCCTGTCTCAGAATCCTGCCCCCAAAGAAGCAAATAAATCTATTCAAACACAGAATAGAGGTTTCCAGGGGCTATGGAAGGGGAGTATGGGCATAAGTGCTCAAAGGGAACAGGTTTTCAGTTTTGTGAGATGAGAAGCTTCTGCAGATAGCTGGGGGAAAATGAGTGCACAGCAGAGTGAATGGACTTCATGCTGATGAGCTACACCCTTAAAAATGGCCAATGTGCCAGTTGTGGTGGCACACGCCTTTAATCCCAGCACTCGGGAGGCAGAAGTAGGAGGGTTGCCATGAGTTCGAGGCCATTTTGAGACTGCATAGTGAATTGCAGGTCAACCTGGGCTAGAGCGAGACCCTACCTTGAAAAACCAAAAGAGAAAAAAAAAAGCAAAGCAAAGCAAAGCAAAGCAAAGCAAAGAAAAGAAAAGAAAAGAAAAGAAAAGAAAAGAAAAAAAAAAAAAAAAAAAAAGAGAAAAGAAAAGATGGCCAAATTGGGTTGGAGAGATAGTTTAGTGTTTAGGAGCTTGCCTATGAAGCCTAAGGACCTATGTTCTACTCTCCAGATCCCACGTAAGCCAGATACACAATGTTGAGGCAAGCACAAAGTCGCACATACCCACTAGGTGGTGAAATTGTCTGGAGTTCAATTGCAGTGGCTGAGGCCCTGGTGCACCAATTCTCTCTCTCTCTTCCTCCGTCTTTCTGTCTCTCTCACTCTCTAAGAAAAAGAAGGAAAGAAAGAAAGAAAGAAAGAAAGAAAGAAAGAAAGAAAGAAAGAAAGAAAGAAAGAAAGAAAGAAAGAAAGAAAGACAGCTTCCTTCCCCACCAGAGGTCTTACACCATCTTGCCAATCAAAATGGGAAGCAGACTGTTTAAGTAACAGCTAGGAGCTGACTCAGGAGGCCATCTTAATGATTGCAGCAATTAGCCAACAGCCCAATTGCAAAGGTTGCTTGGAGACCCTGAGAAATCAAGCATGTTGCAAGTCCTTCCCTTTCATACCCTTTGACCTTTGTGGCATGATCAGGAAAAGTAAAGCTAACTAAACTAGCTGACTAGTAGGCTAAATTCTGGCACAGGACTGGAGTGGTTTCAATGTGGCATTGAGCTTACACAGCTACTCATACGTACATAAGCGACAGCCCAGCATCTTCTATACTTTGGAGTAACTGAACAGAATTAAGTAACAAGGCACTTTATTTTTTAGAAACTTAAAATGTCAAGTGAAAAGCTCATCTCCATTTGCACGAGCATAATGAAATTTCTTTTCAAGACTTGTTTTTGTCTTCTAAAACCTTACTGACTACACTGTCTTTAATTGACTCTTGGGCGGGAGGAGGGGAGGCGGGGATGGGAACCACAAGCTTCATCATGCTCAAATGTTGCCAACAGTCATCATTTGCTATGGGGTTAGACCAGGGCCCACCTCTATCGACAGAATGAGACCCTGACATCACTTCTCTCTCTCTAGTGATCTGACCCCAATATACATTGGACATTGTCCTACAATTCCCTTGTGATTTCTGAAATAGTTTACTAAACTTTAGAGTAAGTTCCCCAAATATAATTGCCAAGACACAGTTTGTGATTTTTGTTTGTTTGTTTTTTTGTTTTTCAAGGTAAGGTTTCACTCTAGTCCAGGCTGACCTGGAATTCACTATGTACTCTCAGGCTGGCCTGGAACTCACTGCGATCCTCCTACCTCTGCCTCCCGAGTGCTGGGATTAAAGGCATGCACCACCATGCCCAGCTCACTTTGTGATTATTTTTGAGACTGACTATGAAGCTGGGCATGATGATATATACCTGTAATCCCAGGACTTCAGATACTGAGGCAGGAGGATCAAGAATTCGAGACTAGGGCTGAATATATGGCTTAGCAGTTAAGACACTTGCCTGCAAAGCCTAAGGACTCAGGTTTGATTCCCCAGGACCCACGTAAGCCAGATGCACAAGGTAGTGCATGCATTTGGAATTCATATGCAGTGGCTGGATGCCCTGGCATGTCCATTCTATTTCTATCTGCCTCTCCCCCTCCCCCTGCCACAACTAAATAAATGTGAATAAAAAAAATGTTTTTAAAGGAATTCAAGACCAGCCTAATCTACATAGTGAGCTCCAGGTCAGCATAGGGTAGGCTACATGGGGAGACCCTGTCTCAACAAACAAAGCAATACTAAGCAACTAAACGAAAAGATTTTGCATATGCACTGACAATTACTCTTTCTCTAGATGTGAAAAAAAGCCTCCTTGCTTATTTTAATTTTGGCATGTGGTGTGGTATGTGTATAGTGTGTGTGTATGTGTGTGTCCTGTGCACATGTGAGCGAAGGCCAGAAAGAACAGCAGATGTCCTTCCCTGTCATTTCTATGTCATTTCCTTGAGATGGAGTCTCTCCCTTGAACCTGAAGCTGCTCTTTTCAGTCAAACTGGCTGACTAGAAAGTCCCAGTGAGGGCTGGAGAGATGGCTTAGTGGTTAAGGCACATGCCTGCGAAGCTAAGGACCCTGGTTCGATTCTACAGGTCCCACGTAAGACAGATGCACAGGGTGGCACACACCTCGAGTTCATTTGCAGTAGCTAGAGGCCCTGGTATGTCCATTCTCACTCTTTCTCTCCCTCTCTCTGTATCTAGTAAATAGAAATAAAATCTAAAAAAAAAAAAAAAAATAGAAAGTGATCCTCCAGTCTCTGCTCCCCACTGTTCTCACGCATGCTCAGGATGATGTCCAGGTTTTACGTGAGTGATGGTGATCAAACTCAGGCTGTCTCCTGCCCTCATGCTTGTGAGGCAAGTGCCTTACCCTCTGAGCCATCTCAACAGGCCCCTATTTCCTTTGATATTTGAAATTCACTAAACTACTCATTTTTTTTCCATTTGAAGATTTGAGCATGGTCATCTATTTTCCTTCTTTTTTTCTTTGTTTTTTTTGGGGGGGGGTTGATTTATTTTTTTATTGAAAACTTCCATAATTGTAGACAATAACCCATGGTAATTCCCTCCCTTCTCCCACTTTCCCCTTTGCAACTCCACTCTCCATCATATCCCTTCCCCCTCTCAATCAGTCTCTTTTATTTTGATGTCATCATCTTTTCCTCCTATTATGATGGTCTTGTGTAGGTAGTGTCAGGCACTGCAAGGTCACGGATATCCAGGCCTTTTTGTGCCTGGAGGAGCACATTGTAAGGAGTCCTACCCTTCCTTGGCATTCTTTCTGCCACCTCTTCCCCAAGGGACCTGAGCCTTGGAAGGTGTGATAGAGATGTTTCAGTGCTGAGCACTCTTCTGTCACTTCTTCTTAGAATCATGGTGCCTTCTGAGTCATCCCAAGGTCACCGCCATAGAAGCTTCTCTAACCAAAAGTGAGAGTAGTGTTGATATATGGGTATGAACATTAAGAGAAGTGCTTACAGGGCAGTTTGGTGAGCACAGTATATATGTTTAGCCAGACACCAGCAGACGTTACACTCCTAGGGCTTATGACTGGCTTTTTGTTTTTCAAGGTAAGGTCTTGATCTAGCCCAGGCATTTACTATGTAGTCTCAAGGTGACCTGGAACTCACAGTGATCCTCCTACCTCTGCCTCCTGAGTGTTGAGATTAAAGGCATGTACCATCATACTTGGCTTCATTTTTTTTTTTTTCTTTTGGTTTTCCAAGGTAGGGTCTCACTCTAGCCCAGGCTGACCTGGAATTCAATATGTAGTCTCAGGGTGGGTGGCGATCCTCCTACCTCTGCCTCCCAAGTGCTGGGGTTAAAGGCATGTGCCACCATGCCCGGCCATACTTTATTTTTATACCAGCATAATACTTTACAGAAAGTGAGGACTCAATATTTACCAAACCAGACAGGATGGGTATACCGCAATACTCAAGAACCTGAGACAGAAGAATCAACAGTTGGGGAAAGGCTTGGGCTACCTAGCAAGGCTTTGCTTAACAAAGTAAGCAAATAAACAAACAGAACAATCCATAGTTGGATAACTGCTCTATGTGGGTAGGGAACAGGTTGTGTGTTTGGGAATGGCATTCCTATCCTACTGATCATAAGGAATGAGTGTAAATGTTATACTCTAGTATAATGTCTTCTTATTTTCTACTGTAGACCCCCTAATAGCAGATAAAAATTCCTGAACAGTAAATCATTTGAATCTTTCCATATCTTAAGGTCTAATAATACTGTAAATTCTGGGCTGGAAGATGGTCTAGTGGTTAAAGGCATTTGTTTGCAAAGCCTGTCAGTTTGGGTTCAATTTCCCAACACTTACATAAAGCCAGCTGCAAAACGTGGTGCAAGGATATGGTGAAGATGTATATGTATATGTATATGTATATGTATACAGTCAGTCTCAGGATGGCCTCAAATACATGTTGATATAACTACCTCTGCCTCCCAAGTGCTGGGATTTATTTAGCCTAGCTAAATCAATTTTTCAAAATTTCTTTGCAGAGAGTAAGGGATTGAGTGAGAGAGAGAGAGAGAGAGAATGGGCCTCCAGCTGCTATAAACAAAGTCCAGATGCATGTGCCACTGTGCATCTGGCTCTATGTGGGTACAGGGGCATTGAGCCGTTTGTCAGGCTTTGCAGGCAAGTGCCTTAACAGTTGAGCCATCTCTCCAGCCCTAAAGTATTTTTTTTCAAAAAAGAAAACAGGAGCCGGGCGTGGTGGCGCACGCCTTTAATCCCAGCACTTGGGAGGCAGAGGTAGGAGGATCGCCGGGAGTTCGAGGCCACCCTGAGACTACATAGTTAATTCCAGGTCAGCCTGGACCAGAGTGAAACCCTACCTCGAAAAAACCAAAAAAAAAAAAAAAAAAAAAAAAAAAAAAAGAAAGAAAGAAAGAAAAGAAAACAGGGGTTGAAGAGATGGTTCAGTGACTAAGGTGCTTGCCTGCAAACCCTAACAACCCAGGTTCAATTTTCCAGTACACACATAAAGCCAGATGTGTAAAGTGGTACATGCATCTGGAATCTGTTTGCAGTGGCTAGAGGCCCTGGTGTGTCCATTCTCCCCCTCTTTGCCTCCCTCCCTCTCTCCTTGGAAATAAAGGAAGACATAACATATTTTAAAAACACAAAAAGAAGTGCCAGGCGTGGTGGCGCATGCCTTTAATCCCAGCACTCTGGAGGCAGAGGTAGAAGGATCACCAAGAGTTCAAGGCTACCCTGAGACTACATAGTGAATTCCAGGTCGGCCTGAGCTAGATTGAGACCCTACCTCAGAAAACCAATAAATAAATAAATAAAATAATAATAATAATAAAATTTAAAAGAAGAAAAAGAAAAACAGAAGTTCTTATATGATTTGGGTTTCAAAGTCACAAGAGGGGGCTGGAGAGATGGATCAGCAGTTAAATGCACTTGTTTGTAAAGCCTTATGGCCTGGGTTCAATTCCCCATTACCCACATAAAGCCAGATGCACACGAATATGGAACATGTTTACAGTGTCAGGAGGCCCTGGTGCACTCATTCTCTCTCCCTCTCCTAGCAAGCAAATAAATAAATAAATATATTGTTTTCCTTCTTTTTTTTTTTTTGTTCTTTCTTTCCAGAGAGAGAGAGAGAAGAGAAACAGACAGAGAGAACGGCTGTACAGCCATCACAAACCCTCTGTTATCTGTACCTTTAAAAAACAGCCTGCAGCCACCGCACTCCAGATACATGCGCCACCTTGTGCATCTGGCTTAAGTGGGTTCTGGGGAATCAAACTTGGGTCCTGAGGCTTCCCAAGCAGGTGCCTTAACCACTAAGCCATCTCTCCCAGCCAATAAAATATTTTTTAAGATTTTTTTCAATTTATTACAGACAGAGAGAGGGAAAGAGAGAGAGAGAGAGAGGAAGAGTGAGAAAGGGCGCCCCAGCAGCTGGGCGTGGTGGCGCACACCTTTAATCACCAGCACTCGGGAGGCAGAGGTAGGAGGACCGCCATGAGTTCAAGGCCACCCTGAGACTATGTAGTGACTTCCAGGTCAGCCTGGGCTAGAGTGAGACCCTACCTCGACAAACCAAAAAAAAAAAAAAAAAAGTCTTACCCAAGGTTGGCAAGATGGCTCTTGCTTGCAATGCCTGATGGCCTGGATACATACCCACATAAAGCCAGATGCAAAAAGGGGTGCATGCATCTGGAGTATGCAGCAGCAAGAAGACCAGGCACTTCCATACTCACTCGTTCTCTGTCTCTCTGTCTGTCTCTTTCTCAAATAAATAAACAAATAAGGCTGAAGAGATGGCTCAGCAGTTAAGGCACTTGCTTGTGAAGCCTAAGGATCCAGGTTCAATCCCTCTGTGCCCATATAAACCAGGTGTACAAGGTGGCAAATATGTCTGCAGTTCATTTACAGTGGCTGGAGGCTGTGACACATACATTCTCTCTCTGTCTCTCAAATAAGTAAATAAATAAATAATTAAAAGTAATAAAAAAAATTCTTACCCAGTCTGGCATGGTAGTGCATGTCTTTAATCCCAGCACCCAGGAGGCAGAGGTAGGAGGCCAGCCTTCGACTACAGAGTGAGTTCTAGGTCAGCCTGTGCTAGAGTGAGACCCTACCTGGAAGAAACAACAACAAGAACAACAACAAATGTTACCCAACTGTGCTCTCTGTGTGATACACTACCAACTGGCCAGGCAAATTGTGCCCACTCGTTTTCCTTTTTGTTTTTCGAGGTAGGGTTTTATTCTAGTCCAGGCTGACCTGGAATTCACTATGTGGTCTCAGGGTGGCCTCGAATTCATGGTGATATGGTGATCCTACTTCTGCCTCCTGAGTGCTGGGATTAAAGGCGGGAGCCACCATGCTCGGCTTCCCACTGGGATAGTAGTGGCATAACAGTATAAGTGGAACTGGGTCTGGAGAGATGGCTTAGCGGTTAAGGTGCACATCTGCAAAGCCTAAGGACACTGGTTCGATTCTCCAAGTCCACGTAAGCCAGATGCACATGGTGGCGCATGCATCTAGAGTTTGTTTGCAGTGGCTAGAGACCCTGGCATGCCCATTCTCACTCTCTGTCTCCCTCTCTCTGTCTCTAATAAATAAATAAATAAAAATAAAATCTTAAAAGAAAAATAAGTGGAACCAATTGTCTCTGACTGAGGCCTGAAAAATTCATAGGTCTTAGTGGGAAAGCTGCTGCTGTTGTTTTGCTATAATGGACATAATGTGCCCATTAAATTGTCTTCTGTGCAAGGCATAGTGGGGCACATCTTTCATCCTAGCACTCAGGAGGCAGAGGTAGGAGAATCACAATGAGTTTGAGGCCAGCCTAGGGCTACAGAGTGAGTTCCAGGTCAGCTGGGGCTAGAGCGAGACCCTACCTCAAAAAAACCACACACACGAAAGAAAGAAAGAGAGAGAGAGGGAGAGAGAGAGAGAAAGAAAGAAAGAAAGAAGGAAGGAAGGAAAGAAAGAAAGAAAGAAAGAAAGAAAGAAAGAAAAGAAAGAAAGAAAGAGGAAAGGAAGGAGGAAGGAAGGAGAGAGAGAGAAAGGAGGGAGAGAGGGAGGAAGGGAAGAGGAAGGGAAGGAGAGAAGTAGGCAAGAAGGAAGGAAGAGAGGATGGGAGGGAGGAAATGCAATTAGAAGGGGTCTGGATGGGAAGAGAGACCAGCAGGACTGGGAGGGCAACATGAGTGGGCAACAAGGAGTAAAGGTGGTAACAGTACATTGTGGATGTGTAGGAGAGCGCCATCACAAACCTCTGTTATCTGTACCTTTAAAAATGCAGCACTTCAAATTGTAAATGAAACATGCTTTTTGGAAGCTCAACCAAGTGGTGACAGAAGGCAAAACATGGTTCCGACAGACTCGCTAACCCTGTGGACAGTGCGCTTTGGGATCAGACCGATTAGTGAATGGAAAAGTGGTGATCAAGTGAAAGCTTGCACAGGATTTGGGGTATGCCTTCTCATTCCGAAATGGAAGCCAAAGGTGACGTGAAACTACCAAGCATCCTTTGGGCTGGGAATGGAGCTTGGAGGTAGACTTAGCAAGTGCAAGCCTTGGGTTCCATCATAGTTTTTTTTTTTTTTTTTTTTTTTTTTTTTTTCTGGATTTTCGAGGTAGGGTCTCACTCTAGTCCAGGCTCACCTGGAATTAACTATGTAGTCTCTGGGTGGCCTTGAACTCACAGCGATCCTCCTACCTCTGCCTCCCAAGTGCTGGGATTAAAGGCGTGCTCCACCACGCCCGGCTTCCATCATAGTTTTGAAATGATTGTTTAGTATAATTTGTGTGTGTGTGTGTGTGTGTGTGTGTGTGTGTGGTTTTTCGAGGTAGGGTCTCACTGTAGCCCAGGCAGACTTGAAATTCACTATGTAGTCTCAGGGTGGCCTTGAACTCACAGCAATCCACCTACCTCTGCCTCCCAAGTGCTGGGATTAAAGGTATGAGCCACCATGCCTGGCCTGTTTAGTATAATTTTTAAAATCAAGTGGTGTTTTTGTACAAAATGTTTGGGACAAATCTCAGATTCGTGACTTCTTCTATGAGGTAGAATGCGTAAGCAGAGAGCAAGAGTGAGAGAAGCACCCAGATAACTTATCTAAAATTCTGCCCCCCACACACACACCAAGCCTAATGGTTAGAATGTTGCTTAACAAAACTGGAACAAGGCTGTTAGTGTTTAATGTTTAATCTGGCTGTTCTGGCTGAAAATAGCTCCATTCTAGATATATTAAGTCCTTTTAGATCTTATGCCCCTATCCTCCTAATCCTATGTCTGGCTCTCTCTCTCTCTCTCTTTCACACACACACACACACACACAGAGAGAGAGAGAGAGAGAGAGAGAGAAGCTCATTTATAGCCATTATTTTTTTAATTTTTATTTTTATTGACAACTTTTTTTTTTCATTTTTCGGTTTTTCAAAGTAGGGTCTCACTCTAGCCCAGGCTGACCTGGATTTCACTATGTAATCTCATGGTGGCCTTGAACTCATGGTGATCCTCCTACCTTTGCCTCCCGAATGCTGGGATTAAAGGCATGTGCCACCATGTGACACTTCTTTAATTGTAGACAATATCCCATGTTATTTCCTTCCCTCCCCCCACTTTCCCCTTTGAAACTTCACTCTCCATCATATCCCCTCCCCCTCTCAATCAGTCTCTCTTTTCAGTTTGATGTCATGATCTTTTCCTTCTATTATGATGGTCTTATGTAGGTAGTGTCAGGCACTGTGAGGTCATGGATATCCAGGCCATTTTGTGTCTGGGGGAGCACGTTGTAAGGAGTCCTACTCTTCCTTTGGCTCTTACATTCTTTCCGCCACCTCTTCCGCAATGGACCCTGAGCCTTGGAAGGTGGGTTTGAGATGTTTCAATGCTGAGCACTCCTCTGTCACTTCTTCTCAGCACCATGGTGCCTTCTGAATCATCCCAAGGTTGCCACTGTCTGAAAAGAGAAGCTTCTCTAACCAAAAGTGAGAGTAGCATTAATATATGGGTGTGGATATTAAGAGAAGTGCTTACTGGGCAGTTTGGTGAGCATAGTATATTCATTTAGTGAGACTCCAGCAGACATTACACCCTTAGGGCTCATGACTACCCCTATGGTACATTTTCAGTATCAGGGATGTGTTCCCTCCCAGTGAGCGGGCCTCCAGTCCAATTAGAGAGCAGTTGGTTTCCCCCATAACAGACATGTCACTATTGCACCCGCTGTATAGCCATTATTTTTTTAAACATAACATTTTCTTTCTTTCTTTCTTTGCTTTGCTTTTATTTTCCCTTCCTTCCTTCCTTCCTTTCTTCCTTTCTTCCTTCCTTCCTTCCTTCCTTCCTTCTTCTTTTTCTTTTCTTTTCTTTTTTTTTTTTTTTTTTTTTTGAGGTATGGTCTCACTCTAGCCTAGGCTGACCTAGAATCTATGATGTAGTCTCAGGCTGGCCTCGAACTCACAATGATCCTCCTACCTCTGCCTCCCAAGTGTTGGGAATAAAGGTGTGTGCCACCACGTTTGGCTAAACATAACATTTTCTTTTCTTTAAAGATATTTTATTTATTTATTTGAGAGAGAGAGGAAGAAGCAGAGAGAAAGAGCAAATGGACGTTGCAGGGCCTCTAGCCACTGCAAACGAAAGATGCATGTGCTTCCTTGTGTATCTGGCTTACATGGGTCCTAGGGAATTGAACCTGGGTCATTAGGCTTCGCAGGCAAATGCCTTAACTGCTAAGGCATTTTCCAGCCTAATCATAACATTTTCTACGTAGTCAATAAAATAAAGCAATGCTCCCAGTGAGCTCATAGTAAGATATATACTGGGCTGGGGTGGTATTCAGTGGTGCACCAATTGTGTGAAATGAGTGGGGCCCTAGGTCCAATTTTCAGTACTGAGGATGAGGGTGGGATATACATACATACATACATACATACATACATACATACATACATACATACATACATACATACACACATACATACACACACACACACACACACACATATTTGGTAAACATCTTTCATGAATCAAAAACAAAAACAAAACAAAAAAAACTGGGCACCTAGTGTCAGGTGCAAACAGAAAGAACAGAAACAAGTAAATAAAAATAAATAATGCTCAAAACATTTTATCTTTTTTTTTTTTAAATTATGTGTGTGTACATGTGTGTGGAAACCAGAGGACAACCGTGGGTATTATCCTTAGAGAAGATGCCCACCTCCTTTGAGATACTCAGGCATCTGCTCATCTCTGTCTCCCTAGTGCTGTGATTATAGGCATGTACCATTGTACCTGGAATTGTTTCAGGGATATTGGGGGTTGAACTCAGGCCCTCAGGCTTACCAGGAAAACACTTTGCCAAGCAAATTATCTCTCCAGCCTTAGACTTCATCACTCTGTTTCTCTAAATTAGACTGGTAAAATTAAAAGCATTAAATAAAGTACCATCTAAAGACAAAATCGGGCTGGAGAGATGGTTCAGCATATAAGGTACTTACCTGCGAAGCCTAAGGACCCAGGTTCAATTCCCCAGAACTCATGTAAGCCAGATGTACATGGTGGCACATGTGTCTGGAGTTCATTTGCAGTGGCTAGAGGCCCTGGCATGCCCTCTCTCTCTTCTCTCTCTCTTTCATAAATAAATAAAAATAAAATATTAAAAATGTTTAAAGACAAAATGTAATTATTCTGTCTGAAGCAAATGATTAACCATAGAAACAGAAATGTTTAGAAAAAGACAATAGAGGGGCTGGAGAGATGACTCAGCAGTTAAGGTACTTGTCTGCAAAGCTAACAATCTGGGATCGATTGCCTAGTACCCACATAAAGCCAGATGCACAAAGTGGTGTATGCATGTGGAGTTCATTTGCAGAGGCTGCAGGCGCCCATTTTTTCTGTCTGTCTGTCTCTCTTCTCTCTATCTCTCTCTCTCTGCTTGCAAACACATGAATAAATTTAAAAAAAAAAGAAAGAAAAAGGGATCTGGGCATGGTGGTGCACACCTTTAATCCCAGCACTCAGGAGGCAGAGGTAGGAGGATCACCGTGAGTTTGAGGCCACCCTGAGAATACAAAGTGAACTCCAGGTCAGCCTGAACTAGAGTGAGATCATATCTTGAAAAACTGAAAAACCAAAAATAAATAAATAAATAAATAAAAATAAAAATATTAAAATAAATAAAAAGAAAAAGGGGGACTGGAGAGATGGCTTAGCAGTTAAGGCACTTGCCTGCAAAGCCTAAGGACCCAGGTTCGATTCCCCAGGACCCACGTAAGCCAGATGCACAAGGTGGTACATGTGTCTGGAGTACGTTTGCGGTGGCTAGAGGCCCAGGTGCACCCATTCTCTCTCTCTCTCTCTATCTGCTTTTCTCTCTCTCAAATACATAAAATCTTTTTTAAAAATAAAGAAAAAAGAAAAAGGTAGTAGAGTATATAATTCTGGGATCACTTTGCCTCGTAAACAAATCATTTAGGCCAGGGGGTAAAATTTACTGGTCAGACCATAACATTAACCATCAGAGCTGATCCAGACATGAGGTGATGTCTGGGATTTGTTTCAAAATGATATAGGGGCAAGCTGAAGATAGTGGAACATTCCTTTAATGCCAGCATTTGGGAGGCTGAGGTAGGAGGACTGCTGTGAGTTTGAGGCCAGCCTGGGCTATAGAGTGAGTTCCAGGTTAGAGTGAGACCCAGATTCAAAAAATAAAACCAAAAATAGGGACTGGGAAGATGGCACTTGCTTCTAAAGCCTGCTGGCCTGGATTTAATTCCCCAGAATCCACATAAAGCCAGATACACACAGTGGTACATGTGTCTGGAGTTTATTTGCGGCAAGAGGCCCTGGTCTGCTCATACTCACTCTGTCTCTGTTTCTCTCTCTCCTTCATAAAAAATAAAAATAATTTAGCCGGGCGTGGTGGCACACGCCTTTAATCCCAGCACTTGGAAGGCAGAGGTAGGAGGTTCGCTGTGAGTTCGAGGCTACCCTGAGACTACATAGTTAATTCCAGGTCAGCCTGGGTCAAAGTGAGACCCTACCTCAAAAAAAAAATAATAATAATTTAAAAATAAAAAAAAACCAATAATACAGGAAAGAAAGAAGTGTGTGAGGGTGCAGACTTAATAAGAATGGTCAAAAGTCAACAATTGCCAGGCGTGGTGGTGCACGACTTTAATCTCAGCACTTGGGAGGCCAAGGTAGGAGGATCAAAGTGAGTTCAAGGCCATCCCGAGATTACAGAGTGCACTCCAGGTCAGCCTGGTTTAGAGTGAGACCCTACCTTGGAAATCAAACAAACAATGTATGTATGTATGTATGTATGTATGTATATATATATATATATCGGGCTGTAGAGATTGCCTAGTGTTTAAAGCTCTTGCCTGCAAAGCCTAAGGACCCAGATATGATTTCCCTGTACCCAGTTAAGCCAGAAGAACAAGTTGTGCATGCATCTGGAATTTGTTTGCAGTGGCTGAGCCCCTGGTGTGTCCATTTTCTCTCTCTCTCCCTCTCAAATAAATAAATAAAATATTTGAAAAAAAAGATCCGGGCATGGTGGCGCACACCTTTAATCCCAGCACTCAAGAGGCAGAGGTAGGAGGATCACTGAGAGTTCGAGGCCAACCTGAGACTACATAGTGAATTCCAGGTCAGCCTGAGCTAAAGTGAAACCCTGCCTCGGAAAAACCAAAAAAAAAAAAAAAAAAAAAAAATTGAAAAAAATTGAAAAAAAGGAAAAATAATAATTGAAGAAAATCAACAATTGTTGGACTGGTTGGTAGCTCAGTTGGTAAAGTGTTTGCCTAGCAAATCTAAAGCCCCAGGTAAAATCTCTAGCACTGTATGAAACTCTGTGCCTATAATCCCAGCACTCGGGAGGTAGAGGTAAGAGGATCAGAAATTCAAGGTTATCCATGGCTACTATAGTGCATTTGAGCTATGGTGCATTTGAGGTCAGTCTGAGATACTTGACTCAAAATAAATAAATAAATAAATAAATAAACCTGGTGTGGTGGTGCACACCTTTAATCCCAGCACTCGGGAGGCAGAGGTAGGAGGATCACCGTGAGTTCGAGGCCAACCTGAGACTACATAGTGAATTCCAGGTCAGCCTGGGCTAGAGGGAGACACCTACCTTGAAAAACCAAAAAAAAAAAAAAAAAAAAAAAAAACAAAAAACCCAAAACAACAAGAATGAGGTAAGTGTTTGAATGAAGCAGTTACCTTCAAATTTCTGGGACAAAAGCAGCATGTGGAAGTAAAGGGTTTATTTCTGCTTACAGTCTCAAGGGGAACTTTCTCCATAGCAAGGCAGAGCAGAGGCTAGGCATCACATCTTGCCACAGAAGCAGGGAAGGATCAGCCAGGGTGAGCTAGCTCTGGCAGAAGAGCTGGGCTATTACACTGCAAGGCCCACCCCCAGCAGCACACCTCTACAGCAAGGGTCCACCTCCCAAATTCCACCAGCTGGGGACCAAGTACTCAGAACACATGAGACTATGGGGAATATCTTTCAAACCACCACAGCATACTTGAACACCCATGTCACTGGCAATGATCCTCCTACCTCTGCCTCCCGAGGGCTGGGATTAAAGACATGCACCACCATGCCCGGCTTATTTTTTATTTTTTTAAAAGATTTTACTTTTATTTATTTATTAGAGACAGAGAGAGGGAGAGTGAGAACAGGCACGCCAGGGCCTCTAGCCACTGCAAACGAACTCCAGATACATGCGCCACCATGTGCATCTGGCTTCCATGGGACCTGGATATTCAAACTGGGATCCTTAGGCTTTGCAGGCATGTGCCTTAACAGCTAAGCCTTCTCTCCAGCCCTACCTCATTCTTGAAAACTAATACTGCTAACCTATTCTGCAAAATAAATTGAGAGAGCTTTCAAGAAGGGTCTGAAACTAATCTATCTATCTAATCTATCTATCTATCTATCTAACTATCTAATTTATACATATATATTCTACATTTATATATGTCAATTCTATATTGATATATTCTATGTTTATATATTAATATAGAATATATATATTCAAAGTTTGAAGAATAAGCTTTATTAGAGTTGGAGGTGTAGTTCAGTGGTATAGTCTTTACCTAGCACACATGAGGTACTAAGTTCAATTACCATGTCTAAAATAAGTAAATAGCTGGGCATGATGGCACATGCCTTTAATTCCAGCACTCAGGAAGCAGAGGTAGGAGGATCACATGAGTTCGAGGCCACCCTGAGACTCCCTAGTGAATTCCAAATCAGCCTGGGCTAGAGTGAGACCTTACCTCAAGAAATTATTTTTTTTTAAAGTAAATAATGTTGATCCTTCTAAATATTTATGCATCTATCATAGTTAATGTTCCCATCTTCCATCAGAGGTGCTTCTTTTTGTAATGGGCTGCCGCTAATGCAGTGACGCGCAGCTGGTGAAAGCATTGAGAATGAATAACTACTGAGTGCTGGGCCCTGAACAGGTCACTTACATCACCCTCTCCAAAGTTCAGGGAGAATCACGGAAGAGGGGACTGAAAGGATGTAGGAGCTGGAGGATGGGGAGGAGTGCTGTGAAACACTGTCTTCTGGCTATTATGTGTCATGGCACTCATGAACTCACAGCAGTTACGATTTCCTGCACAAGACTGGAACCACCAACATTCCATCATGGCTAGGGCGGGGCTAGGAGACCCCACCCCTCCCTAAGGTATGTTGGTGGTGATGGTTGCTTGGAGAGGAAGTCTTGTTCTTTTTCTTTCCTTTTTTTAAACTTTTATTTGTTTGTTTATTTATTTATTTGAGAGAAAGGGGAACATAGAGAGGGAGAGAGAAGAGAGAAAGAATGGGCAAGCCAGGGCCTCCAGCCACTGCAAATGAACTCCAGATACATGCACCACCTTGTGTATATGGCTTACGTGAGTCCTGGAGAGATGGCTCAGTGGTTAAGATGCTTTGCAAAGCCTAAAGACTGGAGTTTGATTCCCCAGTACCCATGTACTGCCAGATGCACAAGGTGATGCATGCATCTAGAGGCCCTGGTGCACCCATTCTCCTCTCTCTCTCCCTCTCCTCTCTCTCTTTTTTTTTTTTTTTTTTTTTTTGGTTTTTCAAGATAGGGTCTTATTCTAGCCCAGGCTGACCTGGGATTCACTATGTCATCTCAGGGTAGCCTCGAACTCATGGCAATCTTCCTACCTCTGCCTCCCGAGTGCTGGGATTAAAGGTGTGTGCCACCACACCCGGCTTCTTTTCTTTATTGTTTTTTTATTTATTTATTTTTATTCATTTATTTGACAGAGAGAAAGAGTGAGAGAGATTGGGCGTGCCAGGGCCTGTAGCCACTGCAAATGAACTCCAGACACATGCATTACCTTGTACATCTGGCTTATGTGGGTCCTGGGGAATCAAACCTGGTTCCTTTGGTTTTGCAGGCAAATGTCTTAACTGCTAAGTCATCCCTCTCTTTTTTTGTTTTTCAAGGTAGGGTCTTGTTCTAGCCCAGGCTGACCAAGAATTCACTATATAGTTTCAGGGTCACTTTGAACTCACGGTGATCCTCCTACCTCTGCCTCCCAAGTGCTGGTATTAAAGGTGTGTGCCACCATGCCTGGTTTGTTAATTTTTTAAATAATTCCATATCTCGAAAAAAAAAAAAAAGGAAAGGAAAGAAAAGAAAACTAACAAATAATGTTTATACAACTAGCTTGGAAGTAATTAAGCATTCCTTCCTTTTTATTAAAACATGAAAGAATTGTTTGGGCTTCTGCATGACATCCTGGCATAAATACTTGGGCAAATAATAGATTGTTCTCATCTACAAACACACTGATGGTCTAGAAAGCTTTTTCTTAAAGGCTCCTCTATAAGGATGTCACTCATACATTGACAGCATTAGTTTATTTTGGGGGAAGAACATCTTGTCCTACGTACTCATTACTTTTCTTGTTGCTGTGACAAAATTTTTTTTCCTTTTTATTCAGCCTGGGGATCCCAGTCCTTGAAATGGTGCCACCCAGAGTTAGGGTGGGTCTTCCTACCTCAATTAACCTAATCTAGAAATTCCCTCACAGACATGCCCAAAGTTTGTCTTCAGTGTGTTCTAGAGCCTGTCATGTTGACAATATTAACTATCTCACTCAATTTTTTTTTTTTTTTTGAGGTAGGGTCTCACTCTAGCTCAGGCTGACCTAGAATTCACTATGTAGTCTCAGGGTGGCCTCGAACTCACGGCAATCCTCCTACCTCTGCCTCCCAAGTGCTGGGATTAAAGTCATGCGCTGCCATGCCTGGCACTCACTCTATTTTTACACTTTGTAATGCAGGGACAAATCTATCAAGATTTTACATGCGGGCTGGAGAAATGGCTAAGCGGTTAAGGCGCATGCCTGCAAAGCCTAAGGACACTGGTTCAATTCTCCTGGTCCCACATAAGCCAGATGCACAAGGGGGCAAATGCCTCTGGAGTTCGTTTCCAGTCGGTAGAGGTTCTGGCGCACCCATTCTCACCGTCCCTTCTCTCTTTCTCTCTCTCTGTCTCTAATAAATAAATAAATGTAAAAAATAAAATCATTTAAAAGAAGATTTTACGTGCATCTGGATAATGTTTTCAATTTGGCTGATTTGGTCATTTAAATCCAAAGTGATTAAGTGAAGGGTCTGCGAGCATTTCATCGCGTTTCTTGTAAGTGGTGATGAGTAATTAGCTCTAAGAGTGTCATCAGGGGTTATTCATACTTGCTAATGATTAACCTCCCATGGCTCTTGGACTGCAGAATGTAACTGAAAAGCCTCAAACACAGCCTGATCTCCTGTTACATCCTGGCTTGGTAATGTTTATTGGATTTGTGAAAACTCTTCTAACACAAACAAGAACCAAACATAAATGTCAAATCATCACAGATTGGTAAACAGACTATATGCAAAGTACAGAGGAGTGCTATTCACCAATAGAATGACTTTATGATGTGGGTGGTTTGAATGTAAAATATCCCCATAGTCTCCAGTGTTTATGATGAAGCCTCATACTTAATCCCCAACTGGTGGAGCCTTTGAGAGGTAAAGCCTAGCTGGAGGAGCTGTGTCACTGGGGGTGGCCCTTGAGGTGGTTTTTTTTTTTTCTTTTCTTTTCTTTTTGAGGTAGGGTTTCACTGTAGCCAGATCTGGAATTCACTCTGTAGTCTCAGGGCAGCCTCAATCTCACAGCGATCCTCCTACCTCTGCCTCCTGAGTGCTGGGATTAAAGGTGTGTGCCACTATGCCCAGCTAAATAAATAATTTTTTGTTTGTTTGTTTTTTGTTTTTTGAGGTGGGGTCCCTCTCTAGCCCAGGCTGACCTGGAATTCACTATGTATTCTCAGGGTGGCCTCAAACTCACAGCATCCTCCTACCTCTGCCTCCTGAGTGCTGGGATTAAAGACATGAGCCACCATGCCTGGCTTAAATAAACAATTTCTTGTTTTCTTTTGGTTTTTCGAGGTAGGGTCTCACTCTAGCCCAGGCTGACCTGGAATTCACTATGTAGTCTCAGGGCAGCCTCTATCTCACTGCGATCCTCCTACCTCTGCCTCCTGAGTGCTGGGATTAAAGGTGTGTGCCACCATGCCCCACTTTAAATAAATAATTTTTTAAAAGAGAAACCTCTGGGTCCTTTGGCTTTGCAAGGAAGTGCGTTACCACTAAGCCATCTCTCCAGCCCCTAAATTTTGTGTTTTTTTGTTTTTTGTTTTTTTTTTTTGTTTTTTTTTTTGTTTTTCTAGTCCAGGCTGACCTGGAAGGGGATCAAGTGATGTTGGGACAGGAGAATCTTTGCAACAGAGCAGCAGGCACAGGGTAGAATGTTGGACGGTATGTTGCCACTAGTGGCGACAGCTTTCCATCCCCATCCCAACAGTGATCATGAAAAGTCACTAGACATTGTCAAATGTCACCTGGGAGGGGTTGAGGAGATGCTCAGAGGTTAAAGGTTCTTGTTTGCAAAGCCTGTCAGCTCAGGTTCAATTGCTGGGACTAAAGCCAGATGGCACCACCATGTAACAACAGACTCATTTTAAATTATTTTTACATTGCAAATAAATAAAATGTTTTAAATGTCCCTGTCATACCAATGCTACTTTGAGAATCACTATTAGGATACACCTAGGTGCATTTTAAATCCCTATGAGATCCAGCTTTTTTTTTTTTTTTTTTTTTTTATTTATTTAGGGTTTCTTGGTCCAGGCTGACCTGGAATTCACTGTCTCAGGCTTGGACAGCTCTCGGCAATCCTACTGCCTTAGTACTCTGAGTAGCTGGGATTAACCGCGCCACCAACAGCTGTGCTTTTTGTTGTTTTTGTTTTTTACGGGGGATCAAGGCAGGGTCTCAATGTACCTCAGGCTGACCTGGAATTCAGTATCCCCAGGCTGGTCTTGAACTCATGGCGATCTACCTACCTTAGCCTCCTCTCAAGTGCTGGGACTAAAGGCATGCATCACCATGCACAGCTCATTTTAAATTATTTTTTTTTTTTTTTGAATTTTTGAGCCTGAGATCCAGGGTTTAATTCTAGTTCAGGCTTGACAGCTGGCTACTGCTTTAGTACTCTGAGCAGCTGGGATAACCTGCCCAACTTCTTTTTTGTTGTTGTTTTCAATTTTTAATTTTTTAAAATAATTTTTAAAATTTATTCATTTTGAGAGAGGCAGATAGAGAGAATGGGTACACCAGGGCCTCTAGCCACTGCAAAGGAACTCCAGACACATGCATCATCTTGTGCATCTGGCTTACGTGGGTCCTGGGAAATCAAACCTGGGTCCATTGGCTTTGCAGGCAAGTGCCTTAACTGCTAACCCATCTCTCCAACCTCCAAATTGTTTGTAACTAAAGTTGATTGATTAACCCAAATCAACTCATCCCTGATATGAAAAGCAAAGTACTTTTTTTTAGTTTCCTTGAACTGTAGCATAGTTTTGTTGGTTAAAATACAAAACAGGGAAGTAATGGCTATCACTAGAAATTGCTTTGAATTTAAAGATGGGCTGGAAAGATCAAATATCTTTGCACATTGGCTGGGTGTGGTAGAGCACACGTTTAAACCCAGCACTCAGGAGGTAGAGGTAAGAGGTGACTTTAAGGCCACCTAGAGACTAATAGTGGATCCCAGGTTAGCCTAGGCTAGAGAGAGACCCCACCTCAGAAAACAAAAATAAACAAACAAATCTTTGTGCAGTCTTCACTATGGAACCTTGGTGAAGGGGGTGATTGCCTTTTATGTATTTGTCCTAACATCCCCTCAAAGGGGGTTTCATAGGCTGACCTTTTATTTCATTTGTCCTCACGGCAAATATCCCCTCAATAGGGTTTTTAACTTTTCTTTGTAAAACTTGCCCATATTTCTTGTTAATTTTATTCCTAGATATTTCATCATTCTATTGCTATTAGAAATGGCTCCTTGCTGGGCATGGTGGCACATGCCATTAATCCCAGCACTTGAGAGGCAGAGGTAGGAGGATCACTGTGAGTTCAAGGCCACCTTGAGACTACATAATGAATTCCAGGTCAGCCTGGGCTAGAGCAAGACCCTACCTTGAAAATCAAAAAAAAAAAAAAAAAAAAAAAAAAAAAAAAACAAACAAAAAACAGGGCTAGAGAGATGGCTTAGTGGTTAAGGCATTTGCCTGCAAAGCTGAAGGATCCTGTTTCGATGCGCCAGGACCCACATAAGCCAGATGCTCAAGGGGGAACATGCATCTGGAATTCATTTGCAGTGGCTGGAAGTCCTGGCGCACCTAATCTCTCTCTCTCTCTCTCTCTCAAATAAATAAATAAAATATATTATAATTAATTAATTAGTTAATGGGCTGGAGAGATGGCTTAGCGGTTAAGCACTTGCCTGTGAAGCCTAAGAACCCTGGTTCAAGGCTTGATTCCCCAGTAGCCACATAAGTCAGATGCTCAAGGTGGTGTATGCATCTGGAGTTCATTTCAGTGGCTGGAGGCCCTGGTGTGCCCATTCTCTCTCTCTCTTTCTGTTTGTCGCTCTCAAATAAATAATTTAAAATGAACAAAATAATAATAATAATAATAATAATAATAATAAAATGCTCCTTGACCTATTCCACACCCCCAAGGCTCAAGGAACAGTGCTGAAAAGGAGGTGGAAAAAATGTAAGAGCCACCAGGTGGGTGGGAAGGAGTACTCTGAGACATTGCGCCCTCCACAGAAGTGGGTGCATTCGTGACCCCCATAGTGATTAAGACAACTCCCCTGAGGAGGGACCTCAGGAGAATGTGGGTGGAGAGGGAATGAACATAAGAGTATAACCTGATGGGAATATGATCAATAAACAATATGTTCATACAATAAAGTTCTCAAGAGAAAAAAGAGAGAGCTGGGGAGACTGCTGAGCAGTTATAGGCACTTGTTTTCAAAGCCTGCCAGCACATGTTCAGTTCAGCAGAACCCACTTAAAGCCAGATGCACAAAGTGGCACATGTGTCTGGAGTTTGTTTACAGTAGCAAGAAGCCCAGGAACACCCATAATAAGTCTCTTTCTCTAATACATATATATATATTTAAGAAAGAAAGAGGGCTGGAGAGATGGTTTAGTGGTTAAGGCACTTGCCTTCAAAGCCTAAGGACCCAGGTTCAATTCCCCAGTACCCATGTAAGCCAGATGCACAAGGGGCGTGAATGTGTCTGGAGTTTGTTTGCAGTGGATGGCACTGGTGTGCCCATTCTCTCTCTAGCTGCCTGTGTCTCTCTTTGTCTCTCCAATAAAAGGAAAGAAGAAATAAATAAATAAATAAATAAATAAATAAATAAAGAAAGAAAGAAAGAAAGAAAGAAAGAAAGGGGAGGGAAGGAGGGAGGGAGGAAGGGAGGAAGAAAACAAGCAGGCAATCAGGCAAGCAATGGCCCCTTTGCAGCTTTGGGTAGCAACTGTAGTGATAATTGGAAACAAATGAACAGATTAACCTTCTAATAGAAAGGAAGGGAGAAAGTTAAAATGTCATGTATTCTGCAAGCAAATGCCTTTAACTGCTGAGCCATCTCCCAGACTCTAATCAATTCTGAAGCTCTTCCTTTTGCTGTGTAAATATGTATTTATCCCCAAAGTTTAAAGAAAAATTAGAACACTTTTGTTATCTATGGTTATAATATTTGTTTTCTGCTTTTTTGCTCTTTGATGAGATGTAAAAAACATTTTTTTTACTATTGACAACTTAGACAATAAACTATGATAATCCCCCCCCACTTTCCCCTTTGCAACTCCACTGTCCATCATATCCCCTCCCTCTCTCAATCAGTCTCTCTTTTATTTTGATGTCATCATCTTTTCCTCCTTTGGGTCTTGTGTAGGTGGTGTCAGGCACTGCGAGGTCATGGATATCCAGGCCATTTTGTGTCTGTAGGAGCACGTTGTAAGGAGTCCTACCCTTTCTTTGGCTCTTACATTCTTTCTGCCACCTCTTCCCCAATGGACCTTGAGCCTTGGAAGGTGTGATAGAGATATTTCAGTGCTGAGCACTCCTCTGTCACTTTTTCTCAGCACTATGGTGAGATTTTTTTATTTTATTTTATTTTATTTATTTGTAAGCAGAGAGAGAGAGAGAGGTACAAGAGATACAGACAGAGAGAATGAGTGTGCCAGGGCCTCCAGCCACTGCAAATGAACTGCAGGTGCATGCATGTGCCTCTTGTACATCTGGCTTACATGGGTCTTGGGGAATTGAACCTGGGTTCTTTGGCTTCACAGGCAAATGTCTTAACCGCTAAGCCATTTCTCCAGCCCTATGGTGAGATTTTTTTAAGAAAACATTTTAATTTATTTATTTGCAAGCAGAGAGAGGGAAGGAGGGAGTGGCATGCTAGTGGCTCTTGCTACTACAAATAAACTCCAGATGCATGTGCCACTTTGTGCATCTGGATTTATATATATATATATATATTATTTATTTATTTATTTATTTATTTATTTATTTATTTATTTATTTAAGAGAGAGTCGAGAGAGAGAATGAGAATAGGTGCACCAGGGCCTAGAGACACTGCAAACAAACTCTAGATGTATGCGCCCCCTTGTACATCTGGCTTACGTGCATCCTGGGGAATGGAACCGCGGTCCTTCAGCTTTTCAGGCAAGCATCTTAACTACTAAGCCATCTTCTCCAGCCCAGTGCATCTGGCTTTTTGTGGGTACTGGGGAATTGAACCTGTGCTGTCAGGCTTTGCAAGGAAGTGCCTTTAACCACTGAGCCATCTCCCCAGTCCCCTGATGAGCTTTTAAAGGTAACACAAAATAGGCTAAACTTAATTGTTAGAGTGTCCGCCTAGCATACACAAGGCCCTGCCTAGTTTCCATGCATGGTCTACAGAAGGAGTTCCAGTCCAGGGCTACATAGTGAGACTCTATCTCATCCCTACTCTACTCCCCGCCACCCATGGGGATGGGGAGGGAGGAGAAGTAAACAATAGAAACCATAGAAAATTTGGCAAAAGTTATGAAAAGGTGCAGAATTGAAATGACAAATATATTCACAAAAGTGAGTTCACACATAAATGTGAACTTAAAAAAATTAACTAACATCTACTTATGCAGGAAAGAGACAAAAAATGACATTGACAACATGAAGTTAGGAAAGCTATAGATCTTTGGATCTTGGGTGGGATTTTTAAAATTATTTTTATTGACAACTTCTTTAATTGTAGATAAAGTCCCATGTTATTTTCCTCCCTCCCCCCACTTTCCCCTTTGAAACTTCACTTCCATCATATCCCCTCCCCCTCTCAATCAGTCTCTCTTTTCAGTTTGATGTCATGATCTTTTCCTCCTATTATGTTGGTCTTATGTAGGTCGTGTCAGGCACTGAGGCCATGGATATCCAGGCCATTTTGTGTCTGGAGGAGCACGTTGTAAGGAGTCCTATTCTTCCTTTGGCTCTTACATTCTTTCCGCCCCCTCTTCCCCAATGGACCCTGAGCCTTGGAAGGTGGGTTTGAGACGTTTCAGTGCTGAGCACTCCTCTGTCACTTCTTCTCAGCACCACGGTGCCTTCTGAATCATCCCAAGGTTGCCACTGTCTGAAAAGAGAAGGTTTTCTAACCAAAAGTGAGAATAGCATTAATATATGGGTGTGGACATTAAGAGAAGTGCTTACTGGGCAGTTTGGTGAGCATAGTATATACATTTAGTGAGACTCCAGCAGACATTACACCCTTAGGGCTCATGACTACCCCTGTGGTACATCTTTAGTATCAGGGATATGTTCCCTCCCATGGAGCGGGCCTCCAGTCCAATTAGAGAGCAGTTGGTTTCCCCTATAACAGACATGCCACTATTGCACCTGATGGCTCATTTGGCCTGGCTGGCCAAATTTAAAGCTTACAGTGTTCACTGTTGAGTACCTTCACTGGTGTTTTCTCTCCCCCATTGAGCTGCATGCAGTGTAGCTTTTTCAAACTTTCTGTCAGCTTGTCCTCATGGAGGAAGCTTTCAGCTCAGCTCCAGCAGGATTTCTCAGTGAACTTGCCACCCAAGTATGTGGAGTCTTCAGCAATAGGGTCTTACCATCTATTCCTGGTGGGAAACCAAGGGCCTTGGCAATGGCCTATAATGTTTTGGGGGTATCTGTGACCTCCCTGGCTAACAACTCACTGGAAGGTAGCCCATTTGGTTGGGATTTTAAATATGCATATTTTGAGGACAATTTGGCAATGTCTGTTAGAATTGTGAATATTGTTAGAATTGTGTTTAATTTTATTTATTTATTTGAGAGAGATATAAAGAGAGAAAGAGGCAGAGGGGGAGAGAGAGAGAGAGAATGGGCACTCCAAGACCTCTAGCCACTGCAAACAAACTCCAGACACATTTACCACCTTGTGCATGTGGCTTATGTCGATAATGAGGAATCAAACCTGGGTCCTCAGGCTTCACAGGCAATCACCTTAACCACTAAGCCATCTCTCTAGCTCCACACCAGCTAATTTAACTGACTCTTAAAATTATGCTCTGCAGACACACTGGGAGTCCACTGAGGCAGGATGGTGTTTCCCAGTTTCCAGTGCACAGCAGGACAGAGACTCCTTCAAACAGACCATGGCCTTATTCTATCACTTGTTCAATATTTCTGAAAATTGGAAGAACTAAGTGCTCTCCGCTAAGAAAATTGTTAAATAAGAGAAAAGGTGGGCTAGAGAGATAGTTTAGCAATAAAACACTTGCCTGTGAAGCCTAAGGACCCCAGTTCTAGGTTCGATTCCCCTAGTACCCATGTAAGCCACATGCACAAGGCGGTGCAAGCTGGGCATGGTGGCGCACGCCTTTAATCCCAGCACTCGGGAGGCAGAGGTAGGAGGATCGCCAAGAGTTCGAGGCCACCCTGAGACTACATAGTTAGTTCCAGGTCAGCCTGGACCAGAGTGAGACCCTACCTTGCAAAAACAAAAAATAAAAAACAAGGTGGTACATGTGTCTGGAGTTCATTTGCAGTGGCAAGAGGCCCTGCTGTGCCCATTCTCTCTCTCAGAAAGAAAGAAAGAAAGAAAGAAAGAAAGAAAGAAAGAAAGAAAGAAAGAAAGAAAGAAAGAAGAAAAGGAAAGAAAAGAAAAGAAAAGAAAAGAAAAGAAAAGAAAATGGCAAATCTCAGAGTAGCACTATTAGTAGTTCACTGGCCCTGGGAAGTCATCCTGGCAGGAAAATGAACAAACTCCCCTCTTCAGTTTCTTCATTTAAAAGGTAGAGAGACGCTGGGCGTGGTGGCGCACACCTTTAATCCCAGCACTCGGGAGGCAGAGGTAGGAGGATTACTGTGAGTTCGAGGCCACCCTGAGACTACATAGTTAATTCCAGGTCAGCCTGGGCCAGAGTGAGACCCTGCCTTGCAAAACCAAAAAAAAATAAATAAATAAAAAATAAATAAAAGGTAGAGAGAAGGCTGGCCATATCGCTCACTTGGGTAGAGTGCTGGCCTAGCATATATACAAAGCCCTGGGTTGGACCCAGCACCACAGAACATCAGATGTGGTAGAACATATCTATAATCACAGCACTTGGGAGGTAGAGGCAGGAGGCTCAGTAATCATCAGAAAGTTTGAGCCCATCCTGGGCTACATGAGACCCTGTCTCAGAAGTAATGAGGAGGGCTGGAGAGATGCCTTAGTGGTGAAGCCACTTGCCTGTGAAGCCTAAAGACCAAGGTTGGCACATGTGTCTGGAGTTCATTTGCATTGGCTAGAGACCTTGGCACGCTCATTCTCATTCTCTCTTTCTCATAAATAAATAAGGGCTGAAGAGATGACTTAGTGGTTAAGGTACTTGCCTGAGAAACCTAAGGACCCAGGTTCAATTCTCCAGAATCCAGATAAGCCAGATGCACAGGGTGACGCATGTATCTGGAGTTTGTTTGCAGTGGCTAGAGACCCTGGTGTGCCCATTCTTTCTATGTATATCTGCCTCTTTGTCTCAAATAAATAAATAAATAAATAAATAAATAAATAAATAAATAAATAAATATTTAAAAATAAAATTAAAATATTTAATTTTAAAAATGAGGATATGGGCTGGAGAGATTGCTCAGCAGTTGACACTTGCCTGTAGAGCCTAATGACCTGGGTTTGATTCCCCACTATCCACATAAAACCAGATGCACAAAGTGGCACATGCATCTGGAGTTTATTTGCAGTGGCTGGAGGTCCTGGCACACCCATCCTCTCTCTGTCTGTCTCTCTCTGCTTGCAAATAAATTTAAAAATAAGAAAAAAATATATAGGTCTGGAGAGATGGCTCACCAGTTAATGTGCTTGCCTGCAAAGCCTAACCAGTCCTCAGCATGCATAACCACGAAATAATAACAATAAGTACTGCTGAAGATTGTTCTCAGGAGTAAGATAAAATTTAAAAATGGTTTGCATACTTCCTGGTGTTCTGGATATGATATAGGATTATATTGTTCTTACTTATATGTATGTAGTGAGGATGGAGCTTCAAGGTTTCTTGCCATTGCAAATAAATACCATAGGACTGGAGAGACAGCTTAGCAGTGAAGGCATTTGCCTATGAAGCCTAATGACCCAGGTTCAATTCCTTAGTACCCATGGAAGCCAGATGCAAATGAATACCAGATACTTGTACTACTTTATTTTTAATTTTATTCATTTGAGAGTGATAGAGAAAGAGACAGATAGAGAAAAAAAGAAAGAACAGGCATGCCAGGGGCCTCCAGGCACTGCAATCGAACTCCAGACACATGCACCACCTTGTGCAGCTAGTTTATGTGGGTTCTGGGGAATGGAACCTGGATTCTTTGGCTTTGCAGGCAAGCACCTGAATTGCTAAGCCATCTCTCCAGCCTTGGTTTTTGTTTGTTTGTTTGTTTTGTTAAGTTTATTTGTTTGAGACACACACAGAGAGAAGAAGCAAACAGAGAAAGAATGGGCATATCAGGGCCTTCAGCCACTGCAAACGAACTCCAGATGCATGTGCACCACCTTGTTTGTGCATCTGGCATACATGGGTCCTGGGACTTGAACTTGGGTCTTTTGGCTTTCCAGACAAGCACCTTACCCACGAAGCCATCTCTCCAGCTCCCTTGTTTTGTTTTTTGAGGTAGTGTCTTGCTCTAGCCCAGGCTGACCAGGAATTCACTATACAGTCTCAGGGTGACCTGAAACTCATGGTTATCCTCCTACCTCTGCCTCCCAAGTGCTGGGATTAAAGGAGTGAACCACCATGCCTGGCACATAAAGATTTAATAAGGACACATTTTTATTAAGAGATTAAAGGAAACAAAACAAGCTAGTTAAATAAGTAAAATAATTTAAAATTGTAGTGGTGAAGACAAAGTTGATCTAGGGCTCAATAGATGACTCAGTGGTTAAAGGTACTTGATTGCAAAGCCTGCCAGCTGGGTTTGATTCCCTAGTATCTATGTAAAGCCAGATTCATACGGTGGTACAGGTGGTGCATGCATCTGAAATTTGTTTACAGTGGCAGGAGGCCCTGGTACACCAATTCATTTTTCTTTCTCTCTTTTAATTAACTTATTTTCGAGGAGAGAGAGAAAGAGAATGGGTACACCAGGACCTCTGGCCACTACAAATTTATATTTGTATATAGGTGTATGCACCACTTTGTGCATCCAGCTTTACATGGGTACTGGGGAATCAAACTGGGCCATTAAGCTTTGCACACAAGTGCCTTAACCAGTGGGCCATCTCTCCAACTTCCTCTCTCTCTTTAAAACAAACGTTGAGCTAGTTCTGTAGTCATTAACTAAAGGTGATCCATTCCTTTCTACACCCACCCCCAAGGGGACACCTGGTCATGTCTGCAAACATTTGTCACTCCTTGGAGGGACGATACTGTTGCAATTTACTGGTTTGTTTGTGGCCTGGTATGCTACTAAAGCATCCTACAAGTACTCAAGACAGCCACCATAACCATGAAGTCCAGCCACAGATGTCAACGGAGTTCTAGGTGAGAAACTGCAGCTGGATTGTGGCTGGAGGGACGCTTAATTTAGGTTATGTGGTCAGAGAAGACACCAGGAAAGTGACCTTCCAGAAGGCTTGACTGCTAACAAACGGTACAGGAGCAGCCCAGACAGGGGGACCTGAGCACGGTGAGCAGGGCAACTCCACAACAATTATATCCACATAGAGGGGGAAAGGGGACAACTAAGAGTTCAGTTGAGTGTGGTGGCACACAGCCGTAATGCCAGAATTTGGGAGGCTAAAGCAAGAAGATTGTTGGGAGTCACAGACCAGCCTGGGCTACACAGCAAGTTCCAGGCCAGCCTGGGCTACAGTGAAACCCTGTTTCAAAAAACAAAACAAAACAAAACAAAAAGTTTTTTCAAGCCAGGGCATGGTGGAGCATGCCTTTAATTCCAGCACTTGGGAGGCAGAGGTAGGAGAATTGTCATGATTAGAGGCCACCCTGAGATTACAGAGTGAATTCCAGGTCAGCCTGAAACCAAACCAAAACAAAACAAACCAAAACAAAACACCTTTTAAAAAGTTCCTTCAAATCTTAATTTGAATAGTTTTTTTTTAAATTTTTATCTATTGGTATATTTGAGGTCAGGTCTTGCTCTAGCCCAGGCTGACCTGGAATTCACTATGTAGTCTCAGGGTGGCTTTGAACTCTCAGCAATCCTCCTACCTCTGTCTCCTGAATGTTGGGATTAAAGGTGTGCACCACCACACCCAGCTAAAAAATATTTTTATTTAATTATTTGAGAAAGGGAGAGAGAGACTATGGGCACTTCGTGACTCTTTACTGCTAACTCCAGAGACATGCAACGCTTTATGCATCTGGTTTGATGTGGGTACTGAGGCACTGGACCAGGGCTGGCAGGCACGGCAAGCTAGTGCCTTTAACCACTGAGTCATCTCCCCAGCCCTATCTTTTTGTTTTTCAAAAATCATTGTTAGAGCTGGGCGTGGAAATGCACACCTTTAATCCCAGCACTCGGGAGGCAGAAGTAGGAGGATTATCATGAGTTGAGGCCACCCTGAGACTACGCAGTGAATTCCAGGTCAGCCTGAGCTAAAGTGAGACCCTACCTCAAAAAACAAAACAAAACAAAGCAACGACAACAAAAAATCATTGTTAGAGTGCTAACCCGGCTTGTGCAAGGCCTAGGGTTCTATTCACAGCACACAAATGAATAAAAGAAAAAGAAAAAAAACTGCATAAAAAGCAGACAGGTGGAAAACCTAGCAACCTCCACCGTGTCAAGATCTTGGTGTCCTGATGTCATAATCTGAGGTCAGTCTCTGCCTTCATTATCCACTCAATCTTCTAGAGTGACAGGATTTCCTAGCGATGCCTTGATTTACAGCCAGGTAATTTATGTCTAATAACTCATTTTATACCTTTTGGCTATGTCATATTTGGATGTATTATCTGTTTTTGATTGTTTGTTTTCAAGGTAAGGTCTTGCTATAGCCCAGGCTGACCAAGAACTCATGGCAATCTTCCTACCTTTGCCTCGTGAGTACTGGGATTAAAGGCATGCATCACCACACTGGCTTGGATGTATTACTTTGACTTTAAGAAAATGATAAATTGGGCTGGAGAGATGGTTCCTCAGTTAAAGGTGTTTGCTTTCAAAGTATGCCGGTCCTGGTTCAATTCCCCAGTACCCACGTAAAGTGAGACACACAGAGTAGCACATGTGTCTGGAGTTTGTTTGTGGTGGCAAAAGGCCCTGGTATGTTCATTCCCTCTCTTCTTGCAAATAACAACAACAAAAAAAATTGTAACTTACATGAATTTGGGTATTGAAGGAGATTTTTTTTTCCAAGGTAGGGTCTCGCTCTAGCCCAGGCTGACCTGGAATTCACTAAGTTCACAATGGCCTCGAACTCAAGATGATCTACCTACCTCTGCCTCTCAAGTGCTGAGATTAAAGTTGTGAACCACCACACCCGGCTGAGATCATTTTTTTAAACAAAAGAAATTTTTTTAATTGCGAGAGAGAGAGAGAGAGAGAGAATAGGCACATTAGGGCATCTAGTTACTGCAGAGGAACTCCAGATGCATGCGCCACTTTGTGCACCTGGCTTTACATGGGTACTGGGGAATGGAATCCGGGTTGTCAGGTTTTACAAGCAAGCACCTTAAGTTCTGAGTCATCTCTCCCAGATTCTGAAACCCACAATGAGAGGAAAACCACAATTCTCACTCCAAAAGAAGTAAGAGATAGTTTATTCTGAGCCAAATATGAGTGACCATGGCTCTGGGACCACAGATTCTGGTTGCTCCAATGATGTCTTCTGCTGTGAAAATGATCTCATGAACTTGTACAGTCACAGAACAAAGACAGCCACAAATCAGTCCATTTATCAAACACATCGGTGGGGACAGCAGGGAGGTGGGTTGCAGCATAGCAGGAGAGGCCCTTCTATAGGTTTCAAAATGCCAATGACATTCCTAGCTTTTGGGTTGATGGAAGTAAGGCTAATACCTTCTAAAGTTGTTGATAAAGGATGTTAGGTCAGATACCGAGGTGGGCAGTCAATGGCTATTAAGGGGACGAAAGATAGACCAGGATAATTTTCATTCTGGGTCTGCAGCATTCCAACTCTTCCCCCTAGCAGTTCTAACCAATCAGACTAAGGAATCAGCCCAGGGATGGCTTTTTCAGGAAATTTCACTTCACACCCTGTAGGTAAAGAGAAGTGACTCCAAGGAGAAGAAAGAAGGCTGGGGGGGGAGTGCAGGCCAGGAGCAAAAAAAAACAATCAAAGACAAAGGCAGTCCTACGAGCTGAAGCATTCAAGACTGAAGAGAATTATCCCGAAGGGCTTGATAGCATCACTACAAAATGGCTGCAGCCAGCCCCAGACCTTTAACAAGACAATGGTCGGCTTCTCCTTAAGCAAGCCAGTACCCCTCAGATCTGAGATGTGACAAGATGATTACAGGTGCCCTGTTCAGTCTTTTGGAGCCCAGTAGTCTGCATATTTTATAAAGATCTACCCTTCTAGATGCTGGAAGCCAAAGGGATCCTAGGGCTGTTGTATGAGTCAGCACTCCCCCATCTAGGCCCAGCCCAATTGAAATCGTGCCTTATCAATTGTTAGAGGTAAAACAGACACAGCATCCAATCATTTGATGGACCTGGGATCAATAATAACTGGGGCTGGAGAGATGGCTTAGCAGGCACTTGCCTGCAAAACCTAAGGACCCAGGTTCAAGTCCCCATGACCCATGTAGGACAGATACACAGGGTGGTACATGCACCTGGAGTTCGTTTGCAGAGGCTAGAGGCCCTGGTACACCTATACTCTTTTCCTGCCTTCCTCTCTCTCTCTCAAATAAATAAAATATTTGGGCTGGAGAGACGGTTTAGCGGTTAAGGCATTTGCCTGTGAAGCCTGAGGACCTAGGTTCAACTCCCCAGAACCCGGGTAAGCCAGATGCACATGATGGCACATGCATCTGGCTTTTGTTTGCAGTGGCTGGAGGCGCTGGCATGCCCATTCTCTCTCTTTCTAAATAAATAAACAGTATTTAAAAAATAACTGCATTTGTTAATATCCTTTCCCACCCCACCCCCCTTACTAGTCTTTCCAAGCTGTTTGAGTTTATGGCTTGGAAGGCTGTGAGAAGTAACTTGACTTTTAACAACTCTTGTTACCATTGCTTGGCCTTGAGTCAATTTCAGAAGATAAGACACCAAATGGGACCATGTGCGTATCTGGAAAGAAAAAAAAAAAAAGCAAGTAATGGTGAGAAAACATTTAGCAGTAGCCTGTGAAAGCACCAGGCAACCTCTCAGGGTTACTGAGGCAAATTCCCAACTCAATTAACATGCCTCTGAATTCAGTAAGTAGCATGTGGCAAAGGTGAGACCATACACACACACACACACACACACACACACACACACACACACACACACACACAGGAAGTTTTTAAAGCCAACTTTTTTGAGAGAGAGAGAAAGAGAGAAAGAATGGGCATGCCAGGACTTCCAGCCGCTGCAAATGAACTCCAGATGCATGCGAAACCTTGTGCATCTGGTTTATGTGGGTCCTGGAGAATCAAACCTGGGTCCTTTAGCTTTGCAGGCAAGCGCCTTAACCACTAATCCATCTCTCCAGCCCAATGAGTACTTTTTATGAAGAGGTCCTGAGACCTTAAGGGACTGAGAAAGCCAGAAATGAAACTTGGAGTTATGAAGACCCCTGATACCTCTTCTCTTCCCCAAATGTACCAACAATCCGGAAGCTGCAAACAAGTTTGGGCACCAGCCTTGAGGGTGGAGTGGGATCCATGCATATGCCCAGGCCCCCCTCCCCATCGCCCCCTCCCCCAGTCAAGCTCTAGCTACATCACAGAATACAGCCTGTGTTTCTTCTCTGGAGATCCGTCCAGCTTCTGCTGAGACATGATTTGCTAGAGCAAAACGCGTGCACTGGGTCAAGCTGGCTGTGCAGCCAAGGTGAGTTTAAGACTCAGTGATTTTCTTTGTTTTTCCCTCCTAATTTGAAAGAGGCTTGCACTTCTCTCCAGCCCTCCCCGCTGCCCTGTAAAGTTCGCTTGCAAGCCTTAGTAAACTTGGTTTCCACCTCCGTTGCCTGAGAATCGCAATTCATTAGCCAAGTCGACTCGGAGGAGAGAAAAGCTACCTTTGTGTCCATCTGAGCCACCGCGTGGCCAGGGACAAACCACCACGGCCGAGGAGGAAACGTTTGGGTCTCGCGCTGCGCTGCTGGGGGGCTGGGGCGGAGGGGGAGGGGGAAACGGACCGAAGGCGTGTCCTGGGCAAGTGGCTTCCAAAGCCACCAAGGTTGCCCCAATCCCTTTCCAAAGGCAGCCAACAAAGCGTCTCCGTTGTAACCAAGAGCGGGCTCCTGCCACTCAGGCGCGACGTAGCCCGCCCCGGGCTCCTCCTCTCCGCGTGTCTCCGCCCTCCTCCTCCCGGTTCTCCTGTGGATGTGAGCCACCAATCCCAGCTACCAACAAGCCTTCAAATGAAAGAGCGAGACGGCCCTCTAACGGGCGGCGGGGACGCCGGTCCCCTCCCCAGGCCACATGGGTGCCGCGCCCGGGTGCAGCGGCTGATTCATCTCCAGCCAGGTCGGGAATGGAGCTGCGCCCCGGTTCTAGTCTGGTACTTTCTCCCCAAGGACCATGGCCTCTTCCCACCACCCCACCCCAACCTCCTCTAAGATGTGTTCTCTTAAGTGCCAAGAGAAAAAAAAACATCGTAAATTTTAAGAAGGTTGCTTTTCCACCTGTTGATTCATTTTAAGTCCTGTTACTGAAAAAGAAAGAAAAAAAAAACACTCCAGCTTTTTAAACAATTCTGGGCTTAATGCATTCTCAGGGCTTGGGGTGTTTTGGGAAAGGGGGCGCGGCGGAGGCTGGTTTTAATTTCAGCGTAAACGTCAACAGAAGTTCCAAAGTCTAGCTGGTCACCCTGTGGCTGGCTGCCTGAGCTCGGGTTTTAACCTTGTTTCCAACCGGGCTGTCCCCTTTCTGCGGCATCTCCACCGAGGTCACCCAACAACCACCGCACAGCCGAAACTGGAGACAGGCTCCGGCACTGGAGGCTTTTTTTTTTTTTTTTAAGCTTATTTGCTTTTGGGTGTTTGGATTTTTTTTTTTTAAGTGGTAGGGAAAGTTTTACTGTGACATTTGACAGTTTTGCTTTGCTTTGAAAACAACCCGAAAAAACTAGACCCAGAGTTGAAGGGCATGCGCGTCTCCAAGTCAGCCAGACAGCATCTGGTGTTTGAAAAGGGGGGATTTCATCAAGGAACTCCGGGCTGGCGTCGTCCTAACCCTGAACCAAAATAAACCCACAAGGAACATGTGTTTGCTTTCTGGTTAGTTTCTGTTTGAAATCCAGAAAGGAGGAGCGGGAGCCGGGGGGTGGAGGGGATTGAAATCCTAAAAGTAGATAGTGTTTACCAAAACGGATGAGCAACCCCAGCGTGGTCGACCCCCCCTTTTTTTCTCTCCAGGGGTCTTGGGGGAGTGGTGGCTGAGTCACCGCAGGGTGGGCGGGCGGGCGCGCGCTCCCGCCGTCCCCAAGCCGCGGGGACGTTTAAAGAGCATGTGAGCATGACAAGTGTCTTATTCGCAACGTGTTAGATTTCGAAACTGCTTTGCAATCCAATCCGGAACTCGCAGCTTTTAGCCCCGGGGAACAGACATTCGCCTAGAGTTTGTCTCTCTGTGACACACACACACACACACACACACACACACACCCCACTGGGTGCGCCGCTCACCGCCCGCGGGTCAGCCGCACATTATGGAAGAAGTTGGTTCTTGTCTCCCCCCCCACCCTTGCTTTTCCTCCCCCGTGCCCCGCCCCTTGAATCAGAAGCGGCTGTCTCCAGCCGCGAGGGACCTTGGAGTTTAGGGCAGCTGTCAAAAACAAGTAGAGGGAGGGAGTGGGTGGATGGCGTTGGGGGCTTTTCATCCTTGGGGTGAAGGAGGGGAAAGAGGGGGTGTTTTGTTGTTGTTATTCCCCATCTGTTGCTATTTCTTAACTAAGCGCAGCCCGGGGAAGAAAGGCCCCTAAAGGAGAAAAACCCCGGACGCAAGGCTTGGAGGTTTCCTCCTCCGGGGCCAGGAGTGTGCGCGCCGCAGGAAGGAGGAAGGATAGTGGTTCTGGGCACGGACACCTCCGCGTGGGAAGGGTGACAGCAGCAGGCGGTGGGGTCCGAGAGGAACGGGTCCCTGGGGGCCGACCGCGGTCCTTGGGTCCCTGGGAGAGCTGGAAGGTGAGGGGGGAGGGGCGGAGGAGCGGCGGGGCGGGCAGGGGACGGGGCGGGCGGCAGGGGGCGGAGGCAAGACCTCCAGTACCTTCCCTCCTCTCCTCTCTCACTCTGACAGCGCCGAGGTGTGCGGAGCAGGAGCCGGGGGAACAAAGGAGCTGGGGTGGGGAGGGGAGAGGAGAGCTTGGCTAGCTAGGGAGGAGAGCCTCCCCACCGGCCGACTGCCAGAAAGATCCCGGCTGGAGGAAACCCAAGTGTCACTTGAATTCCAAGCCCAGAGCAAGGGCGCCTGGGATCCAAGCGCCTTGTTTTAGCTTTGGAGTACGTCTTGTAACTTACAGGAGAGTCGGGAGAAAAAAAGAAAGAAAAAAAAAAAAAGGGACGATCGCTTGCTTGTGTGTCCCCTCACCTCACTACGCCGTGACTTCACTCCTGGCCCCTCTGGACCTCGGCTCGACCTCGCTCTGGGTGGGGAGTTGCAGGATGAAAAGCAAGAAAGGTAAGGCTAAGCAGCAGCGAGCTGTGCGCTCCCTCCGGAACACGCGTCCCGGGGAAGTGTGCGGGGCCGCACTCAACCGCGTGCGCCGGGTTTCGGGCGACAGTGACTTGGTTGGTTTGGACTTCTTTTTCTTGTTGTTGTTTCTTTCTTTCTTTTTTTTTTTCCTGGACCAAAGGAGAGGCTCTCGGGGCTGGAGCGGAGGTGGTTCTCTTTGTTGAGGCTGTGTGTCTGGAATGGCAGTTGTTTTCCTTGTAGACACAACACGAGGGCTGTTGTGGGGAGACGATCCTCTCCTCTCTCTCTCTCTCTCTCTCTCTCTCTCTCTCTCTCTCTCTCTCTCTCTCTCTCCACGATGCTGGCACGTTGTCAAGAAGCACGCTCAGCGCCTTCTTGTTTGTGCGCCTCCAACTTTCATTGTCTCCGCCGACACCCCACGCTCAGCCCTCCCCCCCCCGTCGCCGCGTGGCTTCCAGTCTAGAGACGGGGAGTAAGGGGTGGGTGTAAGGGAGACCCCTGCGCCTCGCTTTTCCTCCTATATGTGGAGGTGGGGCGGTCTTTGGCCGCTGCTTTTGTCTGAAAGTTCGGATCCGGGAGCTTCCACTAGTCCCCTGGATCCTTGGCACTCCTTTCCAAGGATGTGGTTTTTAAATTGTTTTTTTTTTTTTTCTTTTCCACAATCTAAGGAATGTGATCCCAGACCCCCATATCGCCCTTGTGTGTGCGCGCGCGCAGCTTTGGAAAGCTAAAACTTAAAAAAAAAAAAAAATTACCCAGCCCCTAAAAAGAAAAAAAGTTTTCCCACGATGAATGTTGGGGCAACCAACACGAGCAGTTAGAACACATTAAGTAGTTAGAACGCAGGCGGCGTGCAGTGAGAATGTGTCCAAGTGTGACAAGCAGGCTTGGTTGCAAGTGCAAAAGAGAGCGAGGCTGTCATTGTTTCCACCAAGCGTTCGGGAAAGCGTTACGACTGAAACTTACCGTCAGTCTGGTTTAAAAGCAAAAAGTACACGGGAGCAAAAAAAAAAAAAAAAGGTCAAAGATGTTGTGAAGTCCCTTTTGAAGTTAACTTTTGAGTCCCTGGCTGGGAGGTCCCCCCACCACCACACACACACACACACACACACTCCGCCACGAGTGTCCTGCGGTGGACGGGAGTTGGCTTTTCTGTTGTGATTTATATGGAGTGGTTCAAAACAGAAGTTAATCGCTCGGAGAAGCTGGTGGGAGGGAGGGCGCTGCTGCGCATGCCCGGGAGCTGCCTGGAGTTTGTAAGTCCACATTCTTTCAGACCCGAGGTTCCTAGGGGACGCGATTCTAGAAGGGTCGTTGCGCACCCCACGGGGTTTCTTCTCGCCCGGAGTCTGCTTTCCGAGTTGAGCTAATGTAATTCCGCGATGGGAGCGTGAGACACGCGGAGTGCAGGCCTCCCTCCCACGCCTCTCCAGCGAGAGTGAAATTGAACCTGAAAACCCAAGACACGCTTGGTTCAATTGAAACTCCTTGTGGATGTTTGCTCAGGCCCAGAGAGACAGATAAGACAGACAGAGACAGCTTGGAGAAATTTAAGGGCGCGGAGAGCACGCGGGGCATCTCTGCAAGATGACTGACAGGTCTAGACCCCGTGGGAGGCGTTCTCTGTTCCGGTGGCGCCCGCGTGGGGGTTTTGGTTTTGAGTGGTTCCAGGGCAAACAGACACACACACACAAAAAACCCCAAATGCAAAGCTGGGCTTCCTCCTCGGGGCGGACCCCCACCCCCGTTGTTTGGAGTCTAGCTGAGCGTCTGCCCTCACCCGTTGGCACCCTCTCTACCCTCCCACCCCCACTGGGGTACCCAGCCCACTCTGATATCCCCTGCAGGATGCCCCCTTTCCGCGGCTACAACCGCTGACGAGGTCCCCGGGCGCGCATGAGAACCGCTATTCAAACGCCAACCCGTGGAAACGATAAAAGGTGACGTGTTGGAGGGGGAAACTTTGGGACTGACTGCTACATGGCTCGCGGGGGAGTCGAGATTTGCAGAGGTTGCCTGGGGTTCCTTGCGCCCCCTCTTTTTTTTAAAAGGTGTCCTGAGCACCTGGTACTGAGGATGGGAGGCAGGCCCCTGAGGATATGAGAGGACGGCCCCATTTCAAGTTGCTTGCTGATGACCCTAAAAGTCCCCACGGGTTCCTTGGTCGTGTCAACTCGTACAGGTGGCCGGAGGGTTTCGGTGGGGCTGAGGAACTTTCAGGAACAAAAGCTAGTAGCTCTCCTCCGGGGCTCCTCCCTCTCCGGCGAGCCTCTCCCCCCCTCTTCCGACCCCAGTCTACCTGGGAGGGGGAGCCTAGCTTCCCGGTTGGCTCGCGAAGGACTCTGAAGTCCATCCCGCCTATTGTCTGTCTTCGAAGTCTGATGAACATTTTTCTCTCTCTCTCTCCCTCGTTTCCTCAAAACAAAGACTTGCAATCCAAGATGGTTAGTAAGACTTGGTGTGACCCTAATGTGCCCCCTTAGAAGACTGACGACCGCCCAGAAGATCTAAAATGACTTAAAAAGAAAAAAAAAAAAAAACTAGGAAAACCCTTAAACCTTTTTTTTTAAATGCCCCCTCCCCCATATAAGATTGCACTGGCTGGGACCACCAGTCTAGCACACTGCGGGTTCAGTGACTTGGTTGTGAAGTTCGATCCGTGTTGCTTCTTGGAGAGGGACGATCAGAAAACTTGTTGGGATGCTTTTTTTTTCCCCCACTGGTTAAACTTATCCTTTGATTTTTTTTAAAAAAATCTATAATGTCTAATAGTTTTAAAATCCAATTTCACAACCTCTGCGTGCCCCCCCCCCGCCCCATCTAGATGTTTCAGGGCAATTCATTAAAAGTGGAGAAACCAGACTGTCCCGAGCCATGGAATCCACTGGGCCATCTTGTAGTTTTCTGAACATTTCCTTGTATGTGGATGAAGTAAGAGGCGTGTGATTCTATCCCAGCTCTCCCCTCCCCGGCAGCTTTTTTTTTTTTTTTTAAGTGTAAGCAAAGCAAGGCTCTGGGAAACAAGTCCTAACCGGGAAAGTTTTCAAAAGCTCAGTTACAGTAGGAAATGAGTAACGAGGAAAAAAGTCTTTTTTGTTTTTTCCAAGTTGAGCCACAAGCGGCGGCGGCTGGGGTTGGGGGCGGCGGACAGTTTTCGAACAGCCCTGACAGCAGTAAACGTGGTTGAATTGACCTGAAACATCAGCTGGCGTCGCTGAGGCACTCAAGTCCTTAACTTCCTGTTCAGCTTTTGTGCACGCACTGGAAATATTTGTGCAGAGGTCCAGGGGCCTGGCATTCTCCCCCCGCCCCCTTTTTTTCAAATGAACGGGGAGCAGAGTCAGTTTGGTGTTGCTAAACTGAAACCTGCTTTGTGTCCCTAGCCTGCTCCGAAATAAAGCTTCTTGTCAAATTGAGATCAAAGGGCAGGCTTCCGGGGTGTTTTTTCCCCTTTTGTCTCATACTTTGTTATTACAGTGTACAGTTGTTCAATAAGAAAATTTTCGCTTTTTCTAGGTTTTTTTTTTAAGTATATAATAGCTTCAAAGGATGCCTGGCTTTGGAGAAGTTAAGCAAATTGCTTTATTCAAATTTGCTTAGTTAACTAAATTAACTTGATATGTTTAAAAGTTAAATTTCCTTATCAAAGCATATATGTGAGGCAGGAACTGATACATAATTTAAGTGTGTTTTCTTTTTAGCCCAAGTTTCATTCTGAGGTTTGAAAGTTTCTCAACTTCTGAGCTCAGCGAAAGCACTTTCAGTTTTAAATCGGCACTTCTTTTCCTTCAACATTTTGAAAAAAAACACAGCTTTAGCCTTCTGGGATGGTTCCCATCCCCATGGAAGGCAGTAAGTAGAGTTCTGGTGTGGTTTATTTGGGGGCTGTTTGTTAAGCCTTGAGCTACAGTGAATTTGCAAAATCATCCACTTCTTTTGTTAGAACTTGCTTGACTTCATGTCTGAAGGATTTTGCTTTTCCTGTAGGAACGCCCTCCAGCGCCTTCTGCCCCCTGCAGCCCAAAGCTAAAAATGTGTCACCAAAGTCAGTCAGTGGGTGGTTTAAAAAAAAGTCCTTTAACATGTACTGAATGATGCATGGCTATGAAGAATAGTTTTATTTCCTATCACAATAAACTGATTTAAGATTGAGGCTTTTTCTCAACCACAATTACATACTACAGAAGAAAAAACTATACAAAGCTAAAAATAACTTTTAAACATTTCCTAAATATAGAAATATTTATTTTTCTAAACATGCCTATAGTGATTTTTCCCTATAGTGTTTTGTGTGTGTGTATTAGTTTTTGATTTTTTTTTTTTTTTGAGGCAGGGTCTCACTGTAGCCCAGGCTAGTGCTGGGATGTGCACCACCAGCTAATTGCCTATAGTTTTATAAATTATAATGTCTACGTCGTGGAGTCAATACCATTTGTTAATTGGATCTTGTTTAAGTTCAAAATGATGTTTAAATATAAGGGTCTCGTAGGCCTGAATTTTTCATTGAACTGTGATTTAAATATTCTCTATGGCTTGTGAATTCTTAAAATTTCTGAAAGGATTAAAGTGCTTACCACCAAAATAGCTTCCTTTGGAGGTTTCTTATTCAAGTCTCTTTGTCATTTAAGAGCTTAAGACTTATTGATATGTAGCATTCTAGATTCATAATAAACTGGCAGCCGGAAACTAACCCAAAGTTTAAGTTTTTTTTTTTTTTTTTTTGAGGCAGGGTCTTGCTCAACCCGGGGCTAACCCTGAACTCAAAGCAATCCACCTACCTCAGCTTCTCTAGGAGTAAAAGTGTGCATCGCCATACCTGGCTACAAAATTATTTGTGTGCAAAGAAACTGAAAACTGAAATGGTTGTATTTAATTAATAACATGATAATACTGTCCATTAGAAGTGAGCATCTAATTTTGACTAAGTAGAAATGAACAGGAAATGTTCATGGAAGGGGCTGGAAAGATGACTCAGTGGTTAGAGGTGCCTGCTTGCCCGGGTTCAAATTGGGCCTCTGGTGTTCTCTTGCAGTGACTAGAGGGCCGGGAGTGTCCATACCCACATTTATTTATTTGTTTGTTTGTAGAATGAGTATTTTACCTTTAGATTAAATAAGTAATTTCTCATCCTTACTGGTGGTGGAAAAACTGTACTGTGTTTGTACCAAACCCCCAATGGAAGGCAAGAGCACACTTAAAATGAGCATTAGTATGATCACTAGATTGTTATTCCTAGTTAGCAGTGACATTAGAGACAAGGTTGTTGTTAGACACATTCTCACCCTGCCTAGCAGCACCCTTTCTGTCTCAAATGGAACTACTTAACTTCTTTTGGGGGAGTCTGTCTCCTGCAATGGATTAGAGAGAGATTTTTCTGAGCATCATGTAAAAGGAATGCGAGATGTTAAATCCACGTGGGCTAAGAAAATGCTTCTAATAATTGAGAATCTACCGTGAGCTGCTAGTCAAATTAATCTGGAGGCCTTTTCCATGGACTCTGATCATTCTGGATGGAAAAACCACCGGTCAGTAGTAGAGAAAATGCAATGACACCAAATGGTCAAAATCAATGATAAAAGCGAGTGACAGCTGCCCTTCGTCCTCTCCTAGGTGTTGTCGCAGCATCTGGCAGCGAGACTGAAGATGAGGACAGCATGGACATTCCCCTGGACCTTTCCTCTTCAGCTGGCTCTAGCAAGAGGAGGAGGAGGGGCAACCTGCCCAAGGAGTCAGTTCAGATTCTGCGGGACTGGCTGTATGAGCACCGGTACAATGCCTATCCCTCGGAGCAGGAGAAAGCATTGTTGTCCCAGCAAACACACCTGTCCACACTACAGGTAAGGAAAGAATGCAAAGTTGGGGCATGCATTTTTCCCTCAATGAGTGCTTGGGGATCCAGTCAAGGGCTTCATAAATGCTAGGCAAATGCTTTACCGCCAACCTATGCCCTTAGCCTGAACATGGTTTTTAATTTTTTAGTTGTTTTATAGCATTCCTCTGTGTCTCATTAAACTCCTCCCTGGTGAATGAATGAAAGAAAGAAAGAAAGAAAGAAAGAAAGAAAGAAAGAAAGAAAGAAAGAAAGAAGGAGAGAGAGAGAAAGAGAAGAAGGAAGGAAGGAAAGAATATCTTTTCATTGTAAGCTGTTTTGTAGTGCTAAAAGCTAATAACTGGCTATTTAGAGAACACAGGAACACTTGACTCTCCTTGGTCTGTCAGTTTGCATTTCCTTTAATGCCTAAAAGAGCCTTCCTTTATGCAGGAGACATAAAAAGGTTAAACCTTACTCTATTGCCCAGGAAACTGGTTTGATATTTAAACAAGGACAGGCCTGGGTGAGGTAATTCATGTTATGTCTGTTAGCATAGTCATTTGAACTGGGAGAAATCAGTTACTGGGAGGTGTGGCACCTTTCAGACCGGAAAGGTTTTCCTGTAGTTGATTAACTTAAATGCTGGGGCAGTAGGTAGTAGGTTACCACGGTGCTAAAGGTAAGCCTTCCTCCTTCAAATCATTCTGAGATATTTTTGTGCCTGTTTGCTGGCTCCTGAGAAGGCAATGGATAATGACACCCTAAAAGCAAATTTGTGTTGAAAGGGGGGAAGGAGGTTTATGGCAGGAGGTATGCGGTTCTTTCTTGGCAAGGTTCAGATTATCTTGGAACAATTTGTAAACACAGAGAAGTATTTTTCTTTGGGGGGTTAAGGGGGGGGGGGTGGTTGCTGGTTGTTGTTCTCAGGGCCTCCCACATGCTAAGCAAATGCTTTACCACTAAGTTAACATACATCCCTGGTCCCAGATAAGCCATCTTTTTGCCTCTTTTCATTCAAAGAGCATTCCATAGAGCATTTCTGAGAACCTGCTTGCCAAGTGAATGAAGAAAGTGTTAAAGCCATACCTTTATGATTTCAGGTGTGTAACTGGTTCATCAACGCCCGCCGCAGGCTCCTCCCTGACATGCTGAGAAAGGATGGCAAAGATCCAAATCAGTTCACGATTTCCCGCCGTGGGGCCAAGATTTCTGAAACCAGCTCTATGGAGGCTGCGATGAGTATCAAAAACTTCATACCAGCTCTAGAGGAGAGCTCCTTTCATTCCTGCACAGCTGGACCCAATCCAATCCTAGGGAGGTCACTGTCTCCCAAGCCTTCATCCCCGGGATCCATTTTGGCTCGCCCATCAGTGATCTGCCACACCACCGTGACTGCACTAAAAGACGGGCCATTTTCTCTCTGCCAGTCGGTGGGTGTGGGACAGAACACAGACATACAGCAAATAGCAACCAACAACTTTACAGACACCACCTCGATCGTGTACCCAGAGGACGTTTGTAAATCTGGACCCAGTCCAAACACACAGAGTGGCCTTTTCAACACTCCTCCCCCGACTCCACCAGACCTCAACCAGGATTTTAGTGGGTTCCAGCTGCTGGTGGATGTGGCACTCAGACGGGCTGCCGAGATGGAGCTGCAGGCCAAGCTCACAGCCTAACCCTTCTTTTCCAAGCACAACAGTTCTCACAAACAACGGTCCTGATTGCCGGGGTGATGGCAAGAGATAAATTGCATTATTTTATATATTTTTTTATTAATATTTGCACATGGGATTGCTAAAATGAAGCTTCCTGTTACTGAGACGTCTTCAATGGAATACAGTCATTCCAAGAACTTTAAACTCAAAGCTACTGTAGAAACAAAGGGTTTTCTTTTTTTTTTTTTTTTTTAATGTTTCTTGGTAGATTTTTTTTCATAATGTGAGATGGTTCCCAATATCATGTGATTCTTTTTTCCCTCCCCTTTCCCCTCCCCCCATTTAAAAACTTTTTTTTTTTTCTGACTGTGCAATACTTAGAGAACTTATAGCATCTTCTCATCCCTGTGTGGAACGGGGCGCCCACATACTGTCTAATTAATCTTTTTTTTTTTTTTTTCAACTATGAATCTAGTTGTTTGATGCCTTTTTTCATGAGGTAATAAATAAAGTATTTTCTTTAAAAGTTATTGTAATGCAGAGTATTTTCTTGAAGAAAGCGCTTTAGTGAAGAGTCTAGCACACAACAGGAAGTTGGGTAGGGTCTGAGCATGAGTTAGGGGGGTGTCACTAGCTCTTTGAAGAGCTGTGGACAACAAGGCTGAATAAATAAACAGGATGTGTGATATTTGCTCTTGGAAGGAAAAGTAGTGGCCCTTCCATTTTTTCTTAGAGCTGAATGACATTGAATCATTTCCTCAGAGTTTAGCTTGACACTAAATCCTATCTATCTTAACACTGCCATGTTAAAATGTTAAATGAAATGTCTTGAAGCAGCTGGTTCTGGCTTAAGTTTTCACTACTAAATGATACAGGCAATTTTAGCATTTCCTGGGTTACTTGAATGTTCAGTGGTACATTAGTTAAGGCCTTCACGTTCAAATGAGCATTCATTTGTACAGAAATCACCTTTGTATTGTATTTTGTCTTTTGGAGGTAGTCTCCTTCTAGCCCAGGCTGACCTGGAATTTACTATGTGATATCAGGATGGCCTCAAACTCACAGTGATCCTTCTACCTCTGCTTCCCAGTGTGCTGGGACTAGGGGCGTGCACCACTACGCCTGGCTTTGAAATCACCTTTTGAAACATTTAAAATCATTATCTGAAATGATGAACTTCAGTCAGGTCTGTCTCTGATATTGTGAGTTTATTAAGTCAACATTTTCCAAGGTCATAAGTTTGAAAACAATGGTGTCATGGACAAGGGGAGTTTGTTGATAGAAAATGACTTACAAAGCCTAGCTGGCCAGAAGGGAATTGGTAATGTTCCTTTCACTTGTCACATGCCACAAAACCATTCTTTATAGTCCTGCTTAGTGTGAAGTTCCTTTGTCACAGTTATCTTCTTCCCAGCCCTGCCCTAGCTATGATTTGTCTGGGGGGGGGGGCAGCTTTTGGTTTTTGTTGAAGGAATGTAGAAAAAATTCTACACATGTTTGCCTAAATATGAAACCTTGTTAGCAATAGACCCTGTTGTAGAATGAAAAACTCAAAAAAAAAAAAAAAAACTTTTTGTAAGTGAAATAAAAGTTTCACCAATAAGCGGTAGAAGAATGGTGTCCCATTCAGTGGGGGTGCTGCTAGAAGGCCAGGCATATCAGAGGGTCTCAGGAAGAGATTAAACCCAAAGATTAAAAATATATATATAAGTATAAATTTATAAAAGAAACAAAAACAACAGTAATAGAACACAAGTGAAATTTGTGTGATTTTTTTTTTTTTAATTGGGCTGGAGGAATGGTTTCATGGTTAAGTCACTTCCTGTAAAGCCAAAGGACCCAGGTTCGATTCCCCAGGACCCATATTATCCAGATGTACAAGGGGGCACATGCGTCTGGAGTTTGTTTGTAGTGGCTGGAGGTCCTGGTGCACTCATTCTCTGTCCCTCTTTCTCTGTCAAATAAATAAAAATTAAATATATAAAAAATATAATCATTTAGAGCTGGGGTGGTGAGTTCAAGGCCACCGTGAACTCCAGGTCAGCCTGGGCTAGAGTGAGACTCTACCTCGAAAACCAACAACAACAGCCAGGCATGGTGGTGCACAAAATCCCAGAGGTAGGAGGATCACCATGAGTTCAAGGCCACCCTGAGACTACAATAGTGAATTCCAGTTCAGCCTGGACTAGAGTGAAACCCTACCTCAAAAAAGAAAGAAAAACAACAACCAAAAATCATTTACTTCAAAGCTGTGCTATAGGCCACACATGTTGGTATAAACATATAAATCCTGGAACTTTCCCATGTGGTGGTGTTTTATCAATCATACTTAAGCACCCCAAAACTAGAGTGTTTAACATGGGTGCTGTGGTTGGTCACCAGCAAAAAAAAAAAAAAAAAAAAAAAACCTCAGAACCAATGAAACCCCCTAGATAGAGTTGTAGCTCAGTTGGTAGAGTGCCTACCTAGTTTGATTGGCAACACCACATGAAACTGGGAGTGGTGGCATAAGCTTGTAATTCCAGCATTTGGAGGTACAAACCAGAAGATCAAAAGTACATTACAAAGCCGGGCGTGGTGGCGCACACCTTTAATCCCAGCACTTGGGAGGCAGAGGTAGGAGGATCACCATGAGTTCAAGGCCACCCTGAGACTACACAGTTACTTCCAGGTCAGCCTGAGCCTACCTCAAAAAACAAAAAAAAAAAAAAAAAAAAAAAATGGCTCAGCAGTTAAAGACACTTGCTACTGGCCCAGGTTCAATTCCCTAGCCACCCACATACAGTTGAATGTAAAAGTGATGCAAGTATCTGGCGTTTGCAGTGGCAAGAGACCCTGGAGTGCCCATACTCACATGAATGCACAAACAAGTGCAAAAAAAAGTTTTTCTAAAAAAAAAATACATAACTAGTTTGAAGCCAGTCTAGGGTATAAGAGATCCTGTCTTGAAACAAAAAAAAAAAAAGCCTACATTGCACATATTCTAATCCTGGTTGTTAAGGATTGAGTATTTTAATATTTTTAAATATTCTTTAATATTTTATTTTTATTTATTTTAGAACCAGAAAGAGGAAGAGAGAGAATGGGTGTGCCAGGGCTTCCAGCCACTGCAAAAGAACTCCAGATGCATGTGTCACCTTGTACATCTGGCTTACATGGGTCTTAGAGATTTGAACCTAGGTCCTTTGGTTTTGTAGCCAGTTCCTTAACCACTAGGCCATCTGTCCAGCCCAGGATCAAATATATTAAAACAAGTGGATAGTTTAAAAGGGATACAAACAGGCCTGGCATGGTGGCACACACCTTTGATCCCAGCACTCAGGAGGTTGAGGTAGGAGAACAACAGAACAACTGTGTTCGAAACTACAGAGTGAGTTCCAGGTCAGCCTAGCTAGTGAGACCCTGCCTCAAAGGGAAAAAAGGGGGAAGGATGTTAAAGCTTTTCATACATACTGGATGTGGTGACACATTACTTTTAATACTCAGTACTCAGGAGGCAGAGGAAGGAGAACGGAACGTTTGAGGCCAGCCTAACACCTAATTCCAAACAATTATTCATATTAATGTCAAGTAAAAATGTTTTGTTTTTTTTTTCCTTTCAAACTCTTACCAGGAACTTTTTGTAAGGGTGAAAGTTTTTACTTTTTTTTTTTTTTTTTTGCCTTCCCAGTGCTGGGATTAAAGGTGTGCACCACCATACCTGACCAAAAATGATTTTTATGTGTACTGTTAACATGGTATACCGTTTCATTTGCTTTTAAATTATTTGTGTTTAAATACCATCTTGGTCTTTTGTCTCTGCCTTTTACTCAAGTCACGTTTATTTTTTAGTTATTTTGTATTCAACTTACATTGCATTGAATTTACCATTTTTTGGGGAGGGGTCTTTTTCTGCATTGTTTTAGATTAATTGAATATCTTTTAGTATTTTTTTGTTTTTTTTTTCTTCTAGTATTTTTTAATTTTTATTTATTTATTTGAAAGAGAGAGAGAGAGAATGGACGGACGCACCAGGGCCTTAAACTGCTGCAAATGAACTCCAGATGCATGTGTTACCTTGAGCATTTGGCTTATGTGTGTCCTGGGGTATCAAATCTAGGTCCTTTGGCTTTGCAGTCAAGTGCCTTAACTGATAAGCCATCTCTCCAGCCCTCTTCTAGTATTTTGTTGTTATTTTTCTCTTTGGTAATAAACTATACCATACTTGTCTTTTTGGTTTTTTTTGTTTGTTTTTGGTTTTTTTTTTTTTTTTGGCTTTTTTGTTATGTTTTGTTTGGTTTTTCAAGAAAACATCTTGCTATAGACTAGGCTGACGTGGAATTCACTATGTAGTTTCAGGTTGGTCTTGAACTCATGATAATCTTCCTACCTCTGCCTCCCGAGTGCTGGGATTAAAGGTATGAGCCACTAAGACAACCCCCTATCAGTTTTTGTTTTTGTTTTTTTTTCTTTTGAGATAGGGTCTCACTGTAGCCCAGGCTGACCTGGAATTCACTATGTAGTCTCACGTTGGCCTCAAACTCACGGTTATCCTCCTACCTCTGCCTCCCAAGTGCTGGGATTAAAGGCGTGTGCCACCACGCCCCCCTTCCCCTATTAGTTTTTAATGTAGGCATTATCACATACCTATTGAGATTACTGAAGTTTGCTAATCTTATACAAATTCATGGAAAACACGAACTTTGTAATAGCATAGTCCCATTCACCTAGTCACCTTTGTTTTTCATAGATATGGTACAACTGCACATGTTAAACTCAATACAGTGTTATGATTTTTGCTTAAAAGAGCATGTGTTTTGTAAATAAGGAAAAAAAAAACACATGTACAATAGTGTTTGCCATTTCCAGTGCCCTCCATTCTTATAGACCCAGGTGACATCTGGAGTCATGCGTATTCGTGTGGGTACAGATGGCATCACAGTCACATGAAGGTCAGAGGACAACCTGTAGTGTTCTCACACCCTGTTTGAGGCAGGGTTTCTTGTTCATCATTTACCAGGCTAACTTGAGCTTCTGGGATTCCCCTGTCTCTGGCTCCTATCTCACCACAGCTGTGTTAGGATTATGGACACTAGCATCCAGCTTTACATGCATTCTGGGGACCCCAACGCAGGTACTCATGTTTTTGCAATGATGTCCGCTGAGTCATCTCTCCAGCCCTCATTCCCCTTAAGCTTGAAGAAGTGTAGTATAAGGGTAATTTCAAAGAATTTTAGGTTTGCCGGGCGTGGTGGCGCATGCCTTTAATCCCAGCACATGGGAGGCAGAGGTGGGAGGATTGCCGAGAGTTCGAGGCCAGCCTGAGACTACATAGTGAATTCCAGGTTAGCCTGGACTTGAGTAAAACCCTACCTCGAAAAAAAAAAAAAAAAAAAAAAGAATTTTAGGTTGATACTTTCCCTCCCAACTCTTCTGTTTGCATTGCTGTTTCCAGTGCTGTCACATCTGCCATTCTTCCTTGCATGTAAAGGTTTTTGTTTTTGTTTTTTGAGGCAAGGCCAACGGATTGGCCTTTTTTTATAGGAGGGGTGAGAAAGAGAGAGAGAGAATTGGCGCGCCAGGCTTCCAGCCACTGTTATCAAACTCCAGGCACGTGTACCACCTTGTGTACATGTGCAACCTTGTGCATGCATCACCTTGTGTGTCTGGCTTTCATGGGATCTGGGGAGAGTCAATCATGGGTCCTTAGGCTTCACAGGCAAGTTGCCTTAACTGCTGAGCCATCTCTCCAGCCCACATGTAAGGTATTTTTTAAACTATTTTTATGTATTTATTTGCAAGCAGAGAGAGAGAGAGAATGGATGCACCAGGGCCTCTTGCTACTGCAAGCAAACTCCAAGCACATGTGTCATTTTGTGCATCTGTTTTTTTTTTTTGTTTGTTTGTTTGTTTTGTTTTTCAAGGTAGGGTGTTATTCTAGCCCAGACTGACCTGGAATTCACTGTATTCTCAGGGTGGCCTCGAACTCATGGCAATCTTTGTACCTCTGCCTCCTAAGTTCTGGAATTAAAGGCATGCGCCACCACACCCGGCTTGTGCATCTGTTTTTAATATGGCTACTGGGGAATCTTAACATGGCAGTTAGGCTTTGCAAGCAAGTACCTTAACAGCTGAGCCATCCTTGTAAGGTATTTCTTTGACTGTGTTATTTTTGGAATTTCAGCACATTAACCTTGATGTGACAAGTTTCCTACTTGGATCTCATAGTGAATCTCTTGGTTATGTAAATTTGTTTTGCTTTTCATTTTTAACTTTTTAAACCAAATTTGGGGAAATTTTGGCATGACTTCCTTCAGTAGATGTTCTGTTTCTTTGTCTCCTAGAATACTAGTCAATTTATATTAGAACCCGTGAGATTGTTTTACATGTCTATGAGACCATTTTCCTTCCATCTCATTTTTCTATATTTCAGATTCAATAATTTGTAAAATTTATTGCTGACTTACTAGCTCCTCTGTCTTCAATCTGCTATTGAGCCTGTAACATTTTCCTTCTCATTCCTGGGAAAAAACACCTGACCACCAGCAGCTGATGTAAGGAAAGGTTTCCCTTCCAGTTTACAGTTTGAGGAAAGCCCCATTATGTCAGGGAAAGCATGGCAAGAGCAGGAAGCTGGCCAGGTGTGGTGGTAGTCCCAGGATGCGAGGTAGGAGGATGGTTGTGAGTTCAAGGCCACCATGAGACTGAATTCCAGGTGAGCCTGGGCTACGGCGAGACCCTACCTCGAAACCCACCCTCCCCTCCCCCCCCCAAAAAAAATCAGAGCAGGAAGCTGGTTCACATCATCACATACCCCCAAGAATGAAGTAGTCTGAGTGAGCAGAGCTGTGAACACCTGGTGGGGCTGGGTTAATAAACTAACCCCAAAGCCTGTCTCCAGCAAGGCTCCTTGCAAAGGCTTCACAGCTCTCCCAAATTGCCATCAACTGGGAACCAAGTATTGAAAATACATGTCCCAGCCAGGCCTGGTGGTGCACGCCTTTAATCCCAGCACTGGGGAGACGGAGGTAGGAGAATCACCGTGAGTTCGAGGCCACCCTGAGAATACAAAGTGAATTCCAGGTCAGCCTGGGCTAGAGCGAGACCCTACCTCATAGAGCCCATCTCTAGAAATTTTCAATTATCATTATTATTGTTGTTTGTTTGTTGTTGTTCAAGAGTGGCCTTGAACTCAGACTTAGTCTCCTACCTCTGCCTCCCAAGTACTGGGATTAAAGGCATGCACCACCATGGCCAGCAATGATTATATTTTTATATTATATTTTATTTATATTATATTTTCACTATAGGTTCCAGTTTGGTATCTCATACCCGATCTCTGCTCCCCAACCCCCTCCCCCAACCCACACACATCCATATGGAGACCCTAGATCCTCACTCATGCTAGGCAAGGACTTTACCACTACACTACACCTCACTCTCCTATTTGATTCTTTTTTTAAAAAAACCAAAAAGCATTTGTACTTCTCTGCTGAGATTCCTCATTGGTGTATGAATTATGAGTGTTATTTCCTTGTGAGCTGTATAATATTTGGCTTTAATGTGCTTGCCTGCTAATTGTAACATGTTATAATCACAATACATTCCCATTGTGGGAGGACTATGGAGATGGCTCAGTGGTTAAAAGTTCTTGCTTGCAAAGCCTACTGGCCTGGGTTCAATTACCCAGCCACTCACGTAAAGCTGGTCTTTAGATGGGCATTCTTTTTTTTTTTTTTTTTTTTTTTTTTTGGTTTTGCAAGGTAGGGTCTCACTCTGGTCCAGGCTGACCTGAAATTAACTATGTAGTCTCAGGGTGGCCTTGAACATCAAATAAATACCTCTGCCTTTTTTTATTAAAGGCCAGCATGGTGGCCTCGATGGGCATTTAATCCCTGCACTTGGGAGGCAGACATAAATAAATAATTTTTTTAAGCCAGCATGGCTGTGCCTTTAATTCAAGACCACCCTGAGACTGTGAACAGGCCACCCTGAGACTTCCAGTGAATTCCAGGTTAGCCTAGGCTAGTGTGAGACCCTACCTCAGGAAAAAAAAAAAAAATTAAAAAAAAATTTTATCAGCCATGTGTGGTGGCGCACACCTTTAAATCTCAGCACTCGGGAGGCAGAGGTAGGAGGATCACCATGAATTCGAGGCCACCCAGAGACTACATAGTTAATTCCAGGTCAGCCTGGGCCAGAATGAGACCCTACCTTGGAAAAAGAAAAAGAAAAGAAAAACAAAACAAAAAGAAAATAAAATTCCATCAATTGCAATGTACTTCAGTTGAGGGTCAATTTTGGGGTCCAATGACATTTTTCCTTAGGGGCTGGACATTATGGTTGGTACATTAATAAAGACTGGATGACGCTGCATTCTTTTGGCAAGTTTGCTTTTGTCTTAAGGCAGTTCATTGGGTCCCATTCTTCGTGTGGTGGGTAGCATTTCAAATCTGATCTGTCCCGTCATGTCCTACGCTGCCACTCAGTGGGCCCCTGGCTTTCCCTCCTTTGCAGAAACTTCCCCTGACCTTCCTAACTTTTCTACCTTGGTCATCCAAATTCTATCCAGGCCGTCTCAGGCTATTAAGACTCTATAGCAGCCGGGTGTGGTGGCGCATGCCTTTAATCCCAGCACTGGGGAGGCAGAGGTAGGAGGATCGCCGAGAGTTCGAGGCCACCCTGAGACTACATAGTTAATTCCAGGTCAGCCTGGACCAGAGTGAGACCCTACCTTGCAAAAAAAAAAAAAAAAAAGACTCTATAGCATTGGCCATCACTAGCTGCCTGAAGAATGAAGAAGATAGACTTTTACATCTTTTATTTATTTATTTATTTTTGTCTTTGTTTTTCGAGGTAGGGTCTTGCTCTAGCCCAGGCTGACCTAGAATTCACTACATAGTCTTATAGTGAATTCATGGTGACGCTCCTACCTTAGTGTTCCAAGTGCTGGGATTAAAGGCGTGCCCCACCACACCCAGTTTAGACTTCTGCATCTTCAAGTTCCCCTCTGTAAAGGGGAGACAAAGTTTCAGTTTATAGCTGCTTTTGCTCAAGTCTGGGAAACCTCTGTCCTGGATAATTCTTTTTTTTTTTTTTTTTTTTTTTTTTTTTTTGCTTTTCCGAGGTAGGGTCTCACTCTAGCTCAGGCTGACCTGGAATTCACTATGTAGTCTCAGGGTGGCCTTGAACTCTCGGCAATCCTCCTACCTCTGCCTCCCAAGTGCTGGGATTAAAGGTGTGCGCCACCACGCCCGGCTTGTCCTGGATAATTCTTACATTAGCCATCGTTTCTAGATTGGTTGGTTCAGTTTTTTGAGACAGAGTCTCACATAGCCCAAACTGGCCTGACCTTGAACTAAGTAGGCTGGCTTTCAACCTTCTAAGAGCTGGAATTATAGGTATATTCCACTGTACCCACCCTTTTTTTTTTAATTCCAAAAATGCTTTTGTACTTTGTTGGACAATGACAATTTTGGAAAAGAAATATATGGTTTTTGTTTTTGTTTTTGTTTTTTTTTTTTGGTTTTGCGAGGTAGGGTCTCACTCTGGTCCAGGCTGACCTGGAATTAACTATGTAGTCTCAGGGTGGCCTCGAACTCTCAGCGATCCTCCTACCTCTGCCTCCCGAGTGCTGGGATTAAAGGCATGCGCCACCACGCCCGGCGTATTTTTTTCTTTATTTGAGAGGGAGAGTGAGAGAGAATATGGCATACCAGGGCCTTTTGCCACTGCAAATGAACTCCAGCTTCATGTGCCACTTTATGCCTCTGTCTTTGGCTGGGTCCTAGGGAATCAAAAGGGGATGGCAGGCTTTGCAAGCAAGTACCTTTAACAGCTGAGCCATCTCTCCAGCCCCTTTCTCTCATCTTTTTTTTTTTTTTTTTTTGAGTGAGACAAAGGTGATTTCTTAAGATAAAGGTGAAAATGCCCCAGAGCATGAGGGCAAACATACTTAGGATTTCAGCCAGCCTCCAAAGAAGATTTAAAAAAAAAGAAAAATCCCTTTTTTAAAAAAAAATTAGAACTCAGAAATGTGGGCAGGCCCAGCAGTGAGGGTCAGTGAACAATTGCCAAAAAAAAAAAAAAATAGAATTTGAACCAGGCGTGGTGGCTCACTCCTTTAATCCCAGCACTTGGGAGGCAGAGGTAGAAGGATCGCCAGGAGTTCAAGGCCACCCTGAGACTACATAGTGAATTCCAGGTCAGCCTGAGCTCTTAGAGTAAGACCCTACCTTGAACGAACAAACAAACAAAAACAGAATTTGATGTTTAATTATTTTGTCACCCAGGTCCACGTTTCACTTTGATTTGGCATTTGACATGGATAGTGTATTTGGCATACAATAGTATGTATATATGTGGGTCATACTATGTAGAAAGCCAAGTCCCTGACTAATGGCCCTTCAAACCCTGCAGGACATTGATGCATATCAAGCCACAACACTAAAGTGTATCTCTGGAAAGAGGCCAGCACGTAAAAAGTAATGTGTAGAGATGAGAGTTTTAGGTCTCACAGGCTCATTCACAGAAGAATGCATTAAGAAGTCTTGGTCTCTCAAAATTAATTAATTAAACATGACAACTAAGGAAGCATTATAAACTGATGGATAAGAATAGTAAGTCTTGGGCTGGAGAGATGGCGCAGTTAAATACTTTTAGGAGTGGATGGTCAGCCAGATGCACAAGGGGGTGCTGACAAGTTGGCTTGCAGTGGCTGGAAGCATTATAAACTGATGGATAAGAATAGTAAGTCTCTTATTTCTGTATCTCTCTCTCAAATAAATAAACCAAGGCTCTTCTGCCTCAAAAAAAAAAAAAAAAAAGGAAATGGGATTTAACCAAATGAAGTGTTTTATGAAGTGTTTTATAAAGCCAATTGCCTGTGTAACCTTGGATATACTGTGGATGACTTGCCCATGACCCACATCCCATGATGGAAATTTACTTAGCCTTAGGAGAAACAAAGCTGTAGACAGATATTCAATGAACAGCATATACAGGTAAGGAAAATGAGATTATAGGCAGATTTCAGAATATAAATTGAGCCGGTGGTGGGTGGTGGTGGTGCACGCCTTTAATCCCAGCACTCAGGAGGCAGAGGTAGGAGGATCCCTGTGAGTTTGAGGCCAACCTGGGACTACAGAGTGAGTTCTAGGTCAACCTTGGTTAGAGGGAGACCCTCCCTTGAAACACACACACATACACACAAATTATAAAACTTATTTTTGTGAGAGAGAGAATGGGCAAGCCAAGGCCTCACTCCAGATGCATGTACCACTTTATGCATCTGGCTTTACACAGTTACTAGAGAATAGAATCCAGGTCATTAGACTTTGTGAGCAAATGCCTTTATTTATTTATTTATTTGTTTGTTTGTTTGTTTGTTTGTTTAGGTTTTTTGAGGTAGGGTCTCATTCTAGCTCAGGCTGACCTGAAATTCACTATGTAGTCTCAGGGTGGCTTCGAACTCACTGCAATCCTCCTACCTCTACCTCCTGAGTGCTGGGATTAAAGGTGTGCGCCACCACGCCTAGCTAGCAAATGCCTTTAACCAATGAGCAATCTTTCTGCCCCTAAAAAGTTTATTTTAAAGCCAGGCGTGGTGGCACACGCCTTTAATCCCAGCACTCAGGAGGCAGAGGTAGGAGAATCGCCATGAGTTCAAGGCCATCCTGAGACTACGTAGTGAATTCCAGGTCAGCCTGAGCTAGATGAGACCCTACTTCAGAAAACCAAAAATAAATAAATAAAAACAAAAATAAAATAAATAAATAAACAAAATTACTGAAACGGGTTTGTTATATTGTTAAGATCATTCAAATTATTCCTGACATGTATATCTGTATGATTTTAATATTCTACAGATGAAAATTCTTTCCATATACATTTTAATGTGAAGCCACAAATCAAAACAGAACAGAGTTGTTGATTCTGGTTTATTTTGTAGGGCTGGGGATCAAACCCAGGACATAACCATTTTAAGCCCAGCTTTACCAGTTTTACCTCAGCTCTCCTCTACTTGGTCTAATTGTCAGAATTTTTTGTTTTAAAAGTTTCTTTTAAAAACTGTTTTATTTATTTATTTATTTGAGAGGGGGAGAGAGAGCAAGAGAGAGAGGATGGTTGTGCCAGGGCTTCTAGCCACTGCAAATGAACTCCAGATGCATGTACACCTCGTATATTTGGCTCACTTTGGTACTGAGGAATCAATTCTGGATCCTTCGGCTTCACAGACAAGTGCCTTAACCACTAAGCCATCTTTCCAGCCCTTAAAGGCTTTTCTAATGAAAGTTGGGTTGAAATTTGATCTACTTGAATGATGTGAAAAGCCAATATATACATATGGGAGTCCTTCTGTATCTGCAGGTTCTGGAGTTTTGTTTTCCCATAAGCAAACAACTACTGAAAATACTAAATGGAAAAAACAAGAATGAGGGCCTGGATGGCTCAATTAGTAAGGTGCTTGCTCCTCAGGCCTGAGGACTGGAGTTCATATTCTTAGCACCCATATAAAGGCCGGGTCTGGTAGCATGTGCCTGTAATTTCAGAGCCCAGGCTGTGAATGAGCTCCAGCTGCATTAACCCCCTTTGGGGCATGTGTCACATCGCACACTTGCATCACTATGTGTCTGGCTACGCGGTGTTAGGTCTGACAGGTCCCAATATGGAGTCACCAAGGACAGCAGGTTGGTGACAGAGACATAAGGAAGTGGATTATCCACATTCCTCAAGAAACCTATCCAGCCATTATCCCTTCCTTGCCTGCAATGCCCCCAGGTCATGGTTTCCTGCCCCCTTATTTTGTCAATCACCTGGTCACTGTTCTGGTGTCACACCCTGGCTATCTTAGATCTTCCCTCAGCTCTTTCTTTTCTTACCTTCCCCCTGAGGAACTCAGGTGGGCTGTGCTTCTCTCTCTCTTTTTTTTCCCTAGGTAGGGTCTCACTCTAGCTCAGGCTGACCTGGAATTCACTATGTAGTCTCAGGGTAGCCTTGAACTCACAGGCGATCTTCCTACCTCTGCCTCCTGAGTGCTGGGATTAAAGGCATGTGACACCATGCCGGGTTTGTGCTCCTGTCTTGTGAGCCAGCCCTGGCAGCCCGTGCTTTTCCTGAATAAGAACTTTCATCTTTGCCTCAGAGTGGTTTGCGAGGTCGTGGTCATTCCCGAACCTTACATGCAGGACCTGGAGGATTCGGAAATGCGTTCTTAGGCTTCGCAGGCAAGTGCTAAACCATCTCTCCAGCCCTAGTTTTTTCATTTTTAATTTATTTATATACTTGAGAGAAAGATAGAGAGAGAAAGAGAAAATGGACACGCCAGTCTCCAGCCACTGCAAACAAACTCCAGCTGGATGTGCTACCTTGTACATATGGCTTACGTGAGTCCTTAGGCTTTGCAGGCAAGTGCCTTTACCATTAAGCCATCTCTCCAGCCACGTAATTCTAGTTTTGATCTTTTTCCAGGTGAGTGATAGACACTGTTATGATGCTGCGCTGGCATAGTGAGCCACAGGATCCACTCAGCCAGGAAATCATGAAGTCAAACAACCCGTACTCCACTGAGTATAATACCGGTACCATGTTGACAGTTGTTTTGGATTCACGTATTTGAGATAATCAACATGTATAAGCTTTGTGTGCCTGGGCTACAAAGTGAGACCATGTCTCAAAAAACAAGCAAACAAGGGACTGGGGAATGCACCTCAGTTGATAGAGTGTTTGCCTGACATGTCCAAGGCCTTGGGTTTGATCTGGGACTTAGAATATATATTCTTCTTCTTCTTCTTTTTCAAGGTAAGGTTTTGCTGTAACCCAGGCTGACCTGGAACTCACTATGTAGTCTCAGGGTGGCCTTGAACTCATGGTGATCCTTCTACCTCTGCCTCCCGAGTGCTGGGATTAAAGACACGCACCACCCCGCCTGGCTGAATATATATTCTTTAATTATATAACTTGTGTGTGTGCGTGCAACTGCAAATGAACATTAGACATGTACACCCCTTTTTGTTTGTTTGTTTGTTTGTTTGAGATAGGGTCTCGCTCTGGCCCAGGCTGACCTGGAATTCACTATAATCTCAGGGTGGCCTCATACTCACAGAGATCCTCCTTCCTCTGCCTCCCAAGTGCTGGGATGAAAGGTGTGTGCCTCCACACCTGGCTGCACCACTTTTTGAATCTGGTTAAAATAGATGGCTTAGAAATTGAGCCTGCACTAGCAGACCTTGCAAGCAAACACCTTTAAACAGTAAGCCAGATAAATATATGTGTGCATGTATATGTAGTCTCATAGTGGCCTTGAACTCACAGTGATCCTCCTACCTCAGCCTGCCCAGTGCTGGGATTAAAGGCATGTGCTACCACGCCTGGCTTAAATAAATATTTTTAAGAAGGAAATGTCAGATTTAGGGCTGGGGGTGTGGCTCAGTGGTAGAATAATTGTCTAGATACTTCAGGCCGTAGATTCAATCTCCTGCCACCACTTATACATAAAGTCGGATTAATTTAAAAGCAACAGTATGGGTTGGAGAGGTAGCTTAGTGGTTAAGGCACTTGCCTGCAAAGCCAAAGGACCCAGGTTTGATTCCTCGGGACCCACATAAGCCAGATGCAGAAGGTGTCGCATACATCTGGAGTTTGTCTGCAGTGGCTGGAGAGCCTGGTGTGCCCATTCATTCCTCTCTCTCTCCCCTCAAATAAATAAATAAAATATCTTAAAAAAAAAAAAAAAGGTAACAGTGAGGCTGGGCGTGGTGGCACACACCTTTAATCCCAGCACTCTCAAGGCCACCCTGAGACTATATACTGAGTTCCAGGTCAGCCTGGGCTAGTGTGAAACCCTACCTCGAAAAAAAAAAAAAAAAAAAAAAAAAGAAAAGAAAAAAGCGACAGTATTATATTTATTAGATGCATTATATGACTATTCATTACATTATTATATTTTTGTATTTATTGAACAACTTATATATGCGTACATAAGCCTCCACAACCCTAATGGGAGGTGTTAGTTCCACTGTACAACCGAGCAAACAGACTCAGTTCAGCTTGTCTGGTGACAGGCTGTAACACAGCCCTCATTCACGTCAACATTGGCTCTGCAATCTTATTCTCTCCCCACGACGCCAGACATGAAATGACTTAGAATGAAACAACTTCTTTTTTTTCACTCTACTGTTTAATAAAGGTTTGGGGGTTGGCTTGGCCGATGGTCCTCTACACGTTTTACTTCCCAAATACCTCAGTTTATTTTCCTGCTGTCTATCAAATTACCTCTTCCCCTCCCCCACTCCATTTCCTTTCCACCACATCTGCTTCTTCGGGAGACTTGCAGGAGGTGCTCACACATCCTCCCGATTTCCTCAGTCTCATGACTAGCCGGTGCCTCACATACCAAACTCTATGCCAAGAAATCTGTTTTGTAGCTTCTCTATGTAAGCATTAAGCCCCAACCTATTATTCATCGTATTTCATTTTCCCTTCTAGGTGTTTGCTTTCTGACTCTGCAGTTTTGCCTTGTCTTTTTTTCTTTCCCTAGTGTCCATTTTTGTCTTGATCTCTCAATTCTACTCTCTTTTTCTTTTCTCTCTCTCTCTACAAAAATGATGGCTTTGAAGCCAGGCATCATAGCTCAAACCTATAATCCCAGCACTGAGGAGGCTAAGGAAGGTAGAGCACAGTGGGTTTGAGGCCAGCCTGGGCTGGAGTGAATTCCAGGTCAGCCTGGGCTACAAGTGAGACCCTACCTCAAAGAAAGAGAGGGAGAGAGAAAGACAGAAAGAGGGAAGGAAGGAAAGAAAAAAAGGAAGGAAGGGAAAAAGGAAGGAGAGAGGGAAGAAAGAAAAGAGAAAGGAGTGGGGGGGGGAAGAAAGATGGAAAGATTGAAGGGGAAGGGAGAGGGGAGAAAGAGATGAATGAGACACCTACAGTTTTGAATCTCACCTGCAAAAATGCCAAAGTGAAGGTTTATGACAGTGCTTTCCCAATTCTTCTCTATTCCAACCCCAAAGCATCCACATTTTGGAAAAGAGGGCTGCGTGTGAATGAAAGCCAGGTGGATGCACTGTGGGGTAAAGAGCTTTAAAAAAATAACTCCTTCCACGCAAAGAAAACATCATTCCTTTCCCGTCCCAGACCCAAACCGGCCAAGTTCTACGGAAGGTTGTTCAGCAGCTCCGGCCGTAGGGCGGGATGCTCCCCGGGGAGGGGACCCCAGGCTTCGCGGGCAGGTGCTGGACCTGAGCGCAGCTCTGCGGGACTTTGAGCCCCAGAAGCACCTTTGATCGCTCTCAGCCCGCCGGCTTCCCGAGCTGGCTCCGGCAACTTCAAAAGAGTTGTAAAGCAGACTCTAATCTCCGCCTTCCTGTTTCTGCGCCTCCCTCCGCCTCCCCACCCCGGGTTCCCACACCAGAGCCCCGACTCCCTGAAGATCTTTGTCCTCAACCAGATGATTGCTTGAGGATGGTCATAACCCGGCCAGGCGACGTTAAACCCTGCTGTTCCCCACCCCTCTCGCGCCCCTCTACACCCCCGCTTGGCGACTCAGATTTCTGCAAAAGGAAAACCTGGGCTGGGGCTCGGGTTTTTGCAGGGACATGTAATGTGGGCATGTAACTTAATGCCTGCTGGCCCCGAAGCTGGGAGTGTCTGGAAGGAGCGGTTCAGTTTGGGGGTGGGGGTTGGGGGGACGACTCTGTCATGAGGAGTACAGCCGTTAAGTGAGGTTGTTTCTTCCACAAAGGAGAACCTGCGAGCGCAGGTTTGGGTGACACCTAAGACCCGGAGATCTGGAGATGGACTGGGAATTCTGATCCAGAAATGTTCCTTACCAAGAAAGACACTTTGTTTTTGTCTGTTGAAACAAAGGCTCAATGGATACCAAAAAAAAAAAAAAAAAAAAAAAAACAACAACAAAAGGAAACTGCCCTTCAACTCTGCATGCTTCTGCTTCTACCTCCCCAGTTCTGGGATTACAAGTGTGCGATGACGGGTCCAGCGTGAAGACATATTTTTTGTTCAAGGGAGGTAGTACAGGTTGCATCTAGTCCCTCTTCCTCCACCCCTCCTTCTTCTAATTGGCCTCTCATCCTTTTTACTCTCAACTGCAGGTCCATACTTGCCTTTGGGTTTTAACCCTTTCAAGGCCCATAGAATTTCAGCTTCCAGCATCTTATGCCACTGTATTGGATTTAAAAAAATGCCTTGTGTTTTATAGTGCAACAACACGGGAGAAAAGAGAATAGGATTTGTAGCCTTAAGCAAAGTTTTTTTAAAGATTTATTTTTATTTATTTATTAGAGATAGAGAGGGAGAATGGGCAGACCATTCTCTAGCCACTGCAAATGAACTCCAGACACATGCGTCACCATGTGCATCTGTCTTACATGGGTCCTGGAGAATCGAATCTGGGTCCTTAGGCTACACAGGCAAGTGCCTTAACTGCTAAGCCATCTCTCCAGCCCCTGTTTTTTTTTTTTTTTTTTTGAGGTAGGGTCTCATTCTAGCCGAGGCTGACCTGGACTTCACTCTGTAGTTTTAGGGTAAACTCGAACTCACTCACTTCAATCCTTGTACCTCTGCCTCCTGAGTGCTGGGATTAAAGGTCTGTGCCACTACACCTGGCTTTTTTTTTTTTTTTTTTTTTGAGGTAGGGTTTCACTATAGCCCAGGCTGACCTGGAATTCACTCTGTAATCTCAGGGTGGCCTCGAACTCATGGTAATCCTCCTACCTCTGCCTCCCAAGTGCTGGGATTAAAGGCGTGCGCCACCACTCCTGGCTGGCTTTTTTTTTTAATGGCACTAGGGATTGAACCCAGGGCCTGATATATGTTAAGCAAATCCTTTACCACTAAATTATAACCAGCCTTCCAAGAGAGATTTTTTCTTTTTTTTTTTTTTTCATTTTTTTGGCATCTTTAAAGCATACGATTTCTTGGGCTGGAAAGATGGCTTAGCGGTTAAGGTGCTTGCCTGCAAAGCCTAAAGGCCCAGGTTTGATTCCCCAGGACCCACATAAACCAGATGTGCAAGGTGATGCATGCTTCTTGAGTTCATTTGCAGCAGATGAAAGCCCCAGAGTGCCCATTCTCTCTCCCCACCCAAGTAAATTTACAAAATAAAATTTAAAAAATTTAAAAATATATGATTTCTTTACCTAATTTGGTATTTAAAATAGTAGTAATAACAACTCCCCCAAATAAATAAATAAACAAATCTCAATGTTGTTTAAAAGATTAAATGAAGTAATAAAAGTGCAAATTCAGGGCTGGGGAGATAGCTCAGAGGTTAAAGGTGTTTGTTTCCAAAGCCTGACAGCCCAAGTTCAGTTCACCAGTACCCATGTAAAGCCAGATGCATAAAGTGGTGCATGCATCTGGAGTTCATCTGCAGTAGGAAGAGGTCCTGACTCATCCATTCTTTCTCTCTTTTCCTCTCTGTTTGTAAATATATAGATAATATTTTGAGTTTAAAAAAATTTTTTTGTTTTTGTTTTGGTTTTTTTTCGAGGTAGGGTCTCACTCTGGTCCAGGCTGACCTGGAATTAACTATGTAGTCTCAGGGTGGCCTCTAACTCACTGCAATCTTCCTATCTCTGCCTCCCAAGTGCTGGGATTAAAGGCATATGCCACCATGCTCGGCGTTTTTTTTTTTGTTTTTTTTTTTTGGTTTTTTTTCCCCCAAGGTAGGGTTTCACTCTAGCCCCAAGCTGACCTGGAATTCACTATGGAGTCTCAGGATGGCCTCAAACTCACAGCGATCCTCCTACCTCTGCTTCCCAAGACCTGGGATTAAAGGCATGCACCACGACGCCCAGCTAGATAATATTTAAAAAAATAATAATAATCCCCAGTACCCACATAAAGCTAGATATAATGCATCTGACATTTGCAGTGGCAGGAGACCCTGGCACTTCCAGTGAGTTGTTGACCAAGGAGGTCCCGGTAGCCTCTAAAACATTAAAGGCTTTTGCCAAAGCCCTTGGTTTCCCTTGAGAAACAGATAGTAAGACCCTATTGCTGAAGACATCTCTTGCCTGAGAGGCAAGGTCACTGAGAAAGCAAGCTGGTGCTGAGCAGAAAACCTTCTCCCTGTAGACCAGCCAACTGAAAGCTGGAAAAAGCTGCACTGCATGCAGAGTATGGGAGACAGAAGTCATCCGCAGTGAAAACAGTGGACACTGAATATTCAAATTTGGCCAGACAGGCCCAAAGACTGAACGGGTGCAATAGTGGCATGTCTACTCGTGGGGTAACCAACTGCTCCATAATTGGACTGAAGGCCCTCTCTACAGGAGGGAATACATACCTGGTACTGAAAAGCCTAAGCAAAAGTCTATGGCAGGTGAGGTCATGAGCCTTAGGGGTATAAAGCCTGCTCTTGTCTGACTAAATGTATATATTATTCCCACCAAGCTGCCCTGGGGGCACTACACTTAATGTTCATGTTCACATATTAACACTACTCTCACTTCTGGTTAGAGAAGCTTCTCTTTTCAGATGGCGATGACCATTGGGGTCACCCAAAAGGCAACATAGTGCTGAGAAGAAGGGATGGAGGAGTGCCCAGCACTGAAACACCTCTGTCATACCCTCCAAGGCTCAGGGACCATTGTGGAAGAGGGGGCGGATAGAATGAAAGAGCTAAAGGAAGGGTATGAGTTCTTACAATGCAACTGCCCAGACAGAAATTGGCCTCGATATCCAGGACCTTGCAGTGCCTAGCAATACCTTTGCAAGATCCTCAAAATAGAAGAAAAAGATGATGACATCAAATTAAAAGAGAGACTAATGGAGAGAGGGAGGGGATATGATGGAGATAGGAGTGGAATGGGGGGAGGGAAATATCATATGTTTTTTGTATGTAAGTATAGAAGGTATCAATAAAAAAATAATAATTAAACAAAAAAAAGAGACCCTGGCACACCCATACACATGTGCATACAAATTTAAAAAACCACACAAACTCTTTGAAAGTTTTACAGCAACGCTGAGTGATTTACAAACAGATGCTTTAGGTGGAGCTTAGCGTAAACCTCCCGGGGTTGGGTTCAGAAACCTGCTTCTACTTGCTGCCTGTGGGTGAATGTCCCTCACCTGCCTTTTGACTCCTGTCTGGCACTGGCCTAGCCCATTGACCAGTCTGACTTTCTCCAGCTTCTTCCACCACCAGCTGCAAACTTCCTGCCCCATGACCCCATGTCCCTATGTCTTTCTATCCTACAATCTTACAGGAGGAGGTGTCCTGAGATCTTCAGCGGTTGGTTGTAGGCTGGGAAGCAGTGACTGCTGAGGACAAGGTAACTATCATACCCCAGTGACTGGTTTGATTTTTCTTTCTACCATTGGCATTGTTTCTACAATATTCAAACTAACACCAATCCTTTAGAGAGAGCGAGAGGGAGAGAGTGTGTGTGTATGAGCATTGCGCATCCGTGCACACACTGGGGATCCAACCTGGGGCCTTGCATATACTAGACAAGGGCTCTACCAGCAAAGTATGGACCCAGTACAACCCACTCCTTAATTATCCCAGGGCTGACCATGCCAAGCTTCTAGTTTGCTTTTGCCTTTTTCCTTGCCCTCTCCCCACCCCACACATCCTAGTGGAATACACTGAAGAGATCAGAGTTTGCATTTTGTGATTTTGATATGTAGTGGCTCCACTCCTCAGTGTGTGGAGAATAGGTCCCAGGAATCCTCTCATCCCTTCCCGCCATGGACACAAAGATCTGAGACACTCAACTCCCTTATATAAAATGGTTTCGGTATTTGCCCATAACGTAGGCACATCTTCCTCTGTATGTTAACTCATCTCTAGATTATTTATTTTCCTGTCTTCTTTTTCTTTTTCTTTTTTTTTTCGAGGTAGGTTCTCACTGGCCTGGCTGACCTGGAATTCACTATGTAGTCTCAGGCTGGCCTTGAACTCACAGTAATCTTCCTACCTCTGCCTCCCAGTACTGGGATTAAAGGTGTGCGCCACCACGCCCAGCTCTATTTTCCTGTTTTGGAGTGTGTGTGTTGTGTGTGTTTGTCTGTGTGTACACAGGCATGCTTGCATGTGTGTATGCATGCATGTAGAGGCCAGAGGTTGACAGTGATGCATCTTCTCTGATTACTCTCTCTCTTCATTGAAGCTGGGTCTCTCACTAGAAACCAGATACAGCTAGTCTTGCTAGCCAGCTTGTCCTGGGGATTCCCCAGTCTCCATCTTCTGATTGCTGGGATCACAGGAGGGCCGTTAAGTCCTGCCAGCACTGATATGGATGCTGGGGATCTGAACTCAGATCCTCATGCTTATAGGGTGATCACATTGCTCACTGAGCCATCACCCCAGCTCTGTATATTTTTGATTATATTCTCTGGGGTTAAATGGCAGCTGGTAAACCTTGGATGAGGAGCCCAGTGGTGTGGAAGAACAACTGTGTGGATGTGGAAGCTACTACCTGATGTAGAAGGAAGAGCCCTTTAATCCCAGGACGTGGGAGGCAGAGGTAGGGAGGATCACTGTGAGTTCAAGGCCAGCCTGAGACTACAGAGTGAATTCCAGGTCAGCCTGAGCTAGAGTGAGACCCTACCTCAAAAAAACAAACAAAAACAAACAAACAAACAAACAAACAAACAAAACAGGAAGGAAGAGCCCTGATGTGAGCTTCAGAGACTCCAATAGAAAACTGGCTGTGTGTCTGAATGAACTAACTTCTCTGAGCTAATTTTCTCACCAGGAAAGGAAAGGGTTGGGTGAGATGATCTGTTAGCCTTAAAAGCTGTAGCTTTCTAAGGTGAAAGGCTTGCTGTATGTCCAAACACAAAAAGGTTCAAGAGGGCTGGAGAGATGGCTTAGTTGAGAGATGGCTTAGTTGTTAAGGCACTTGCCTAAGGACTCAGGTTTGAGTCCCCAGTACCCACATTAAGCCAGATGCACAAGGTGGTGTATGCATCTGGAGTTCATTTCCAGTGGCTAGAAGCCCTGGAGTGCCCATTCTCTTTCTATCTCTCTCTCTCTCTCTCTCTCTCTCTCTCAAGTAAATAAAGTATATTTTTAAAAATTCAAAAATATGTTTAAAAAAGAGTGTTGGAGAGATAGCTCAGTGGTTAAGGGCCTGAGAGGACTTGAGACCACCAGACCCCATGTAAATAGCTGGGCTTGGCCACACATGCCTATAAGCCCAGTCTTGCAGGGAAGCAGAGACTCTGGAATCAGTAAAGAGATTACTGCTTAAAACAATGACCAGGCAGAAGAGGGATGGAGCGGGACAATCTGTGGCCACTATAGGTAACCAACCCCCAGCTGCAGGTGAGTATGTGGGAGGAGCATATCACACACACCACACCACATTACACACATACCCATACACACACACGCACACACACCAAGAAAAACAAAAGGAAAACGCTTCAAGAGGAGTGGCAAAATGATGAAATGACTGATGGAGAAAAGTGATTTTAAATTTTAGGGTTGAGCTGGGGCATGGTGGTGCATGTCTTTAATCCCAGCACATAGGAGGCGGAGATAGGAAGACTGCTGTGAGTTCGAGGTCAGCCTGAGACTGCATAGTGAATTCCAGGCCAGCCTGGGCTAGAGTGGGACCCTATCTCAAAAACAAACAAACAAATGAATAAACAAACAAACAAACCAGGGTTTGGAGAAATGGCTTAGCGGTTAAGGCTCTTGCCTGAAAAATCTAAAGACCCAGGTTTGATTCCCTAGTTCCCATGTACGCCAGATGCACATGGTGGCACATGTATCTGGAGTTCATTTGCAATGTCTAGAGGCTCTGTTGCACCCATTCTCTCTGTCTCTCTCATAAATAAATAAAAATAAAAAATGTTTAAGAAAAATTTTAGGTCTGACACTTAAGGGCAGAGGATGGCCCATGTTAACACATTAGAGAATGCAGAGTTCTGTTTCAAGTAGAAGGGATGAGAGTTGGTGTGAAGAGGCAGCAAGCCCTGCTGCCCTTGTAGAAGAGATTATAAACCAGTTCAGGGTGGAGGGGCAGGGAGAAGCCAGGGCAAGAACAGGGAAAGGGGTGTGCTGTGGTCTGTGCCTGGGGAGTGCCAGACAAGCCCTGGCAAGCCTAGGTGGGGTGTTCTCCACTAGCCAAAGGTGGGAAAGACCTTGAGAGACCACGGGACTTTTTCTTTCTTGTGTTAGTGCTTAGGAATCAAGCCCAGGCCCTTACATATGTTGAGCATATGCTTCACCACTGGGCTATACTCCAGGCCCCCTTGGAAGATTTATTTATTTATTTATTTTCTTTCTTTTTCTTTTTTTTTTCTTTCCCAGGCTGATCTGTAATTCAATCTTCAGTTCCAGGCTGGCCTCAAATTTACAGCAATCTTCCTACCTCTGCCTCCCAAAGTGCGGGGATTATAAAGGCATGCCACCAAGCCCAGCTCCAGTGAAGGGTTTCTTGAGGATCTGTGGAGCTCTAGGAAAACATGCAGTGAGTGAGAAAGATGACTGGATTCTATCAATGTAAATCAGTTGTCTCTGGATCCTGGAGAGGAAGGAGCCTCATGACTAAAGAATGAAAGACACAGCCTCGGGCTGGAGAGATGGTTTAGTGGTTCGATTCCCCAGGACCCACATAAGCCAGATGCACAAGGTAGTGCATGCATCTGGAGTTCCTCTGCAGTGGCTGAAGGACCTGGCACACCATTCTTTCTCTCCATATCTGCAGGCACCCACATGAGGGACATTTGAAGAGCAGGCTGCATCTTACTGGAGAGAGAGCTGTTGAAGACCAGGCAGGATGCCTTATGCAAAGGTGGAGACGGGCGGTGGATGTCAGCAGACAGATGGGACCCAAGCTCTAGGAAGCCTTCAAATCTTCAAATAGACCCGAGGCCTAGAGTGTGCGAACTGAGTACCGAAATTTTCATCTGGACAGGAGCTCTTCAGTACACCATGGCTATGCACTCCACCCCCACATAGTCCGGGAGTTTGCAGGTGCCAGTGAAATACACATGTGGAACCCATTTCAAAACATGTGATCAGAAGTACTCAAGGCTTGCCAGGTGTGGTGACACACGCCTTTAATCCCAGCACTTGGGAGGCAGAGGTAGGAGAATTGCTGTGAGTTCAAGGCCAGCCCTAAGACTACATAGTAAATTCCAGGTCAGCCTGGGCTAGATCAACCAATAGAACAAACAAACAAAAAAGTTAAGCTAGAACCGAGCATGGTGGCGCACACCTTTAATCACAGTGCTTGGGAGGCAAAGGTACGAGGATCACAGTGAGTTTGAAGTTACCCTGAGACTACATAGTGCATTCCAGGTCAGCCTGGGCTAGATCTAGACTCTACCTTGGAAAAAAAAGAAGTACTCAAGGCTCTTGCTGTCTAGCTGAAGGAGCCCATGTGTTTAAGGTCAACCTGGGCCATAGCAAGACTCTTATCTCAAGGAAAAAAAAAACCAAAAACTGACAATCAGGGCTGGAGAGATGACTTAGCAGTTAAGGTGCTTGTGTACAAGCCTGGTGGCCGTGGTTTGAATCCCCAGCACACACATAAAGCAGATGCACAAAGGGGTGTATGCACCAGAAGTTCATTTGCAGTGGTATGAGACCCTGGCACACCCATGTTCTTCCTTTCTCTCTCTCCCTGTCAAATAATAATAATTTTTTTCAAATTATTTTTATTGACAACTTCTATTCTTACATACAAAAAATGCATGATATTTCCCTCTTCTGCCCCCATACCCCTTTAGACCTCCAGTCTCCATCATATCCCTTCCCTCTCTCCATTAGTCTCTCTTTTAATTTGATGTCATCATCTTTTTTAAAAAAAGACAATGAGAGCGGGGCATGGTGGCGCACGCCTTTAATCCCAGCACTTGGGAGGCAGAGGTAGGAGGATCGCCAAGAGTTCGAGGCCACCCTGAGACTACATAGTTAATTCCAGGTCAGCCTGGACCAGAGTGAGACCCTACCTCGAAAAACAAAAAAAAAAAAAAAAAAAAAAAAAAAAAAGACAATGAGGTAGAGGCAGGAGGATCAGCAGTGCAAGTTTATTGCCTATCTAAAAATAAATAATAAATAAGCAAGAACTGGAGAGACTGCTCAGTGGTTAAAGGCTTATAAAACCTGACAGACTGGGGTGCGATTATCCAGTACTCACTTAAAGCCAGATGCACAAAGTGGCACATGTGTCCAGAGTTTGTTTTCAGTGTCAAGAGGCCCTGACAACACACCCATTCACTCTCTCTGTCTCCCTCTGCTTGCATGGTTAATAGGACCAGCCCAGGCCCATCTGGGTCCCAGCTTGAAATGTCCAATTCAATCCCACCAACCAAGGACATGGCTCATCTAACATTGAAATGGAAGCGTCCCAGGCCCCCAAGTATAAAACATCCCGACCTGGGGCCAATGCTGGGATTAAAGGCGTCCGCCACCACGCCCAGCTTAATTTAATGCCTTCACTTGAGAGACAAAGGTAGGAGGATCCTTGTGAGTTCTAGGCCACCCTTAGACTACATAGTCATAGCTGGGGCTAGAGCAAGACTCTACCTTGAAAAAAAAAATTTTTTTTTTAGCTGGCACATGACTTTAATCCCAGCACTCAGGAGGCAGAGGTAGGAGGACCATATTAAATTCAAGGCCACCACATAGTGAATTTGACACTACCTTGAAGAAGAAGAAGAACAACAACAAAAATTTATTTATTTATTTGAGTGAAAGAGAAAGAAGCCGACAGAGACAGAAAGAGAGAGGGAAAGAATGGGCACGCCAGGGCCTCTAGCCAGCCACTACAAAGGAACTTCGGACACATGCTCTACCTTGTGTATCTGGCTTATGTGGGTCCTGGGGAGAATCCAACCTGGGTCCTTAGGCTTTGCAGGCAAGCCACCTTAACCGTCTCTCCAGCCCAGTGTCAGTTTTAGATGGAAATATAGGAGCATTTCATCCACATGTGGAATCACTGGAATGACACAAGTTCTCTTTCCTCACTTGCACATACTTTTAATTTTGTTCTTGCTATGACTGTGCATATACTGAATTCAAGTAGCTAAACTGGTTTTACACCCACCCACCCCCTCGTGTCTTCATAGGCTTATATCACACCAGCACGCTCTGTCATTGGCTTCCAAGTCGGGAAGGACTGAGAGACAGAGGAGTCATGGTGAACCTGCCTCCTCTTGCCTTCTAGATCATCCTTTTAACAGAAGCAATTGGCTCACACAGAGAAGTAACAGGAGTAGGAAAGAATGTGACAGGGTTCCTTGTTCATTCATGTTTCGAGAATGTCAGCTTACTTTTTTTCTGGCTCCAGTGGAAAGCATGCCCTTTTGGGGCTGTAAGTACCTCCTCCAGCTTACTCAAGTGTAGACACAACTGGCTTAGTTGGCACTCACTTCGAAGCCTGCTGCCCTCCCACGCGTCCTGGGTCCCCTGGGAAGCCTGTGTTAACTGACATTGGAGGAGCTGTGTGTGAAACCTTAAGGAAAATGGAAACAGGAGTGCTACATGTGTCATGGTCAAGGTTAGGGAAACTGATGGATATTCCAGGGCTCCAGCCCAGGCTCCGAGATCTCAGCATCCCTTACCCCAGGACTCCCCATGCCACCCACAATGGAAGCTCTTTGGAAGGAGATCCCTGATGCTTCCCCAACAGTCATTTCCCCTCTTTCCTCCCCAAAATTAAAGTTTTCTATTTGGAGAATTATATGGCTTAGACATTCTGGAAGTGGCTGGAGGCCCTGGCGTGCCCATTCTTTCTCTCTTTCTATCTGTTTCTCTCTCTCTTTCATAAATAAATAAAATATTTAAAATGGGAAAAACATGTACATTGCCTGGTTCACAGGGATGTCATAGGATAAATGGGAAAATGGATCCTGGAGTGCTTCCAAATCATAAACGTTATATAGTAAGTCACCAGGACTCATTCCTGCCATCTGACTGTCACTGTATTCCTTGACCAGCTCACGCTTGACCCTGTATCCCTTTTAGCTGATTCTCTTTTCTATTTGTAGCACTTCAACACTTTTTGATTATATATATAAGTGACATCATACAATATTTCTGTCTCTGTGGCTGGCCTGGTTCATAACTTAACATAATGGTCTCCAGGTTCATCCATGCAAATGACAGAATCTCCCTTTTTTTTTTTTTTTTTTTGAGGTTGGGTCTTGCTCTAGTACAGGTTGACCTGGAATTCACTCTGTAGTCCCAGGATGGCCTTGAATTTGTGGCAACCCTCCTACCTTGGCCTCCCAAGTGCTGGGATTAAAGGCATGCACCAATATGCCAGCCTGTTTGGTTTTTCATTAAAGTCTGAAAAAAAAATATATATATATATATAATCATGTTTTAAAAAAATCCATTTATCTGTTGAAGCATATCACATTTTAAAAACTTCTTGTTTTTTTGTTTTGTTTTTTGTTTTTTTCAAGGTAGGGTCTCAGTCTAGCTCAGACTGACCTGGAATTCACTATTAGTCTCAGGGTGGCCTTGAACTCATGGTGATCCTTCTACCTCTGCCTCCCGGGTGCTGGGATTAAAGGCATGTGCCACCACGTCCTGCTACATTTTAAAAACTTTTTATCTGTTGGTGCACACTTAAGAGTGTTTCTGCATTTTGGCAATTGTGAAGAATGCCGCGGTGAACATGAGTGTATTATTCAGGGTTCTCCAGAGGAGCAGGACTGATAGAATGAATGTGTATTATAAAAGGGGTTTAGCAGCTTGATTTACAGGATACAGGCTGAGAACCCAAAAGCTGCTCAGTCCACGAGGCTGGATATCTCAGCAGTCCCAATCTGGAGCTGAAGGCCTGGAGGATTCCTGGAGAGCTGCTGGTCTTCAGTCCATGTTGGAGGGCTGATGAAGCTGGTCCCTGATGTCCAGGAAGGATGGCAGAAACAGTGTAGATGTCCACATCAGCGAGTATCAAGGGTAGCCAGGCGAAAGGATGGTAGAGCGAAACCCTTTGAAACCATGAGCCCCAAATCGGTCTTTTCTCTACCGAGAGAGAGAGAACGTGACCAAACCTTAGGGAGGTGATTATGTTCAAATGAAGTCATAAAGGTGTTGATTTTTTTTTTTTTTGCATCACCGTGGCCATAGCACCTGGTGGATGGGTTGGGCATTGGAACCTCAGCATATGAATTTGAGGAGGGAAGAAAGACATGGTTTAGTCCTTAGAACCATCTGGAAGTACCCAAGATGAACTTCAGAAGATTAATTGAAATGGGACAAGTCTGAAGGCATATCTATGAATATTGCTTAGCTGTATTACCCTCAAAGCTAGTTCCATCCATTTCCAGAGACTCCGTGTGCTGGCTCAGTTTTCACATCTATAGAGTGAGGGTTTTGAGACTGGGTGAAGAACTATAGTTAGAGGCAAGAAGTTCAGTAGTAGAGTGCCAGCATAGTAGGGTTCTTATGAGAGTCCTCTTCCTAGCTTATGCATGGCTACCGTCTCTGTGTCAGGAGGACACTAATCCCTTTAAGAAGGTGTCAACTAAAATGTTCCTCTCAGGCTCCCGTTGAGTGGTGCTATTTTGGGAGGCTGTGGAACCTTTAAGAGCTGGGACCTAGCTGGAAAAAGTAGGTCACTAGAGTCAGCTCAGTTCATGATAGCAGGAGTGTGTGGTAGAGCCCTGTCACTTAACAGTGGACCAGTACATGGAGAACAGGGCAGGAACTAAGGGAACAACAATTCCTCCCATTTCCTTGGATGTCTTTAGGTTAACCTCCCCACCCCAGGGTTCTCACTCCAGCCCACACTGACCCCGGAACTCACTCTGTAGTCCCAGGATGACCTCAAACTCACAGCCATCCTCCTACCTCAGCCTGCAGAGGCCTGGAACTACAGATGTGCAACACCATACTTAACTTAAAAAAATTTTTTTTTTTTGCCACAATTTTCATAGATATATAATGCATTTTGATCATATCCCCTCCCACAACTTTCCTGTGTTCCCCCCTCCCCTCTTCTCCACCTTCTGCTGAATCCTTTCTTAGCATCAGTTGAATTAACTCCTAAAGGAGAGGACCATAGGATGTCTTTGTAATCTTGTCTTTGGGGCAGTTTGGAATGTCAGGCCTCCACCCATGGCCAAAGGTAGAACACAGATTTCTAGTCTTTTGACTATGAGGAAGCATGTTTCTTTAACAAAGCCCTGATATCCCACTGTCCTTTCTTTATCAGGGATAGAGGAGGTGGGGTCCAAAGTTGATCGTGAGGGAGGGGCCCATCCTTAATGGCCTCCAAGCCTGTGAATACCAGTCCAGCTATTTAACATTAGGATTTCAGTAGTGGATATATGGAAATTGAAATTTTTGGCTGTATGTCCAAAAATTTTCATTGAAAAATGTTGAGAAGTGGGGTGTGGTGGTGCACGCCTTTAATCCCAGCACTTGGGAGGAGGCAGAGGTAGGAGGATCACTGTGAGTTCGAGGCCACCCTGAGACTACATAGTGAGTTCCAGATCAGCTTGGGCTAGAGTGAGACCCTACCTTGGAAAACAAAAAAAAAAAAAAAAAGTTGAGAAAAAGAAGAGTGATTTGGCATCCAGTATTCATGACCAATGCCTAGAAAGTGCATAATAACAAAATGTAACCTGTCCAACTGGTTAAGAGGCTCTTAGATTTAATAACTAATCTAAGATGTTATAGTCGAAGGGTTTTGAGCCTTCAATAAATAAATTTTCAAAAATTCTGCTGTTGGGAGCTGGAGAGATGGCTCAGTGGATAAAGTGCTTGCCACTCAAGTGGGAGTGCGGGAGTTTGAACCCTAGACCCTACATGAAAAGCCAGAAGCCATGGCAGGCTTCTGTAATCCTAGCAAGCTGATGCCCATGGCAAGGTAAGAGGATTTTACAGAAGCTTGTGGTGAGCACAGCAAAGAACAACAGCAGAGTGAGGCGGTAAGACAGAGGACTGATCCGAAAGTATGTCCTCTGACCTCCACCTGCGCACTGTGGCACAGGCACCCCTGCTCTCTCTCTCTCTCTTACACACACACACACACACACACACACACACACACACACACACACACACACATGAATAAATCATAAAATAGGTCTGGAGAGATGGCCTAGCCGTTAAGGCATTTGCCTGCAAAGCCAAAGGATCCTGGTTCAATTCTCCAGGACCCACATAAGCGAGATGCACAAGGTGCCAGGAGGCTCCAATTACAATATTGCCACCAGCTGGGAACCTAGCATTCACAACACATAAGTTTATGGGGGCACCTGAATCAAACCATTACATATGGGTACTGGGGAATTGAACATAGGCCCATAGGCTTTGTAAACAAGTGCCTTTAACTGCTGAGCCATCTTCCCCACCCTATTTTAAATAACTTTAAAGTGCCAATTATTGATCTTGCCAGGACTATGTTGAATGTTTTCTGTGAAATACATTGTCCAATCAAATCATTACAATAATCAAAGCAAAATAGGTATTGATAGGTAGGGTCTCACTCTAGCCCAGACTGACCTGACACTCTCTCTGTAGTCCCAGACTGCCCTCAAACTCACAACAATCCTCCAACCTCTGCCTCCTGAGATGAAAGGTTATGCCTGGCCTGATAGCTGTCTTTAACAAAGGAGCAGATCTGTGAGTTAAATGAGCTTGTCCACGGTTGTAGTGCTGATACCTGACAGACCTGGGATTCCAGGCCTGGGATGCTTTTAATCCGTATTTCATCCTGTGCTCTTGCTGCTCCAGTCTTACTGACGTCATAAAGCTGACATGTAGTTAGGGAATATATACAGGAAGTATTCCATCCATGTGAATGGGCTTTTAACAAGACTTTGATATGGTAGACAGGTTCCTACCTGTGCATGTGGGGCTCTGGAGGTACATTCCCAGTTGCACTGCTGACAATAGCTTGAACTGGATCTCGCACAAGTCACTTACAAATGTGCATCCCAATGTCATTTTATGTAAATAGAGATACAGATGTTCACCTGTGTGGGGAAGGACTGTGGCTTCGTGTTTTCTTTCTTTATATTTTCTTTGTGTGACTTCTGCGTTCACATGGAGATCCATAGGCCTTGAAGAACACGAGGTGAGGAGTGTGATGGCAGAAACGCTACGAGAGGTGCATTAACTTTGCTCTTTCAAAATATACTTTTGATAATCAAAAGAGAGAAAGGAGACACAGCATGATGGGCACGCCTTTAATCCCAGCACTGAGGAGGCTAGGGCAGGAAGATCACTGTGAGTTCAAGGCCAACCTGAGACTACATAGTGAAATCCAGGTCAGCCTGGGCTAGAGTGAGACCCTACCTCAGAAGAAAAATAAAAAAGAAAGAGAGCATGTGTGCAAGGAACAGCCAAGACACAGAGCTTATGCCACAGCAGTAAACTGAAAAGAAAACAAGAAATTAGCCAGGCATAGTGGCATATGCCTTTCATCCCAGCACCCCAGAGGTGGAGGTAAAAGGATTGCCAGCAGCTCAAGGCCAGCCTAAGCTACAGGGTAAGTTCTGGTTCAACCTGAGCTAGAGTGAGCCATGCCTAGGGGGAAAAAAGAAGAAGAAAGAAAGAAGAAAAGAAAGAAAGAAAGAAAGAAAGAAAGAAAGGAAGGAAGGAAGGAAGGAAGGAAGGAAGGAAGAAAGGAAGGAAGGAAGGAAGGAGAAACTGAGCATGGTGGTGCATGCCTTTAATCCCAGCACTCAAGAGGCTGAGGTAGGAGGATCACTGTGAGTTCGAGGCCAGCCTGAGACTACATAGAGTGAAACCCTACCTCAAAAGACCAATAAATAAATAAATAAATAAAAATAAATAAATAAGGAAGGAAAATAAAAGGAAGGAAGGAAATAAAAGCAAGGAATTGCTAAATTAACCCCAACAGGGAGTCAAGTTCATCATTGTTATCAAGGCTAAAGGGGTAAAGAGGAAGAAGAGTGGGCATCTTGGCCTTGAGGACAATGGGGGCTGATGATGAGAGGTGCTGATGAGGGTGAAGGAGAAGGGGTTGGGCACATGAAAGTTCCACAGCTAGTCCAGTGTGCACTGCGTACACTGATGGGTCCAGGGCACAGTGCCTCAAAGGATGCACCTTGCCACTGGAGAAAACTGTGGAAGCAGGATGGTGACTCTCTGATCTTCACTCTTTCCCCATGAAGCAGCACCAACAGTTCTCTGGCACAGACCATCAGATCCTCATAGCAAAGGCATCAGGATCTACTCAGAGGAAAAGAACCTCCCGCTCTTAGAGACGCAGCGACTTGGGAGAGTAAACAGTCCTTGTTAAGTCCCCCTGCCCCCCAATTTATGATCGTTAGATCATCCCTTCTCACCCTCCAATCATACTTCTTCCAAATAACCACTCTTCAGCGAACAACCCAAATATATGCAAGTCTCTTTGGGTCTTCATTTTTTGTTTGTTTGTTTTCTTTTGGAGGTAGGGTCTCACTCTAGCCCAGGTTGGCCTTGAACTCACGGAGATCCTCCTATTTCTGCCTCCTGAGTGTTGGGATTAAAGGCATATGCCACCATGCCCAGTGAGTCTGTATTTTCTATAATTTTTGACAAATTTCATAGATGTATCTAATTCTTTTTTTGTTGTTTGTTTGGTTTTTTTTTTTTTTGTTTGTTTGTTTTCGGGATAGGGTCTCATTCTAGCCCAGGCTGACCTGGAATTCACTCTGTATTCTCAGGGTGGCCTCAAACTCATGGCGATCCTTATACCTCTGCCTCCCGAGTGCTGGGATTAAAGGCGTGCACCACCACACTCAGGGTACCTAATGCATTTAAAAAAATGTTTTTATTTATTTGTTTATTTGACAGAGAGAAAGAGGGAGCAAGAGAGAGAATGGGTGCACCAGGGTCTCCAGCCACTGCAAATGAACTCCAGCCTCATGCGCCCCTTGTGCATCTGGCTAATGTGGGTCTTGGAGAGTCGAACCTGGGTCCTTTGGCTTTGCAGGCAAATGTCTTAACCACTAAGCCATCCCTCCAGCACTCTAATATATTTTTTTATGAGAGAGAGAAAGAATTGGCACACCAGGGCCACAGTAATCAAACTCCAAACACATGTGTGACCTTGCATGTTTGAATCACCTTGTGTGTCCTGCTTTACATGGGGCCTGGAGATTGGAACATGGGTCCTTATGCTTCGCAGGCAAGTGCCTTAACTGCTAAGTCATCTCTCCAGCCCCCTAAGGTTTTTTTTTTTTTTTTCTTTTACTATATTTATTATTTATTTATCTGGGAGAGAGAGAATGGGTGCACCAATGCCTTCTGCCACTGCAAACAACCTCTGGACTATGCACCACCCTGTGAATCTGGCTCCACATGGGCACTGGGGACCCACCCCAGGCCACCAGTCTCTGCAATAAGCACCTTCAAATGCTGAGCCATCTCTCCAGCACCCACTAATGTATTTTGATCATAATCCCCTTCCATTATTTTTTCTGCCCCTCTCCCCATGTCCCTGCTACATAACCCTTGCTACATAATCCTTTCTTTTCCAACTAGTTATTTTTAAAAATTTATTTATTTATTTATTTATTTATTTATTTATTTATTTATTTATTTATTTATGGGGGTGGGGAGAACTGGCATGCCAGGGCCTCTAGCCACTCCAACGAACTCCAGATGCATGCATCTCCTTGTGCATCTGGTTTTGTGGGTATGGGGAATTTAACCTGGGTCCTTAGGCTTTGCGGTTGAGGGCCTAAACTTCTAAGCTATCTCTCTAGCCCTTTAACAAGTTCTTTTTTTCAGTTTGATGTCTTAGAACAAAGTTTTTGTTTTGTTTTTGCATTTCTCCATCATCCATGATGATGGGTAGGTCTTTCTGAGGGCTCCTGAACTTCATAAAACTGACGTTGAGCTGGGCATGATGGCTCACGCCTTTAATCCCAGCATTTGGAAAGCTGAGGTAGGAGGATTGGATCTTGTGAGATCATAGTGAATTCCAGGTCAGCCTGGGCTACAGTGAGACCCTACCTCAAAAACAAAACAAAATGAAAACAACTTACATTGAATGGAATAGCAGAGATGGCTCATCAGTTAAATGCACTTGCTTCCAAAGCCTGTAGACCCAGGGTTTTATTCCCTAGTACCCACGTAAAGCCAGATGCACAAAATGGAACGTGCATCTGGAGTTTTTTTGGAGTGGCAAGAGGCCCACCCCTACTCTTTTTCTCTCCCCCCCCATACAAACACAAATAAGTACATACAATCTTTTAATTTTTAAATTTTTATTTATTTATTTATTTTTGTTTTTTTGAGGTAGGGTTTCACTGTAGCCCAGGCTGACCTGGAATTCACTATGTAGTCTTAGGCTGGCCTCGAATTTAGAGCGATCCTCCTACCTCTGCCTCCTGAGTGCTGGGATTAAAGGTGTGCGCCACACCCAACCCATTAGTGACTTTTGTCAGAAAAGCAAGAGAGGCTTGAGCCTGTGTACTCACTCTTTGCCACCAAGAGACACCCTCCCCTCCCTGTTGTGATGCAGCAGGAAAGCCCTCACCAGACCCTGATCCCATGCTGGTAGATGTCCCAGCTGCCTAAACTATGAGTCAAATCAAGACCTGTGGGAGTCTGTGATGAATGTTCCAGAACAAATATGGACAAACCCATCATTGCTGTTTGTCCTTTTGGTGCTGGGGATGGAGGGTGAGGAATGGACTCTCATCCACACACACACATATCAAAGCGTGCTTGCTCCATTTAAATCTACTATAGTATTCTCAGCTGATGCTGAAAGTGGCCCACTTTTGTCTCCTATGTTCTTTTGAAGCCATGTAGTAATTTACGACTTTCTTGCCATATGTTGTATTGAGGGCGCCTGGGATTGTCTTATGTATCAGTGCTCCACTTCCCCAAATTGTCTCTTTTTTCCAAAAAGCCTTAGTCCTTTTGAGTGGGTAAAGACATCCAGGTGACCACAAATGATATTATGGAGTACTCATCAATTTGAATGGTAAGTTTGAAAGGTTTTTTTTGTTGTTGTTGTTCAGTTTTTTTTTTTTATTTTATTTATTTTTTGGAGAGAGACACAGAGAGAGACAGAGAGAGAGGGAGAGGGAGACAGATAGAGATGGGCGTGCCAGCAGTCTCTCAGCTGCTGTGAACGAAATCCAGATGTGTGCACCCCCTTGTGGGCAAGTGCGGCATTGCGCCCTTGTGTCACTTTGCATCTGGCTAAACGTGGGACCTGGAGAATGGAACCCGGTTCTTAGGCTTAGCAGGCCGGCACCTTAACCACTAAGCCATCTCTCCAGCCCTCAGTTTTGTTTTTTTAATTTAGGAATATACTTTGTATGGATACATCCTCTGTTGTCCATCTTTTCCCTTCTCCCTGACTGCATTCCGTTGGGGTTCCTCCTCAGTGGGGTTGCTAGTATTTCCCATAGGTTTCATCGGAAACTTCACAACAACAACAACAAAAAGTTATTTCTCTAAACTGACATTTCTCATATAAGAGGTTTTCATGATCATTTTTTTTTTGTTTTGTTTTTGTTTGTTTTTTCAAAGTAGGGTCTCACTGTAGCCCAGACTGACCTGGAACTCACTCTGTAGTCCCAGGCTGGCCTCTCAAACTCACAGCAATTCTCCTACCTCTGCTTTGGAGTGCCGGCATTAAAGGTGTGCATCACCATGCCTGGTGCTTCACTTTTAATAGAAACAGGATTTCAGGGGTTGGAGAGATTGCTTAGTGGATAAGGGACTGGCCTATGAAGGCTAAGGACCCAGGTTCAAGTTCCTAGTACCCACATAAGCCAGATGCACTTGGTAGCACATGCACCTGGAATTCATTTGCAGTGGCTGGAGACCCTGGTGCACCCATTCTCTCTCTCTTCCTTCTTCTCTCTCCCTCTTTCTCTCCCTCTCTCAAATAAGTTAATAAAATATTAAAAAGAAAGAAAGAAACAGGATATCAGTTACAGGAAGGGGACAGTGAGACATTAGATTAACACAACCCCCTCACATTCTAGGTATAGTATACAGTCTACATATATGGAATTGAGGTGAGAGGAAGGCAGAATAGAGTCGGCAGTGAAAGATATTTCTGTCTCTGTGGCCTCTGTAATCTTTGATTCTTAGATGCACATAAACCCAGATAGATATATATGTGTGTGTATACACACACACACACACACACACACACACACACACACACACACACATATATATCCGACAGGACTGCGAGCCATGTATACATAGAGCAGATGAGGAAGATGACCCTGGAGGCCACTTGGGCTTGGGTAGTACAGGCTGCAGAGGCTTCTAGGAGAGGAGGAGGGGAACCATGGTGATGCATGCAGTGGAAAGCACCATGCTTTGGAACCAAAGATCAAAACACATGGCCTGGACTGAGGAGATAGCTAAGTGGTTAAGGATGTGCTTACAAAGCCTGGTGGCCTGGGTTTGATTCCCCAGAAGCCATGTAAAGCTTGATGCACAATATGGTGAATGCATCTGGAATTTGTTTGCAGTGGCAGGAGGCCCTAATGTGTCCATTTTCTCTCTCAAATAATTAAATTAAATATTAAAATTTAAAAAATTAAAATAATTGGGCTGGAGAGATTGCTTAGTGGTTAAGGCGCTTGCTTGTAAAGCCAAAGAACTTAGGTTTGATTCCCCAGGACCCACATAAGCCAGATGCACAAGGTGGTGCACGCATGTGGAGTTTGTTTACAGTGGCTGGAGGCCTTGGCATGACCATTCTCCCTCTCTTAAATAAATAAATAATAATAAATGACGAGCTTGCACCTCTCCCTCTGTCTCTCTCAAACACTTGCTCCTTAGTGTGACCTTATCTCCACTCCCTCACCGGAGACCCTCATGAGACGTCACATACATGCTGTGAATTTTGAGCCAAGTATACCTCTGGTTTTTTTTTTTTTTTTTAATGTTTATTTGTTTTGTTTTGTTTTTAGCTTTTTGTGGTAGGGTCTCACTCTAGCCCAGGCTGGAATTCACTATGTAGTCTCAAGGTGGCCTTGAACTCACAGTGATCCTCCTACCTCTATCTCCTGAGCATTGGGATTAAAAGCATGTACCACCACGCCCAGCTTCTACCTTTTTATTTAAAAATTTTTTTTCAGCCGGGCGTGGTGGAGCACGCCTTTAATTCCAGCCCTCGGGAGGCAGAGGTAGGAGGATCTCCGAGAGTTCAAGGCCACCCTGAGACTACATAGTGAATTCCAGGTCAGCCTGGACCAGAGTGAGACCCTACCTCACAAAACCAAAAAAAAAAAAAAAAAATTGTTTAACAAAGCACCCAGGCTTAGGGATTTTGTCATAATATCCAAAGAAGACTACAGTTATAGGTACAACTTATAACATCTAAATTTTCCTGGAAAATTCAAGATCTGTAGTTTCCCTCATTATAGTCCAAATCTCACCTTTATATAAGCTATCCAGGGCTGGAGAGGTGCTCAGTGGTTACAAGTGATTGCTTGCAAAGCCTGACAGGCCAGGTTCAATGGTTAAAGGTGTTTGCTTGCAAAGCCTGATGGCCCAGGTTAGTTTCCATATAAAGCCAAATGTACAAAGTGGCACACATGTCTGGAGTTTATTTGCAGTGGCAGGAGACCCTGGTATGCCCATTCTCACTTTCTCTGTCTGCCTCTTTCTCTCTGTCTCTCTCAAATAAATAAAGAAATAAAATGTTTTTTGAAAAACCTGTCCAGACAGAAATCTGGCTATAGAAGAACCTGTAATGAATGTTGATCGAAACAGGAGAGGAGGCTATTTACAAGCCAGAGAATTTGGGGATCTTTTTGTGATGCAAACTCATTGCTTTCTTTTCAGTTGTATAGAATATAGCCTTTAAAACATTAAACATCTCCCAGGTAAGAATTATTATTATTATTATTATTATTTTGAGGTAGGGTGTCACTCTAGCCCAGGCTGACTTGAAATGCACTATGTAGTCTCAGGGTAGCCTCAAACTCACAGGGATCCTCTTACTTCTGCCTCTGGGGTGCTGGGATTAAAGGCATGAGCCACTACACCTGGTCCAGCAAAGAATTATTACTGAATATTATGGAGATAATTATGTAGATTGACTACATGGTGAGTTAGTCACTAGATTCTGGAGTTTTATAAAAGTAAGAGAAGGACTGGAGAAATGGCTCAGTGGTTAAAGGCACATGCTTGCAAAGTCGATGGCCTAAACTCAATTCCCTAGTACTCACATAAAGCCAGATGCACAAAGTGGCTCATGACTTTGGAATTTGTTTGCAGTGCAGAAGGCCCTGGTGTACCTATACTCACTCTTTCTCTGCCTATTTCTCTCTCTTTCAAATAAATAAATGAAAGTATTTTATTTTATTTTATTTATTTGCAAACACAGAGAGAGAGAAAGATAGAAGAGAGACAAACAGAGAGAGAATGGACACTCCAGGGCCTCTAGCCACTGCAAACGAACTCCAGATGCATGTGCCCCTTATGCATCTGGCTTATGTGGGTCCTGGGGATTTGAACCTGGGTCCTTTGCCTTCACAGGCAAAATAGCTTAACCGCTAAGCCATCTTTCCAGGCCTGAAAGTATTTTTTTTTAAAGAAGTAAGAGACTGGTAGATGAGAGAATGATTTTAGGGAATTTTAGGTGTTTCCTCTTAACCTGCTGACTCTCTGTGGTGTGAGGTGAGTATGCAGAAAAAGTCTTGGCACACAATAATCACTCCCATTTGGTTGTAAAGCATATGTTAGAGCATAAATGGATGCATGCCAGTTTCTATTTAGGATCGTGTCATACAATGTTGAGTTTTCTGCCTCTGTGTTCTGACACTTAGAATGAATGCCAAAGGGCAGGCTGACAGATGTTTCACATCAACAAGAAATCTTATACCACACTGACACACTCACAAATGCCCCTCAGACACATATCAAGAAATTGAGTCGCAAGTCATAAAACAAAAACAACACAAAACAAAAAAAAAAAAAAACGAGGGTCATAAAATTTGTAGTAGTCTTTTAAGTAAAGGTAGACTTTGTGTGTGTGTGTGTGTGTGTGTACACAGCATCCTAGTTCTCACTGGTCTTTGCCTGGCACCTGAGTTAAAATACAACCCTGTGATGAACTTTTCATTCTAGGCAAGTCCGTTTTCGTGTGACTGAGTCCTCACACATGAACAGCTCCCGGGATCTTCCCATCTTTGTCCAACTTCTTTCCTTGCAATACCTTTACAGTAAGAATGCTGAACGCAGCTCAAAGACATTGTTGCCTTTGCCCTTTCCTTCCTGCCTCCCTCCCAGATATTTCATTCAATTGGTCATCCATGAAAGGTTTTGTTTTGTTTAGGTTTAGTGGTATTGAGGATTGAACCCAGCCTTAGACTACATAGTGAATTCCAGGTCAGCCTAGGCTAGAGCGAGACACTACCTCAAGAAACCAAAAACAACAACAACAAAAAAAATAAAAATAAAAAAGAACAAATGATGATTTTATTATTAATAATATTTGCAAGCAGAGAGATAGAGAGAAAGGAGACAGACTGAGAGAAGGGGCATGCCAGGGTCTCTAGCCACTGCAAAGGAACTCCAGATACATGCACCACCTTGTGCATCTGACTTTACATAGTACTGGGGAATTGAACCCAGGTCATTAGGCTTTGCAGGTAAGTGCCTTAACTGCTAAGCCACCTCTTTGGTCCTATTTATTTATTTTTAATTGTTTAAAAATATATACTGATTTATTTAGATGATTTTTCAATGGCTTCTGTATGAAATTTTTGTATATGGAACAAAGACACAATGATTATTAATATTTATTTACTTACTTGTTTGTGTGGATTTATATGGGCACAACAGAGTCCCTCACTGCTATAAACGAATGCTAGATACATGTGCCATTTTGTGTTCAGCTTTATGTGGGTGCTTGGGAATCCAACCCTGAGCCAGCAGGCTTTGCAAGCAAGTGCCCTTAATGACCAAACCATTTCCTGAGTTACTTTACGTGGGAATACTGCCACTTGAAGAAAAACTTGATGGCAGTGGATTTGCCAACCATAAGAATGCAAAAATGGTGGTCACAGTTCCAACTCTTGACAGGCTTCAGGCTATCCATCAAGAGGGGTCTTGAGGGCTGGAGAGGTGGCTTAGTGGTTAAGGTGCTTGTCTGCAAAACCAAAGGACTTAGGTTCGATTCTCCAGGACCCATGCAGGCCAGATGCCCAAGGTGGCACATGCATCTGGAGTTCATTTGCAGTGGCTGAAGGGCCTGATGTGCCCATTTCTCTTTCTTGCTCTGCCTCTCTTAAACAAACAAACAAACAAACAAACAAACAAACAAACAAACAAACAAAGAGAGATCTTGAGCTGGACCATGACCTTAATCCCAGCACTTGGGAGGCAGAGGTAGGAGGATCGCATGAGTTGGAGGCCACCCTGAGACTACATAGTGAATTCCAGGTTAGCCTGGGCTAGAGTGAGACCCTACCTGGAAAAACAAAAAACAACCAAAACAAAAAAAAAAAAAAAAAAGATGGTTCTTGTTCATCTCTATCACACCCTCCAAGGCTCAAGGGATCATTGAGAAGAGGTGGAAGAAAGAATATAAGAGGCAAAGGAAGGGGAGGAGTGCTCACAATACTGTCTTCCAGGTACAAATTGACCTTGATATTCATGACCTCACAGTGGCTACACAAAAGCTGCACAATAAGAGGAGGAAAACTGATACCAGCCTAGAGAGATTGCTTAGTGGTTAAGGTATTTGCCTGTAAAAGCTAAGGAGGGGAGTTTGATTTCCTAGAATGCAGGTAAAGCCACATGCACAAGGTGGAACGTGTCTAGAGTTTTTTGCAGCAGCTACAGGCCTTGGCACAACCATTCTTTCTCTCTGCCCTGTGTGATGGTGCATACCTTTAGTTATTTGTTTGTTTGTTTATTTGATGTAGGGCTTCACTCCAGCCAGGCTAACCTGGAATTCACTATGTAGCCTTAGGGTGGCCTCAAACTCACGGCAATCCTTCTACTCCTGCCTCCGGAGTGCTGGGATTAAAGGCATGCACCACCACACCTGGCTTTTTTAATTTAAAAAAGAAAAAGCTGTTTGAAATATTTTATTTTATTTTATTTAATTTATTTATTTATTTAAGAGAGAGAGTGAGAATGAATGGGTGTGCCAGGGCCTCTAGCCACTGCAAATGAACTCCAGACACATGTGTCATCATGTGCATCTGGCTTACGTGGGGCTTGGAGAATCGAACTGGGGTCCTTAGGCTTCACAGGCATGCGCCTTAAGCCATCTCTCCAGCCCTTGTCATCTACTTTTTAACACCCCACCCAGCAGCCTTCCTCCACACATCTGGGGGTGAGATCCCCTTTTTCCCTCTCATTATAATGTAGCCCAGGCCGATTTTTAAACTTGCAATCCCCCTGCCTCCAAGTACAGGAATTATAGGAGTGAGTCACTATTTTCCATTTTGGTTGAATTTGCTTCTAGCGTATTTGCAGTTTGTATCTTTTTACACCCCTTCTGAACTGTAGAATGTAACTGGGGGGTGTGGCTCACAGATAGAGATGTTTGCCTAACATGTGTGTGAAGACTTGAGTTTGATTTCCAGGAAAAAAAGGGAGAAAGGAAACGATGGAGGAAGGGAGGGAAAAATTCCAGGTCTGGGTAAGAATATTGACCTGACTTTAGAAACTGCAGCTGTGTGGGTAGTTGGAGAGATGGCTCAGCAGTTAAAGGCCCTTTGTACAAGGCCGGGGTTCAGATTCCCAGGTACCTATGTAAAAATTAGATACACAAAGTGGTGCATATTGTTTGCAATGTCAGGAGGACCTGGTGCACACACACTCACCTATCTATCTATTTATCTATCTATCTATCTATCTATCTATTATCTATCTATCTATCTATCTATCTATCTATCTATCATCTATCTATCTATATCTATCTATCTATCTATCTATCTATCTATCTATCTATCTATCTATCTATCATCTATCATCTATCATCTGTCGTCTACCTACCTATCTAGCTATCTCTTGCCCTCTCACTCTGTGTCTCTTTCAGATAAATAAAACATTGTTTATAAAAAAGAAACTGTAGCTGTGGTGTGAAGTGGGCTGAATGTGTTCCACACTGGACAGCTTGTCCATCCAATGTGTGTGAGAAGATGCAGGACCCCAGCTGAAACTACCCTCTAGCTCACAGCACAGTAGCACTCTGGGTTAGTGGCCTGAAGGGCTGGGCAGTGACTTCAGACCAGCAGGGAGAAGCCAGGACTACAGGCGGAAAGGGCGGCCCCTTCAGCATGACAGGGATGCAGAGTTCCTGCTCATGACAAATAGGTCTCCTAGGTCACAGACTCTGAAATGGGCCTTGTTGAAACAGGAAAACTAGGACTTGACATGAGGTCTGCTAAAAAAAAAAAAAAAAAAAGGATGCAGAAAAAAAATCCCCTGAAATATTGCTTACTTCCTAGAGGAAGAGATGCTGGTGGGCTGAACTAACTCTAAAGGATATTGGCCACACATTCACTCTAGTACCACTTTGTCAAGAATCCACATGATGAGCCGGGCGTGGTGGCGCACGCCTTTAATCCCAGCACTCAGGAGGCAGAGGTAGGAGGATTACTGTGAGTTCGAGGCCACCCTGGAACTACATAGTTAATTCCAGGTCATCCTGGGCCAGAGTGAGACCCTACCTCGAAAAATAAAAAACCAAAACCAAAACCAAAACAAAACAAAAGAATCAAAATGACTCCAAAAAGTTAAATGAAAGAAGGCTGGGGCTGGGCATGGTGGCCTATTCATTTAATCCCAGCACTCTGGAGGTAGAGGTAGGAGAATTGCTGTGAGTTTCATTCATTTAATTCATTTAATTCATTCATTTAATCCCAGCACTCTGGAGGTAGAGGTAGGAGAATTGCTGTGAGTTTGAGGCCAGACTGGAACTACAGAGAGAGTTCTAGGTCAGCCTGGGCTACATTGAGACCATACCTCAAAAAACAAAACAAAAATAAATAAAAGAGGGCTGGTTCTTTCTTTCTTTCTTTCTTTCTTTCTTTCTTTCTTTCTTTCTTTCTCTCTCTCTCTTTTTCTTTCTTTCTTTCTTTCTTTCTTTCTTTCTTTCTTTCTTTCTTTCTTTCTTTCTTTCTTTCTTTCTTTCTTTCTGAGTAGGGATGGGTTTTAAGGTAGATCATAGATAATGTCCATACATATGCCTATATATACATACATACATAAACATTTTTTTAAAAATGGAAGGGCATTATGGTCAAAAGACATTATGTATATGTATGAAAATTGCCAATCAAAAAGTTTTTAAGGGCTGGAGAGATGGCTCAGCGTTAAAGACACTTGCTTGCAAAGCCTGATGGCCCAGGTTTGCTTTCCCAGTACCCATGTAAAGCCAGAAGCACAAAGTGGCACATGTGTCTGGAGTTTGTGGTCAGTGGCAGGAGGCTCTGGTATGCCTATATATCTCTCTTTCTCAATCTCTTTCTCAAATAAGTAAATAAATAAATAAATAAGAAAATATTTTTTCAAGGTAGGATCTCACTCTAGCCCAGACTGACTTGGAACTCACTCTGTAGTTCCACGCTGGCCTCAAACTCACAGTAACTCTCCTATTTCTGCCTCCTGGGTGCTGGGATTAAAGGTGTGTACCACAATGTCTGGAAAATATATATTTAAAATATTTATTTATTCATGTGAGGGAGTGGGGGAGAGTGAGAGGAAGAGGCAGATATAGAAAGAATGGGTGCGCCAGGGCCTCCAGCCACTGCAAATGAACTCCAGACTCATGTGCCGCCTCGTGCATCGGGCTTATGTGGGTTCTGGGGAATTGTACCTGGGTCCTTAGGCTTTGCAGACAAGTGCCTTAACTGCTAAGCCATCTCTCCAGCCTTTTTTTTCCCAGGTAAGTTCTAGGGCTGGAGAGATGGCTTAGTGATTAAGGCACTTGCCTGTGAAGCCTAAGGACCTATGTTCAATTCCCCAGAACCTATGTAAACCAGATGTACCAGGTGGCACATGGGTCTGGAGTTCATTTGCAGTGGCTAGAGGCCATGGCGTGCCTATATTCTCTCTGTGTTTTTTAAATAAAAAAATTTTAAAAATAAAATAAAAATTTAAAAAGTAGGTTCTAAAACACGTATTTGGTCAAATGAAAAAAAAAAAAATCAAGTAGCCCTAAAAAATAAGGTCCACGTATCAGGCATGGTGGCGCAAGCCTTTAATCCCAGCACTCGGGAGGCAGAAGTAGGAGGATCAACGTGAGTTTGAGGCCACCCTGAGACTACAGAGTAAATTCCAGTTCAGCCTGACCTACAGTGAGACCCTACCTTGAAATAAACAAACAAATGCATGTCCATTTGGGTAGACATATAATCTATGTAGATAGACGTCTATATTCTGACAATACACTGTAAAATTATTTTTACTTTGGTTTATTTATTTGGTTTTCTGAAGTTGGGTCTCACTCTGGCCCAGGCTGACCTGGAATTTACTGTGTAGTCTCAGGGTGGCCTCCAACTAAAGGCGATCCTCCTACCTCTGCCTCCCGAGTGCTGGGATTAAAGGCGTGCGCCACCACGGCCAGCTTGGTTTATTTTTTTATCATAGCGTGTGATGGAAACATCTGAAAAACCCAACAATAGTAGGACTTAATAGCACATTATGACTTATATATAAAAGGAACACTGTGAAACCATTCCATCACGTAGGTGGGTCACAGTATTCTGAAGCTAAATAATACATTACTAAATGAAAGAGGAATGACAGAGTGTGCTTCCATCTGGTGGGAGAACTATGTACACATCTGTATATCCAAAGATAAGTGCTGGAGGGACATACATAGTGTTCAAATATGGCGACTGTCATATGAAAACATTCTAGTGAAAAGTGAGCTTAGTGTCACTTGATACCCTTTCATTATCCTTGAAAGTTTTATATGGTACTTTATTCTTTTAAATTATTTACTTATTTGCAAGCAGAGAGAGAGAAGAGGAAGAAAATGGGCATTTCAGCGCCTCCAGCCACTGCAAAACAAACTCCAGACACATGGGCCATCTGTACATATAGCTTTATGTGGGTACTGGGGAATCAAACCAGGATCCTTAGACTTTGCAGGCGAGGGCCCTAACCACTGAACATTGTCTACAGCCCCTGGTACTTTTTTGTTTTGTTTTGTTTTTTTGTTTTTCTAGGTAGGGTCTCGCTCTAGCTCAGGCTGACCTGGAATTCACTATGTAGTCTCAGGGTGGCCTTGAACTCACGGCGATCCTCCTACCTCTGCCTCCCGAGTGCTGGGATTAAAGGCGTGCGCCACCACGCCCGATGGTACTTTCTTTTTAAACCAAAAAAACAAATCAACACAGATGAGTTGCTTTGCTCTGCACATACCACACTCATGACCTAAAGATCTGTGTCAGACTAGATTTAAGTACTAGCTTATTGGGGAGGCAGAGGGGGGAGAATCATTGTGAGTTTGAGGCTAGCCTGAGACTACAGAGTGAGTTCCAGGTCAGCCTGGGCTAGAGTGATCCCCTACCTTGAAAAATAAACAAACAAGGGCTGGAAAGGTGGCTTAGCTGTTAAGGTACTTGTCTGCAAAGCCAAAGGACCCAGGTTTGATTCCCCAGGATCCACATGCAAGGTGGCACATATATCTGGAGTTTGTTTCAGTGGATAAAGGCCCTGGTGTGCCCATTCTCTCTCTCTCTCAAAAAAATAAATTAAATTAATATATTTTTTTAAATACACAAACAGGGGTTGGAGAGATGGCTTAGCAGTTAAGGTGTTGGCTTGCAAAGCCAAAGGATCCTGGTTTGATTCTCCAGGACCCACATAAGCCAGATGCACAAGGGGCGCATGCATCTGGAGTTCTTTTGCAGTGGTTGGTGGCCCTGGCATGCCCATTCTTTCTCCCTCTGCCTCTTTCTCTCAAATAAATAAATAAATAATTTTTTTAAAAAATTTTTATTTTTGGTTTTCCAAGGTAGGGTCTCACTCTAGCTCAGGCTGACCTAGAATTCACTATATAGTCTCAGGGTGGCCTTGAACTCTCAGCGATCCTCCTACCTCTGCTTCCCAAGTGCTGGGATTAAAGGCATGCGCCGCCACTCCCGGCTGAATAAAATATTTTTTTTAAATGCACAAACAGGGCTGAACTGATGGTTTAGTGGTTAAGGTGCTTGCCTGTAAACCCAAAGGAATCAGGTTCAATTCCCCAGGACCCACATAAGTCAGATGCACAAAGTGGAGCATGTGTCAGGAGTTTGCAGTGGCTGGAGGCCCTGGTGCGTCCATTCTCTTCCTCTGTCCTTCTCTCTGCCACTTTCTCTCTCTCTCAAATAAAGTAAATAAATAAATAAATAAAAATTTAAAAATACACAAACAAATATACACTATGTCCCTTACCTGTGACCTTGAGGTACTTTCTGATCTGTCTTTAGCTCCCCTTATAGAGCTATCATGAGAATTGCATTACAGAATACACAGCAAACAGCCCAGCCAGGTATGAGGAACTTTCTCAGTAAATGTAAAATTTTTAGCAATGAAGATAACATTGAACCTTTATTAAATGCTAATCATGTGCCTGACACTGATTCTAGGGCTTTCTATATTTTAAATTCACATGATCCAAATAACATCCTTATGAGACAGGTACCATTTTCACCCTTATTTTTATATATTTTATTTTTATTTATTTATTTATTAGAGACAGAGAGAGGGAAAGAGAGAGGGGGAGTGAGGATGGTTACGACAGGGCCTCTAGCCACTGCATGCGACCCCCTTGTGAAAATGGCTTACGTGGGACCTGGAGAATCGAACCGGGGTCCTTAGGCTTCGCAGGCATGTGCCTTAACTGCTAAGCCATCTCTCCAGCCCTCACCCTTATTTTTACACACCAGGAAACCAACACACAGAGAAGTGAAATAATTTGCCCAAGAAGACACTGTCAATAAGGAATACAGCCAGGATTCAAACATGGTAGTGTGGCTCTAATCTGAACTCTTAACTGCTTCCAGAAAAACTCTTATCTTTGCTGAGATGACTATGAGACTAAGAAAAGAGTGAGTCAAATTCTTACAAGAACTGCTGGGTCCCAGCATTTGGGAGGCAGAGGTAGGAGGATTGCCATGAGTTCAAGGCCACCCTGAGACTGCATAGTGAATTCCAGGTCAGTCTGGGCTAGAGCGAGACCCTACTTCGAAAAAAGAAAAAAAAAAAAAAAACCTGCTGGGAATATCTGTAAATATAAATTTATGACAATGTTTTCCTATCCAACCACAAGTCAGAATATTATAATCATGGGGCTGGAAAGATGGCTTAGCAGCTAAGGTGCTTACCCACAAAGCCAAAGGACCCAGGTTCAGTTCTCCAGTAACTATGTGTTGTGGTTTGATTCAGGTGTTCCCCATAAACTTAGGTGTTCTGAATACTAGGTCCCCAACTGATGGAAATTTGGGAATTAACGCTTCCTGAAGGCAGTATATAGGCGGGTTTATGAGTATTATAGCCAATTTCCCCTTGCTACTGTTTGGCACACTCTCCTGTTGCTGTTGTCCACCTGATGTTGGTGAGAAGGTGATGTCCACTCTCTGTTCATGCCATCATTTTCCCCTGCCATCATGGAGCTTCCCTTTGGGTCTGTAAACCAAAATAAACACTTTTTTTTTTTTTTTTTTTTTTTTTTTTTTTTTTTCGCACTAGCTGCTCTTGGTCGGGTGATTTCTGCCAGTAATGCAAACCTGCCTGCAACACCATGTAAGCCAGATGCTCAAGGTGGTGCATGCTTCTGGAATTTGTTTGCAGAGACTGGAAGCCCTGGAGCACCCATTCTCTCTCTCTCTCTCTCAAATAAATAGAAAAAAATTAAAAAATTAAAAGAAGAATATTATAGTCAAAGTAACCCATCTTTTTTGTTTTTCTTTTTTAAAAACTTTTCAAAAAAGCCATGCGTGGTGGCACACGCCTTTAATCCCAGCACTCGGGAGGCAGAGGTAGGAGGATTGCCGTGAGTTCAAGGCCACCCTGAGACTACATAGTTAATTTCAGGTCAGCCTGGGCTAGAGTGAGACCCTACCTCAAAAAACCAAACAACAACAACAACAACAAAAAAACTTTTCAAAAGTACTTTATTTATTTATTTGAGAGAGAAAGAGGGAGAGAGAGAGAATGCACATGCCAGGGCCTCCAGCCACTGCAAATAAACTCCAGATGCATGCATTCCCTTGTGCATTTGGCTTACGTGGGTCCTGGAGAGTTGAACTGGGATCCTTTGGCTTTGCAGGCAAATGCCTTAACCGCTAAGCCATCTCTCCAGCCCTGTTTGTTTGTTTTTCAAGGTAGGGTCTTGCTCTAGCCCAGGCTGACCTGGAATTCACTATGTAGTGTCAGAGTGGGCTTGAACTCACAGCGATCCTTCTACCTTTGCCTCCCCTCCCAAGTGCTGAGATTAAAGGCATGCACCATCATGCCCAGCGGGAAAATAACCCATTTTATCTAGCACGTGTGAGACCTTGTATTCTATCCACAGCACTGCAAAAAGTAAAATAAATAAATAAATAAATAAATAAATAAATAAATAAATAAATAAATAAATAGAAAAAGAAATGTTGGGCTGAAGAGATGACTTAGCAGTTAATGTGCTGGCCTGCAAAGCCAAAGGACCCAGGTTCAATTCCTGAGTACCCACATAAAGGCAGATGCACAAGTGGGCACATGTATCTGGAGTTCATTTGCAGTGGCTAGAGGCCCTGGTGTGCCTATTCTCTATCTGCTTCTTTCCTTTCCTCCCTTCCCCCACCCCTCTCTCTAATAAATAAATAAAATATTAAACAACAAAAACCAAAAAGAAAAGTCCCGTGGGTATTTCTGGTAGGGTTAGGGAGGTTTTCCCTCTGCCTTTGTGGATCTGGGTGGCCAACAGAACCGTTCCTGAGGAGTAGGGAAACCTGTCTATCCACGTGTCTACCTTCATACAGACCCCCTTATGTAGTAAAGCAGTGGAGGACCTGCCTTCCTAAGAAGATGGTTCAGGTGACCCGCTTCTGTCTAGGTATCAAGTTTCTCGTGGCAGCCAAGACTTAGGTAAGCATTTCTGTAATATTTAACCCAAGTTCTCTCAGTTGAATATTTAATCCGATTCTAATGTGTTATCTTTGCTGGAAGAAGGGCTGGTCCTTGGCCTTCTCATAACCTTCCGATGATGAATTGCCCTGAGACTGGGATGAATTCAGCCTCCGCAAGATGCCAAATAGCTCAAGCCCACAACACTCAGTCTCCTTTCCCGTGGTGTTATCCTTTCTGCCTGTTTCTAGAATCATCAGAACTATTCAAATACCTATTCCACTTCAGCGTGGTTGTGCAAAGTGCTCAACACTCACTCAGAGATAGTTTGGAAATTCCCACGTTCTAATTTTCCAAATAATTGTTCAGGCCTTCCCGTCTCTTCAGATTTCATGATCTCTCTGCATATTTAAGGGATCCCTGGTACACAAACCCACGACTAGATGCTGAGAGACCGGCTCCTTGCATAGGATTCTTCATTGTTTCCGAAGTCATTACTTTGCTTGGCTAATGTTATGAAACAGTTTTGTGTTGGAAGTGGCAAGCTCCCTAAGACCCCCCACCCCCACCCCAGGGGCCAGGCTGCAGAAAGGCGAACCTACCCCCACCCCCGTGCCCAGCCCAGATAGCTTTTCCATGGACATGTTGGGGCAGGGAAGCTACTCAGGAGATGTGTGAAGTTCAGTCAAACACAGAAGGAATCCAAGAGCAAGTTACTGAAAAGCTCCCTTGTCACATTTGTTCGAGCCTGGCTTTTAAGATCCGCTTCCTCTCGCATTTGGAGGTTGTGGTCAGATTTCGTATTGGTTCAGGTTATAAAACACAAGAGACCTTATTCTGGAAAGGAAGTGATGTCAGAAACCTGGCATCTTTTTTTTTTTTTTTTTTTTTTTTTTTTTGAGGAAGGGTCCCGCTCTAGCTCAGGCTGACCTGGAAGTCACTCTGTAGTCTCAGGGTGGTCTTGAACTCAGAGCCATCCTCCTACCTCTGTCTTCTGAGTTCTGGGATTACAGGCATAAGCCACCGTGCCCGACTTTTTTTTTTTCTTTAAAAAAAGGTTTAAAAAAAATTTTATTTATTTATTTATTTGACAGGGAAAGAGGAAGAGAGAGAGAATGGCATCTTTAAGAAGTGTTTTAGGGTCTGGGAAGATGGTTTAGCAGTTAAAGGCACTTGCCTGCTTTAATTCCCTAGCCACCCATGTAAACCAGACTCAAAAAGTGGTGTGAACATCTGGTGTTCATATGCAGCAGCAAGAGGCACGTGCGTGCACACACACGCACGCGCACACACACACACGCACATTCATGCTGGCACACAAATACATATTTTTTTTTAAAGTGTCTTGAAGCCAGGCATGGTGGCACATGCTTTTAATCCCAGCACCTGGGAAGCAGAGGTAGGAGGATCGCAGAGAGTTGGAGGCCAGCCTGAGACTACATAGTGAATTCCAGGTCAGCCTGGGCTAGAGTGAAATCCTACCTCAAAAAACCAAAAAATAAAAATAAATAAATAATAAAATAAGTAAATAAATAAATAAATAAATATTAAAATAAAAAGGGTCTTATACAGGGCTGGGCACGGTAGTGCACATCTTTAATCCCAGCACTAAGGAGGCAGAGGTAGGAGGATCACCATGAGTTCAAGGCCACCCTGAGACTACATAATGAATTCCAGGTCAGCCTGGACCAGAGTGAAATCCTACCTGGAAAAACTACAAAACAAAACAAAACAAAACAAGTTCCCTGTTGATCCTGATTCATCTATCAAGTTTCCAGGTGAAACGAACTTCTAGAGAAAACGCTGGCAGGCTTCATCAGTACTACGGGAAACGTTTTGAGCAATGAATAACAACGTTCAATTGGCTACAGGGCAGAGCCTGACTTTTGGCATTTATTAAAATGCTTGCCACATTCTCTGTAAACTCAGGCTCGTGCTCATTTACATAAATGTAAATAATCCCTTGGTTATCTAAACCTAGATGGGGGGGGGGGTCCACATTGCGTTGAGTTTTTTCTGATGCTGTGTGCCTAGGGCCAGCAGTAAGCCAGGCGTGGAGGGACTGGACGCTGTACTGTGACATTGCCCCATTCTCTTAGCTTCATGGGACATAATGTAGGATTTATAGGAGAATTTAAGACCTATTTTGTAAACTTTTAAATTAGTTGGGACTGGGAGAGGGATTTCAGACAGGGTCATCAGTTTCTGTTTGCAAGAGGAATTGATTTGATCTTGGTTTTAGCAACTCCAAGTCAAATATTGCATGGAACAAACCAGAGGTAAATTTCAGCACCTTTAATTACCAATGGCATTCGAGAGGGAACACACTCAGGCACTATGGTTTTTAATATGCCATTTATTTAAAACAACAATCCATTTATATTCTCCAGGGATGGCTTTCAAAGATGAAAATAAAAAGACCATCATGTTCAGAGCAAACCGTGTTGTTCAATTTCTATTTAAAAAAATCTAGATTACATTTTTTGGGCCCTGGAACAGGTTATTTCCATCACGGAAATAAAAAGTCTCCTCTTTTCTCTCCTTTCTTCTAGACAGATTCTCTCTATGTAGCCCAGGCTGGCCTTGAACTCAAGATCCTACTGCCTGAGTGCACGAACTTCAGATTTTTACATTCAAAAGCGACCTCATGTTGTTTTGGGATTTGGCTGAAATATTTAGTGAGCTCCAATAAAATAGAAGAATTGATTGGTGAGAAAGATGAGTGTGAGGAAGTGCTCCCAGCAATGAGAGCTCATTTGTGGCCTCAGAGGGGTCAGACTCTCAGTCATTTCTCTTCAAATGTACATTGTGGTGTTCTTATAACTACACAGATCTTGCTTGCACACATAACTAGAAAAAGCGGTTTATCTGTATACTCATTTTTCAAATGTGATGCATGCATATAGATAGATTTTTTTCCCAAGAACCTGGTAAGGATCGAGGAGCAGGCTCTGGGGACACGGGTGTGCAGGCTCTGTCCTCTTCAGCCAACAGATGACAGCAAGGTCACCTTGTGGGTATTTAAACTACCTTTTTTTCTTTGTATTTCTTTCTTTTGTATGTGTGTGTGTGTGTGGCCATTTTTGGCAAAGATGTATTCTATTGTTATTTTTTATTTATTTGCAAGACAGAGAAAATGAACACATCAGGACCTCTTGTGACTGCAAATGCACTCCAGATACATTCACCACTTTGTGCATTTGGCTTTACATAGGTGCTGGGGATTTGAACCTGTGTTGAAGCTGGATCAGCAGACTTTTGCAAGCAAGGATCTTTAACTGCTGAGTCATCTCTTGGGCCCTAACGCTGTGTTTTAATTTCTATTTTTTCTTCCTTTTCTTTTCTTTTCTTTTCTTTTCTTTTCTTTTCTTTTCTTTTCTTTTCTTTTCTTTTCTTTTGAGGTAGGGTTTCTCTCTAGCCCAGGCTGACCTGGAATTCACTATGTGGTTTCAGGCTAACCTCGAACTCACAGTGATCCTCCTACCTCTGCTTCCTGAGTGCTGGGATTGAAGGCATGCACCACCATGCCTGGCTAAAACTGCATTTTAAAACAAGGTTTCTAGGGGCTGGAGAGATGGCTTAGGGGTTAAGCGCTTGCCTGTGAAGCCTAAGACCCTGGTTCGAGGCTCAATTCCCCAGTACCCATGTAAGCCAGATGCACAAGGTGGCACAGGTTTGCAGTGGCTGGAGGCCCTGGCGCTCCCATTTTTTCTCTCTCTGCCTCTTCTCTGTCACTCTCACGTAAATAAATAAATAAATGAAAATAAAACAAGGTTTCTAAATATGACCTAGATGAAAATGTGGGAAGAATGACAGAGTTGGCATGGCATTGAGGGAGTTAAATAAAGGCTTGAATTTTAGACTCACATTTGTCCTTTAAAAATTGTGACATGCTGGGCATGCCTTTAATCCCAGCACTCAGGAGGCAGAGGTAGGAGGATCGCCATGAGTTCAAGTCCACTCTGAGAATACAGAGTGAATTCCAGGTCATCCTGGGCTAGAGTGAGACCCTACCTCAAAGCACCAAAAATAAATAATAAATAAATAAATTGTCACATTGGATAAACCACTAAACCTCATTGAGCAAAAAAAAAAAATTTTTTTTGTTTTCATTTTTTGGAGCTAAGGTCTCCTCCTACCTCTGCCTCCTGAGTGCTGCAATTAAAGGCGTGCGCCACCCGGCTTAAATTTTCTTTCTTTAGACATTTTTAAAAAATATATTTTATTTATTTATTTGAGAGAGAGAAAGAGGCAGAGAGAGAGAGAGAATGGGCACACCAGGGCCTCCAGCCACTGCAAACAAACTCCAGATGCATGTGCACCCTTATGCATCTGGCTTACGTGGGTCCTGGAGAATTGAGCCTTGAACCGGGGTCTTTAGGCTTCATAGGCAAGTGCTTAACCACTAAGCCATCTCTCCAGCCCTAGACATTTTTATTTATTTATTTTGAGAGAGACAGAGAGAAGGAGGCAGACACACACAGAGAAAGCATGGGTGCACCAGGGCCTCCTGCCATTGCAAACGAATTCCAGACACAAGCTCCACTTTGTGTATCTGACTTTACCTGGGTACTGTGGAATCAAACCCAGGCCATCAGGCTTAGCAAGCAAAGGCCTTTAACTGCTGAGCCATCTCTCCAGTCCCAGGATTTTCTTCTCCTCTCTCTCTCTGTCTTCCTTCATTTCCCTTCTCTTCACCATCCTTCCTTCCTTTCTTTCTGTATTGAATCCAGGGCCTCATACGTGCCAAGCACATGCTCTAGCACTGAGCTGTACCTCTAACCCAAGATTCCAGTAATTTCCTACGGTAAGAATGGAACTGAAGACACATGGCATTCTTCTGATTCCCCTACACTTTGGAGCTGTGTAGGAAACAAAATGGATAAAATGTATACAAAGAAATCAAGATGGGCAAAATGCACATGGATTTGTTCATGCTTGAGGGAGTAATAATAAATTCATACTCAGGGGCTGGAAAGATGGCTTAGCAGTTAAGGTGCTTGCCTGCAAAGCCTAACGATCCAGGTTCAATTCCCCAGTACCTATGTAAGGCCAGAGGTACATGGTGGCACATGTGTCTAGCGTTCACTTGCAGTGGCTAGAGTCCCTGGTGCTTCTGTTCTCTCTCTCACACTAGTAAATAAATAAATAAAATATTCTTTTAAAAATTCATTCATTGAATATACTTCTCAGTGTAATCAGTTCTCATAGCTCCAGTACAAAAACTCCACGTCATAGGATTATCAAAGGAGAAGACTTTAGTTCCTCAGTGACGAAATCCTTTCTGTAGGGTGCAAGTTCTCTCCCAGCCTGCTAAGCGGTGGGAGCAGCCCAGCGCGTGGTGACAATGCCAGTTAGATGTGCCTCTGCACTGCTCACCTTACTCACATCCAAAGACAGCCACTTAGCTTTTGGGACTTCAGAAAAAGCACATCAACCTGAAAGCAGTGCATTAATTATTTTATTAATTTCTTCTTTTTACATTATGGGAAACATTCATCTATTTACATTTTTTTTGTCCACACAATCTAAGTAAATAAGCCTGTGAATTTCCAAGTCAGAACGCCATAAAAATGTTCCCCACCCCTCCATCTGAAGGCTTTCAAATAAATCTTTTTTTTTCCCCAAACCAAAATAAGTTTTAAAAATTACATTAGGGAATTCAGATATGCTAGTGATTTATATTCCAGTTATTTAAAATATGCATCTAGACATGTTTTAAAAAAGAAATGGTAAATTCACAAGGGTAAGGCTTAAATGAAAGTGGTAATGCACAGTAAAACATTAAGGAAACATCTATAAATAACAGAAATATATTACAAATAAATTAGTTCTATTTACCATTTTCAAATATTAAAAATCTTTTAATCCATTTCTTCATCTCTCTTTACAAAAAGGTTATGTGAATTGTATGGAAACATCTGCAAAAAATATAATAAATACTTAATTTCTTTGAACTTTTTTTTTTTTGATGTGGGAGACAAACTTCTTTTGTAATTCCCCCCGCCCCGCCCCAAGAAAATGCCCAACACCTTTATACCAAAGTTAAACAAAATAAGTAGTTTTTCAGGGTACATACATTTTTCCATTATGAACTAAGAAACATTTCTACAAATTACATCAAAAAGAATAATGTAACAAAGGTTATGTTCACACATGTCAGTTTCAGGGTTCAAGTGGATAACAAGCAGCATTATGTGGGGGTCATGTCCTAACGTCAATAATTAGCTTTTTATAAAGTGTTCATACAGTTTAAACTGTGTTTTTTTTTTCTTCAGGAAGGCAAAGGTCGTGATGCCTATAGGTGTTCAGCTAAAAGATTTAAAATTCTTACCAAAAATAGCTTATGAATATACAAATGCCTTTCGCTTAGACAAGATAAATAGACCTTTTCTTGTCTCTCTTTAAAATATCCTGGGCTAAATCAGTTTCCAAAGAAAATATTGTAAGATGATCTTGAATGATTTGAGATTGAATTCATGATCCAAATCTTAACTCTGCCTCGGGGCACGGAGCTGTTGCTGTGAACGTGGGTCAAGGATGGATGCTACGCTATTTCCGGTGAGTCCCAAGTCATTCGCACAATGAATGTGACTATAGGCTATCCAAGGTGACAGTTGTCATTATTCCTGAAACCCTTAGGTTGTCTTTCATCTCTGGTACCATAAAGAAAAGGTGTATCCTTTTTAAAACTAGCAAATGCTCACAATAACTGTTTGTTCTAATTTGGCAAAGCAAGTGCTTTGTTCACCCTAGTTAAAAGTTGGTTTTGAAATAAGTTAGTAGCCCTTTTCTTGTAAACCACAGCAGTAAACATTTGTGCCCTGTGGATAAAGGTAGCTCAAAGCATCCATGGCTCTGAGAGGTAGCGAATTCTCTAGTGGTTTTAGAATATGTCTGTGAACAATAATTGTTATCAAGAAGCCATCACCTCTCCGAATCTCATAAAGAAAATTAAATTAGCACCTGGCTATGAAGAGTGTATTTTTTGAAGAAAACAAAACAAAACAAAAAGATCTCTGGTGCAAGCATACTTGATGTTGTCTTTTTTTTTTAAGTCTTTCGTTTTTTTTTTTAAATGGTATATTTCTAAAGCTTTAGGGTGTGAGCTTGACATAAAATGCCAGTGATACTTTCCAACTGCCACTCTCTAAATGTTTAAACTGCTACAAGGAAGGGCATTTGAAAACTTCAGTTACACACCATGCATCCTGCCCGTTAACCATAATGAAACCACAAATCTAACCCAAAGCTTGGATTTCTGGTGAATCCTGCCATTTCTTCCCTCCTCCAGACTCCTGACCCCTGCAGGTCAAATTGTTCCTCTTACTTGGAACCTCAAAGATGACAGTTGCAGCTCTTTGGAATGAGGCAGCATGTCTACTGGGGCAGAAAACTTTTTACTTGATCCATTTGACATAGGACAAAAACTCCCGTGCTGGGGGAACAAGTGAACTCTGTATAGTAGTGAGAGGGAGACTGAAGGAGAGAGAGAGAGAGCGAGAGGGAAAAAAAATCCCTGAAACATGAACTACTGGGCTAAACTAGACAGACAAGTAGCATTCAAAGGAGCCATAGGAAAGCCCAAACTCTGCCCCCTTGGCAACAGCTCGGCTGTCATTTACAGCCCCTCAAAGCAAACATGTTCTTACGTATGTAATTAGTGGGCACTGGATCCTAGAACCCATATTTTCCCCCATCCAAAACCACCGCCACAACGGTATAGGACACAGAGTACAATAAAAGTTGATAGAACGTTTCAGGTCTAAGAAGACAAAAATAAATAGGTAAACCCCTTACATAGGATCTTAATCCATCATCATTTCCTTGGCTTTCCCTCTCTTCGTTTTTATTGCCTTTCAGAATAGATTAATTTCCCTGAAAGATCGAATTTACAATCTTCTGCTGATGGAAACATTTGAAGCGATGACTGATGAAGTGACAGCGAGGCAGTCTATAGCTGTGGAAGGCGCAGGTGCGGGGAGGAGGATGGAGGGGGGACCCTGCACACTCATCTCTCTTGCACACCCAGGTCCCTCAGCCCCCAGGGCCAGCTTGGTCCCCGCCCTTTTCCCTTAATCACTCATTGATTCCGGTGAGATAGTGTGATTTCTGAGGTTGGAAATAAACTGTTCCATCTGCTATACATATATATATATTATATATCTATTCAAAAGAATAACCATTTAAGGGGGAAAAATAAAAGGAATGGGAGCCCTCCTTTCTTTCAATGTGGAAGACGGTTAAGTCCCAAGGGATCACCTTGTGATAACTAGATTTCTGAAAAATACCCTATGTTGTATTTTGTTTGTTTGTTTGTTTTTGTTTTTGTTTTTAAATATTGCTCAACTCTAGGGACACACTAGCTGGAGAGAACTGAAGAGGGTGGGTGACCTACAGGTGTCATTTCTACGACAAGGTGGTTGGGTGGATGTTGACCCAGAAAAGAAAGGGTCTGGTCGGATTGCATGTTGCGCATGAGGCAAGGTGATGACCAACCATCAGGACCAAAGTGGGGGTGTAGGTGGGGTGGGGTGGGGTGGAGGCGGGCGAAGCTCGGTGAAGAAGAAAGGTGGGTAAGAGAAGAGTGGCCGCGAAGAAGCAAGGGACAGCGGCTGGCCGGCTTGGATGGGATGGATGGGCGGATGGGGGGCTGGGCTGGGAGAGGTCAGGTTGGGTCGGGGCGCCGGGACGGTGGTGGTCCTGGGGGCTCAGAGCCGGGTCTGCGCTTCGGGGATGTAGATCTCGATGCTCTCGGCGCTCTCGGTGGCCGAGTTCTGGCGGACGGACGCGGCGCGCTTGGCGGCCATCAGGCGCTTGCGAGCCTCTTGGCGCTGCGAGCTCTCCAGCGAGCGCTCCCGGATCAGCGGCGCGGGGCCCTTGGCCGGCTTCTTTGGCACTGGAGGAGGGGCCCTTCGCTCCTGATCAAAGCAGAAGGTTCAGGACATTACACAGCTTCTCACGACAAGCTTGGGGAAGACTGGGATAGGTCAGTCGTTAGAAAACACGCACACACGCACACACACACTTTTTTTTTTCTTTTGGTTTGTGTGGTTTTTTTTTCTTTGTTTTTAAACCTAAAGATGGTTAGATCTGACCCTGCACGCTGTTAATAGATAACTATTCTTCATTAGTCAAAAGATGCAGGAGTCAGGCGTGGTGGTGCACGCCTTTAATCCCAGCACTTGGGAGGCAGAGGTAGGAGGATTGTCATCAGTTCAAGGCCAGCTTGGACTACAGAGTGAGTATCAGGTCAGCCTGGGCTACAGTGAGAATCTACCTTAAATAATAATAATAATAATAATAATAATAATAATAATAATACAGATGCGGGGGGGGAATTAATCTTTAAAGCTGTGAAGCTAGTCTCTTCAGAGTGGGCATTATAAATGCCCTCCAGAGCCAGGCATAGCGGCGCACACCTTTTATCCCAGCACTCTGGAGGCAGAGGTAGGAGGATCCCTGTGAGTCTGAGGCCAGCCTGGGACTACAGAGTGAGTTTCTGGTCAGCTTGGGCTAGAGTGAGACCCTACCTCAACAACAACAACAACAACAAAATACCCTCCAGGCTCCCAGCACCTCGCTTTTAAGTGTGGTTCCCTTTGGACATTCCAGACCCTTCCTAGGGCCATTGATGGGCCAGGAGAATGCAGACCCTGCAGAACCATCTAGAACTCTTATCTTTTCAGCCTGACAAGGTGGCTCACACCTTTAATCCCAGCACTTGGGAGGCTGAGGTAGGAGGATTGCCAAGAGTTCACACCAAACTGAGTTACAGAGTGAGTTCTAGGTCAGCCTGAGCTAGAGTGAGACCCTATGTCCATAAATAAATAAACAAACATGTAATTAATAGAAGTCTATGTTGTCTCTGAGGAGGCAAGGCATCAGATGTAAGCTGGGGTTATAATATACAAACCTCTCCATCGGCCCCCTGTGCCCACCCAGCCTCCCTTTCCGCCCATGCCCAAGTAATCAAAGGAGGTTATAAGTCTGTGCCCCTCAGCTTTGTGGATGCTACTGTGACTTATATCTTTTTGCACCTCACACATCAATACACAGCACCATACTATTGAATAGCGTCACTGGAGAGGGAGAACACTGGAATTTCCTATGCTGGGCAAGGGAGCCAGGTTCAACATGACTCCTCTGGAAAGCATCCTCCCAGCCTCAGGATGCCTGTGGTGGCCCAGAAGGTAATTCCAACCACTGGGACAGAAAGGGTGCTACCAGGGATGGAGAGATGGCTTAGCGGTTAAGGCACTTGCCTGCAAAGCCAAAGGACCCAGGTCCCATTCCTCAGGACCTACATAAGCCAGATGCACAAGGTGGCACGTGCATCTGGAATTTGTTTGCAGTGGCTGGAAGCCTTGGCACACCCATTCTCTCTATCTGCCTCTCTCTTAAATAAAATAAAATAATTAATTTTTTTTTTTGCTGGGTGTAGTGGTGCATGCCTTTAATCCCAGGACTCAGGAGGCAGAAGGAGGAGGATCACCATGAGTTCCAGGCCACCCCGAGATTACATATTGAATTCCAGGTCAGCCCGGGCTACAGGAAACCCTACCTCAAAAACCACGCCCCCCTCCCCCCACAAAAAAATGGTGCTACCAAAGTTTAATGCAGGACTGAAAAAAGCTTTTTCTTTTCTCTTTTCTCAGTAGCATGTTCTAGAATAGTTTTAGGAGTTTTCCATGCCACTGCAAAAGAGTCACAGATCCCTTTAAGCAGGACAACCAGCACAATGGGCAAGGGAGACAATGTAAACCACAGAGGTTGCTGAGTTTTCAGTCTGTGAAAAGATGCACATACATCTCATGTTCCCATTTTAAAACGAAACACCTGAAATCCTTTATAAACCCAAATGTGAAATGCATGTCAGAGTCAGTGATTCTGCGAGGGGTGCACTGTGTGTCTCAACACTGAGCCTCTGCATGGCGGTCCTCCTCGCTGGCCAAGGAGAAGTACTGAATTAAGAGCATTACACTTGGGCTTGCGCCATGGGTGTTTAAGGTGAGGCCTGCGTGTCTGAAAGGACAAGAAAAAAAAGGGAAGAAAATACACAGTGTAAACAGTATTCTATCAACTCTTTGGATTTGGCTTTTCTTCTTGTCAGGTTCATGAGAGGGTGAAAAGTTGTAATCATAGGCAAATTGCGTTTTTAAAAAGCCTTCAAAATTAAGCCAGTGACTCACTCTATGGATACCAATAGGTCACATGTAATGATTTTTTTTTTGGTATCACATCTTTGGGATAGTTTAAATTTTCATGTGGGGTAACTCAGTGCATATTTTTAAAAGCGTGAATATTGGAAACTTTTTAGTCATTTCCTTTTCTTTGCACACTTAACTTTGAACAAATAATTTTCAAATAATCAATGAATGAAAAATTCAATGCAGCAATATTAAATTGCCAGCATGTATATACCTGTGTGCTTTCTGAAAATAAGACCCAGCTAAAAGCCTTGCTAGCAGGTGGTTTGACCCATAAAGAAAACTAGATGAGGTACAATGTGTGGCCTCCCAAGCAAGAGGCCATAAGTACATCAATAATATATTCATATTTAACACTAACACCCTCAGTTTAATGGGTACGGAATTGGGGATGGAAGATAGTAATGACAGCATTACCCTCCTGTCATTCTCAGAGCCTCCCTTGGGATTGGATTTCTCCTGGGACCACGCTGACCCCAGGAATCCCAGTATGACGGGCAGTAGAGGAATGAACTGAATTGCTGTCCGCTCTCCGATGGGTGAGGAGTACTAAAAGGGCGGGGGCATCGCTGCTCCAAGGGGACAACTGTCCCTCATTTTCAGAGGCGGTAGGTATCTCTTGGAACCATTTGACCTCAGGCCGCAGGATAGCAAGAGTTAAAAAAGTCATGTGGGTAGACCAGCCTGGGAAGGTAGGTATTGGGTACATAGATGAGCCTGGTGGAACCACCATTATCAAGTGAGAAATTATTGTTATTAATTACAGTAAAAGAATTTACATCTTTATTTCTAAACTGTTGTATGAGGATCCCATTGATATTGCCCCAGGCAAATCAACCAAAAATATAACTTTTCAAAACAAAACAAAAACAAAAAATCCCAAGTTTTATGATGACTATAAACTTTGTGGTGTATATTTTAGACGTGAACAACCATGATTTATCACTATATTTATGAAATGATGATCAAAGTCAGTTATTTCTCAGGGTTTCCTATTTTTTTTTCTCTCAGAAACATCTCCTGAGGGTATAAGGAAGTTGAACTCTTGCTCTATGGAATCATGCACTGAAGATGTCATTTATTTTAGTTTAAAAAGCAAAATGGAAGCAGTTCCTTCCAGTGACTAAAATGGTTTAACTTAAAGTTTAATTAACAAAAAAAAAAAAGCCACATTCCCATTTTCCAATTCACAAAGACAAGTTTTTCTTTAAAAATATGCCTGAAACATATTACAGATAAGATCCCAAATGATGACTAGGTAAACATTGTTCATTACAGTGGAATTAATATGATGTCAGCTCCATTTCACATTGTAAACAGCAAGACTGAATGCAGAGGCCTATTTAGACTGTCCAGTGTTTGTGCAGGCTTTTAAATGAACCATACAAAATCTACATTGTTCTACCTTCTTGTCAAGAGGATCCATCTGTTTCCAATTATTGGCCTTTAACTGATGAAGTTCATCAAATTTCATACTAATGTTTTCTATGGACAACTGCAGCATGTCCCAAAACCCCGCCAGGTCCTGGGAGGTGGGTCTTGGATGAGCATTAGGATTCTGTACAAAAGAAAGAAAAATATTTATGCATTAGTGGCAACATGACAGCACACACAGGGCCTAAATGGCATTTTTCAATGTTACAAATAAGGTACAGAGGATGCATTCTTTTGGTTTTTAGACAGGAGATGAAAATGGGGCTACAAAAGGTAATTTTATACATGCTTCCGTTGGAGTCAATGATTCTCAAAGGTCAAGGTTGTTAAAATTCCTGTTGTGACACAACAGAACGAATGGTTGTGTCAGTTTGATAGGTGGGGAGAGTCTAAGAAGTTTGAAAAATCCAAGGATGTGTGCTCTAAGGAAACATTTAGCAATGTGATATTCACATAAAAAATGCCATCTTTGAAAGAAATACATAGTATATTAGCAATACAGTAGATATTAAATTCCATGTCACATGATTGAGAGAACAGATAAGACATCTAGAGCAAGATAGTTTTTTTTTTTTTTTTTTTGGTTTTTCGAGGTAGGGTCTCACTCTGGTCCAGGCTGACCTAAGATAGTTTTGTTGTTGTTGTTGTTGTTGTTGTTTTGTTTTTTGAGGTAGGGTTTCACTCTAGTCCAGGCTGACTTGGAATTCACTATGTAGTCTCAGGGTGGCCTTGAACTTACAGTGAGCCTCCTACCTCTGCCTCCTTGGTGCTGGGATTAAAGGCATGTGCCATCACGCCCAGCTCTTTTTTATTTTTTTTTTTTTGAGGTAGGGTCTCATTCTTTCATTCTAGTCCCAGGCTGACCTGGGAATTCACTATCTCTCAGGGGGTGGCAATCCTCCTACTTTTGCTTCCCAAGTGCTTGGACTAAAGGTGTGCACCACCATGTGTGACTTAGAGTAAAATAGTTTTAAGACTCATGTTGTGTGAAATACTATGGTAAAGAAATGAGTCAAAAAGTCTTTAATCCCAGCACTTGGGAGGCAGAGGTAGGAGGATCGCCGTGAGTTTGAGGCCACCCTGAGACTATATAATGCATTCCAGATCAGCCTGGGGCTAGAGTGAGACCCTACCTCAAAAAACAAACGAACAAAAAATATTTTCAAAGTGCTACATGGTAGGGGTTTCTTTAATGCTAGAGATTGAACCCAGGACTTTGTACACATGAGGCAAATGATCTACCACTGAGGTACATGCCTATCTCTTCAAACTATGACTTCTTTAATAATTGAGATGTTATTAATATATAAAATAGGAAACAATTTTATTATAATATGATTTAGAGATTAATTGGTTTAAAATATATTTGAACATAAACTAACAAATATGAGAATAAATTATCTATATACACATATATGATTCTGTAAAGACTCATTTGCTAAAATAGTATTTTTTAGTGGCTCCCCCCTCCACCCGAGGTAGGGTCTGGCTCTAGCCCAGGCTGACCTGGAATTCACTATGTAATCTCAGGCTGGCCTCAAATTGACAGCGATCTTCCTACTTCTGCCTCCCAAGTGCTGGGATTAAAGGCATGTGCCACCAGGCTTAGCAACCCTTGCAATTTCTGCAAGCCTGATGTCATTTTTCTTGGGTTAAAATTTAAAGTTCAAGCTGGCCTCTGTTACTATATAGCATGAGTTGTCACATGTTCAGTTTTTGGTTGCTTGAAATACTAAGAGATAACCCAAAAGTGACACCAGCCAGAGGAAACTCTTGACACAGAGTCCCCCACAACCCAACCCCAAGTGCCTTGAGCTACTTCTTCACTGGTGATTGGCAATGCGCATGATCCCCTCAGTCTCATGAAAAAGAAATTGGAAGGGTTGATAACCATAAAAGTTAAAAGGTTGGAAAACAACTTTTATATCCCTGGATTATTGGCCTCACTCAAAATAAATACAAGTAAAGATGCATTTACTCTAAATCTGCCCATAGTTCTGAAATTCTTTGGAAGAAATAAATTCTAGACTTTGTATTTTACATGGTGGAATGCATTTATTTATTCATTTATTTTGGTTTTTCGAGGTAGGATCTTGGTCTAGCCCAGGCTGACCTGGAATTCACTAGGTAGTCTCAGGGTGGCCTCCAGCTCACGGCGATCCTTCTACCTCAGCCTCCCGAATGCTGGGATTAAAGGCGTACACCACCACACCCATCTTCCCTTTATTTTATTTTTATTTTATTTATTTATAAGTGGAGAGAGGGATAGAAAGAAGAAAAATAGACATAGAGAATGAGTGTGCCAGAGCCTCCAGCTGCTTCATGCATCTAGCTTTACATGGGCACTGGGGATTCGAACTTGGGTGCTTAGGCTATGCAAGCAAGTGCCTTAACTGTTGAGCCATCTCTCCAGCGCAATTCTTTAAGTGCTTGGTTCAGTATTAAAATCTGTTCTAGGGGTTAAGAGTAAAGACCAGAGGTAGAGCATCTGTTTAACATGCCAAGGCCTTGGGTTGAATCTTGAGCACCAAAAATAAAACAAAACTTGGAAATGATTAACAAGTATTTCTTTATATTTATTTATTTATTTGAGAGTGACAGAGAGAGAAAGAGGCAGATAGATAGAGAATGGGCATGCCAGGGCCTCCAGCCACTGCAAACAAACTCCAGATGCATGCGCCACCTTGTGCATCTGGCTTATGTGGGTCCTGGGGAACTGAGCCTGGAACCGGGGTCCTTAGTTTCACAGGCAAGTGCTTAACTGCTAAGCCATCTCTCCAGCCCTTCTTTTTTTTTTAAGGATTTATTTATTTATTTTTATTATTTTATTTATTTTTGGAGAGAGACACAGAGAGAGACAGAGAGAGAGGGAGAGGGAGACAGATGGAGATGGGTGCGCCAACAGTCTCTCAGCTGCTGTGAACGAAATCCAGATGCGTGTGCCCCCTTGTGGGAAAGTGCAGCATTGTGCCCTTGAGTCACTTTGCATCTGGCTAAACGTGGGACCTGGAGATTGGAACCGGGTTCTTAGGCTTAGCAGGCAGGCTTCTTAACCGCTAAGCCATTTCTCCAGCCCTCCAGCCCTTCTTTATAACATTTTAACATAGTAAATGACAACAAAATTTCCCCAAGGGGTGACACATACCCACCACTCAGGAGGCTCAAGCAGAAATATCTCAAATTTGAGAAGACAGAGCAAAAACTGGTCTCAAAAAAAAAACCAAGAGGAGGGCTAGGGAGATGGTTCATCCATTCAAGGCACAAGCTTGCAAAGTCTGCTGGCCCTGGCTTAATTCCCCAGTGTTCATGTAAAAAGCCAGATGCACAAAATGATACATGTGTCTGAAGTTCATTTGTAACAGCAAAAGACCCTGGTATGTTGGTATGTCCATACTCTGTCTCTCTCCCCCAAATAAATAAGTAAAAATATTAAAAATAAAACAAAGCAAGGAGGTCCCACAAAATTCATTACAGATCAATAATAAATTTAGCAAAATGTCTCTCAAATAGGTTTTTTGTTTTGTTTTGTTTTTCAAGTAAGGTCTCACTTTAGCCCAGGCTGGTCCGGAATTCACTATGTCATCTCAAGGTGGCCTCTAACTCACCTCTGCCTTTCAAGTGCTGGGATCAAAGGCAGGCACCACTGTGTGCCCTCCTCTCAAATGGCTTTGAGGCTTCAAAATATATTTGGCCTTATCTATGCGTAATAATATGTCTCTTAGCCATGGCTTTATGATGATTATAACTGAGCAATATGACTTCATTAAGTTTTTTTTTTGTTTTGTTTTGTTTTGTTTTTTTTTTTTTTTTTTTGGTTTTTCAAGGTAGGGTTTCACTCTGGTCCAGGCTGACCTGGAATTAACTATGTAGTCTCAGGGTGGCCTTGAACTCTAGGCAATCCTCCTACCTCTGCCTCCCGAGTGGTGGGATTAAAGGCGTGCGCCACCACGCCCGGCGACTTCATTAAGTTTTTATACATAAAGAAGAAAGAATTATTAGGCTGGAGAGATGGCTTAGTGGTTAAGGCATTTGACTGCGAAGGCTAAGGACCCCGGTTCAATTTTCCAGGACTCACAAGGGGGTGCATGCGTCTGGAGTTCATTTGCAGTGGCTAGAGGCCCTGGCGTGCCCATTCTCACTCTCTCTCTCTCTTTCCCTCTCTCTGTCTCAAATAAATAAATAAATAAATAAATAAATAAATAAATAAAAATAAAATCTTTTTAAAAAAGAAAGAATTGTTTTAACTAAGATCTGTGACACGTTAGGCCTACTAAAGTGTTCATATTTTAGTGTTCAGTGATGTCTCCTGTGTCATATGTCCTACTTTTAATTGATTTAGCACCAGTCGAAAAAATAATAGAGGTTTGAGTATCTCCTGTCTGAAATCGTCAGGACCATATGTTGAGGTGTTGGACATTTTAGGATTTGGGAATGTTTGCATATACATAATGGGCTATCTTGGAGACAGGACACAAGTCTAAACATGAGATTCATTTGTGCGTCATATATATTGTAGACACAGAGCCTGGAGGTAATTTCATGCATTTTTAGTGTGCTTGCATTTTTTAACTGCAGTTCGTCACACAAGGTAAGATGTGGAATTTTCCACTTGTACACTTGTAGCATATGTCAATACCCCTAAATCTCTGATTTTATAGCATTTCCGATTTCAAATTTTTATTTTTTTGTTTTTATTTATTTTATTTGAGAGTGACAGGGAAACAGAGAAAGACAGAGAGAGAGAATGAGAGAGAGAGAGAGAGGGAGAGAGAGAGAGAATGGGTGCACCAGGGCCTCCAGCCACTGCAAAGGAACTCCAGATGCATGCACCACCATGTGCATCTAGCTTACATGGGTCCTGGGGAATCGAGCCTCGAACTGGGATCCTTAGGCTTCACAGGTAAGTGCTTAACCGCTAAACCATCTCTCCAGGCCTGATTTCAGATTTTTAGATTAGGGCTATCCGACCTACCGTTCAATTAGCCCAAACATCTGTAATAGTTTCTTAAATGTACTTAACTCTGTACCATGAGCAACTTAGGCCCTATAAGGAATCTCTTTGCTCCCACATGGTCAAAAAGATAGATGAGTCGGGTATGGTGGTGCCCTCCTTTAATCCCAGCGCTTGGGAGGCAAGAGGGGTCACTGTAAATTTGAGGCCAGCCTTACACAGAGTGAGTTCCAGGTTAGCCTGAGCTAGAGTGAGACCCTACCTCAAAAACCAAAACAAACAACAACAAAAAAGATAGATAAGGAGACAGGGAGAAAATTTATATACTAGTTATTCACCAAGTCAGTGATCTCTTGATAGCCCAAGCACAAGAGGGAGTGGTTTAGTTTAGACTAGGCCATCGCACTGGTCAGAGGTGGGAAGGGAGTAGGAGGAAGAGAGGGTGCTAGGCTCCTTGGTTTAGTTATGTTGGGGGGGGGGACAAAACCCATAACTTTTTTGGTTCCTTCTGAGACTAAGAATCTGGTCTGGGATAATGTGTGTTTTCAAAAATATTTTTCTCCTGTGAGAAGGAGGAACTCAATAAAGGAGGGAGGTCTGACTTTGGTTCTGGTTCCTACATCTTTTTTTTTTTTTTTTTTTTGGTACCTGTTGTCCTAAGTGGAGGCTCCACCAGAGCACATTACTTCCTGTGGATGAGGCCCCTCCATGAAGGTGAGGAGTGGAGCTCAAATCCTGGCTGGTATTTACAGGAATTGAAATCAAACAGACTAGATTTGAATTGTGGCTCTGCTTTTTTTTTTTTTTTTTGGTTTTTCGAGGTAAGGTCTCACTCTAGCCCAGGCTGACCTGGAATTCACTATGTAGTCTCAGGGTGGCCTTGAACTCTGGCGATCCTTCTATTCTGCCTCCCGAGTGCTGGGATCAAACGTGTACGCCACCATGCCTGGCTGGCTCTGCTTTTCAACCATAGGCCCATGGCTAAGTTTCTTAGCCTTCCTTCATTTGTGAAATCATCTTAAAAATAATGTCACTAGTAACTCCACATGGTCAGTCTCAGGATGTAGCCAGGTCAAAAGCTAAACGTACTTAACATGGTGTCTGGCACATGGCAGACTCTTGTTTTTCTTCCAGGGGGCTGGTCTAAGCAGTGGGAATGACCTTCCTGCTTTGGTGGGACTCTTGGATTCTTACATTTCACCAACTAAATTTATCTAGTGACCAAGGAATAGGGTCATTGCCAATAAACTCCAGATGCATGCACCACTTTGTGCAGCTGGTTGTACATGAGACCTGGGGAATCGAACCCGAGTCCTTTGGTTTTGCAGGCAAGTGCCTTAATTGCTAAGCCATCTCACCAGTCCTCCTTTTCATTTATTTAATTATTTAGTTTTGGTTTTTCGAGGTAGTGTCTCCCTCTAGCCCAGACTGACCTGGAATCCACTATGTAGTCTCAGGGTGGCCTCGAACACTCGGCCATCCTCCTACCTCTGCCTCTCGAGTGCTGGGATTAAAGATTTGCGCCACCACGTCTGGTGTATTTTTTTGGGTTTTCTAGGTAGGGTTTCACTCTAGCCCAGGCTGACCTGGAATTCATTATGTAGTCTCAGGGTGGCCTCAAACTCACAGTGATTCTCCTACCTCAGCCTCCCAAGTACTGGGATTAAAGGTGTACGCCACCCCACTCAGCTCTCCAAGATTGTCTTTGATGAAAGAACAAAGTACCTATTCTGGAGTTCAAATATAGTTTGGGTAGTTGAGAACTCAATCACATTTGCATTTTCCAGCCATAAATAAGTTTTTTTTTTTTTTCTTTTTTTTTTTTTTTTTTTTTTTTTTGAGGTAGGGTCTCACTCTACCCCAGCCTGACCTGGAATTCACTATATAGTCTCAGGGTGGCCTTGAACTCACAGTGATCCTCCTATCCTCCTACCTCAGTCTCCTGAGTGCTGGGATTAAAGGCGTATGCCACCATGCCTGGTTCTTTTTGTCTTGATTTATTTTGTTTTTGTTTTTCTGAGGTAGGGTCTCACTCTAGCTCAGGCTGACCTGGAATTCACTCTGTATTCTCAAGGTGGCCTCGGACTCACAGCAATCCCCTTACCTCTGCCATGTAAGCCAGATGCATAAGGTGGTGCATGCATCTGGAGTTCATCTGCAGCAGCTGGAGGCCTAGGTGTGCCCATTTTCTCTCTCTGCCTCTTTCTCCCTCTCTCAAATAAAGAAATAATTTTTTTTTACAAAGAAAGAATTATGATCCACAAAAGTGTTCTTTGATACATACATACATACATATATATATATATGTATATATATATATATATGTATGTTTGTTTCTTTCTTTCTTTTGTTTTGTTTTGTTTTGTTTTGTTTTTTTTTAAGGTTAGGGACTCACTCTAGCCCAGGCTGACCTGGAATTTCAGGGTGTCCTCAAACTCATGGCAATCCCTTCTACCTCTGTTTCCCAAGTGCTGGGATTAAAGGCGTGTGCCACCACACCTGACTGCAATATTATTTTTGATTTTATTATAAAATATATTATTTCATATTTCTGTAAGAATAAGAAAATCAGAGATATCATGTAAAAGTCAGGAAAATGGAAAATTTTCAGATACAGGAAAATAGGAAATGGAATTTTAACTTGATTTCTTTTTCTGTCCTAATGCAATTTAAATGTGAAATAATTTTAATTTTTAGAAAAGTGGGAAACAGCCGGTCGTAGGGGCGCATGCTTTTAATCTCAGCACAGCACTCCGGAGGCAGTGGTAGGAGGATCACCATGAGTTCAAGGTTACCCTGAGACTACATGGGAAATTTCAGGTCAGCCACCTGTACTAGAACAAGACCCCACCTAGAAAGAAGAAGAAGGAGGAGGAGAAGGAGAAGAAGGAAAAGGAAAAGAAAAAGAAAAAGTGGGAAACAGAATTCATCTGCAAACTAAATTCCAGTCTTAACTTTGTTCCAACTGAGTTTGACTTTGGTTAGACCAGCCTGAAGGACACGTTCTGATGGTGCTGGCTCTGGCCTAGCCTGGAGGTCACAGTGATGGGGTGATGTTACCTACCAGGTTTTCTTCACACAGTTCTCTGAACTGGTAGAATTTCTGGGCCATGAGAAGCTGGGCACTGCCCACTGCGGTGCGGATTTTCCCTAGAACTGAAAAAGCAAACATACAAGAAGTTGACATTGTTGAGAGTTAGTCTGGTAAATAAAGAGAAACTTATGCTGTCACAGTTAGAAAAAAAAAAATCAGCGTATACCCAAGCCCACTCAAGTTGTTGCTTTATTGGTCCAAAACACACACACACACACACACACACACACACACACACCCTTTGGAAAAACACATGCATCCTGCTTATTTCTTGGGAGTACTGGAGTTTTCCATCACAGTGATGGATTGCCCAGAGAGAGGAGGCAAATAATTCCCTTTTGATGGTGAGGACGGATTTCAAAAGCCTTTTCCTGGTACAAGTATGGAATCGGTAATCTGAATTTGCTGGCTTCTAATCTGAACTCAAGCAAAGTAATCCTAACGGGGAGGGAAGAAATCTCTGGGCATTCACTGGACCCCATCCACAATTCACTATCCTCCTTGCCATCACTGCCAGCTCAGTCCCTGGTCCTGTCACACAAGAGAAGGGTTGGCTGAGGGAGTGGTGGCCTTCAGCCGGTTGCCTAAGGAAAGCCAGCAGGATGCAGCTTTTCCACTGCGCATTGCACTTCTCTGGTTCGGATAGGTTCGGTTCCCTATGCACCCTGTGGAGTCCCCTTTGCAAGAAAGCTGTTTCTTTGGCTCTGCTGAAAAGCAAACACCTTCCGCAGCCAGGCAGATGAGCCGGGCGCGGGTGGGGCGCACTGTGTAGAGCATCTCCTTGTCTGCCCCTCCCTGGGGCACCCCGTGCACCCACGACCTTGCAGCTGCTGCTGCTGCTGCTGCTGGAGGCCTGCCACCACCCAGTGGTTCCCTACACTCCCTCCTGGGCACCAGAGACCAGAAGGTGAACCCATGGAAGACTAGAGAGAAGATCCCAGCCTCAGATGAGGCTTGGCTGGGCAGGCAAATCTTTCTGGGAGAGAAAGAGAGAGAGAGAAAGAGAGAGAGAGTAGATTTAAGCCATCTTAACAGTACTCTGAATTTACAGAGTTTTAGAATGGCATTATGTCTCAACCACATTCTCTACAACGTCTGTGGAGAAGAGAACAGAAGAAAAACTTCATTTCTAGCAATCTGCTTTGATTGTTCCACAATACCAGGCTCAATAATGGGTTCTGATATAGATTCTTATATACCCAAACATCTCAGCCACCCCACACCTACAAGTCAAAGCATTTATGAATTCTTTTATGGCCCTGGTCACATCAAAGACCCCAGAGGCAGACATTTTCTTCCTGTCCTTGGATATTCTTTTGGAAGCAGCTCCTTAGATCTAACCTTTTACTTTTCTTCCCATCTGTCTTTAAAATCCTTTGGGATTTAAAAAAAAAGGGGGGGGGTGCTGGAGAGATGGCTTAGCGGTTAAACGCTTGCCTGTGAGGCCTAAGGACCCTAGTTCGAGGCTTGATTCTCCAGAACCCACGTAAGCCAGATAAACAAGGGGGTGCACACATCTGGAGTTCGTTTGCAGTGGCTGGAGGCCACAAAAACAAACATCTTTACCTGCCTATTTCTGTATCTCTCTCTCTCTCAAATAAATAAATAAATAAAATATTTTTTTAAAAAATCCTTTGGGATGATTAGCACGTTCCTCTTTCACCAAAGAAAAAAAAGAATAAAAAAGAATAAACTAAACAAAAACAAACACTTTAGGGATGGAGAGATAACTCAGCCAGCAAATAAAGTATGTTTATAAAGTCTACCAAGCAGGAGGAACTGAGTTCAATCCCTAGTATCCATGTTAAAGTTTTATATACACATACATACTCTGGCTGATCTATAATAATAATAATAATAAAACAGCCTAGTTACCTGGACAGGAATATTTTCTGGGTAACCTGACCCCTATCTGGGAAGGTATGTGAACAGACACTTCCTAAGTGAACCTGTGGTTTAAAGCAAACTGTGGGGTTCACGGAAACCTCTGGGACTTATCTCTCTGAAGGACAAGATCCCAATAACACAATCTCAGACTAAATACCGAGAGCTTAGCACAAGGGTATGTATTCTCCAGTTTCCTGGGTGATTTCTATAGCTCCATACAAACTCCAGCTATGCAGATACAACCCAAAACTTTGAGCTAGGCTGAGTATGGAGGCTAAGGTAGGAGGATTGCCTTGCATTCAAGAGCAGCCTGGGGCTGCAGAGTGAGTTCCTAGTCAGCTTGGGCTAGAGTGAGACCCTACCTCAAAAAAAAAAAAAAAAAAAAAGTCAGGGCTGGAGAGATGGCTTAGCAGTTAAGGCACATGCCTACGAAGCCTAAGGACCCCAGTTTGATTCTCCAGGTCCCATGTAAAGCCAGATGCACATGGTGACACGTGTGTCTGGAGTTCATTTGCAGTGGTTACAGGCCCTGGTGTGCCCATTCTCACTCGGTCTTTCTGTCTCTAATAAGTGAGTAAATAAAAATTTAAGAATGTGATTTAGAAATAAATAAATAAAAATAAAAATCAGTTGAGGAGCATCTAGGCTGGTTCCATTTCCTAGCTATTGTGAATAGAGCAGCAATAAACATGATGGAACAAGTATCTCTAAGGTACTGAGATGAGTCCTTAGGACACAGGCATATGATTGGATAATGAATATGTGACACATTTATAAATGGGGTTCTACTCAACAGTAAAGAAAAATGATATTATGAAGTTTGCAGGAAAATAGATGAATCTGGAAAGGATGGATCCTGGCTATAAATGATTGGACTTCTATGTGATTAGGAATAAAACTCAGTAGCAGAGGCCAGTAAGCTAGAAGGGGGCTATAAAGGGAATAGAAAGGAAGGAAGGGGAATTTAATAGGATGGCATTATATATATGTAAGTAGAAAAACAGATCAATGGGGGTGAAAAGGCCCAAGAGAGGTTAGGGAAGAGATTGAATAAAGGAAAGGTAGAAGGAGGGCTAATCAAAATTGAAGAGTGTATAAATAAGTCATATGGAAACCTGCTTTTCTGGACAATGGAACACTCAGAAGCCATAGATTGTTAGTAGAAAATTTTCAGTGCCAGAGATGGGATACCTTCCAATGAGTTGTTGGCCAGGGAGGTCACTGATAGCCCCAAAACATTACAGGCCATTGCTGAGGCTTTTGGTTTCCCACCAGGAATAGATGGTAAGACCCTATGGCTGAAGACTCCATAAACTTGGGCTGCATGGTCACTGAGAAATCCTGCTGGAGCTGAGCTGAAAACTTCCTCCATGTGAGCCAGCTGACAGAATGCTGGAAAAAGCTATGCTTCGCGCAGTTCAATGGGAGAGAAAGAAATCGCCAGATGAGATAAACAACAGCGACACTGCAAGCCTTAAGTTTGGCCAGCCAGGCCAAATAAGCTGACAGGTGCAATAGTGGCATGTCTGATATGGGGGAAAACAACTGCTCTCTAATTGGACTGGAGGCCCGCTCCATGGGAGAGAATACATGCCTGATACTGAAAACCTGCAACAGGGGTAGTCATGAGCCCTAGGGGTGTAACATCTCCTGGTGCCTGGCTAAATATATATACTATGTTCACCAAACTGCCCAGTAAGCACTTCTTTGTTCAGACCCATATATTAATGTTCATACTCGTATATTAATGCTATTCTCACTTTTGGTTAGAGAAGCTTCTTTTTACAGATGGTGGCAACCTTGGAATGACTCAGAGGCACCATTGTGCTGAGAAGAAGTGACAGAACAGTGCTCAACTCTGAAATATCTCTATCATACCTTCCAAGGATCAGGGTCCATTGTGGAAGAAGTGGCAGAAAGAATATGAAAGCCAAAGGAAGAGTAGGACTCTTTACAATGTGCTCTTCCAGACACAAAGTGGCCTGGATATCCATTACCTCACAGTGCCTGACACTACCTACACAAGACCATCATAATAGGAGGAAAAGATGGTGACGTCAAAATAAAAGAGAGACTGATTGAGAGCCGGAGTGGATATGATGGACAGTAGAGTTTCAAAGGGGAAAGTGGGTGGAGGGAGGGAATCACCATGGGTTATTGTCCACAATTATGGCAGTTGTCAGTAAAAAACAAACAAACAACAACAACAACAAAAATGGATTCACACCATGTCAGACACCACTGTAAAAAAAAATAGGACTGGAGAGATGGCTTAGCAGTTAAGGCCTTTGCCTGCAAAGCCAAAGGATCCTGGTTCAACTCTCTAGGACCCACGTAAGCCAGATGCACAAGGGGGGCGCATATGACTGGAATTCATTTGTAGGGGCTGGTGTTCCTGGCATGTCCATTCTCTCTCTCTCTCTCTGCCTCTTTCTCTCTCTCAAATAAATAAGTAAAATATATTTTAAAATAAAAAATAAAAATAAAAAATAAAAACCAGAGCCAGGCATGGTGGCACATGCCTTTAATCTCAGCACTTGAGAGGCAGAGGTAGGAGGATCACCATGAGGTCAAGGCCACCCTGAGGCTACATAGTGAATTCCAGGTCAGCCTGAGCTGGAGTGAGACCCTACCTTGTAAAACAAAAAAAAAAAAAAAAAAAAAAAAAAAAAAAGAAAAAAAAAAAAAGAAAAGAAAAGATTAGCTAGGTGAGCTGGTAATTTTCAGAGCAGGAGAAACTTGGTTCCAACAGTCCTTTCAGCGACATACAGACATGCGAGTAGAAGATAACTTGGAAATAACATAAAGAACATTTTTCTACATTTTGCAATTTTGGACCCTAGTGACAACATTTGGGTTGGTGCCTGTTTTCTAGGTGTTTGTGCTCATGGTCCTTGGATGGAAATTCTCTACTGGTTGCAGGACACTAGCATTTCCGGGGTCACATGATGCCTTTGCCTTGGCCCAAGGTGGGTAGACACAGCCTGCTTGGAACCATGAAACAGGAGGGGTTGGGACAAGCAGAGGACAAATGATACTTCTTTGCCCTTCACACTTTTCTCTTCCAGAAAACTAAAAGTTCACTTCAAGAAAAAAAGCTCTGGGGCTGGAGAGATGGCTTAGCGGTTAAGGCACATGCTTGCGAAGCCAAAGGACACCGGTTCGATTCTCCAGGTCTCACATAAGGGAGCGCATGCGTCTGGAGTTCATTTACAGTGGCCCTGGCACACCCATTCTCACTCTCCCTCTCTCTGCCTCAAATAAAGGAAGGAAGGAAGGAAGGGGGAAGGAAGGAAGGAAGGAGGAAAAAAAAAGAAAAGAAAAAAAACTCTGGGGCCTGGAGAGATTGCTCAGCAGTTAGGGCTGCTTGCTTGCTAAGTCTGAGGGCTAAGAGTTCTATTCCCCAGGACCCACATAAAGCCAGATGCACAAAGTGATGCATATATCTGGAGTTCATTTGCAGTGGTTAGAGGTCTGGTGTACCCATTCTCATTTTATCTCCTAGCAAATAAAAATAAATAAATAAATAAGTTAATACATACATAAATAAATAAATAAAAAGCTCTTTAAAGAAAAACAAAGAAGCTCTAAAGAAGGTTGTGGCAGTTTGTGCCAAAAAATGCCAGCACTGAGGAAACTGAGATAGGAGAATTGTTGTGAGCTTGAGGTCAGCCTGGGCTACATAGTGAGTGTGGAGAGAGGGAAACCCTATCCCTCTCTATCCCCGCCCCCACCAAAAAAAATGTTCAAATAGCGTGTTCCCATTTTTTTTGTTTGTTTGTTTGCTTGCTTGCTTGCTTGCTTGCTTTTTTTTTTTTCTGTTAGACACTCATGTGCTATATGAAACAAAATATTTTCTCCTGAAATTTTTTGGTTTTGGTAACATGGTCTCACATAGCTCAGATGTGTACCATCGTGCCTGGCCTGAAAGTAAATTTCTTGTTATATATAATGTATATGACAAATGGGAACTACCAGAGGAAGTCAAAAGTATAAAACACATGGGCAAGAGAGTTGATAACGCAATGAGAAAAGGAACATCTTGATGTTTGGAAACTACTCTGCAGTGTCCAGAATCCACGAGGCATACGTCTCTATTAAACAAATAAAATGAAATGTTAGAATACATTTCTGAGCTTTCCCCTCATCTATGATACAGTCTAGCCTACTATTAGAGAGTTCTGGAAGGGGCCTACACATAAGTGATCTTTCCAAGGTGACACTTGAATTTCACTATCATTCTGTCGCATGGTGTCAATTAACTTCGAAGGAGCTAGTCTGGCTCTTAAGGTAAAATCAAAAAAGGGTAAAGGACTTGTGGGAGCTAGCTAACACTGGCAAGCTAGGTACGCCTTCTCATTACATTAGCACAGCAGAGATGAGACATGCGGGTTCTGGGAACTCGTCCCCTTCCTCAGCCGATATTCAGTAAGGGTATACTACATGCCAGGCATTATGACGAACAGGTGTGATTCAGTGATAAGCAACACAAAACCCTTGTCCTCAGACAACGTGCAACCTGGTAGAAAGCAGCAAACTGGAGAGGGCAAGAGGGAACGTTTGGACGCATAGGTCCATATTCCGGATTCTCAAGATTACTTGTACTGGGGCAGATGGACCTGGGGCATAACCCAGCAACCAGAGAGGTAGCAGATAACTTCAGTGGGGTTACAGAACTTTTGGTGTTGGAAAACAAACCAACCAACCGCTTTGGGCCAGGCATAGTGGTCTTCAATCCCAGCACTCAGGAGGCAGAGAGGAGGATTGCCATGAGTTCGAGGCCAGCCTGAGACTGCATAGTGAATTCCAGGTCAGCCTGGGTTAGAGTGAGACCCTACCTCAGAAAAAAACCAAAAAGCAAAAACAGGGGCTAGAGAGATGGCTCAGTGGTTCAAGTGCTTGCCTGCAAAGCCTAATGACCTGGGTTCAATTCCCCAGTACCTACATAAAGCCTGATGCACAAGATGGCACACGCATTGGGCGTTTGTATGCAGTGGATAGAGGCCTTGGCATACTCATTCTCTTTCTTTCTCTCAAATAAATAAATAAAATATAAAAAATGAAAATAACAAAAGAAGCTTTGGCAGCCATGGGAAAGTCAGCTCAGGCTTAAACATTTGGTCTTTTCCTTTTTAATCCTTCTTAAAAAATATTTTTATTTATTTATTTGCAAGGAGAGAGGGAGAAAGAGAGACAGAGGGAGGGAGAATGGGCATGCCAGGGCTTCCAGACACTACAAATGAATTCCAGATATATGTGCCACCTTGTGCATATGGCTTACGTGGGTTCTGGGGAATTTAACTTGGGACTTTTGGCTTTGCCAGCAAGCACCTTAACTGCTAACCCATATCTTCAACCCTTATCGTATCTTATCTTATCTTATTTATTTATTTTTGGTTTTTAGAGGTACGGTCTCTCTCTAGCCCAGGCTGACCTGGAATTCACTATGTACTCTCAAGGTGGCCTCAAATTCATGGTGATCCTTCTACCTCTGTCTCCCATGTGCTGGAATTAAAGGCATGCGCCACCATGCCCAGCTCCTTGTCTTTCTTTTTAAGTCTTAAATTGTTTTGTTATTGTATTCATTTATCTGTACTTTGTGTGTATGTGTGGAGATACTCAACAATGGACAATGCAAGCCTTACATTTGGGCAGCCATGCCAAATGAGCCGATAGGTACATTAGTGGCATGTCTGTTATGGGGGAAACCAATTGCTCTCTACCTGGACTGAAGGCCTGCTCCATGAAGGGAATACATGCCTGATACTGAAAACCTATGACAGGGTAGTCATGAGCCCTAGGGGTGTAACGTCTGCTGGTGTCTGGCTAAATGTATATACTATGCTCACCAAATTGCCCAGTAAACACTTTTATTATTCATACCCATATATTAATGCTACTCTCACTTTTGGTTAGAGAAGCTTCTATGGCGGTGACCTTGGGATGACTCAGAAGGCACCATGGTGCTGAGAAGAAGTGACAGAGGAGTGCTCATCACTGAAACATCTCTATCACACCTTCCAAGGCTCAGGGTCCATTGTGGAAGAGGTGGCAGAAAGAATGTAAGAGCCAAAGGAAGAGTAGGACTCCTTTCAATGTGCTCCTCCAGACACAAAATGGCCTGGATATCCATGACCTCACAGTGTCTGACACTACCTACACAAGACCATCATAGTAGGAGGAAAAGATGATGACATCAAAATAAAAGAGCGACTGACTGAGAGGGGGAAGGGGTATGATGGAGAGTGGAGTTGCAAAGGGGAAAGTGGGGGAGGGAAGGAATTACCATGGGTTATTGTCTATAATTATGGAAGTTATCAATAAAAAAAGAAAAAAACTATGAAGGCAAAAAGTAAAATAAAAACTAAGAACTTAAAAAAACAAATATTTATTCATTTAAGAGAAAGTATGGGTGTGACAGGGCCTCTTACTGCTGCAAACAAACTCCAGACTCATGTGCTACTTTGCGCATGAAGCTTTATGTAGTTATTGGGAGAATTGAACCTAGGCAGTCAGGCTTGGCAAGCAAGTGCCTTAACCACTGATTCATCTCTTAGCCCCACACCTGGGATGCATTTCTTTTTGCATCTAGCTTACATAGGAGGCTTGGGAATGTAACTCAGGCTGGCAGGTTTGCAAGCAAGCACCTTTAACTGCATCTTCCCAGCCCTTAAGAATTTTCTTCTTGTGTAATGCTCAATAACACTACATCATGTGGGTAGACGCTATTTTAAAAATCTACAGTAATTCCTTTTCTTTATAAATACTTTATAGAGTGAGGTGCACATGCCTATAATCCCAGGACTCAGGAGGAATGGGCAGGAGTTCAAGACTAGCCTGGACTATGCAGTGAGTTGCTTTCTCAAAAAATAAAAAGCAGCTGGGCATGGTGACACACAATTTTAATCCCAGCACTTGGGAAGCAGAAGTAGGAAGATTGCTGTGAGTTTGAGGCCACCCTGAGACTACATAGTGAGTTCCAGGTCAGCCTGGGCTAGAGTGAGACCCTACCTCAAAAAAAAAAAAAAAAAAAAAAAAGTAATTAAGTAAATAAATAAAAACTAAAAAGTAAAGTAAAATCAGACAAACATTAAAACAAATGAACAAACAAACAAACCAAAAAAAAAAAAAAAAACCACAAAACACAATATTTCTAGCCAGAAAATCACTGGGGAAATTTAAAGAACAAAATATACCTGTAGAGGTTTGAATCAGATGTCCCCCATAAACTCATGTGTTCTGAATGCTTCAGCCCCAGTTGAGGACAATTTGGGAGATGGAGCCCTGCTGGAGGAGGTGTGTTGTTGGGGGTAAGTTTAGGAGTTATAGCCAGCTCCCCTTTGCTAGAGCTCAGCTCACTCTCCCGCTACTGTTGCCCACCTGATGTTGGCAAGAGGTGATGTCCACGCTCTGCCCTACCATCCTTCCTCTCTATCATGGAGCTTCTCCTGGAGACTAAGCCAAAATGAACTCATTCCTTCAGCTGCTTTTGGTTGGGTGTTTCATCCCAGCAATGAGAAGGGAACTGCAATGATACGGAAGTGAATAACTTCTCCCCAGGCCATTTCAGTTGAGACAAAGGTGGAGGGAACAGGGCTGATTTGATAGAGATGGTTGGAATAAATTACAAGTCCCATCTTTCTTTCTTTTTCTTTTGTCTTTTGTTTTTTTTGTTTTTTTCGAGGTAGGGTCTCACTCTAGCCCAGGCTGACCTGGAATTCACTATGTAGTCTCAGGGTGGCCTTGAACTCATGGCGATCCTCCTACCTCTGCCTCCCAAATGCTGGGGTTAAAGGTGTGCACCACCACGCCTAGTCCATGTTTCTTTCAAAGGTTGCACAACATGATCAGGAGAAAGACGTGTGTGTTGGGGGTGGGGGGCTCATTTATGCTAGCTGCTTTGAAATCTCCTGGCTTATGCTAAAGACTGAGACATTTTAGAAAAAGAGCATGTCTCCTCTTTCCCAGTTGTCAGAACAAGAATGTCTCCGTTTTTGGACTCTGACTGTCATTTCATTGAAACCCTGTTTCCCACATGACCCAACCACCCCTCCCAATTATTACTTTCCCTGAATGACTCACACCACCCATCCCTGTGATCTCCTTCCTGTCCACTTATCTTTCCTGAAGTAGCCCATGCCCTGAGGCCAGGTGGACTGCTCTGCAACCTAGGAATTCCAATGACCCCTTTAAGTATCCCCTAGTCTGTAAGGGAAGTTGCTTCTGATCTGCCTTGTCAGAACCCTTCTCGGGCTCCCCCCCCCCCGCCCAAATAAAGCCTGTCTCTGCTGATGAGCCCAGTCTTTCCTCTCGTTGCATCTCCTGCTTTTCCTAACACCAGGCACCCCAGTGGGAGCACAGGAGAAGCATAAAAGGCATGAGGGAAAGAGAATGAACAATCTCTTTTAGCCCAGACCAGTGAACCTACGGTACCTCATGGAGTTTCAGTGCACTGATGACAGCAAGGTAAAACAAAGGCCATTCCCTTTGGGAATACACCTGGCTTTTTGCTGAGTCAAAATCAGGACTTGGGGGCCGATGGTATAGCTAGCTGGGTGGTAGTGCGTGTTCATAGCATGTGTGAGGCCTTTGGCTTAATCCCCAGTACAAAAAACAAAAATGAAAAAAATATCAGCATTCAATCCTTAAGCATAGAAATCACATATTATTATTATTTTTTATTATTATTTTGGTTTTTCTAGGTAGGGTCTCACTCTAGCCCAGGCTGACCTGGAATTCACTCTGTAGTCTCAGGGTGGCCTCGAACTCATAGCGATCCTCCTACCTCTGCCTCCTGAGTGCTGGAATTAAAGGTGTGCACTACCATGCCAGGCTCTGTTTCCTTTATATTCCAAGAGCAATGAGACCTCCAGATCTCATGTGGTGGAACTCTGGTTTCTCTGATTGCCTCCAATTCATACTATGTTCAACTCCATGACCATTCTCCTGCCTCCACCTTCTGGGAGTACAGGGATGTGCCACACTGGGAATCAAACTCAAGAGTTTATGCCTCCCAGGCAGCACTCTACCAACTGAGCTATTTCCCAGCCCAAACAGACATCTTTCCATCTTTCTTATGCTTTAAAAAATATATTTTATTAGCCGGGCATAGTGGCGTGTGCCTTTAATCCCAGTATTCGGGAGGCAGAAGTAGGAAGATCTCTGTGAGTTCAGAGCCAGCCTGGTACTAAAGAGTGAGTTCCAGGTCAGCCTGGAATTCACTCTGTAGTCTCAGGGTGGCCTTGAACTCATGGCGATCCTCCCACCTCTGCCTCCAGAGTACTGGGATTAAAGGCATGCGCCACCATGCCCAGCTATTTTTTAAAATTTATTTTCAAGCGGGAGACACACACACAGTGAGAGAGTGAGTGAGTGTGTGTGTGTATGTGAGAAAGAGAGAATGAATGGGTAGGCCAGGGCTTCCAGCTGCTGCAAACAAACTCCAGATGTGTGCGCCGCTTTGCGCATCGGACTCTACGTGGGCACTGGGGAATCAAACCTGGGTCTTTAGATTTTGCAGGCAAGTGCCTTAACTGCTGAGCCGTCTCTCCAGCCTTCTTGTGCTTTCAATGTAGCTTCACTGAAGCCTGGACACTCCATATCACTACAGTGGAGTATATCTGGCTGACTCCAAAGACAAAGGCCATGCCCGTGGACACGTGAAGTGGAAATCTTCACATTGCTTTGCCGCTGGAACTCACCTGGCTTGTTTCTTTCCCACTTAATACCTAAAGATGTAACAGAAATTCTAACTGTGCTATACTACTTACACTGCTTAGTTCTAGGACATTTCCCTGCAGAACCAGAAGTTCGAACGAGCTGTGAGGATTTACGTTGATGGTCACTTTGATGGGACATAAGCGTTATCTGGGAAACTAGCCTCTGGGAGTCATTTTGAGGGATGACCTGGGTTTGATTTATTGAAGTGGGAAGACTGTCCTTATCTGTGGGCACCACCCTTCTGTGGACCGGGCTCCTAGATTTATATAAAAGGGGAGCACTGGCTGAACACAAAGGTTCATTGCTCTCTGCTTCCTCATCGTGGTTACAATGTATCCAGTTGTCTCAAGCTCCTGCTATCATATGCCGTCCTCACCATGGTGAACTGTAACCTTGAACTGTAAACTGAAGAAAATCTTTCCTTCCTTCCTTACATTGCTTCTTGTGTGAAATTTTATCACAGCAAGAGAAAAAGTAGTTAAGACCTGATCCAAAAAAAAGGTGGGGGCAGGGAGGACATTATTTCTCCTGGCAATCTTCCTACTTCAATATCTTTCCTGTGTAGCGTGGACTGACTGCATGCGCTCTCTTGTGGACGGTTTTCATTCAGACCTAGGTATGTCCAGCCTTCCTTTTGCTCAATCCGTGGATGCTCCAGGTATCCTAGCTCCATAAATTGCCAAACTATTGCCGTCTTCAATGTCTCTGCTTCTGCTGAACATTAAGACGGGTACGCGTCTCCCTCTTAGCTCACTGTGATAGCTCCACATCAGCCTCACAGGTCCACATCCTTTTGGCCCTGCTCCCGTGCCTTACTTCATTTCACCCCTCCCTCCCCATCTCTCCTCAAATTCCCATGCATAGCACGCCTTTAATCCCAGCACTTGGGAGGCAGAGGTAAGAGGATTGCCGTGAGTTCAAGGCCACCCTGAGACTACATAGTTCCAGGTCAGCCTGGGCTATGGCGAGATATGTATCCTCATGCCTATATATCTGCACTTTGCTCATTCTTCCCAGCTCAGTCTATGTGTTTAATTTCCAACCAGACCATGAGCTCCTGGCATGGACAGTTCCTGCGCACCCATGTAATCCCTGGTATCCCACTGATGGAATAAGTTTTGAAACAGGTCTTTCATTTCACTGGGTGCAGCGGCTGGGCTGAAGAGTTGAGACAAGTGGGATGTTTGAAGGTGAATTGAATTATTTTGCCCTGATGTTCCTCAGTTTACAAAGGGGTTCCATCCCATCATTGACCTATCATAAATTGCACAAATCACAAGTCAAAAGGCATTTACTTAACCTAACCTGCTAATCATTCTAGTTTAGCAATACCCCCCACGGTGCAGTCAGGCTCCTCAGCTTCCTCACTGTTGGGAAATACAGCTGGCTGCCAGAGAGGATCCCACCACAGCCAGCCCAGGGAAAGGGCAAAACTCAATTTTGGAGCTGGAGGGATGGCTTAGTCGTTAAGGCATTTGCCTGCAGAGCCAAGGGACCCAGGTTTGATTCCCCGGGACCCACATTAGCCAGATGCACAAGGGGGCACACACGTCTGGAGTTCACTTGCAGTGGCTGAAGGCCCTGGCATGCCCATTCTCTCTCTCCCTGTGTCAAATAAATAAATTAAATTAAATATTTAATAAAAAAGGGCTGGAGAGATGGCTTAGCAGTTAAGGTGCATGCTTGCGAAGCCTAAGGACCCCAGTTCGATTCTCCAGGTCCCACGTAAGCCAGATGCACATGGGGGCGCATGTGCCTGGAGTTCATTTGAAATGGCCAGAGGCCCTGACACGCCCATTCTCTCTCTGTGTCTCTAATAAATAATAATAATGATAATAAACTCAATTCCAAAGCAGTGCCTAGTGAGTGCCTTTCATTTTCAAATCATGGTCCCAGGCAAGTTTTTCCTTCTTTTAATCACCTTACTCTTTTTCTTTTCATATTGTAGATTTGGACTACAGAATGAGTGCCAGGTAAGCCTGGGTAGGTGAGACTTACCTCAAAAAAACAAAAACAAAGCTGGACGTAGTAGCACATGCCTTTAATCCCAGCACTAGGGAGGCAGAGGTAGGTTTATTGCCATGAGTTCAAGGCCACCCTGAGACTACATAGTGAATTCCAGGTCATCCTGGGCTAGAGTGAAACCCTACCTTGAAAAAAAGTAAATAAATGAGAAGAAAATATTTTAAAATGGGGGCTGGAGGGATGGGTCAGCAGTTAAGGCACTTGTCTACAAAGCCTAACAACCCCAGGTTCAATTCCCCAGTACCCACATAAAGTGGCACATACATCTGGAGTTTGTTTGCAGCAGCTAGAAGCCCTGGAGCACCCGTTCTGTCTGTCTGTCTGTCTGTCTTCTGTCTCTACTTGCAAATAAATTTTTTTTTAAAAAAGTCCCTTCCACATTTATTTCCACGTATAGACTTCTGTTGAAGAAAGTAATGGGAGACCTGATTGACTCTGAGTCAGTCCTCTGGAATATTGCAAACTTCACTAGCCACACAGTCAACATGCTTCCAGGCCAGGGCCACCTTGCACTCCTCGTAGCCCTTACCTCTTTATGCCTTTGGGTCCAGCTCAGCCTCACAGACCACCCCAAGAAAGACACTGCCCCCCCACCCACCCAAAGGATGATCTCCAGTTGGCCTTCTGGTACCAGTGCTGTGCAGAGCAAAGTGCATGGAATGTTCTCAAAAGCTGAGCATAAGGCTCATTACACATGATTTGCTTTTCATGATTGCTACTTCCTCTGTGGTCACTAATTTCAGGTTGGGAAGAACTTATAAAATAGATGTGTGTGTGCGCATACGTGCGTGCATGTGTTAGGATGGGGGAGAGACCTTTTAGAGACTTTTTGAAGGCCCACTTCAAAAGAAAGATGAGACTAAAACTGAAAGCTGCTAGGATACACCCACGACTCCCCCCCGCCGCCATGCACTCGGGCTGGCAGCAAATGAATGGTAGACTCACAGACGGCTGCTTTGTCTATGACCAGCTAGTTCATGGGCAGTGGAGACACAGCAGGGACAGCCCTGGACAGATGAAGCCCGGTGATCGCACAGATAGCTGGTCACAATAATAATGATTGTGAACAGCTTCCGTAACCAAACCTGAAACGAGGCAAACCCTTCTTAGGGTTTCATCACCAGGCCCACGTTCAGTGCTAAGGCTCACCATTCTTCAGCGAGGGACAGAAGACCACATTTCACCGCTATTACGAGGCAAAATTAAAGTGGGATTAATCTGCCCCTTGCACGCGCTCCCTGTTTATCGGCCTCTTTTGCGATAAAGCCTGAAATTTCCACATAGAACTTGTTCACCATTCAGGAGGCCAAGATAGATTTCGAAGCACAATCAACCGGTATTTCATCCTGGAGCCATTGAAACCCGAGCCTGCCTTTCCCCTGCATTCCGAGTGAGAAGGGCTCCATTCCATCTGGTGGCCTCACTCCTGGTCAGATAATACCAGACGTATCCATGTAACATGCGAGCCGCTGTCAAACAGCACTGAGCCATCTCCCCGAGACAGCTGTTTCACACAAGGACTGCATTGTGTGAGGAGAGCTGGTATCGTTTTACTTCAAGTGCTGGGGGGGAAACAAGCATTCTGTCATCTGCCACAGCCTGGAGAAAAGCCTGGCTCTCTGCAGACTTCTATTCTTCTGTTATCTAGCCCCAAACTGACTCTGGACCGGGAGGGTTGAGGGCTTAAAACAAGAAGCAAAGTCTTTGTTTTTGCTTTTATCAGGAGGAATAAATGCTCTCCACGCCCAAAGAATTTATGGTTATACTTTTCAAAAGACAGCTTGAGGTGAGGAATCCGCAGTTAAGGACTTGTTTTCTGTCTTTCCTGTGGTAAGCACACCAAGGCAGTTCCAGGAAAACCGAAAAGTGTTTTCCAGCTCACAAAAACAGTGCTCCTGGGTGGAGCTGTCTGGATTAGGATAATGGCTTCATATAACTGATAAATTGCCATTGAGCACATAGATTTTTCTCCTTTTCTTTTCTTTTCTTTTTTTTCTTTTCTTTTCTTCCTTCCTTCCTTCCTCCTCCTTTCCCTCACTCCTTCTTTCTTTTTTTGTTGGTGGTATGTGTGCTGAAGACATCTGTATTTTGAACTCAGGAAAACACTTAATAAAACAGCTTACATTGTTATGAATATGGTAATAGTTTCAGGGACCATAGCCTCTTGTGGAGATATATATTGTGGGTACACATGCTCTAGAGAATGAAACTAAAGACTTGTGCATTGCTAGGTAAACTGTCTACCACTGAGCTGCACACCAGCCGTTTATTTATGTATGCATGTAAACATGTGTGGATGTGTGTGACATATGTGTGTGAATGGCATGCACATGTGGAGTCCTCTCCTTCCACTTTGCAACAGGCTGTTGCTTGTTGCTGTGTGTGAACCAGTGTAGCTGGTCTAGGAGCCTGGGGATTCTCTTGACTCCACCTCACATTGCGCTGGAATTACAGATGTGTGCACCAATCCAGCCAGCAGCCTTGAAAGCAAGCACCTTTAATGGCTGAACTTTCTCTCCAGCGCCGCCCCCCCCCCCAACCAACTGTTTTCTGTTGTCATTGTTGTTGTTTTGAGGCAGGGTCTCACTCTAGCCCAAGCTGACCTGGAATTCACTCTATAGTCCAGGCTGGCCTCAAACTCCCAGTGATTCTCCTACCTCAGCTTCCAGAGTGCTCAGATTAAAGGCATGTACCACCAAGCCCAGCTTCCCAACCATTTTTATATAATTTTTATTTATCTATTTGCAAGCAGAGAGAGAGAGAAAGAAAATGGGGAGAATGGGTGTACCAAGGGGTTGCTTGCTGCTGCATAATCCAGATGTGTGCACTACTTTGTGCATCTGGCTTTATGTGGGTACTGAGGAATTGAACCCAGGTCATCACGTTTTGCAGGCAAATGCCTCTAAGAACTGAGCCATCTCTCCAGCCCATCCCAACCATTTTTTAAAATATTTGATTTTTATTTATTTATGAGAGAGAGAATGGGCATCCAAGGGCCTCTAGCCACTGCAAACAAACTCTAGATGCATGCACCACTTTGTGCATCTGGCTTATGTGGGTTCTGGGGGATTCGAACCTGAGTCCTCAGGCTTTGAAGGCAAGTGCCTCAACCACTAAGCCATCTCTCCAGCTGGCAACCATTTTTAAAAATTGAACAATATGAAGCAGTAAGTCCATTCATCAAACATTTTAAGTATTTAAAAATTGGGATAATTCTGGCAGTCCACAGAATATATCAAGCATGTTTACAATTTTCCTTTCTCTTACTCTATCCTATTTCTCTTTCCATGGCACCTATAAAGATGAGATCTCCCAGGAAGACTTGACTATGAAGCCACATCCCCCCCCAACTTTCCTTTCCTTTCCTTCTTTCTTTCTTTCTTTCTTTTCTTTCTTTCTTTCTTTCTTTCTTTCTTTTTCTTTCTTTCTTTCTTTCTTTCTTTCTTTCTTTCTTTCTTTCTTTCTTTCTTTCTTTCTTTCTTTCTTTCTTTCTTTCTTTCTTTCTTTCTTTCTTTCTTTTGGTTTGTTGAGGTAGGGTCTCACTCTAACTCAGGCTGACCTGGAATTCACTCTGTATTCTCAGGGTAGCCTTGAACTCATGGTGATCCTCCTCTGCCTCCTGAGTGCCCTCTTTTCTTTCTTTATTCCTCCCTTCCTGTTTTTCTCTTTTACCGGGGAAGGTGTTGGGGTGGGAAGAACATACAAAATTTATTAGCTACCTAAAGCACAGGAATATTGGATGCCAAGAAGCCACATTTATCATGATCCTCAGAAGTGTTTTCCTTGCATAGGAACCAAGAACATATCACATGATATGGAAGAACTAGATGGAACTGGGCTTGACTTAGTTATCAAAACTAATTTGTTTGGTTGTACCCAGATCAAAAGAAACAGGGAGCTAGAGAGATGGCACAGTGGTTAAGGCACTTGCTTGCAAAGCCTGAGGGTCTGGGTTGGATTCCCTAGTACCCACAAAAAGCCAGATGCACAAAGTGGTACATGGGTCTGGAGTTCATTTACAGCTGCAAGGGGCTCTGGTATGCCCATTCAATCTCTCTCTCTCTCTCTCTCCTTAAAAGAAAACAAACAAACAAACAAACAAACAAACAAACAAATAAGTTTGTTACTTAGGACTCGTCCTCTTTCCTTACTACCTCTCTTTTAAAAATTAAAACAAAGCTGGGTGTGGTGGCACACGCCTTTAATCCCAGCACTTGGGAGGCAGAGGTAGGAGGATTGCTGTGAGTTCGAGGTCACCCTGAGACTACATAGTGAATTCCAGGTCAGCCTGGACCAGAGTGAGACCCTACCTCTAAAAACAAAACAAAACAAAAAAAAAATTAAAACGAGAAGGAAAAAGAAAGTGAAGAAAACTAAGGTTCAGTCAGAGAAGTAGGAAAAACAGAAGCGGGGGCTGGAGAGATGGCTTAGCAGTTAAGGTGATTACCTATGAAGCGTAAGGACTCAGGTTTGATTCCCCAGAACCCACATAAGCCAGGTACACATGGTAGCACATGTGTCTAGAGTTCAGCTGCAGAGACTGGAGGCCCTGGTGTGCCCATTCTCTCTCTCTCCCTCTCTCTCGCTAGTAAAAAACAAGCAACGTGCTCTGCCACTCCAGGCCAGTCATCAGAATGAAACAGCAGTTGCCAGGGAGTCGGGGTAAACATGTGTGGAGAGCTTTGCCGAGGCGAGTGCCAGGCAACATAGAGTGTCATTATCTTGTCAAATGTTATTCGCATTGTATCTGTTCTGTCAGATACTTCTGTGTTCTGTGACCTTGGACAAGATGCTGCCAGGGAGCTGCTTTGAGAGCAAATAAGACTGCACCTGTCCAAGTCTCTTGCCACTGTCGGGGTGCTGTAAGGACACAATCTCCCATGTGCTACCACCCTCCCTTCTTGCTACTGAGGGTTGCTACTGTTTTGTGAGTCAGAACGCCTCTGGTTTGGGTTTGCATCATTTGAAATTGGTGAGTTTTGTTGTTGTTTTTTGTCTTGAGAGTTTGCAGCTGTGCTGTTTAGAATTCTGGAATCTGGAACCTTACCAGTTAATGGTTCTCAGAGCATGAGAAAAAGAGAGTGATTTTTCAACTGTTTGTGAGATGGAATTGTGTCTTAGGATCTGGACAGGACACCCAAGACTCTCTTACACTACCTACCAGGCCAACACAGAAATCCTTTCTGTCACTTGTAAGGCAGGTGCCCATGTCCCTGACCAGTCCTTGCCCTAGTGGGGGAACCTAGGAACTCACAAGGGAATACTCCATACAGCTTGTGGAGACAGTAACTGCTAGATCCTTCTGTGATCTGAATGTGTGTGTCCCTCCAAAATTCTATGTTGCAACTTAATCCCTAAGGTGATAGTATTAAGAGATGGGGGCTTTTAAAGTGATATGGGGCCTAGAGGGATGGCTTAGCACTTAATGCACTTGCCTGCAAACCCAAAGGACCCAGGTTTGATTCCCCAGGACCCACATAAGCCAGATGCACAAGGTGACACATGCCTCTGGAGTTTATTTGCAATAGCTCAAGGCCCTGGCATGCCCATTCTCTCTCTCTGCCTTTTTCTTTCTTTCTTTCTTTCTTTCTTTCTTTCTTTCTTTCTTTCTTTCTTTTTCCTTTCTTTCTTTCTCTCTCTTTCTCAAATAAATAAAATAAATTTTTAAAAGTTTAAAATAAAAAAGAAATGATTTGATCATGATAGTAGGGCCCTCATACATAGAATTAGTGACTGCCCTTGTAAAAGATGCCCAATGGAGCTAGTAAACCCCTTCTGCCATATGAAGATGCAGCAGGAAGGTGGCATCTTAGAAGTAGAGAGTGGGCCCTCACCAGGGCCTTGATCTTGGACTTCCTAGTCTCTGGAATGGTGAGCCATACATTTATGCAGTTTATAAATTACCCAGTTATAGCAGCCACACAGACTGAGACTTGTTAAGTACTTTTAAAAATATTTTTAAAAATTTTTATTTATGTATTTGAGAGCAAGAGAGAAAGAGGCAGATAGAGAGAATAGGTGCACCAGGGCCTCTAGCCACTGCAAATGAATTCCAGATGCATGCACCACGATGTGCATCTGGCTTCATGTGAGTCCTGGAGAACTGAACCTGAGTATGTTAGAGAAAGAGGCAGATCTCTCTCTCTCTCTCTCTCTCTCCATATATATATATCATTCTGTAGTCCCACGCTGGCCTCAAATTCACAGCTATCTCCTACCTCTGCCTCCTTAAGTGCTGGAATTAAAGGCATGAACCACCACATCTGGCCTCAAAGCATTTTTTTCCCCGAGGTAACACGGTCTCACTATAGCTCAGGCTGACCTGGAATTCACACTGTAGTCTCAGGATGGCCTTGAACTCACAGTGATCCTCCTACCTCTGCCTCCCGAGTACTGGGATTAAAGGTGTGCACTACCACGCAGAGCACATTAAAAAAAAAAATTTGTTGTTTGTTTATTTATTTATTTATTTATTTATTTATTTATTTGAGAGCGACAGACACAGATAGAAAGAGGCAGATAGATAGAGAATGGGCACACCAGAGCCTCCAGCCACTGCAAATGAACTCCAGATGCATGTGCCCCCTTGTGCATCTGGCTTTCATGGGTCCTGGGTAATGGAGTCTGGAACCAGGGTCTTTTGGCTTCACAGGCAACTGCTTAACCGCTAAACCATCTCTCCAGCCCACCCCCCCATCCCTATTTTTTTTTTTTTGATAGGTAGTCCCAGGTCTTCAAATTAGAAGGTGTGACAGCTGTCCACCAGCTTTCTGGAAGATTTTCATCTCTCAGCTGGACTAGCCTAGCTCTGGTTTGTAGAGTGAGCCAGTAAGGTTATACACCTGAAGCTGTCAGGCAAGAAAGCACAGGAAGCACAAAGCAGTCAGGACCCTCCCACAGTGCCCAGAAGGCAGGGAGCATTACTTACTGTCTTCCGGGAGGTTGTTTTCCCGCTCTTCTCTCTCCATCTGCTGGCACCACCCTTCCATGCGGTCTCGCTCTGCCTGGAGAAGCTTCAGGAACCAGTGACCATCCCGGTGGCACACGGACCTCTGAACGGCCTCCAGAGGATCTTCCGTGATAGAGTCAATCCAGGGGTCCGGAGGAGGCAGGATAGAGGGGTCAAAATCCGTGTCAAAGTCATCGTCTGCGGCACAGGCGTGGTAATGGTTTCCTGAACCCTGAATGCTGACGGTGGAGGTGCTGGCATCCCGGGAGAACTGTCTGGCCATTGGGCCAGGACAGGAATTGTCCTCTATAGATTCCAAAGAATTTTCCAGATTATCATGGAAGTCCAGATCAGCCTGTACTGCAGTGGTCACGCTGTTGGACCGAGTGAACCTGCGGAAGCTTGGGAGAACAGAGAAAGGAAATTCAGTTCAAAGATATCTCTTGAAGCAAAAATCCCAGACTAACTTATCTTACGAGTGGGACAGTGGATGGTGTCTTTTCCTCTCAACCTGTGTTTGGAGAGAGAGTTGGGGAAGACCTTTGAGAGAAGCATATTGGTTGCCATAGCTCCAAGGAAATGAACACGAATCTCTCATTTTTGTTAAATGTGGGATGTTAAACAAAATATATCAAGAACTTTTTATATAGGTGAAGCAAGGCACAGAGCTGCCGAAGTCAGTGTGATGTCCAGTTCCCAGACCATCCTAATAGGGAAGGAGACGATTCACTGAAAACTCTCTCCTCTCTTTCTTTTTTTTTTTTTTTTTTTTTTTTTGAGGTAGGGTTTCACTCTAATCCCAGGCTGACCTGGAATTCACTATGTAGTCTCAGGGTGTCCTTGAACTCACAGTGATTCTCCTACCCTGCCTCCTGAGTGCTAAGATTAAATATGTGTGCCATGCGGGGCTTGGTGGCACACACCTTTAATCCAGCACTCAGGAGGCAGAGGTAGGAAGATCACTGTGAGTTTGAAGCCAGCCTGGGACTACAGAGTGAATTCCAGGCCAGTCTGGGCTAGAGCGAGATCCTACCTCAAAAACCAACAATAACAACAACAAAAGAATTCACCTATCAGGAGTTTGAGGAGATAGCTCAGCAGTTATATGCACCTGCTTGCAAAACCTGCCTGCCTGGATTCGATTTCCCAGTACCTATGCAAAGCCAGATGCACAAAGTAACCCACACATCTGGAGTTCATTTGCAGTGGCAAGAGACCCTGGCACACCCATACTCTCTCACTGCTTACAAATAAATTAATTAAAATTAAATTTTAAAAATAATTCAGCTGGGCATGGTGGTACACAGCTTTAATTCCAGGCAGAGGTAGGAGAATTGCTGTGAGTTTGAGGCCACACTGAGACTACATAGCGAATTCCAGGTCAGCTGGGGCTAGAGCAAAACCCTACCTTGACCTTGAAAAAGCAAAAAAACAAAAAGAATTCACTTGTGTGTGTGTGTTTTCACTTGGAAGGCAGGGGTAGGAGGATCATCATGAGTTCGAGGCCAGAGTGAGTTCCAGGTCAGCCTGGGGTAAAGAACCTACCTCGAAAAACTAAAAAAAGAAAAAATTAAACCAAGTCACCTAAAGGAGAGCAGATAATTATATCAATAATCAACCCATGTTTTCCCATAGAGAGTAAGTGTCAAAAGAAAAAGGTGGGCTGGGGAGATGGCTTAGTGGTTAAAGGCACAAAGGGCAAAGCCTGTTTGACCTAGGTTCAATTCCCCAGTCCCCACATCAAGTCAGATGCACAAAGTAGCATATGCATCTGCAGTCTGTTTGCAGTGGCAGGAGGCCCTGGTGTGCCTATTCTATCTTTCTTTCTCACAAATAAATCATTTTTTTAAAGGGGCTGGGAGAGATGGCTTAGCAGTTAAGGTGCTTGTCTTTGAAGCCAAAGGACCCAGGTTCAATTCCCCAAGACCCACATAAGCCAGATGCACAAGGTGGCACATGCATCTGGAGTTCGTTTGCAGTGGCTGGAGGTCCTGGTGTGCCCATCTCTCTCTCTCTCTGTCTCTCTATTTGCCTCTTTCTCAAATAAAGAGATTAATTAAAAAAAAAAAAAAAGAGGAGCCACGCGTGGTGGGACATACCGTCTGTAATCCCAGCACTCAGGAAGCACAGGTAGGAGGATCGCCATGAGTTTGAGGCCACCCTGTGAATTCCAAGTCAGCCTTAGCTAGAGTGAGACCCTACCTCAAAAAAGAAAAAAATGACTGCAGTATTAACCAGTGTTTGTCACTGAGACAGTCAAAATGATCATGTATGTCATGACTCTGGCCATTCACTGTTACGAAGATAGATCAATTGTTTTCAAGAAATGACATCTGCTAACATTATCAGACCTAGTCACTTTTGGAAGCTCTTTAATGCTCAAAAGGGACAAAGTGGGGCTGGGAGATGGTTGAGTGGTTAAAGGTGCTTGGTTATAAAGCCTGCCAGCCTGTGTTCAAGTCCTCAGCACCTATGTGAAGCCCAGCACAAAGTGACACAGGTGTCTGGCATTCATTTGCAAGAGCAAGAAACCCTGGTGTGCCCATGTGTACCCTCATGCATACACACACACACACACACACACACACACACACACACAAGGGGGTTCAGCAGAGGGGGTTGGGAGGGTGAAAAAGGAGGTAGGGTCTCACTCTGGCCCAGGCTGACCTGGAATTAACTATGTAGTCTCAGGGTGGCCTTGAGTGCTGGGATTAAAGGCGTGCGCCACCATGCCCGGCTAAAATTATGTAAATTTTTAATTCTCTGTGTTTATTTGTGTCTGTGTGTGTTTGGGTGTATGGGCATGTGATGGTCTCCTGCTGCTGCAAACTAACACGGAATGCATGCCTTTAAACCACTGAGCCTTCTCCCCAACTCCTTAATAAAGTTTTAAAATAAAATTTAGAAAATTAAACACATACATGCATAAGGGTAAATTTTTTTTTTTTTTTTTTTTTTTTTTTTTTTTTTTTCGAGGTAGGGTTTCACTCTAGCTCAGGCTGACCTGGAATTCACTATGTAGTCTCAGGGTGGCCTCCAACTCATGGTGATCCTCCTACCTCTGCCTCCCGAGTGCTGGGATTAAAGACGTACGCCACCACGCCCAGCAGGGTAAATAATTTTTAAAGTCCTATGTTGTATCCACTTAACTAGCTGGGAAGCTAAATAAATAATTATTTATTTATTTATTTATATTATTATTATTATTATTATTATTGGTTTTTGCGAGGTAGGGTCTCACTCTGGTCCAGGCTGACCTGGACTTAACTATGTAGTCTTAGGGTAGCCTTGAACTCTCGGCAATCCTCCTACCTCTGCCTCCCGAGTGCTGGGATTAAAGGCGTGCGCCACCACGCCCGGCTTCATTTATATTATTATATTATTTATATTATTTCATTAAAAAATAAAAAATGAAGCCGGGCATGGTGGCGCATGTCTTTAATCCCAGCACTCGGGAGGCAGAGGTAGGAGGATCACCATGAATTTGAGGCCACCCTGAGACTACATAGTGAATTCCAGGTCAGCCTGAGCTACAGCGAGACCCTACCTGGAAAAACCAAAAATAATAATAAATAAATAAATAAATAAATAAATAAATAAATAATAAAGGAAAATGAGCCAAGTGTGGTGCCCAGTGCTCAGGAGGCAGAGGTAGGAGGATCATCCTGAGTTCAAGGCCAGGCTGAGACTACATAGGGAATTCTAGGTCAGTCTGGGCTAGACCAAGACCAAGACTCTGCTTTGGAAAACCAAAATAATAATAATAAATAACAAATGACATTGTATTAAAGTCTGAGAACAATCTTACAAGTCTCTTGTAGGAAAAAGGAAAGGAAGAATGATTTTGGTAAAATGTTCCTTATATCTACCACTCATTTCTTGGCTTTTCCTGCATTTTCTCCCTTTATCCCCACGTGCTAAATGTCATCTGGCATGGTGCTTTCTCTCCAGCTGCATGTGTGTATGCCTTGGATGACTGTCCTTGCAACAGTTGACATTTTGGCTGTTGCACTAACCTAAAATCACCACTATGAAAACATTAGGCTGGGCCTGGAAAGATGGCTTAGCGGTTAAGCGCTTGCATGTGAAGCCTAAGGACCCCAGTTCGAGGCTCAATTCCCCAGGACCCAAGTAAGCCAGATGCACAAGGAGGCGCATGTATCTGGAGTTCGTTTGCAGTGGCTGGAGGCCCTGGTGTGCCCATTCTCTCTCTATCTATCCTATCTATCTGCCTCTTTCTCTCTCTGTTTGTCTGTTGCTCTCAAATAAATAAATTAAAAAAAAACCAAAAAAACATTAGGCTTTATTCCCTAAGACCATGTACTGCCGGAGGCATTACATTTCAAGACACAAGAACGAGTGTCCACCGCTTCCCATTTGTGGACACTTGTGCTGCACATGGTCAGTGGTGTGGCCTACTTTCCCGTGCACCTCTGTTTTTATCCACGCAAAACTGCTCCACCAGCATTCCTGAGAGCCGTCTCCTGGCTGTGGATCTTGTAATAGAACCACCTTCTTAAGAAAAATGACTTGGCAGTAGATTAATTGAAGTTTGCAGTTTAGTCACCCAGAAAGGAATAAAAGTTAAGTAAAATTGAAATGGTTTTGGGATTAAAAGCGGTGCCTTTGAACTGGGGCAGCCCCGTCCAAGCTGCTAGCTTCTATCAATTAAGTCCCCTAAGCAGTGATTTCTTCCACCCAGAGCTCTCAAAGAATGTTCTGCTCCACAAAACCGGTTCATGTCTTTCATGTGCAAAGCCCCTTGTGGGTGAAGGCTGTAATCAAGTTGTTATTGTCTTAAAAGGTTGATAGGAATGTAGAAGAGGGTTACTAAGATTCATTTCTGTATTTTTGAAAATCAGTCAGCTGTTGGTTAAACCTGAAAGCTGAATGAAGCTGGCTGTTTCCAAACTCACAAGTTCCAGTGTTGAAATATCTTTGGTCCTCCATGCACTGCACCACGGTGTAATGATTACAGCTGCTGAACAATGCTGGCCTTACCCAGCCTAGCAGTAGAAAACTAGCCATGAAAGACCGGATCAGCCAGAGAGGGGTTACAGCACCCGGTGTGTTCTGAACAGTGAGCGAGCGAAAAGTCACTGGCTAGCAGTCACTTCTACAGATGCTGTGTATGCCTGTGAAACCTCCCCTTTTCCCTTACTTTCCTATATAAGACAGGTTACAATCCTGTCCTTCAATACCTATGCCTTTCCCTCGGATTGACAGGGCTGTACTTAAAACAAATAAGTGAGTGAAAATGAAGCACAGTTGTTATCTTCAGAATGTGTGTGTGTGTGTGTGTGTGTTGCTGGGGTTTGAACTCAGAAACTTGCACATGCTAGGTATGGTGGTTTGAATGAAATGTCACGCCCCCACACACACACACACACACACACACACACACACACACACACGATCATGTGTTTTGAATACTTGGTCCTCAGCTGGTCACAATTTGGGAATGTTGTGAGGCCTCGCGGTGGTGGAGCCTTGCTGGAAGAGCTGCATCTTTAAGGCTGGATATTAGAATATAACCCAGCTCTAAGTCTAGTACTTAGCCAACTCCACCCAGACGACGTGACAGAATGTGATGCCCTGCTTTTTGCTCTTTAATTCTTATTTTTAAAAAGTCTTTTATTTATTTGAGGGGGAGTGGAGAAAGGGAGGGAGAAAATGGGCACACTAGGGCCTCTAGCCACTGCAGACAAACTCCAGATGCATGGGCCACCTTGTGCATCTGGCTTATGTGGGTACTGGGGAGTCGAACCTGGATCCTTTGGCTTTCTCCAGCCCCCGTTCTTTATTTTTATTTTATTTTTAAATTTGTTTATTTATTTATTTGAGAGCGATGGGGTGGGGAGAATGGGTATACCAGGGTGTCCAGCCACTGCAAACGAACTCCAGATGCATGTGCCACCTTGTGCATCTGGCTTACGTGGGTACTGGGGAATCAAGCCTCGAACCGGGGTCCTTAGGCTTCACAGGCAAGTGCTTAACTGCTAAGCCATCTCTCCAGCCCTATTTTTTATTTTATTTTATTTTATTTTATTTTATTTTATTTTATTTTATTTTATTTTGTTTTGTTTTGTTTGGTTTGGTTTGGTTTGGTTTGGTTTGGTTTGGTTTGGTTTTTTTGAGGTAAGGTTTCACTCTAGCTCAGGCTGACCTGGAATTAACTATATAGTCTCAGGGAAGCCTCAAACTCATGGTGATCCTCCTACCTCTGCCTCCCAAGTGCTGGGATTAAAGGCATGCACCACCATGCCCAGCGCTGTTCTTTATTTTTAAATTTTAAAAAATATTTTATTTGAGAGAGAGAGAGAGAAAAAAAAATGGGTGCGCCAAGGCCTCCAGCCTCTGCCAATGAACTCCAGATGCATGTACCTTTTTGTGCATCTGGCTTTACATGGGTACTGGGGAATTAAACCTGAGTCCTTTGGCTTTGCTGGCAAGCACCTAAACTGCTGAGCCATCTCTCCAGCCCCTATGCTGACATATGCCAGGCATTCAACTACTGAGATTTAAGCCATGAAATCATTTTAGGGAAACCAATTCAGTTACCCATGGCAGAATCTCTGGCCTCTGGTTACTCTCTCTGTCTTCCTCATTACAGCAGTTAGCTTCTCCTTGCTTGGACAGAACACCCAACCAGAAGCTGCCTATGGGAGGAAAGCATTTATTTCAGGGAATCCTCCTACCTCTGCCTCCTGAGTGCTGAGATTAAAGGTATGCACTGCCACACCCAGCAAGGAAAGAATTCTTAAAATAATTTTTTATTTTTATTTATTTTTTTGAGAGAGTCCTCAATGTATGGAGAAACAGAGAGAGAGAGAGAAAGAGAGAGAGAGAATGCATGCCTTTAACTGCTGCAAACAAACTCCAGACACATGAGCCACCTTGTGCATCTGGCTTATGTGGGTCCTGGGAAATCAAACCTGGGGCCTTTGGCTTTGCAAGCAAATGCCTTAACCACTAAACAATCTCTCCAGCTCAAGAATAGACTCTTTTTTTTTTTTTTTTTTTTTAAACAACACTATTTCACAAGTATATGTTGCTCATTTAAAATCTTCCATGATTATCATTCGTTAGCCCGAAACTCTCTTTAAGCAAAAATAAAGAGACTAGGGCTGGGCATGGTGGTGCACACCTTTAATCCCAGCACTTGGGAGGCAGAGGTAGGAGGATTGCCAAGAGTTGGAGGCCACCCTGAGACTACATAGTGAATTCCAGGTCAGCCTGAGCTAGAGTGAGACCCTATCTCAGAAAACCAAAATAATAATAATAATAATAATAATAATAATAATAATAATAATGGTGATGCCGGGCGTGGTGGCACACGCCTTTAATCCCAGCACTCGGGAGGCAGAGGTAGGAGGATCGACATGAGTTCAAGGCCACCCTGAGACTACACAGTTTATTCCAGGTCAGCCTGGGCCAGAGTGAGACCCTACCTCAAAAAACTAAAAAAAAAAAACCAAAAAACAAAAAACTAAATAATAATAATAATAAATAAATAAACAAAAAAAATAAAGAGACTAGTTTTCCAATATGAAGACTCCCTCCATTCTGAATAATGGTGGTGCATTGTGGAATAAATACAGAGGATGGGAAATACTGACAATGGGCTGGTTATCACCTGACAGCTTCCAAGAGGGTCAGCACATTGCTGGACTTCTGTTGGTATGAGCTGAACACATGCTCCTTGCTCTGATGGGCTGTCACTATGGGAACCTTGGTTCTGAGTCTCAACAAAGCACCAGAAAGGAATTTCTTCGCCTCAACAAATGGAGCCTTAAATTCATCCTTGGCTACTGACTGGAAGTCACTGGCAACAGTGTGAGAGATCTCACTGGCAATAATTTATCTCATTTTGTTTTTAGTTAAATGAAGGTCATTGGCTTATGAATCAGTCGGTCACTATTTTGAGACTAACTGGCCTCGAAAATTATGCAAGAAGAAGGAGGAGGAGGAAGAAGAGGAGGAGGAGGAGAAGAAGAAGATGAAGAAGAAGAAGAAGAAGAAAGAAGCCAGGCGTGGTGGGGCATACCTTTAATCCCAGCACTTGTGAGGCAGAGGTAGGAGGATCGCCTGAGTGAATTCCAGGTCAGCCTGGGCTAGAGTGAGACCCTACCTTAAAAAACAAAAACAGGGCTGGAGAGATGGCTTAGCAGTTAAGGTACATGCCTGCGAAGCCTAAGGACCCCGGTTCAATTCTCCAGGTCCCACATAAGCCAGATGCACATGGTGGCACATGCGTCTGGTGTTTGCATGCAGGGGCTAGAGGTCCTGGTGCACCCGTTCTCCTTCTCCCTCTCTCTCTCTCTTTCCTTCTCTCTGTCTCTAGTAAATAAATAAAAATAAAATGTTTAAAAACAAAAAAGAAAGAAAGAAAAGAAAGATGGAAGGTAGAAAAAGAGAGGGAAGAGGAAAGGAAGGAAGGAAGGGAGGGGAAAGAAGGAAAGAGAGAGAGAGAGAGTGTGAGTGACACACATTCCTTTTCTCTCTCACTGTCTCTCCCTCTCTCTCTCTCTGCCTCTTTCTGTCAAATAAATAAACAAATAAAAATAAAATATAAAAAAACAAATTAATTATTCATTTATTTATTTGGTGTTGCATGAGTGCAGGTGTGCACTGTCATGATGCATGTGTTGGGGTCAGAGGACAACTTTCATCTTGGTTCTGGCCTTCCACCTCATTTGAGGCAGGGTCCCTTGTTGTTCACTGGGAAATTCTCCTTCGCACCATAGATGCCCTGGGATTACAGAAGTCTGCCACAGTTTCTGGTTTTTATACAGGATCTGGGGAATCCAAACTCAGGTAGTCAGAATTGTAAAGGAAGTATTTTATCCAATGAGCCATTGCCCAAGCCCCTGGCTTTCCTTCTGAGTGCTCATATGTCTAAGCACATTCATTGTTAGCCCACTATTATAGTCTGAATATGAAATGTCCACCATAGGCTCATGTATTCCACTCTGGTCTCAGGCTGGTAGAACTATTTTGGGAAGTAGCAAAAAAAAAAAAAAAAATTTAGGAGGTGGGGCCTAGCTGGGGGCATGTCTCTAAAGGTTACACCTAGTCTCTTGTCCCTTCTTTCTCTGCCTCCTGTTTGTCTTCCATGAGTTGAAGAGCTTCTGCCACATGCTCTGGCTACAACTATGGACAGAATCCTCTGAAACCGTAAGACAAAATAAATATTTGATCAGTCACGTAGTTCTCTCAAGTATTTTTATCACAGCTAAGCAGACATAACTAGTAGAGAAAATTAGTACCAGGAGTGGGATCAGTGTTATGACTAAACATGACCACGTGGTTTTTAAGCCTTTGGACTTGGTTTGGAGGAGGAATTTGGAAGAATTTGGAGCTGGAGAGATGGCTCAGCAGTTAAGACATTTGCCTGCAAAGCCTGATGGCCTGGGTTCAATTCTCCAGTACCCACCTAAAATCAGATGCACAAAGTGGCACATTCATCTGGAGTTCACTTACCATGGCAAGAACTGTGGATAGCAACTATGCTCATAAGGTTTCAGGTGGAAAGGATTCTGCTGGGAAACAGAGTAGAAGCCATCCACATATTCTGCCAAAGAACTTGTCTACATTTTTGTCCCTGCCCTAAGTCTTTGTGGGAGACTCAGTTTAAAGTTTATGGTCTTATGAGTCATGTCTGTAATCCCAGAATTTGGGAAGCAGAGTTCAAGTTCAAGGCTAGCCTGGGCAACAGAGTAAGACCTTATCTCAAACAAACAAACAAACAAACAAAAAAAACTAGATAAAAGCTGGAGAGATGGCTTATCGGTTAGGGCACTTGCCAGCAAAGCCAAAGGACCCAAGTTTGATTCCCCAGGACTCATGTAAGCCAGATGCAGAAGGGGCGCATGTGTCTGGAGTTCGTTTGCAGGGGCTAGAGGCCGTGGTGCACCCATTCTCTGTCTGTCTCCTCTCTATCTCTCTGCTTGCAAATAAATAAAAGTTAAAAATGCAGCTTACTATTAGTTACCCATTTCTTTTTAAAAAATACTAGATAAAATAAAATGGTTATGATTTTTTTTTTCAAGGTAGGTCCTTGCTCTAGCCCAGGCTGACCTGGAATTCACTCTGTGTTCTCAGGGTGGCCTCGAACGCTCGGCAATCCTCCTACCTCTGCCTCCCGAGTGCTGGGATTAAAGGCGTGCGCCACCACGCCTGGCCTAGTTATGATTTTTGAAGAGACTAGTACTATTGACAAGAATCCAGGTGGACCTGGGAAGATAGCTCAGTGGCTAAAGTAGTTGCCTTGTAAGCATTAGGTCCTGAATTCAATCCCCAGTGCCCAGTACTAGGAAGGTGGAAACAGGAGGATCCTCCCATCTCATGGGCTAGCCAGTCCATGCTAATTAGTGAGCTCCAGGCCTATAAAATACTGTGTCTCAAGGAATAAATGGTATTCCTGAGGATAGCACCTGAAGTTGTCTACCAGCCTCAACACGCTTATACACACATGTGCAATGCACCCCTACACACATGTACATCCTCACATAGGTGAACATACATTCACACAGGCATGCCATACACACACAAACACACACATGTGCACACAAAAACAAAAGAAGTCCCAAATGATAACTGGGACAATAAGAAAGATGCCTGGGCTAGAGAGGTGGCTCGGCACTTAAGGTGCTCCCACTTCTCCTCTTTGGGGTGAAATGTTTACTTTGTGCCATTGTATGTTGAAAGTATAAAACCTGCTTTTTAAGTTTTTCAGAGGCTAACAGCTAGCAGTTTGCCTTGAGTCTTAAAGGAGAATTTGGACCTTAACTTATTATTTATTACTTTTTCTTTTTCTTTTCCTTTTTTTTTTTTTTTTTTTTTAGGTAGGGTCTTATTCTAGCCCAGGGTGACCTGGATCTCATTCTGTACTTCCAGGCTGGACTTGTACTCACAGAGATTCTCCTACCTCTGCCTCTTGAGTGCTGAGATTAAAAGCATGTGCCACCACACCCAATTACTTTAAATGTATGTGTACACACACACACACACACACACACACACACACACACACACACATACATGTACAGAGAAAAACAGAGAGAAGAGAGAGAGAATGGGCATGCCACTTTCTAGCCACTGTAAACAAACTCTAGGTGCATTCACCATTTTGTGCATCTGGCTTTATGTGGGTACAGGGAATTGAACCTGAGTCGTTAGGCTTTGCAGACAAACACCTTAACCAGTGAGCCATCTTTGCACCCCCAGCTCAACTTTTTTTTTTTCTTTCGTTTTTTGGTTTTGTGAGGTAGGGTTTCACTCTAGCCCAGGCTAACTTGGAGTTCACTCTGTAGTCTTAGGCTGGCCTTGAGCTCACAATGATGCTCCCATCTTTGCCTCCTGAGTACTGAGATTATAGGCGTGCGCTACCATGCCTGACTTCAACTTTTTAAAAAACTTATTTACTTATTTATTTGAGAGAGAGAGAGAGACATGAGTGTGCTAGGGCCTCTTGCCACTGCAAACAAACTCCAAATGCTTGCACCATTTTATGCATCTGGCTTTTATGTGGGTACCAGGGAATTGAACCCAGGTTTGTAAGCAAGTGCCTCCAGCAAAAAATTGTTCTTATTTATATGTGTGTGTGTGTGTGTGTGTGTGTGTGTGTGTGCTGGGGTCTCTTGCTGCCATAAACAAATGTCAGACGCTTGTGCCAGTTTTTGCATCTGGCTTTACCTAAGTATTGAGGAATTGAACCTGGATAAGCAGGTTTTGTAAGCTAGTGCTTTTAACTGCTGAGTCATCTCCCCAGCCCCAGGACTTGAACTTTTAGACAATGTTAGAACCGTTCCTCTGAGGACTCTTGAAGATAAACTAAAGGTATTTTTTGCATGATGAATGGCAGCCATGAGTCTTTGGGGTCTGGGGCAGGACAGTATGGTTTGAGTACTATATACTCCCTCCCCTACAGACTCATGTGTTGAGTGTTTGGTCCGGAGCCAAACAAATAACCTGGTGGAGTTATTTAGGAGATAGGGCCTAGCTGGAGGAAGTAGCCACTGGGCTTGTGATTTCAACGATTACACTTGCTCTCTGGTCCTTTCTTGCTTTCAGCTTCCTGTCTGTTTCTAGGTAATGGAGCTTTGCTGCCCCACACTCTGGCCACCATGGGGTTCTTCTGCTCAGTGGGACCCAGAATCCATGGAGCCACGAACTGAAGTAATGCTTGAGAGACACTCGAAGAGCTGGGTTAAACATCTGTGCTTTAGGGCCAGGCTTGACCTGATTGTAGCACCATCCATGGGGTTTTAGCCTTGCCACCTCCCTGAGGTTGAATCTCAGAGTCTTTGGGCTCTGGCTGTTCAGCTCTCCATGGTGGATACTTTTGTACTCTGACTAGAGGGGTCATATTTTGGCTGTCAGGATGCTGGCAGCTCAGTGAACTTGAGGAGGCTCGGGCCCTAGGCCATTGCATTCTGTCTGTGAATTTACACTCCTATTTTGAGTATAGTGACCCTATTCTCAACTTAGCTGGCACCTTCTACACTAGACATGCTTAGCTTCGTCTCTGAAGATGAGAAACCTGTACAGTCTGCAAAATGGGGAAGGACTGTCCCATGGCTCTGTGATTGCAGGAGCTTTTAGTCCCAGCCTCATCCCCACTTACACAGCGCCCAGTGCTACTCATGGGAATTAAGAGTAAGTTTTAGCAGTTAAGGTTCTTGTCTTCAGAGCCAAAGGACCCAAGCTCAATCCCCAGGACCCACATAAGCCAGATGCACAGGGTGACTCATGTGTTTAGAGTTCATTTGCAGAGGCCAAAGGCCCTGGAGCCCCCATTCTCCCCCCTCTCTCTGTTTATTTCTCTCTCTATCTGCTTCTCTGTGTCTCTCTACTTCTCTATCTGCTTCCCTCTCTCAAATAAATAAATGAAAATAAATTTTAAAATAAAAGACTACATAAGCCCCCATTTTTTTTGGTACTTAGTCAGGGTTACAGACCCAAACAGAATATCACTAATGACAAGTCTAGAGAACAGAGTCCAAGGACTAAATTCCAAAAAGCCTTGATTTACCATGATTCATCAAGATATCAGGCCTTGTTCCTTTTCTAAAATTTATTTATTTATTTATTTATTTATTTATTTATTTATTCATTTACAAGAGACAGAGCACCAGGGCCTGTTGCTGCTGCAAATGATCTCCAGACACATGTGCCACTTTGTCCATCTGGCTTTACGTGGTGCTGAGGAATTGAACCTGGGTTAGCAGGCTCTGCCAGCAAGTGCCTTTAATTGCTGAGCCATCTCCCTAGCCCCTTCCCCCACCCCTTTAAATCAAGAGCCCCATAAACATTCAAAATAACTAATCCAGTCCACCCTGATTTGATGGCGGATTTACCTCCCCCAGGGTAGAACCCTTGTGCACACTCAAAGTAACCAATCTAATCCACTCTGGCCCAATGCCCAATTTACATACCTGAGGCTATAAAATCCCTCAGTCTCAGTCACCATGTGGGTTACTCACTCAGGGCCCCTCCCACCCAGGGAGCTTTCTGCTTTCCTCTAAGAATACTTGCTGTCTATTTTGTCTACACCTGTCAATTCTTTGTGGCTGATAAGACAACAGACTGGAGAGAGACACTAGCCAAGGGAGTTCTAGTGACCCTTGAGTGGCACTGTAACCCCTAAGCAAAACCCAACCAGAGATGAGAAAAGTTCTGACAATCTCAAAACCTGTAACACTACCATACCAGTCCCTGTGTGCGCGTGTGTGCGTGTGTGTGTGTGTGTGTGTGTGTGTGTGCGCGTGCCAAAGGTTAATGCCAGGTGTTTTCTTCAATCATTCTCCACCTTATTTATTTATTTTGGTTTTTCAAGGTAAAGTCAAGATTGATCTGGAAATTGCTATATAATCTCAGGGTGGCCTTGAACTCATGGCAATCCTCCTACTTCTCCCTCCCAAATTCTGGGATTAAAGGTGTGCACCACCACTCCTGGCTCCACCTTATTTTTTGAGAGAGGCTCTCATTGAACCTGGAGCTCACTGATTTGGCTAGACTAGCTGGCCAGAAAGTCCCAAGGATTCTCCTGTGTCTTCATTCTCAGTGCTGGGATTACAAATACGCATGTGGCTGCACCTGGCCTTTTGTGTGGGTGCTGGAGAGATGGCTTAGCAGTTAAGCACTTGCTTGTGAAGTCTAAGGACCCCGGTTCAAGGCTTGATTCCCCAGTACCCACACTAGGTGCACAAGGTGGCACATGTTTCAGGAGTTTGTTTACAGTAGCTAGAGGTTCTGATACACCCACTTTCTTTCTCTCTGTAATAAATAAATAAATAAATAATAAAGTATTAAAAATATATGTAGCTAAGCAAAAGTGGGGGGAAAGAGGAAGCAAGCCATGGACCATTCACAGATTGGAACATTGTGCAGCCAACACAAGAACTTGGCTGCCTGTAATGCTGCATGCCTATAATCCCAGTGCTGAAGGGGCAGAGGAAGGGGGAGCACCTCAAGTTCAAGACCAGCCTGAGCCACATAGTGAAACCCTGCCCTGTCTTAAAATTGTTTTTCTGAGTGATTTGCCATGAGTTGTTAATAATAAAGAAGAAAGTTCTGTTGTAGTGATACTTAATATTTTTTAAATGTTACAAGGCTCTATACAAAGGACAATTTCAACAACTTTTAATATGTTCAAGAGCGAGGAGTATAGTTTAATGGACATAACATTTGTCTAGCATATGTGAAGCTCTGGTTTCCATTCCCACCTATTAACGGGAAATGTGTGGGAGAAGATATACTTTCTATTATTTCAGAGTTAATGGAGGAAATTATTGAGGATTTAATTTTATTTGCGTAAGTTATAAACTTTCACAATATGTAAACACTGTTTTACTTATGGTTGACTTATTTAATAGTCCACAGACCTTCTCAAAAAGATGTAACCGGACGTGGTGGAGCACGCCTTTAATCCCAGCACTCAGGAGGCCAAGGTTGGAGGATCACTGTGAGTTCAAAGCCAGCCTGAGACTACATAGTGAATTCCAGGTTAGCCTGGGCTAGAGTGAGATCCTGTCTTGGGGGAAAGTGGGGGAGGCAAGAAGAGATACACATGCAGTTTTTTTTTTTCCCAGTACTCCAAAGCCAATCAGTTACTGTTCACAGAGCCCTGTATCTTCTGCAAGTGAATCAGCATATTGCTTTTATAGCCGAGGCCATCACAGTCTCTCTCTCCCTTTGTGTCCACTGCTGAGGTCAGTCACTAGTGGCCTCATGTAACAAAATCTAGTTTGAGGGAGTAAATACAATTGTTACTTAAGGCAAGCAGAGCTCTCTGGGAGCCTCTTGTTTTTATCATCTTAGTCAACAGAAAGGATTGGTTTTACTAGACTTGCTAATTATCAGGTTGAAAGACTGGAGAGCAGTCAAAAGGATGGGAGAGAATGGGATGGATTTTGGAGGCTCTGCGGGGGAGGGAGTGCTTGAGGAAGGAGTTGTCATGCGTAATCTGCCACTTTGCTGAGGATCTGTCCTGCATGTAAGCAAATAGATACACCCTGTGGATCCTGGAGATCAGTGCTACTAGCCGGCCTGTGGAGCAGAAGCTGAGAAGGATGCTGAATTTCAGCACTGCTTTAAGAGAAGCAATCGTTTTGCAAGACAACACAGGCCTTCAGCATGCCCAAATGCTAAACACTTGACCTTTAGATGGCATTCCTCTATGCACAGTGCCCATCCCACCATGAGGCTGCCCAGGAGAAGACCTGGCACCTTTGCTATCCATGGCATTTTGAGGACATCACGGCTGCCGGCTTGCCTGCCAGTATCCTAGAAAGATTTGTAACGTTTCAGTTTCCATGACCTTTTTGAAGTGGATAGGTACTTGGAGCACTTCATGTTTGTATTTATTTTGTAATCGGTTGCGTGCTTGCTCCTTTTATTTGGATTACGAACACTGAAGAGTGCCTTTCGTCCTCAAAACAAAACGAAACAAAACAAAAGCAAAACAATTCACTGAGGTGGGCTTTGCTGGTCTGATTTTGGTTCCTAAGTTGTGATCATTCAAAAGCCTGTTGATCTCTTACAGAACGTTTTGATCTTCGTTTCTCTATACTTCTTTCTTTTGGGGGCTCAGTTTTCTTTCTTTTCTCACTCTTTGTTAGGTTGCTGCTTTATATCGGGACTGTTTGTTTGAGGAAGGAAGAGCTGGTTTGTTACGGCTATTCCTGTGAAACCTCCTTGTTAACACTAGATAATGAGATGAATGGGAAAAAAAAAAGCTCCCCTCCTCCTCCTCATTAAGTGATCTCAACAACCCAATTTGCTTTCTCAGGTGCTATCTAAATGAATTTCCACCAGCAGAATTATAAAAGGAATTAGAGACAGCAGATAAAAGTCATCCCTCTCTGCTTGACAATGGCTTTCTTCCAGAGGAGTCCAAAACAGTCCTTCACATGAATTTAAATGCTCACTTACATTACAGTGGCAAACCCCAAGGTGACCTGCGAAGAAAGTATGTTTTGGAAAGTTAAGCACTAAAATTGGCCTGCCAACCTCTCCAGGAGATGAATTTGCTGAGTTATTTATTCCTTTGTTTGTTTGTTTGGTTTTTTTTGTTTTGTTTTTGGTTTTTTGAGGTAGAGTCTTACTCTAGCACAGGCTGACCTGGAATTCACTCTGTAGTCTCAAGGTGGCCTTGAACTCACAGTGATCCTCCTACCTCTGTCTCCTGAGTGCTGGCGGTGGGGTTCATTTGTTTTTGAGACAGAGTCTCACTCTCTGTATTGGCTTCCAACTAATCATTTCCCTGCTTCCGTTCCACTTCCCCTTCCCTAGGGCTGGGATTTGCAGGCTCTAGGGGATGAATTTTCAGTAAGTTGCTTTGCTCAGTTTAATGATGGACTAACCAGCCTACAAACTTCAATAATGCAAGAAATGGTGGTGAATATCTGCAGTAGGATAAGAAGTGCAAGGTCAGTTTGAGGCCAGCCTAAAATACAAGAGACCCTGTCTCAAAAACAAAACATTGCTTTCATCTTTAGAAATATTTGAGCTGGGGAGATGGCTCAGTGGTTAAAGGCACTTGCTTGCAGAGCCTGATGGACAGGGATTGAGTCCTTAGCTACCCACATGAAGCCAGATGAACAAAGTCACATATGTGTCTTCATGTACAGTGACAGGAGGCACTGGAGTGCCCATACACATACTCTCCATCTGTCTCTCTCAACTAAATAAGTGAATATTTAAAAAAAAAAAAATCTTTAGAGGGCTGGAGAAATGGCTTAGCAGTTAAAGCATTTGCCTGCAAAGCCAAAGGACTTCAGTTCAATTCCCCAGGACCCACGGAAGCCAGATGCACACGGTGGCACATGCATCTGGAGTTCATTTGCAGTGGCTGGAGGCCCTGGTGTGCCCATTCTCTCTCTCTCTCTGTTGATTTTTCTCTCTCAAATAAAGAAAAATTAAATTTTTTTAAATCTTTAGAAATATTCTTAGATATATAATAGACTAGAAACCCTGTGTTTAGCATTCTACATGCCAAGTATTCAAAAAGTTCTAAATATAGTAGCCGGGAGTGGTGGCTCACGCCTTTAATCCCAGCACTTGGGAGGCAGAGGTAGGAGGATCGCTATTGAGTTCAAGGCCACCCTGAGAATACAGAGTGAATTCCAGGTCAGCCTGAGCTAGAGTAAAACCCTACTTCAAAAAAAAAAAAAAAAAAAAAAAAGTTCTAAATATAGTACACAATAACACACCAAAGACAATATATTAATGTTAGCACATTACCCATTCTCTTTTTCCAAAACTGTATTTTATTTTATTTTTGTTTTTCAAGGTAAGGTCTCACTGTAGCCCAGGCTGACCTGGAATTCACTATGTAGTCTCAGGGTAGTCTCGAACCTATGGTGATTCTTCTACCTCTGCCTCCTGAGTGCTGGAATTAAAGTTGTGAGCCACCATACTCAGCAATAAACTTTATTTTTGAAACATTTTTAGGTTCATAGCAATATTCTATTAAATGTAGAGTTCCTATGGACCTCCTCTCATTTACCCTCCACCCCCCAACACACACACCAGAAAACTACATTTGATGCAGTATTGGTAGTGTAGGGCATAGTATACATTAAGTATTTGGGGATTTTTGTTTTGTTTCATTTTTCTTTTTTTGAGGCAAGGTCTCACTCTAACCCAGCCTGACCTGGAGCTTACTCTGTAGCCTAGGCTGGCTTTGAACTCATGATAATCAGAGTGCTGGGATTATAGACCTAAACCACCACATACCACACTTAGCATTTCTCCCCCTTTTCTTATTTCTGTTTTACGTCCCCATTCCCCCCACCCTCCACCCTGTCCATGGAGGCAGGATATCTCTCTAGTCCAAACTGACCTGAATTCACTCTGTAGTGAGTTCAGGCTGACCTCAAACTCACAGTGATCCTTTGCCTCTACTTCCTTCTCTCCTTCCTTCCCTCCCTTTATCTCTCTCTTCTTCTTTCCCTCCCTACCTTTTTTCTTTTTCTCTCCCTCTTCCTCTCTTTTTTGTTTTTTTCAAAATATCTTTCTTTTTCTTTCTTCTTTCTCCTTCCTTCCTCCCTCCCCCTTTCCTTCCCCCTTTTTCTTTCTTTCTTTCCATCTTTCTTTCTTTCTTTCTCATCTTTCTTTCTTTCTTTCTCTCTCTCTCTCTCTTTCTGACAGTCTCATGTAGTCCAGGCTAACCTCAAAATCTTCCTTTTTAATTTTTATTTATTTATTTTTTTGAGAGAGAGAAGCATAGAGAGAGAGAGAGACAGACAGACAGACAGGCAGAGACAGAGAGACACAGAGAGAATGGGCATGCCAGGGCCTCCAGCTGCTGCAAATGAACTCCAGACGCATGTGCCACCTTGTGCATCTGGCTTATGTGGATCCTGGAGAACTGCACCTAGGTCCTTTGGCTTTGCAGGAAAGTGCCTTAACTGCTAAGCCATCTCCCCAGCCCTGACCTCAGACTCTTTATGCAGCTGATGCTGGCCTTGACCGCCTGATCCTCTTGCCTCTACCTCCCAGTACTGGAGGTCACTTTCACAAAGATTGGGGGCTTCCTTCTGACCTGGTGCCATTGGAAAGGGCAGAGTTGTCTACAACGAGGCACCAGGAATTCTTTTTTTTTTTTTTTTTTTTTTCAGGAATTCTTATTCCAGCTTGGATTTTCATACTCTGCACTAGTTTCTGCAGAGGCTTGTGTATAGGAGTTTCTCTTGTAATAACTTGTGAGTTTCTGTATCTGTCCATCTATTTCTCTAATTTGGGGGTGGGTAGGTGGGGGGGCAGGTAGTGCTCCACCCTGTAACTTCACTTCTCTAACATTCATAAGAAGGACTGTTGATTTTTCATTTATTTGGATTTTTACTTATAAGGATCCAGTGGTGGGGCTTAGGAAATGACTCAGCTGTTAAAGGCCTTGTTTGCAAAGCCTGGGGACCAGGGTTCAATTTCCCAGCCACCCATGTAAAGCCAGATGGACATTCTGTTCATTTGCAACAGCAAGAGACCTTTGCTGATGTTGTGTGCCCTCCACTCCTCCGGCACACATGCAAAGAAATTTAAAAAAAAAATTGGGGGACTGGAAAGATGGTTTAGCAGTTAAGGTACTTAACTGTAAAGCCAATGGAACTAGGTTAGATTCCCCAGTACCCATGTAAAGCCAGATGCACAAGGCCCTGGTGCACTCATTCTGTCTCAAATAATAAATAAATAAATAAAATATTTTTAAAAAGTTGTTTTGCTGGGCATGGTATTATACACCTTTAATCCCAGCATTTAGGAGGCAGAGATAGGAGGATCACTGTGAGTCTGAGGCTAGCCTGTGACTACATAGTGAATCCCAGGTCAGCCTGGGCTAGAGTGAGACTGTACTTCAAAAAAAAAAAAATTTTTTTTAAGGAATACAGTGTGGGTTGGAGGGATGGCTTAGCAGTCTTTAAGGCTCTTGCCTGAGAAGCCTAAGGATCCAAGTTCGATTCTCCAGATCCCACATAAGCTAGATGCACATGATGGTACATACATCTGGAATTTGTTTGCAGTGGCTAGAGGTCCTGGCATGCCCATTCTCTCTCTCTCTCTCTCCTTCTCTCTTTCTCTAATAAATAAATAAAAAATAAAATTAAAAAAATAAAGGGATATAGTGGCAACTTCCAAGCTCCTGATATGCTAGACTGGAAAGTGCCCATTATCCCTTTTGAACATATAAGGCAGCCAAACACATAGATAGGCAGCAATTTGTTCAAGACCCCTTGGCTAATTAGGCAGAAGTTAGGTCTGAGCAATGGAGGAAGGGCAATGGGGGCAAAGCTCTATTGTTTAACCTTAGTTCTTTGGCGACTGGATATTTGAGCCCAAAAAATGGGTCATGGGATGTTATGGCCGGGTCACGAGAAAGTGAGTAATCCTGACTCAAACTGTTTACTGGTGGGCACATACACTGGGAGGAGCTAACTTTTTGAAATAATCTATTTTAAAGACACCAGTCAGAGCTTGGGATGTAGCTCAGTGGAAGAGTGCTAGTATAGCATGCAAAAGGCCTTCGGTTCTATTCCCAGCACCACCAAAATAAATAAATACAAAAATAAATAAACAATAGCACCCAGGGCTTGGTGGCACATGCCATTAATCCTAGCACTATGGAGGCAGAGGTAGGAAGATCACTGTAATGTGAGCTTGTTCCTCAGGCCAGCTTGAGACTACATAATGAATTCAAGGTCAGCTTGGACTAGAGGAAGACCTTACTTTACAAACAAAATAAAACAAGAGCTAAACAGATGGTTCAGTGGTTAAGGCCCTTGCCTGCAAAGCCTAATGACCCATGGTTTGATTACTCAGTACCCGTGGAAAGCCAGATGTAAGTGGCACATGCATCTGGAGTTCACCTGCAATGGCTAGAGGCCCTGGCATGCCCACTTTCTCTCTCTCTCTGCTTGCAAATAATTAAATAAAAATATTTTGAGAAAACAAATTAAAAAAAAAAAACAGGGCTGGAGAGATGGCTTACCAGTTAAGGCACTTGCCTGCCAAGCCTAAGGACACAGGTTCAATTTCCAAGTACCCACATAAACTAGAAGCACAGGGTGGCACATGTGTCTGGAGTTCCCTTGCAGTGGCTTGAGGCCCTGGCGTGTCAGTTCTGTCTCTCTGCCTCTTTCTCTTTTTCAAATAAATACATACATAAATAAAATATCAAAAAACTAATTAAATAAATAAATAAACAAAGTCACCGATTGAAACAGGGAGGGACAATGATATGACTAGATGAAAAAGAAAAAGATTTTAAAAAACTGTAGCCTGAGCCCCCATAGGACAATCTTCTCTTGGACTATTTTGTCCGAGCAATCATACTTTTAACTGGATACACTTAGCTTCAGACCCTCTGTGAACCTCGGAGAAAGCACAAGCATGTACTGTAGGAAGGAGCAGAGCCGGGATTTGGGTCTAAGTGTACTGGGTCTAGAGTCTCTTCTTCCCACTACACCACTGAGAAGAGTAAGAGGTCTGGGATAGGGTTGGGGGTAATGTTTGTAGTAATGGATTAGGAACAAGGTAGCTTTTTCTTGCTAGGTAATCCATGGAAACATAGCTATTACCTTGCTTGCCCGGCAGGACTAGAACCTGCATCTGAACCAGTTTCATCCAAGATGGTTCCTAATCACTCCACAGCAAAAGCAACAGCTTCCTCAGTTTACCCCATGTGTATGGGTGGGCCCAAATTCCTGCTCTTTTTTTTGTTTTTTGAGATAGGGTGTCATGTAGCCCAGACTAGCCACAAAATTTCCAATGTAGCCAAGGATGACCTTGATTCCTTATCTTCCTTCCTTAGCCTCCTCAATGCTGCAATTACAAGAGTGTGCCACCACATCTGTCTTAATTTGGTTTTTAGAGAGAGAGAGGGACAGACAGACTGAAAGAGAGAGAACTGGCATGCCAGGGCCCCAGCCACTGCAATCAAACTCCAGACGCTTTCACCACCTAGTGGGCATGTGCGACCTGGCGCTTGCCTTTCCTTTGTGCATCTGGCTAATGTGGGATCTGGAGAGTCGAATATGGGTCCTTAGGCTTTGCAGGCGAGCGCTTTAACTGCCAAGCCATCTCTTCAGCCCTAATTTTTTTCTTTTAGGAGATGGGATCTCATTGTGTTTCCAAGCTGATCCAAAATTCCTGGGCTCAAGGGGTTCAAGTAGTTGGGACTGCAGCACAGGAATTTTTTTTTCCTATAAAACCTGTGCCTAGTTTTATAAAACTTAATAAGGTCTGGAGAGATGGCTCAGTGGTTAAGAGCACTTACTTGCAAAGCCTGATAGCGCTGGTTCAATCCCCCAGTACATATTTTAAGCCGGATGCACAAAGCGGCACATGCAATCTGAAGTTCTTTTGCAGTAGCAGGAGGCCCTGGCATGTCCATTCTTTCACTCTCTCTCCCTCCCTACCTCTGTCTTTTGGTCTCTCTTATAAATAAATTAATTAATTAACCTATTAATTTAAAAAATAATAAAACACTTAAGAAAAGCTGGGCTTGTTGGTACAAACCTGTAATTCCATCTGCTTGGGAGGAAGATCAAAAAGTTCAAGGCCAGTACTGTGCTACAAAGTAAGCTCGAGGCCAGCCTCCGCTACAGCTTGGTGGTAGAGTGCTAGCCTGTACAAGACCCTGGCTTCAATCCTCAGTACCACAAACGTTCACAGACATGCCGTCTTTCATATCCCAGGCTAGCCTCAAACTAACTGAGAATAAAAATCAGTAAGTTCTCACAGATGTTTGCCATGATTTATGAAGAGGAACATTTGATCCTTCAAGGTACCACGTGCAGCTCTTGGGTGAATGTGATGCATTCTCGCCACAGCTTACATGGAGCCGTTGCCTGGGTTGCAGGATGGCAGAGAACCATGCAGTATTGGTTCCTGCTTGCCCTCCAAACACTCCCCAAATTCGGGGACAAGATCACTGAATGAGTAGGTGTATCCTGGGGACAAGCACTTCCACATACTTGCCGGCACCAAGGCGAGAGAGGAGGGACGGTATGAACTCACCACTTCTCCTCTTCTACTTGCACTCCCACCGACTGGAACTTACTGGGTGCTCTGCTCTCCCCTGCTTTCTCTGGTTCCTCCGCATCATCCACCTGCAGAATCCGTCAAACAAACAGAACCAGTTCAGATATCTCACTGCTAAGACTAATGTCCTCTGATCACAAACATCTGTAATATCACTGGAGCATTTTGTGATTTGTAAACTCTTTGTTTAATATTGTGTTCTTTTTTAAAAAACCAAACCAAAACAAACCAAAAACAAAACACTATTAGCCATCACTGGCGCATTTAATCCCAGCACTTGGGAGGCAGAACTCATTGCCGAGAGAGTTCGAGGCCACCCTGAGTGTTAGTTTTCCAGGTCAAAACCAGAGTGAGACCCTACCTCGAAAAACCAAAAAAAAACCAAAACAAAAACAAAAACACTATTAGCTGGGCATGGTGGAGCACACCTGAATGCTAGCACTTGGTAGGAAGAGTAGGAGGACTGTGAGTCTGAGGCCAGTCTGGAACTACAGAGTGAGTTTCAGTTCAGCCTGGGCTATTTAGTGAGACCCTATCTTGAAAAAACAAAAGAAAAAAATATATATAATAATATCTTTGTGATCTGGTTGGTTGAGTCTGTGGATACAAAGACTTATTGAGTGCTGCAGAAATGGATTAGCAGGTAAGGTGCTTGCTTGCAAAGCCCAAGGACCCAGGTTTGACTCCCCAGTACCCACATAAGCCAGATGGACAAGGTGATGCATGCATTTGAAGTTCCTTTGCAGAGGCTAAAGGCTCTGGTGCACTCATTCTCTCTCTCTCCCTGCCCGACCCCCATAAAATAAATAAAATATATTTTTAAAAATATATTTTATTTACTTATTTTTTGAGAGAGAGAGAAGGAAGGAGAGAGAGAGAATGGGCATGCCAGGGCCTCCAGCCACTGCAAACAAATTCCAGATGCATGTGCCCCCTTGTGCATCTGGCTTACTTGTGTCCTGGAAAGTTGAACAGGATCCTTTGGTTTTGCAGGCAAAACGCCTTAACCACTAAGCCATCTCTCCAGCCCATAAAATATTTTTTAAAAGTTAAAAAAAAAAAACTTATTGATATGGAGAAGTGACTATGTAATTACCCGTGAATACTATATTAGAAGGGAGTTATATGCAAATGTGTTCTTGGAAGCTCTAGATGAGCAGCTAAAGGTTTTGTTTCGTTTTTGTTTTTTCACAATAGGGTCTTGCTCTTGCCCAGGCTGACTTGAATTCACTGTGTAGTCTCAGGCTGGCCTCAAATTTACAGCAATCCTCCTACCTCAGCCTCCCAAGTGCTGGGATTAAGCATATGTGTCACTGCACCTAAAGCTGAAGTGGTTTTTTTTTGTTTGTTTGTTTGTTTTTTTTTTTTTTTTTTCCGATTGTCTGAGATAGGGTCTCACTCTAGCTCAGGCTGACTCGGAATTCACTATGCAGTCTCAGGGTGGCCTCAAACTCTCATGTTCCTCCTACCTCTGGCTCTCGAGTGCTGGGATTAAAGGTGTGTGCCACAATGCTTAGCCCTGAAGTATTTTTTAAAAGGGAGACAAATTCATTTATTTTTATTATACCTTTAGTAACATTACATTATTAACTTTACTAAGATATTTTCATTTTCTTCCCTTCATACTAAAGAATCAGCCTTAAACATCACTTCATAGTTTCTTTTAAAAAATATTTTATTTGGAGAATTCTGTGTAAAATGATGGCATAGTAGTCATACCAAAGCAGCTTGTGGTGGGGGGAATAAGCAGAAAAACAGCAAAATACACTCCTCTACCAAAAAGTGAAGGTGTATAGGAAAATTATCAACCTCAGCAGAGAAGCAGGAGAGACCCAGAGCTTCTAGCAAGCAGGTAACCAGCCAGAGTTGGCTCCTATTATGAAAGAAGCCAGGAGAAGGGATTTTCCACTCACACCAGCCTCCCCGCAAAGTCAAGAAGCCTGAAGGGAAAGACTGCAGGGACCAGCCCAGCAGCTTTGGTACAACTCCAGACACTCTGCACAACCTCCCTCCCCGCAACCTCCAGTGCCTCAAACCACCAAAGAACCACACCCCCAGCCAAACAGCATCCACCACATCTGATCAGAACACGAGATCCAGTGACCCAAGCTGCCTAACTGAGCCCTTAGCACAACAGAAAGGGACCGAGGTGGGCACCGAGCATAGTTAAGATTGGAAGCCATCCCAAAAGGTAACAGGGCCTACTGACACAAAGCCAAGTACATAGGCCTGCACTGGAAGTGCTAATCTCACCTTCCATGTCAGAGCAGGTTATGTGTCAGATTTGATTGACGTATTCTTGGTTGGCTTTACCATTCTCAAATAAACTGTATTTGGGTGTTGACTATTATTGTCTTTAACATTTCCTGATTTACAGGGTCTTCATCTTTTTCTTCTGTCATTATTGGGGACAGGGGCTCACTCGGTCACAGGCTGACCTGGAAGTCATTTCAGATCAGAAATCTCAGCCGCCCGGTTGACAAGATTAAGGGTGTGGGGCAACACAAACCCTTAGATACTTTGATTATATTAGATTGTTTGTTTTAACCCCCACTCTTGCATAAATACTCTGTGCTGGTTTTGATTGGATGTGTGTATTATTTAGTTGAATTTTAGAATTTGCCAGGTGTGATGGCACACACCTCTAATCACAGCACTCAGGGGGCAGAGGTTGAAGGATTGACATGAGTTTGAGGCCAGCCTGAAACTACATAGTGAATTACAGGTCAGCCTGGGCTAGAGCAAGACCCTACCTTGAAAAACAAAGCAAAACAAAATTTACCCAGAATTTGCTCCACCCAGCCTACTAGAATACTTGCATAAGAGGAAAACTCAACACCAAGGGTCACTTCTGCTGTTACTCTGGAAGTAATATAAGAGCCACACTGGCATTTTAAGTTTCTACCCTGAAGCTATATAAAATCAGATTTACATGTCTAAGAATGCTGCAGATCATAAGAAAACCTAAGTATCAAATTAACTCAAGATGCAAAAATCTGTACATTATAACATGAGAAATACAAAAAAATCAAGACAATACAATTCCACCATAAATTATAAATACATCAGAAATGACCTCCAGTGAGACTGATTTAGATGAACTGACAAAGAATACAAAAAATTGATTATAATATGTTCAAAGAAATAAAGCCAGGCATGGTGGCACACACCTTTAATCCCAGCATCCCAGCACCAGGGAGGCAGAGGTAGGAGGATCACTGTGAGTTTGAGGCCACCCTGACACTACATAGTGAATTCCAGGTCAGCCTGGGCTAGAGCAAGACCCTACCTCAAAATAAATAAATAAATAAATAAATAAATTAAATTAATTAATTAATTAAAAAAAGTAAAAAGGGAATCAGTCAAAGGAATCAAAGAAAACAAACTCCTGAAGGAATCCCAAGAGAACACAGGAAACCAACTTAATGTAATAAGGTGGGCAATATAAGATATGAGTAAGGAAATAGAAAAATTTTTAAAAAATCAGAAATACTAGAAATGAAACAACAAAGTAAGTCAAATAGAAAGCTCTGTAGAAAGTCTCACCACTAGAATGGACCTTAACACCTTGGAAAAAAAGAACAAGGTAAACCAAAAATCAGTACACAGGAAAAAATAATAGATTACAGCAGAAATTAATGAAATACAAACCAAAAAACAAAAACAAACAAACAAAACCAAAGAACCAATGAAACAAAGAGTTGGTTCTTTGAAAGTATAAACAAGATTGATAAACTTTTAGCTAATCTGACCAAAAGAAAGAGAAGAGACACAATAAAATTAGAGACAAAAAGGTACCATTACTACAGATATCATTGAAATTCAGAAAATCATGAGGACATACGTCAAGAACATATATTCCACTAGTTTAAAAATCTGAAAGAAAAGAATGATTGCCTTGATTGAAATGGATTATTTACTTGATTCATATGATCTACCAAAATTAAACCAAGATGAGATTAGCCATTTAAACAGATCAATAACAAGCATGGAGATCAAAACAGTTATAAAAAAAATCTTCCAATGAAAAAAAGTTCAGGCCCAGATGGATTCACAGGTGGATTCTACCAGACCTTCACAAGAGAACTAACACCAATGCTTCTCAAACTTTTCCATAAAATAGAAGAGGAAGGAATACTACCAAATGCCTTCTACAAAGCCAGCATCACCCTGATACCAAAACCTGGCAAATATAGAACAAAAAAAGAAAATTACATGGGCTGAAGGGATGGCGTAGGGGTTAAGGCATTTGCTTGCAAAGCCAAAGGACCTATGTTCAACTACCCAGGACCTACGTAAGCCAGATGCACAAGGGGGCACATGTGTCTGGAGTTTGTTTGCAGTGGCTGGAGGCCCTGACGTGCCTAATCTCTATCAGTCTCTTTCTCTCTCAAATAAAAATAATTAAAAAAAAAAAAAAAAGAAAAGAAAATCACAGACCCATCTCCCTCATGAACATAGATGCAAAAATTCTCAACAAAATACTGGCAAACAGAATACATGAATATATTAAAAGGATCATTCACCCCAGCCAAGTAGGCTTTATCTCAGAGATATAGGGATGGTTCACCATACACAAATTGATAATTGTAACACACCATATAAATAGGCTGAAGGACAAAAATCACATGATCATCTCAATCGATGCAGAAAAGGCATTTGACAAAGTCCAACATCCTTTTGTGGTAAAAAATCCTATAGAAATTGGGAATAGAAGGAACATATGTCAACATAATAAAGGCTATTTATGATAAACCTACAGCCAACGTAATACTAAATGGGGAAAACTTGAAGCCTTTCCACTAAAATCAGGAACAAGGCAAGGGTGTCCCCACTTTTATTTAATATAGTACTGATAGTCTTAGCTATAGCAATAAGGCAAGAGACACACATAAAAGGAATACAAATTGTAAAGGAAGCGATCAAATTATCATTATTTGTTGATGATATGATTCTACACATAACAGACCCTAAAGACTCTACCAGCAAGCCATTAGAGATGATAAACACTTTCAGCAACATAGCAGAATATAAAATAAACACATAGAAACCAGTAGCCTTCCTATATACTAACAATAAACATGCTGAGGATGAAATCAGGGAATCTCTCCCATTTACAATGGCATCAAATAAATAAATAAATAAAGTACCTTGGAATAAACCTAACCAAGGAAGTAAAGGATCTCTACAATGAAAACTTTAAAACACTCAAGAGAGAAATTGCAGAAGACACTAGGGCATGAAAAGACATCCCATGTTCTTGGATTGGAAGAATCAATATTGCAACAATGTCAATCTTACCAAAAGCAATCTACACATTTAATGCAATCCCCATCAAAATTCCAATGGCATTCTTCATGGAAATAGAAAAAATAATCTTAAAATTGATTTGGAAGCACAAAAAACTCAAAAAGCCAAAACAATTTTGAGCAACAAAAATAATGCTGGCAGTATCATCATACCTGATTTTATTTTTATTTATTTGACAGAGAAAAAGAGAGAGAGAATAGGTGTGCCAGGGCCTCCAGCCACTGCAAACTAACTCCAGATATGTGTGCCCCCTTGTGCATTTGGCTAACTTGGGCCCTGGGGAATTGAACCTGGGTCCTTTGGCTTTGCAAGCAAACACCTTAACCTCTAAGCCATCCCTCCAACCCATCAAACCTGATTTTAAACTATATTACAGAGCCATAGTAACAAAAACAGCATTGTACTGGCACAAAAACAAACACATAGGTCAATAGAACAGAATAGAGGACCCAGATGTAAATCCAGGAAGCCTCAGCCATCTGATTTTTGACAAAACTGTCAAAGATATTCATTGAAGAAAAGACAGCCTCTTTAACAAAAGGTGCTGGGAAAAACAGATATCTAGTGTAGAAGAATGAAAATAGCCAGGAGTGGAACATGCCTTTAATCCCAGCACTCAGGAGGCAGAGGTAGGAGGATCGCCATGAGTTTGAGGCCACCCTGAGACTACACAGTAAATTCCAGATCAGCCTAGCTAGAGTGAGACACTACCAAAAAAAAAAAAAGAAAAAGAAAAAAAAAAAGAAAAGAAAAAGAAAGAAAGCAAGAAAGAAAATAGATCCTTATCTCTGTCCATGCACAATAATCAAGTCCAAATGGATCAAAGGCCTTAATATCAGACCTGAAACTCTGAAACTGCAGGAGGAAAAAGTAGAGGAAACCCTTCAACATATTGGCATAGGCAATGACTTTCTGAATATAACCCCAGTTGCTCAGGAAATAAAACCACTAATCAACCACTGGGACCTCATGAAATTAAAAAGCTTATGTATGGCAAAGGACACTGTGAATAGAGCAGAGAGGCAACCTACAGCCAGCTATACATCTGATAGAGGATTAATATCCAGGATATACAAAGAACTAAAATAAAAAAAAACTAAGTAATAAGAAATCAAACAAACCAATTGGAACTAAATAGAGAGTTCTTAAAAAGAAGAAATACAGATGGCCTATAAACATCTAAAAACATGCCCTACATCCTTAGCCATCAGGGAAATGCAAATTAAAACCACTTTAAGATTCCATCTCACTCCTGTCAGAATGGCTATCATCAAGAAAATAAACGAGTCAGGTGTGGTGGCACATGCCTTTAATCCCAGCAGTCATGTCAGCCTGGGCTAGAGCAATACCCTACCTTGAAAAAACAAGGGAAAAAAAGAAAAATAAAAATAAAACAAATGACAGTAAATGCTGGTGGGGACATGGAAAAAGAAGAACCATTCTACGGTGTTGGTGGGAATGTAAACTGGTATAGCCATTGTGGAAATCAGTGTGGAGGTAGGTTCTTGAGACAGCTAAAAATAGATTTATAATACGACCCAGCAATACCATTCCTAGGCGTATATCCTAAGGACTCGTTGCACTAGTTTAGAGATACTTGCACATACATGTTTATTGTTGCTCTATTCACAATAGCTAGGAAATGGAACCAGCCTAGATGTCCCTCAACTGATGAGTGGATAATAAAGATGTGGCACATTTATACAATGGAGTTCTATTCAGCAGTAAAGAAAAATGACATTATGAAATTTCCAGGAAAATGGATGGATCTGGAAAGGATTATATTATATGACCCAGACCCAGAAACCCAAACACCACATGTTTGCTCTCATATGTAGATCCTAGGTACAAATGTTTAGACTTGTGAGTTGGAGTAAAAATCAGTAGCAGAGGCCAGTGAGCTAGAAAAGGACTATAAAGGAGGGAGGAGAGGGAAGGACTTAAGGGGATGACATTGTATATATGTAAGTAGACAAACAGATTACTGGGGTGGAATGGCTTAAGTGAAGTGAGGGGAAGAGATTGAATAAAGGAAGGATGGGGGGAGGGTTAATTAAGATTTAAGATGGTATGAGTAAGCTGTATGGAAACCTACTTTTTTTTTTTTTTTTTTTTTTTTTTTTTAACAATGGCACACCCAGAAACCATAGATTGTTACTAGAAACATTTCAGTACCAGGGATGGGATACCTTCCACTGAGTTGTTGGCCAGGGAGGTCCCTGATGCCCCTAAAATATTACAGGTCATTGCCAAGGTTCTTGGTTTCCCACCAGGAGTAGATGGTAAGACTCTATTGCTGAAGATTCCACAGGCTTGGGCTGTAAGAGAAATCAAGCTAGAGGTGAACTGAAAACCTCCTCCCTATAGACCAGTTAACAGAAAGCTGGAAAAAGCTATGCTGCATGGAGCCTATGGGAGAGGGAAGTCATCAGTGGAGATACTCAACAGTGGACACTGCAAAACTTAAGTTAGGCCAGCCAGGCCAAATGAGCCAATGGGTGCAACAGTGGCATGTCTGTTATGGGGAAACCAACTGCTCTCTAATTGGACTGGAGGTCTGTTCCATGGGAGGGAATACATGCCTGGTACTGAAAACCTAGACAAAAGCCTATGATGGGAAAGGTCATAAGCCCTAGGGGTGTAATGCCTTCTGGTATCTGGCTAAATGCACATATTATACTTACAAATGGCCCCACAGGCACTTGTTAATGTTCATGTCTATATATTAATGCTACTCTCAGATGGCACAGACCTCTGGGATGACTCAAGAGGCACCATAATGCTAAGAAGAAATGACAGAGAGCCAGGTGTGGTGGCGCACGCTTTAATCCCAGCACTCGGGAGGCAGAGGTAGGAGGATTGCCATGAGTTCGAGGCCACCCTGAGAATACAGAGTGAATTCCAGGTCAGCCTGGGCTAGAGTGAGACCCTACCTCGAAAAAAAAAAAAAAAAAAAAAAAAAAAGAAGAAGAAGAAGAAGAAGAAGAAGAAGAAGAAGAAGAAGAAGAAGAAGAAGAAGAAGAAGAAGAAGGAGAAGAAGAAGAGGAAATGACAGAGAAGTGTTTAGCACTGAAACATCTCTATCACACCTTCCAAGGCTCAGGGTCCATTGTGGAAAGGATTGAAGAGCCAAAGGAAGGGTACAACTCCTTACAATGCACTATTCCAGACATAAAATGGCCTGGATATCCATGACCTTGCAGTGCCTGGCACTACCTACACAAGACCCTCATAATAGGAGGAAAAGATGATGACATCAAAATAAAAGAGAGACAGAGGTGGCTTAGCGGTTAAGCACTTGCCTGTGAAGCCTAAGGACCCTGGTTCAAGGCTTGATTCTCCAGGACCCACGTAAGCCAGATGCACAAGATGGCGCATGCATCTGGAGTTTGTTTGTAGGGGCTGGAGGCCCTGGTGCGCCCATTCTCTCTCTCTCTCTCTCCCCCTCTTTCTCTGTCTGTTGCTCTCAAATAAATACAAATAAAATTAATCAAAATAAAAGAGAGACTAATTGAGAGGGGGAGGGGATATGATGGAGAGTGGAGTTGTAAAGGGGAAAGTGGGGGAAGGGAGGGAATTATCATGGTTTATTTTCTATAGTTATGGATGTTGTCAATAAGAAAAGTTAAAAAAATTATTTGGGGCTGGGAAGATGGATCAGCAGTTAAGGCATTTGCCTGCAAAGACTAGGGACTCAGGTTCTGACCTTCCTTGGTAGGAAATAAATATTTTATTTATTTGTTGTAGATACAGAGAGAGAGAGAGCGCGCAAGAAGAAAAGAGAGAATGGGAGTGCCAGGACCTTCTGCTGCTGCAAACTCCAGATGCATGCTCCACTTTGGTGTTTTACATGGATGCTGGGGAATTGAACCCAGGCCATAAGACTGTGCAAGCAAGTGCCTTTAACCACTGAGTCATCTCTTCAGCTCCAGTGTTTCTTTTAAAAATTATTTTTTATTAATTTATTTCCATATGCACATACATGCCAGGGTTGTCTGCAACTGTAAACAAATACCAGATACATATGCTACTTTGTGTCTCACTTTATACAGGTGCTGGTGGAACGAACCTGGGACATCAGACTTTGCAAGCAAACATTTGACCACTGAGCAATCTCCTTAGCCCTTGTTCCATAGTTTCTAAATATAATTTTACATACTATATGCATATTATGGCGTGTAGAGAAAATATTCCAATATCTGATAGCCTGTGTGATGTTAATCTCAACTCAAACTGAATGTAAATTTTAGGACTAATCAGAGCAACTAGGTTTGTGTTTTTGCCCCTCTATCTCTTACTGCTTTAAATGAATAGCAGGTGCAATTATCCCAAGTTGCTTCTGGCTTTATGTGGGTACTGGTGAATGGAACCTGACCAGCAGGCTTTGTAAGCAAGCACCTTTAACTGCTGAGCCATCTCAAAATAAATAAATAAATGAATAAATAAATAGCAAAATAAAAAAGGGCCAGGTGTGGTAGTGCATGCCTTTAATCCAAGAACTCTGGAGTAGAGATAGGATTGTTATGAGTTTGAGGCCAATCTGGTACTACGTAGTGAATTCTAGGTCAGCTTGAGCTAGTGTGACACCCACCTACAAAAAACAAAACAAAACAAAGTAAACAGGGGGGCTAAAGAGATGGTTTAGTGGTTAAGGTGCTTGCCTGTGAAACCTAAGGACCCAGGTTTGGTTCCCAGTACCCACGTAAGTTAGATGCACAAGGTGGTGCATGTGTCTGGAGTTTGTCTTCAGTGGTTGTAGGTTCTGGCTGGCATCCCATTCACTCTTTCATCTGCTTCTCTCTCTCTCACTCATAAATAAATAAAATAAACAGTGTTTGACTTGAAATTTGAAGTCAAATTACATAAAAATGCACACCATTATATATTCTAGAATAACATGTAACAGAACATCTCACTAATCAAAACTGTATGCTCATTCCCATCCATCTTAGGCTCTGTAATACACATGCTAATTTATCAAAGTACCTTGTTCTGTTGAGTTGCTTTTTCAGCTGTTGGAAGCTCATCTCCTACACCCATCAACGGAACCAGGATTCCCCAACTACATGCCCCAGGCTTCCTTGCCAGCTAGCCTACATGTTATGCTCTAGCCAAGGAAAGTAGGAGGTGAGAATGGATTTTTTTCTTTTATTTAAAATTTTTAAAATTTATTTGCAAGCAGAGAGAAAGAGAGAGAGAGAGAGAAGAGAGGCAGACAGAGAGACAATGGGCATGCCAGGGCCTCTGGCCACTGCAAACAAACTCCAGATGCATGTACCACTTGTGCATCTGGCTCATGTGGGTCCTGGAGAATCAAACCAGGATCCTTTGGCTTCACAGGCAAATGCCTTAACCGCTAAGCCATTTCTCCAGCCCAAGAAGGGATTTCTTGTTTCCACTCTCTCCTGTGTCCATTATCTTCTGAAGACAGCTGTGGCTCCAGCCTCCAACACCCTCCAACAGGCCCTGCTGCAGTGGCTCCGCGCACCTCACTGAGGCTGCGCACAGCTTGCTTGAGGACCTTGTGAGTGCTGAAATTCTGGCAGCCCCTCCCTCCCTTCTCTTCATGGTCCCCTAGTCTTAGGAGAGGTGACGGCTTGTGGCAGTTAACTGCTCTATCAGCCTACTCCTATCTGTGCAACCAATCTCATGTGTTAAATTGCCCTCTGTTTGAGAAACAAGCTGGGCTTCTGATTTCCTGAGTCAATACCACATGCCTACAAGTCTTGTCAATTAAAAATATTTAGGGTGTCAGCCAAAGCAGGATGTGGCAGCCTTATCCTATCAATACTGCCTCCAGAAGCCAGGTCTAGTAACCTGTAAGCTCAACCGTGAGGCCGAGGCAGGAGGATCACTGAGAGTATAAGGCAAGTTCAAGAATCAATACTGCCAGGGCTACTAACCTGTAAGCTCAACCGTGAGGCCGAGGCAGGAGGATCACTGAGAGTATAAGGCAAGTTCAAGGGAAGCCTGGGCTACCTTATGAGACCATATCTCAAAAAAGGAAAGCAGGCTGGAGAGAGGGCTCAGTGGTTAAGGTGCTTGTTTGCAAAACCTAACGACGTGGGTTCAATTCCCCAGTACCCACATAAAGCCATATGCACAAAATGGCACACACACATCTAAAGTTCGTTTGCAGCAGCTAGAAGCCCTGGCGTGCTCATTCTCTCTCTCTCTCTCTCTTTGAAAATAAATAAATATTTTAAAATAAAACAAAACAAAAAGAAACAATAACAAAAACAAAAACAGAAAAAAAAAACCCTCCAAATTATCTCTACTTCCAGAGATGCATGACAGTATTTCCCTAAGAACCATGATCCTCAATGCACTAAAAAAAAAAAAAAAAAAAAAAAAAAGGCCGGGCATGATGGTGCATGCCTTTAATTAAGCACTTTGAGAGCCCAGGTAGGAGGCACTTCAAGGCCACCCTGAGAGTGAATTCCAGGTCAGCCTGGACCAGAATTCCCTACCTCGAAAAACCAAAAAAAAAAAAAAAAAAAAAGGGCTGGAGGGATGGGGGATGGTTTAGCACTTAAGGCACTTGCCTGCAAAGCCAAAGGGCCCAGGTTCTACTCCCCAAGACCCACATAAGCCAGATGCACAAGGTGGTGCATGGTGCATGCATCTGGAGTTTGTTTGCAGCAGCTGGAGGCCCTGGTGTGCCCAATTCTCTCGCTCTCTGCCTCTTTCTGTCAAATAAATAAAAAAAATATTTTTTAAAAATGAGAGCCAGGCATGGTGGCACATGCCTTTAATCCCAGCACTTGGGAGGCATAGGTAGGAGGATCACCGTGAGTTCATGGCCACCCAGAGACTATATCGTGAGTTCCACATCAGTGTGGGCTAAAGTAAGACCCTACCTCCAAAAATCAAAAAATAAAATAAAATAAAAAGAAGAAGAAAGAAAGGAGAGAGAGACAGAAATTCAGAAGTAGGTAATAAGGATGGGAAAGGCAGACACAATCCTCACAGTGGTACAAGTACCCAAACCCTGCATGAAAGGGGCTAAGCATCATCATTGCATCAATGTTTATTACTGTGACTCCTCCTCTTAGATACAAATATCAGCAAATACCTTGTCTTTCTCCTTTTTGCGTGTTGGAGATTGAACCTGGGACTTCTTACATGCTAGACAAGCACTCTACCACTAAGCCATAGCCCCAGCCCAACTGGCACCTTTCTTACATGATATTATATTAAATTTATACAAAAATCTTCAAAAGAAATTTCAGGGCAATTTAATCTTAAAAAAAGATTGAGGGCTGGAGAGATGGCTTAGCAGTTAAAGGCGCCTGCCTGCTAAGCCTAAGAACCCGGTTCCAATCTCCAGGTCCTACGTTTAGCCAGATGCAAAGTGACGCAAGGGTGCAATGCTGCACTTGCCCACAAGGGGGGCGAACGCATCTGGATTTCATTCACAGCAGCTGAGAGACTGCTGGCGCACCCATTCCTTCTCCCTCTCTGTCCTCTCTATGTCTCTCTCCAAAAATAAATAAAAATTGAAAAAAAAAAAAAAAAAAAAAGATTGAGAGCTCTGGAGAGATGGTTTAGCATTTAAGGTGCATGCCTGCTAATCTTAAGAACGCCCATTCAATTCTCCAGGTCCCACATTTAGCCAGACGCAAAGTGATGCAAGGATGCAATTCCACACTTGCCCACAAGAGGCGCCTATGTCTGGAGTTTGTTGACAGTGGCTAAGAGGCAGTTGACATGCCCATTCTTTCTCTCTGACTCTCTCTCAAAAAAAAAAAAAAAAAATTGAGAGAGTTGGCTAGGAACACAGCTCAGTGGTTAAAGGTGCTTGTTTGCAAAGTTTGCCAGCCTGGGTTGGCCTGAGTTCAATTTCCTAGAACCCATGTAAAACCAGATGCACAAAGTGGTGCATGTGTTTAGAGTGTGTTTATAGCAGCAACAGGCCCTGGCATGCCCCCTCCTCCTCTCTCTCTTTCTTATTCTCTCAAATGAATAAAAATAAATTGAGAGAATCCATGGCAGGTGATAAAATGTCACTGTTTAGCTAATGGTAGTGATAAAGGGGACAGTATTAATGGCAACAACTAAATCTAATGCTTGTTAAGCCCCTTTATGCCTTATCAATCTTTACTACATCTTATCAAGTACCTAACAAAATAAGAACTCTTTTCATTCTGATTTTCCAGATGAAAGAATGTGAAGCCCAGAGATATGAAGCAGGTGGTCTAAGTCCACACAGGTTACAGAGTAAATTGTGCAAATATTGAATGAGAAGGGTTGGGATAAGTTTTTGAAATTGTAGAGGTAGAAGGTGGGAGGAAATCCAAGATCCTAGTGTTCAAATTTTAGGATTAGATTTCTGCATAATGATATTTGATGAATATTTTACATCTTATGGTTTTATTTGCTTATTATTCCCAACCAGGCGGCAGCATAATGTGATGTGGTTCCATGACTGGGACCGTCTTGGCTCTGTCAACATGAGGTACCAGGTCTTGGGTAACTTATTCAACCCCTGTGTGTTCTTCTGTAGCAGAGAAGTAACAGTAACATCCATGCCACAGAAGAGCCAGAAGGGTTATAGAAACACTCATTGCTATAGGTCCCACCTGGAAGACCTCCCAAAGGCCCATGGGCTAAAGGGTTAGTCCTCAGCCTGGCACTATTAGGCAGTGGTGGAACCTTTAAGGGGTGGAGCCTAGTAAGAGAACTACCAGGGCATTAGGACACTCTCCTCTTTCACTTCCTGTCTGTCCTGAGGTGAGCAGCTTGCTCGATCACATACCCTCTGTCTTGATGGGCTGTCTTACCACAGGCCCACAAGTAATAAGGCCAAACCACTATGCACATAAACCTCCAAAACCAGTAACCTAAGCCGGGTGTGGTGGTGCGCACCTTTCATCCCAGCACTTGGGCGCAAGAGGTAGGAGGATCACTGTGAGTTCAAGGGCACCCTTACACGTGAATTCCAGGTCAGCCTGGACTAGAGCAAAGCCCTACTCAAAAAAAAAAAAAAAAATCAATAAATTAGGTGGAGAGTGACAGAGGAAGTCACTCCATGTCCAATCTTTGGTCTCCACATGCATGTGTATACACATGTCACCTACAAACAAGCACACACATCCATGTGTAACACATGCCCATATACATTTGAAAACAACAACAATTAAAACAATTTTTTTCCAGCTGGGCGTGGTGGCGCACGCCTTTAATCCCAGCACTCGGGAGGCAGAGGTAGGAGGATCACTGAGAGTTCAAGGCCACCATCGACTAAGTTCCATGTCAGCCTAAGCTAGAGTGAGACCCTAACTCGACAAAACAAAACAAACAAAACAAAAACTGTCATAGGAATCTAGATTTTGTTTTGCTGGACGTGGTCGTTTATGCCTGTAATCCCAACATGATAGAGGTTGAGGCAGGAAGATTTGGAGTTCTGAGTCTGGCTCCAGCTACAGAGCAATTTGGAGGCCAGTCTGGGCTAGACGAGACCTGTCTCTACATAACAACAACAATAAGTAAATGAAGAGATCAAAACTCAGGAGGCTGAAGTGACTTGCCTAGGACCATAGAATGCCAAACTGCTCTTCCCTCCTCCTCAAAGCCTTTGGTGGTAGGAGGGGAATTAGCTTCTATTGGAAAGGGGGTAAGATGGACAGGGGGACTGCCTTTGGGCTCTGGCCTCCTACAGGGACATCTACTTCCAAGCTCCAACACTCCACGTTCACTCAGGAGGCCTGACAACTTGTGCTATGGTAACCTAGAAGTTACAAAATGGTATTTGACTCACAGCTACCAGAGAAAAATGAATTGCCTTTTCAAAGTGAACTTTGCAGTGTGAACTGTAAAAATAACGCCAACACTGTGAGAATGCACCCAACACTTTTAATGAGCCTAGCACCGATTCAGTGTGGCTGGAGTTAATGGATGCCACACTGAGCAGTTATTATTTCAGCGGGCACCTGCAGAATGACCTAGCGCTATAAAAATAGCCGGGCGTGGTGGCACACACCTTTAATCCCAGCAGAGGTAGGAGGATCACTGTGAGTTCGAGGCCACCCTGAGACTATGTAGTGAAATCCAGGTCAGCCTGAGCTAGAGTGAGACCCTACCTAGAAAAACAAACAAACAAACAAACAAAAACAAAACAAAAACAAACAACAAACAAAAAAGGAAATGACTAAATAAGGAGAGAGGAATGACTCTTCTTTGATGAAAGGAAATTTCTCCTATGATAACCCAAGCCAAACAGGTGGGAAAAAAAAAAACAAATCAAGATCAGCCAGATGTTTGCTTTAGAAAACTTACAATGTAACCATATGTTTCCAAAATCTTTCCATTTGTGGAGCCTGATTTAGGAAAAGGAAGGAAAACTGAGCTGAGAAGGTATTTTTATTGAAATGCATGATTAAGTAACCAACAATGGGGCCAGAACTGGTACATTCTTTCCTCATGATGCGGGGGTGTGAGTTACTGCTTTCCACACCATCAGTTGCTTTGGTCTTCACTCCCCACATCTTTGAGAAATGATGCACGTTTTTCTTCCCATATGGTACGTCAATAGGGTTGGGCATATTTTTTTTTTTTTTTGGTAGGGTTTTGGGTCTAAACCAGGTTGACCTGGATTTCACTAGGTAGTCTCACGCTGGCCTCCAGCTCATGGCAATCCTCCTACCTCTGCTGCCCAAGTGCTGGGATTAAAGGCTTGTGCCACCACACCAGGCAGAGAGAAAGAAAATATGAATGGGTGTGACAGGGCCTTTAGCCACTGCAAACGATTTCCAGATGCATTTAGATTGGTTCTGTTCTTATCTCATCTCAAGTGAGACAAGAATTCTACATACATGCACCACTTTGTGCATCTGGCTTACATAGGTCCTGGGGAATTGAACCTGGATCCTTTGGTTTTCAGGCAGGTGTCTTAACCACTAAGCTATCTCTCCAGCCTGAGTTGGGTGTTTTTATTTATTTATTTATTTATTTATTTATTTATTTATTTATTTGTTATTTTTTTTGGTTTTTCAAGGAAGGGTTTCACTGTAGCCCAGGCTGACCTGGAATTCACTATGTAGTCTCAGGGTGACCCTGAATTTAGGGCAATTCTCCTATGTCTGCCTCCTGAGTGCTGGGATTAAAAGTGTGTGCACCACACCCAGCTAGGGTGTATCTTAATGCTATCTGATTGACCCTGGTTATTCTTAGGTGTGCACTCTTAAAAAAAAAAAAGATTTATTGGGCTGGAGAGATGGTTTAGTGGTTAAACACTTGCCTGTGATGCCTAAGGACCCCGGTTCGAGGCTTAATTCTCCAGGACCAAGTAAGCCAGATGTACAAGGGGGTGCACACATCTGGAGTTCGTTTGCAGTGGCTGGAGACCCTGGCGTGCCCATTCTCTCTCTCTCTCTACCTGCCTATTTCTGTATCTTCTCAAATAAATAATAAATTAAAAAAATAAAATAAAAAAACAAGCCTGGCATGGTGGCACACATCTTTAATCCAAGCACTCAGGAGGCAAAGACAGGAGGATTCATCATGAGTTCGAGGCCATTCTGAGACTACACAGTGAATTCCAGGTCAGCTTGGGATATTGAGAGACCCTACCTCGAAAAACACACACACACACACACAGATTTATTATTATTTATTATTGTTGTTTATTGATTTATTTATTTGAGAGAGAGAGAGATCCAGAGAGAGAATGGGCATGCCAGGGCCTCTAGCCACCGCAAATAAATTCCAGATGTATATGCCATCCTGTGCATCTGGTTTACATGGGTCCTGGGGAATCTAACGTGGGTTCTGGGGAATCGAACCTGGGTTCTTTGGTTTGTAGGCAAGCACCTTGACTGCTAAGGCATCTCTCCAGCCTGCACGCTTTTTTTGAGAACCAAAATGTTTTTCAGCGACTGAAGGGCACTTTGTGTTCGTGTCCTTGAATTAGCTTCCAGTTGGAGTCACACATTCTATTTATATACAGTTACATACAGTTCATCCATTTTAGCATTTAAGTTAGCATACAAAGTAATGGATTTCATTATTTTTTTGTTTTGTTTTGGGTTTTCGAGGTAGGATCTCACTCTGGCCCAGGCTGACCTGGAATTAACTATGTAGTCTCAGGGTGGCCTTGAACTCACGGCGATCCTCCTACCTCTGCCTCTCAAGTGCTGGGATTAAAGGCATGAGCCACCACACCTGCCTCATTATTTGTTTTTATGAGACAGGGCTATGCCATCTAGCCTAGTACTTGAACTTGGGATTTTCCTGCCTCAGCCTTCCAAGTTCTAGGATTATAGGTATACACCCACTATGTCCAGCCATATGCTTACTTTAATAGCTGCTAATAGACACAGATAAAACACCTTCATAATTAAAAAAAATTAGTTATTCATGTGGGGTGGGGCATGTGCCATGCACACATGTGCAAGTCTGAGGTGTCTGGGCTCCATTCTCTTTGAGATAGGGTTTCTTTCTTTTATTTATTTATTTTTGTCTTGCTAGACTGCAAACAAAGCCAGACTAGCTGGCCCATGAGCTTTGCCATGTGTATGTGCCACTCTGCATCTGATTTTACATGGGTACTGAGGAATTGAATCCCAGGTCTATGGGCTTTGCAAGCAAGCATCTTTAACTGCTGAGCTGACTCCCCAGCTGCAAATTAATTAATAAATTTATTGATTTATTGAGATAGGGTCTCTTCTAGCCTAGAGATGACCTTAAACTCACTTTATAGCTCCAGGCTGGTCTTGAACTCTTTGTGATCCTCTTAACTTTGGCCTCCAAGGTCCTGGGATTAAATGTATATGTCACCACCACTCCTGGCTCCCAGGCCTGATTTTTGTTGTTGTTTTGAGGTAGGGTTCCACTCTAGCCCAGGCTGACCTGGAATTCACTGTGTAGTCTCAGGCTGGCCTCGAACTCACAGTGATCCTCCTACCTTTACCTCCCAAGTACTGGGATTGAAGGCGTCCACCACCATGCCTGGCTCTGGCCTCAATTTTTTGATCACATTGAACAAGGTAGAAAATCCAGAGCCAATAACTTGCAAACCTGGCCCTACACATAGCTATAACATCCCAAATGTCAAAACTATTAATCTGAAAAAAAGAGAGAGAGTGAGAGAGAAGTGTTCTACTTCGTAGCCACAAGATTCTATTTCGTAGTGCACAAGGGAAGCTATTACCTGTATCCCAATAGACAGGCATCGGTTTTTCTTGAAGTCCTTCTTCCTGTCTTCAGTGGTGACAGTGGCTATGGTGGTGGTGGTGGTGACAGCGGCAGTATTATTGGCCATGTGTTGACTTGCGGGGCCATGGATCTGAGCATTTGCAGCCTCGATGGCAGCTGTGAGAGCTTTCATACTGTCCAGACTTTCCGTGGAGTTGCTGAGGCCAGACTGGCTGATAATGTCTCCCCTCTGGCCTTGTCCGTCCATGTAGGCATCCTGCGCAGACTCTGTGCTGCTCTGGGCTGTGATAGAAATGAAAGGTTTCGTGGTAGTTCTGGGTGGGACTGGAGGTGGTGTCTTCTTATATGTTGTAATGCAAGATGACACTGGAAGACAGTGAAAACAGAGACACTGTGATTCCTGCGTGGGTCTTAGTTCCAGATAGCGTCACTGACAACCATTGGAAATCGGGACATACAAAACACTCTAAGACACTGCACATGAAAACAAGTCCACGGACAGATTAAGGGAGGTCTCTGTTGGGGGGCGGTGAGGGGTACTATCTGAGCCACCTCTGGCGGTGACACACCCAGAAAAGCAAAGGGAAAAGATTGGAAAACATCAACCTGCTGAAATGGAAAATTCTGGCATGGGAATTGTGAAGAATCAACACAAACTGCACACAGCTGGCCAACTGTAGAAATCTCTGCAGGCAGTAAATGGGTTGAACACATGAGGATAAAGCGAGACACGTGTATCTCCATCTGCATTTCAGGCAGATACACACGGAAGCAAAAAGGATGTGAGTGTGCATGTTCTGATCCTCACAGGAAATATGATGTACCAAGAGGCATGTCAGCTGCCACAGCTGGGTGCCACACATGTCAACGTTCAGTTCCTCTTCCCAATACTCCTTTCTATCCCTTCCTATCTTTTTTCCTTCATACTTGTCCTTTTTTTCCTGACCCTTCCCACTCCCTTCCTTCCTTTTCCTGGGTTGGGTATTTATCACTACAGAAACTTTGTGTGTGTGTGTGTGTGTGTGTGTGTGTGTGTGTGTGTGTGTGTGCGCACATGCACACATGTGCAAAGGGGCATGTGGAGGCCAGAGGTCATCATTAATTTTCATCTTATTTATTGAGACTGGGTCCTTCCTGGAAGCCACCTTGAAGCTAGTCGGCGGCGAGCCCTGGAGATGGACCTGTATGCGTTTCTGAGTTCTCGGATCATAGGTGCACAACCCAATATTGACTTGGAGGCAAGGGCCTTAACAGCTGAGCCATCTCCCCAGCCTCCAGTATTTAGTTGTGTGCTGGGCATCTGAACTCAAGTCCTCATGCTTGTGTGGCAAGTACTTTACTTGCTCACTCATCTCCCTAGCACTTATAAAACTTCTGAAATTCTCTTAATCTGAGCTCAGCTGCTCATTAAGAGGCATATATGCCCTCTCTCCATCCTCCCTCCCCGTCCCATCACCATACAACTTCTGTCCTGGAGAACTCTTATACGGTGCTTCTCAACTTTCCACTTGCACGCCTTTGATCCCAGCACTCAGGAGGCAGAGGTAGGAGGATCGCCATGAGTTTGAGGCCACCATGGGACTACATAGTGAATTCCATAGTGAACTAGAGTGAGCCCCTACCTCGAAAAACCAAAAAAAAAAAAAAGACCAAGCCTGGCTGGGCAGCACTTGAGCATTTGGGAGGCAGAAGATTGTTATGAGTTGAAGGCCCTGAGACTACATAGTGAATTCCAGGATTCCAGGTCAGCTTGGGTTAGAGGGAGACCCTCTCTCGAAAAACAAAACAAACAAAGAAGATAGTAGTAACAGGGCTGGGGAGATGGCTCAGTGACAAAAAGTGCTTGCTGGCCCAGGTTCAATTGCTCAACACCCATATAAAGCCAGATTTTAAAAAACAGCACAAGCATCTAGCAGTCAGTTGTGGTGGTTAAGAAACCCTGGTGCAAACACATACACATGTGCAAATAAATAATTTTTTTTCAAAAGATAGTAATAGTAATGTTGTTTCCTGCCCTTCCCGCCAGGATTGTCTGCGAATTGAAGGAATAAATCATGTATGTGTCTGGAAAGATGTTTGTACATTAAATAAATGGGGCCACCTATCAATTACCACAAGTATGACTGTCAAAAATTCATTGTATGAGCCAGACATAGTGGTGCATGCCTTTAATCCCAGCACTAGGGAGGCAGAGGTAGGAGGATCACCATGAGTTCAAGGCCACCCTGAGAATACATAGTGAAGTCCAGGTCAGCCTGAGCTAGAGTGAGACCCTACCAAAACAACAACAACAACAAAATTCACTGTATGAGACCTTCCAACTAAGCTTACTCCCTGAAACATACATCTATAATATTTACTTTTTGTTTGTTTGTTTCATTTTTGTTTTTCAAGGTAAGGTTTCACTCTAGTCCAGGCTGATCTGGAATTTACCATGTAGTCTCAGGGTGGCCTTGAAGTCACAGCTATCCTTCTACTGCTGCCTCCAAGTGCTGGGATTAAAGGTATGAGTTATTACACCTGGATCATCTACAACATTTGACCAAAGCAAAAGAAAAAAAAATAATACACACACACACACACACACACACATACAGTCTGGGGCTGAGGGAGATGACTTAGCAGTTAAAGCCTGAAGGCCCAGGTTCAGTTCCCCAGTACCCACATAAAGCTAGATGCCCAAAGTGGCGCATGCATCTGGAAACTCTATTTGCAGGATCAAGAGGCCCTGGTAAACCGGGCATGGTAGCACACACCTTTAATTCCAGCACCTAGGATACAGAGGTAGGAGGATTGTTGTGAGTTCCAGGCCAGCCTGAGACTACATAGTGAATTCCGGGTCAGCCTGGTGTGACCATATGTTCTTTCTTTCTCCCATGAATAAACAAATAAAAAATAAAATAAAATGCAGTCCAACTTTCTCATTTTAAAAATTTCTTCAGCTAAGGTTCCCGAGAGGTTAGACCATTGGAGGAAGATCCCAGTGTTTTTCATGAATCCCAGCCTCAGGTTCATCCTACTGGCCTAGTAAAGCCCTGGCTGGATCATGTAAATACAGAAGGGATTAGTATGTTGTATGGCTTCATTTAGTCTCATGTACTTCCACACTGCATAGCGACCTTCTAGCTCCCAGGAAAAGCTAGAGGACAGCAGCTGTGTCTGGGAAAACACTGTCTTAGTTCTTTATCTGAAAACCCCAAGTGGGTGGAAAGGTGGGAGTCATAAATAGGAAACACTCTACTTGAATCAAATAAAACTAGACCATTACATTACGCCTAAGTCAAGTCCATACAATGTGAGCTCATTATTTCCCTTAAGATCAGTTCTCAGGACACTCAACCCACTCTGTTCCAAAGAAACTGAATGACACATTCCAACATGAAAGGCCCGATCTTAGGGATGATTTATTTATGTATTGCTTGTCGGCTCTCTTTGGTTTCTTCTTTCTATGTAGATAAACTGAGTGATGGGCCACAAAAAGAAAGGAAAAACTGATTTCACTTTTTGTAACACACAGAAAGACCCCTGGTATGGGATCATCATGGAGTAGGTGGTTAGGTCCCATTATTATTATTATTATTATTATTATTATTATTATTATTACTATTATTGGTGTTTCAAGGTAGGGGTCTCTGTAGCCCAGGCTCACCTGGAATTCAATACGTAGTCTCAGCCACAGCAATCTTCCTACTTCTGCCTCCAGAGGGTGCACCACCACGCCCGGCTAGGTCCCTTTATTTATAGGGAGTGACTTGATTTGGACATCTGTGCCTCCTGCATGATCCAAACACTTCCCAGACCAACAGCAGTTTTCCTAGTGTCAGGTTGGTTAAGGACTATGTTAGGGACATGGCTTCTTCAATACCCTGGCTCAGCCCCCAACAGTGAAAGATGGGAAGAATTTGAGATTCTCCCACTTCTGGTCAGAGCACTGGATGGTCAGAGGACAGGACTGTCTGCCATGGACTGATGGAGGGCCTTTCCTTTAAGTTTTACTGCCCGGGGAAGGTGGGCAGGATTCTGCTGGAGCCAGACTCAAAAAGAACCATCTGGGCTGGAGAGATGGCTTAGGGGTTAAGGCGCCTGCCTCCTAAGCCTAAGAACACAGGTTCCAATCTCCGCTGGTTCCAATCTCCAGGTCCCACGTTTAGCCAGATGCAAGGGTGCAATGCCACACTTGACCACAAGGGGGCGCATGCAGCTGGATTTCGTTCTCAGCAGCTGAGACACTGTTGGCGTGCCCATCTCTGTCTTCCTCTCCCTCTCTCTCTCTCTCTCTCTCTTTCTCTGGCTCTCTCTGTATCTCTCTCCAAAAAAAGAAGAAGAAGAAGAAGAAGAACCATCCAGTCATCAAACAAATGGAATTCAAATCTTCAAGGTGGCTTTTTTTTGAGGGGAGGGTGAAGGGTTCTGGGTAGTAAACCCAGTGCCTTGCTCATGGTAAGCACATGTTCTGTCACTAAGCTTTACATTTCAGAGGACAGGAAAGGGCTCCAAATCAAGCTACCACTCCTATCCCTTCCTCACTTCCCAGTTCTTTTGCACTCCAAGCCTGTTCCAGAAAATCATGCAACTAACCTTTCTCTCCCCATATCACTCTTTCCTAGCTCTGTAGGTTAGCCCCTAAGCCCTTTCCCCTCATTTAATGATATATTTTGAAATTTTTATATTGAGAGAGATAGAGAGAAAGGGGGGAGAGAGAGAGAGAATGGGTGTGCCAGGACTTTTCAGCCATTACAAATGAACTCCAGACATGTGCGCTCCCTTGTACGCATGTGCGACATTGTGCACTTGTATCACTGCGTCTGGTTATGTGGGAACTGGAGATTTGAACAGAACATGAGTCCTTCAGCTTCACAGGCAAGCGCCTTAACTGCTAAGCCACCTCTCCAGCCCATAATGTACTTTTTAACAATTAATTTTAACAATTAAACACCATGGATGATTGAAACTGGGACGGTTTGAATATAAAGCGTCCCCCCACAAGCTCGTGTGTGTGTGTGTGTGTGTGTGTGTGTGTGTGTGTGTGTAAGCCTCATACACAATACGTAGTAGGCGGAGCCTTTTGGAGGTGGAGCCTTGCTGGAGGAGGTGTGTCTCTGGAGGTGGACCTTGAGGTTTAGCCTTACTGTGTGTGCACTAGCCTACTTCTACTGCTATCTCCCAGCTGGTGTGACAACACGTGACGTCCAGCCTCTGTTCTGCCATACTTTCCCCATCATGATAAAGCTTCTCTTTAAAACTGTAAGCTGAGGGGCTGGAGAGATGGCTTAGTGGTTGAGGTGCTTGTCTGCAAAGCCCAAGGACCTAGGTGCGGTTCCCCAGTACTCATGTAAGCCAGTAGCACAATGTGGCGCATGTGTCTGGAGTTTGTTTGCAGTGGCTGGAGGCCCTGGCTTGCCCATTTTCTCTTTCTCTATTTGCCTCTTTCTCTCAAATAAATAAATAAATAAATAAATAAATAAATAAATAAATAAATAATTGTAAGCTGACTTAAACCCTTTCCACCCATCAACTCTTCTGGTTGGGTGTTATTTCCAGCAATGAGAAAGTAACTGCTCTATCATTATTTTCCTTTTCTCTGATATACTTATTTGCTCATTTCAAATAAAATCAATTTGTTTCTTTTTCTGGGTCCTGGTACCCTGCCCAATGAAAACCTGGCTGGAAAGACTCCTGTCCACTTAGGAGATGACTAAACAGAGGCTGAGTGACAGGTTCCAGTGATGTCACTTTCACTGAGTTGACACCACAGAGGTTGGTTTTCACACTTAAGTTAAAAAAATTAAATGAATAGGGCTGGAGGGATTGTGTAGTGGTTAAGGTGCTTGCCTGCAAAGCCAAAGGATCCTGGTTTGATTCTCCAGGATCCAAGTAAGCCAGATGCACTAGTAGGTGGCACATGCATCTGGAGTTCATTTGCAGTGGCTGGAGGCCCTGGTACACTCATTCTCTCTAGCTCTATGTGTGTCTCAAATAAATAAAAAATATTTTTAAAAATTAAATAGATGCTGGACATGGTGGTGCACATTTTTAAGCCTAGCTTAACTCAGAAGGCAGAGAGAGGAGGACTCTTATACGGTGCTTCTCAAATTTCCACTTGCATGCCTTTAATCCCAGCACTCAGGAGGCAGAGGTAGGAGGATCGCCATGATTTGGAAGCCATCATGAGACTACATGGTAAATTTCAGGTTAGCCTGGGCTAGAGTGAGATCCTACCTTGAAAAACCAAAAACAAACAAAATAAATAGCAGATTAGCTAAGCATGGGGATGCCTACCTGTAATCTTAGCACTTGGGAGACAGAGTTAAGAAGATTAGGAGTTCAAGGCTAGCCTCAATTGCATAGTGAGATAGTGAGGTCAAGACTAACCTGAGTTACATAAGACCCTATGATGGTTTGAATGTAAAATATTCCCCCATAGATTCATGTGTTTTGGATACTTAGTCTCCAGGCTGGTGGCAATTTGGAAGATTTGTGGTGCATTTGGAGGCGGAGCTTTGCTGGAGAAGGTAGTAAAAAAAAAATCTTTTGGTGGGGTTGGGGAATGGCTTAGCTGTTAAGGCATTTGTCTGTAAAGCCAAAGGACCTAGGTTCAATTTCCCCAGGACCCACATCAGCCAGACGCACAAGGTAATGCATGCGTCTAGAGTTCATTTGCAGTGGCTGGCGTCCCTGGCTCGCCCATTCTCTCTCACACTCGCAAATAAATTAAAATAAAAAATATTTTTTAAGAAAATCTCTTTTGGATATAAACATGCTATTTAAAGGGAGTTTTGTTATTGTTGTTGTTTGTTTGGTGCTAGAGTTTGAACCCAGGTCCTCAAACATGATGACCAAGTGAGAGTAACCAGAGAGGCGCAGTGAATTACTGCGCTGATCTCTTTTTCTAAACTGCTGTTAAGCCAGAAGTGGCTCACGTGGCCTGCCGAAGAAGTATTTGTTGGGAGTAGTGTCAGGGGGTCTCCTTTCATTGGACTGAAGATCACCAAAAGAAGAAAGAGCTGCCTCAACCTGCCTCTCCTGATTTGGCCTAGCTGAAGAGAAATTGTTAGCAAATCCTCAAGAAGATTAGGAGTTCAAGGCTAGCCTCAATTGCATAGTGAGATAGTGAGGTCAAGACTAACCTGAGATATATAAGACCCTATGATGGTTTGAATGTAAAATATTCCCCCATAGATTCATGTGTTTTGGATACTTAGTCTCCAGGCTGGTGGCAATTTGGAAGACTTGTGGTGCATTTGGAGGTGGAGCTTTGCTGGAGAAGGTAGTAAAAAAAAAATCTTTTGGTGGGGTTGGGGAATGGCTTAGCTGTTAAGGCATTTGTCTGTAAAGCCAAAGGACCTAGGTTCAATCTCCCCAGGACCCACATCAGCCAGACGCACAAGGTAACGCATGCGTCTAGAGTTCATTTGCAGTGGCTGGCGTCCCTGGCTCGCCCATTCTCTCTTACACTCGCAAATAAATTAAAATAAAAAAATTTTTTAAAGAGAATCTCTTTTGGATATAAACATGCTATTTAAAGGGAGTTTTGTTATTGTTGTTGTTTGGTGCTAGAGTTTGAACCCAGGTCTTCAAACATGATGACCAAGTGAGAGTAACCAGAGAGCTACCAGAGAGGCGCAATGAATTACTGCGCTGATCTCTTTTTCTAAACTGTTGTTAAGCCAGAAGTGGCTCACTTGGCCTGCTGAAGAAGTATTTGCTGGGAGTAGTGTCAGGGGGTCTCATTTCATTGGACTGAAGATCACCAAAAGAAGAAAGAGCTGCCTCAACCTACTGTCTTGAGTTCTCTCCTGATTTGGCCTAGCTGAAGAGAAATTGTTAGCAAATCCTCAAAAGGAAAAGGCTTTATTTAAAAGATTAAAAAAAATATATCTAGGGCTGGAGCAATGGCTAAACAGTTAAGGCGCTTGCATCTGGAGTTTGTTTGGAGGGCTGAAGGCACTGGTATGCACATTCTCTCTACCTACCTCTCCCTTTCTCTTTCTCCCAAATAAATAAATAAATAAAATATGTTGAGAAATCTAATGTACTTGTCAGTGAAGTTTTGTATGTAACTGACTTTTATCAGCTTATTAAAGTTGATGGTATATACCTCTTCCTACCTCGGCATACAGCTTGCAGTTGACCTTGGTGTGGATGGTTAGGGGAAGAAGATTGGTAAATGCTATAAATGAGCATGTGTACCTCTGGAGAGTCCGTTTCTAAGCACTTCCAGAACATCTCAGGATAGAGTGGTGCCATTCAGAGTGTTGTCTGCAGAATGGGGCAGTTACAAACCACTATATGTGTTACTGTGCATACTGTTATGAAAATTGAGAGACAACTTTAAGAAACATTTTAAGGGATTGGGGAAGTGGCTCAGCAATTAAAAGCACTGCTTGTAAAGTCTGATTGCCTGGGTTTGACTCCCCAGTAACCACATAAAGCCAGATGCACAAAGTGGTGTGCATGTGTCTGGAGTTCTGTTTGCAGTGGCAAGAGGCCCTGGTATGCCCTTTTTCTCTCTGCTTGCAAATAAATGACAGATTTAAAAAACAAACATTTAGGGCTGGAGAGATGGCTTAGCAGTTAAGGAGCTTGCCTGCAAAGCCAAAGGACCCAAGTTCAATTCCTAGGGCCCATGTAAGATAGATGCACAAGGTGGCACATGCTTCTGGAGTTCTTAGCAGTGGCTGGAGGCCCTGGCATACCCATTCTCTCTTTCCCTCTCTATCTATCTATCCATCTATGTAACATCTATCTATCTCACTCAAATAAATAAAAATAAATAAATACAAAAACATTTAAAACAATATTTATTGTATGTCTGCACATGCACATGCATGCCAAGGCCTCTTGCTACAAACAAATACCAGACACTTGCACCACTTTTTTTTTTTTTTGGTTTTTTGAGGTAGGGTCTCGTTCTAGCCCAGGCTGACCTGGAATTCACTATGTAGTCTCAGAGTGGCCTTGAACTCATGGCGATCCTCCTACCTCTGCCTCCCGAATGCTGGGATTAAAGGCGAGCACCACCACACCCAACCTTGCACCACTTTTTGAGTCTGGCTTATATTGGTGGCTTAGGAATGGAACCTGAGCCAGCAAGCTTTGCAAACAAGTGCCTCCAACCACTGAGCAATCTTCCCTGCCCAAAAATGATATAGCTCAGGATTTGCCTAGCATGTGTAAGGCCCCAGGTTCATTTTCATCACCATGAAAGTGAACAACAACAACAAAAAAAAACCCTTTTATAGCAATCTTCCACAGTATTTTGTCTCCTGAATCTAATCAAAAGAAAGCAGTGGGCTTGTTCTCTGCATGCTGTGGTTCTTTAAAATTCTTTTTTCAAGTAGCGGATTTTTATTGCTTCTGAGAAAACCATCAGTCTGTAATATATCAAACATACACAATACAGGTCCCTTGCCATAGGTAATTCTGCAAATCCTGAGACCTCAGCAGAGGAGGGCAAGTGAGAATGTTTCCCAGAGGTAAACGGAAACTATGGGCTCTTTGGGGAAACAAATTGATTTGAAGTGGTCAAAAGGTAAAAAAGAAAAAGAAAGAAAGAGAAAGAATGCTAGGCTGGAGCAATGGCTTAGCGGTTAAGGCATTTGTCTGAAAAGCCAAAAGACCTCAGTTCAATTCCTCAGGACCCATATAAGCCAGATAGATGCACACTGTGGTACATGCATATGGAGTTCGTTTGCCATGGCTGGAGGCCCTGGCAAGCCCATTCTCTGTCTCTCTCTCTCTCTCTCTGCCTCTTTTTCTCTCTCAAATAAATAAATAAATAAATAAATAAATAAATAAATAAATAAATAAATATAAAATATTTTCAAAAAGGAAACTGCTGGGAAGATGGCTCAGTGGTTAACAGTACTTGTTTTCAAGGCCTACTGACCCTGGGTTTGATTCCCAAGCCACCTACATGAGCTGAATACAAAAAAGTGGCAAATGCATTTGGTGTTTGTTGGCAGTGGCAAAAAGTCCTGGAGCACATCCCTCCCCCCACACACACATAAACAGATAAAAATTAAAAAAGCAAAAAAGAGCCAGGCATGGGTGGCATACATCTTTAATCCCAGTAGAGTGAGACAGAGGTAGGAGGATCACTGTGAATTCACTTGAGGCCAGCCTGGGACTATATAGTGAGTTCCAGCCTAAGTTGGAGACCCTACCTGTAAAAACAAACAAACAAACAAAAAAGCAAAAAAGAAATGTATATTAAGGACCTAAAGAGACAATACAGAAATAGAATGGGAATTTGAATATCAGGTAAGGAACCGAAGATTGCTCGAAAGCCTGGTGTGGTGGAACATACTTTAATCCCAGCACTTGGGAGGCAGAGATAGGAAGATCTCTGAGAGTTCACAGCTACCCTGAGACTACATAGTGAATTCCAGGTCAGCCTGAGCTAAAGCAAGAACCTACCTTGAAAAACCAAACCAAACAAAACAAAGATTGTATGAATGGAAGTGTGGTGTCCATGACAATGGGAGGATCTGAAGGGACAAAGACAAACTTGATCAATGTTTGACTAATGTGACTCCATTTTGTGCACTCTGCCATTTTGTGATTAACCCCTCACCCACCTCAATTCCAAGAAAAACCAAAAAAATTTTCCCTTGAGCTAGAGAACAAACAACTCCTGCCTCCTGATAAAAGTAAAACCTTGAAGTCTGTTGGTGTCCTAACACTGCAAATAGCATGGGGGGCTTCCACCAATCACGTTAAGGGTCACTTTGTTCTCCCTAGGTAAAATGTCCTTGCAGCTGTTTGTGGTTTTTTCCCTTTAAAAACCCTGCTCCCAAGCCGGGCGTGGTGGCGCACGCCTTTAATCCCAGCCCTCGGGAGGCAGAGGAAGGAGGATTGCCGAGAGTTCGAGGCCACCCTGAGACTACATAGTTAATTCCAGGCCAGCCTGGACCAGAGTGAGACCCTACCTCGAAAAACAAACAAACAAACAAAACAAACAAAAAAAAACCCTGCTCCCCTACCCTTTGGGGGGAGCAGTTCAGTTTCCAATAATGGCCACTTCCTTGATTGATCAGAATTGATTTGCTTTAATAAAATCTTCATAAGCTTGAGCTCAAACCTCCGCCTCTGTCTCCATTACTGCACAAGTCTCATACCCTAACAGATCTTAGTATTACATTGTACCCTGGACGTCTCCCAGGTGTTGGAATGGAAGGGGATGCAGGCCAGGGCCTTATATATGCCAGACAAATGCTCTATCACTGAGCCACATCCTAGGCCTGAGCACCTGTCTTTAACAGGAAATTGTAGATGCTTTGAAAGGAGATAAACTGTATCTCATGTGGAATGGTTTAAGGAGAAGATGTGATAACTAATGTGCATATAAGCTAGCTGGGTTTTGAATCATCTAGGGGACTAGAGAGGCCCAGTACACTTTGTAGAGAGGATCAACTATGGGGAAAGGCCCCGTGTGAATGTGGACCTGAAGCTAGGTTAACTAAAAAGGAAAAAGAGAGGAAAGGCAACAGAGGGTCAGCATTCCCTTTTCCAGCTTCCTGGCTCTCCATGAGCTGCAACGTGGAGCTCCACCATGCTCTTCCCGCCAGGTTGGACTGACACCTCTGTTGCAGTTACGTAGTACAAACACCCAATCTGGAGCAGCTGATGGGAGGAAAGGGTTTATGTCAGACTTTAAAAAGCTGGCTCACTTCCATAGATCCATAGAAGACACAACCAAACAGCCAGCAAGCACCACCAGCCTGAGCTTCAACTCACTTGGAACACACCTTAAGGCTGTACTCCAAGATGTGGGTGGGGGAGGCACAAGTGTCACCTCCTCCAGAAGGCTGCTGGAGACTTAAGTAGGAAACTCAAATTTAATCAAAAATCCCTGAGCGCGCCGGGTGTGGTGGCGCACGCCTTTAATCCCAGCACTCGGGAGGCAGAGGTAGGAGGATCGCCATGAGTTCAAGGCCACCCTGAGACTATATAGTGAATTCCAGGTCAGCCTGGGCCAGAGCGAGACCCTACCTCAAAAAAAAAAAAAAAAAAATCCCTCAGCGGGGTGTGGTGGTGCATGCCTTTAATCCCAGCACTCTGGAGGCAGAGGTAGGAGGATTTCCGTGAGTTCAAGGCCACCCTGAGACTACATAGTGAATTCCAGGTCAGCCTGGACTAGAGTGAAACCTAGCTCAAAAACAATCCAAAACAAAAAATCCCTGAGGCTGGGCTGGAGAGATGACTTAGCAATTAAGGCATTTGCCTGCAAAGCCAAAGGACCCAGGTTCAATTCCCAGGATCCACATAAGCCAGATGCACAAGGTAGTGCGTGCATCTGGAGTTCGTTTGCAGTGGCTGGAGGCCGTGTGTGCCCATTCTCTCTCTCTCTCCCTCTTTCTCTCTCTCTCTCTCCCTCCTTCTGCCTCTCTCTCTCTCAAATAAATAAAATCTCCAAGGCTATGGGGTACACACATCACATTCAAACCATCACAACCTCTAAAACTGTAAGCTGGAAATAAATCTTTCCTTCCTTAAGGTTTTTTTATTTTATTTTATTTTTTTAATCAGGGATTTTTGTCACATTGAGCAAAAAATGACTAACACAGGATTTGGGAAATGGCTCAGCAGTTAAAGGTGCTTGCGGGCAAAGCCTGGCAGCCTGGGTACAATTCCCTAGACCCATGTAAAACCAGACACAAAAAGTGGTGCGTTGCTTCTGGAATTCATTTGCAGTGCAAGAGCCCTGATGTGTCCATATTCTCTCTTTCTTTCTCTCTCTTGCCTTTTTTAAGTAAAATAAAAAAATATATTTTTTGTAGGTGACTAATGCAGAGGGGATGTTTAGTTTGGAAGCAAAGGAAGACGGAGGGGTTGGTCACTGACTTGGGCAGTTGCCTAGAACCGCACATGGACTTGTTCAGCAGTGTCTCCAAAGGAAGACACAGTGGTAAGAGCTCAGAGACGCATGGACAGTAATACTCTAGGCCTGGGAGTGCAGCTCAGTGATCGAGCTTAGATGCTCAAGGCCCTGGCTTGAACCAAGGCAGTAAACAAAAATGGTGGTCAGTTGCTCACACACATAGTGTGAGGACTTGGTAGTGTGTTCGCAGTGTGTAAGCACCAATCAGTTCATTTTGGGAACAGGAAGTTAAAGCAATTATACCAGTATCTGAGAGATGGCTAACAAGAGATGGTAACAAGATTTTTTTTTCAAAATAGAGTCCCCAATTGGGTGTTGTGGCGTAAGCCTTTAATCCCAGCTCTTGGGAGGCAGAGGTAGGAGGACTGTCATGAGTTCGAGGTCAGTCTGAGACTACATAGTGAATCCCAGGTCAGTCTGGGTTAGAGTAAGACTCTACCTCGAAAAAAAAAAAAAATGGAGTCCTCATAGCTTTATGAATGAGTGAGAAGTAAAAGAACACTTGAGAGTAGAGTCCTATTACAGTGATGTGGACAGGAAGCCGGCATGGCACTCAAGAGGCTGAAATAAGATTGTCATGAGTTTGAGGGCAGCCTGGGGTTACACAGTGAGTTTCAGGAAAGCCTGGTCTATAGTCAGACCCTACCTTAAAAAAGAACCGCCCCCCCCCGCCCCCAGAAAAAAGGATGTAGTTAGGGGCTGAGGAGATAGCTCAGTGGATAAGGGCTTGTGGCAGCTCAAACTGGAGCACCTGTGTTCAATCCCCAGACCCTACATTAAAAGTTGTGGTGGGCTCCTGTAAGCCCAGCATGCTGATCCTGATGGTGAGATGTGGGGGAGGGGGGGCAGACAGGAGAATCTTCTGGAAGCTAATGGCAAGCTAACAGCAGCAGAGCAAGAAACCCTGCCTCAAATGATGTGGAAAAGCGAGGACTGACTTGAAAGTTGTACTCTGACACCCACGCTTCTGCCATGGCACATATGCATCCACCTTCATGCACATACACAAACGTGCATGCACACACACAAATAAATAAAATGGAAAATTATTAAAGTGGGAGACTTCTGGTTAAGATGGTGGCATAGGAAACATGCCAAAGCAACCTAGGGGAGAAAAAAAAAAAAAACAGCAAAGTACACTCTTCTACTAAAAAGTGAAGGTGTATAAGAAATTATCAACCGCAGCAGAGAAGTAGGAGAGATCCAGAGTATCTAGAGACCACAGAAGCAGGCAGAAGCGGCTCCAGCGGCAGTGGCACCAGGTCCCTGTGGCTGCAGTTGCCAGGCTCAGCCTCAGCTGCAGGAAAAGCCAGGTGAGGGTATTTTCCACTCATTTCAGCTTCCTCGTACACTCAAGAAACATGAGGAGGAGGACAGCAGGGACCAGAGGAGCGGCTCCTGAGGAAGAGGATTGCAAGGACCAGCGGGAGAACTTTAGCCACCATCCACAGCCTCCCCTCCCCTCACTGCAAGCACAAGCAACAGCAAGTACCAGAGACCTGGGGAAGGGAGCTGACCTACAGAGCACCCGGCACAAGCGATCAGAGAAGCAAACCCACAGACCCAGTCAGCCTACCTGAGCCCACAGCGCAGCAAAGAGGGACCCAAGCGGCCGTGCAGCATAGCTGCGGCCAAAGCCACCCCAAAAAGTACCTGAGATTACACCAGGTCAGTACATGCCAAATAAGCCTGCTGTATAGGCTTGCATTGGAAGTGCTAATTGCACCTTCCATGTCAGGGTCAATTATATGTAAAATCTGATGAATGGTTGGATTTGGCATCCTTTTTTTTTTTTTTGGTTTTTCTAGGTAGGGTCTCACTCTAGCTCAGGCTGACCTGGAATTCACTATGTAAACTCAGGCTGGCCTCGAACTCACAGTGATCCTCCTACCTCTGCCTCCCGAGTGCTGGGATTAAAGGTGTGCACCACATGGCCAGCTCCATTCTTAAATAAGCTATATTTTGGGCTTGTCGTTTGTTGCTTCCTGATTTATAGTGCCTTTGTTTCTTCTTCTGTTGTTCATTGGGGAAGGGTCTCACTCGGATACAAGCTGACCTTGGAACCCTCTACAGACCAGAAATCTTAGCCTTCCAGTTGACAGAATTAAGGGTGTGGGGCAACACACTTCTTAGGGACTGTGACTTTGTTAGAGGATCTGTTTGTCATGATACCTACTCTTCCATGAATACTCTGTGCTGTTTTTCATTGAATGTGTGTGTTGTTTAGTTAAACTTTTAGAATTTGCCTATATTTTGTTCCACTCAGCCTACTTGAATTCTTTCATAGAAAGCAAACCCAACACCTAGGGTCATTTTTGTGGTTACTCTGAGAGTCTTAAGAGCCACACCTAGCACCTTAAGCTCCTACCCTGAAGATATATAACATCAGATTGATTGATACATCTAATAATACTACCGATAATTATCTATCAGAAATGACCTCCAGTGAGATTGATTTTGAGGAAATGCCTGAGAAAGATTTCAAAAGGATGATTATAAATATGCTCAAAGAAATCAAAAAGTAAATCAAAGGAATCAAAGAAGACACTGGAAACCAATTTAATGAAACAAGGAGGTCAATATGAGACATGAATAAGGAAATAAAAATAATAAAGAAAAACCAGTCAGAAATACTAGCAACGAAAAACACAGTAAGTCAAATAAAAAACTCTGTAGAAAATCTCATCAGTAGATCTACCATATGACCCAGCTATACCACTCCTAGGCATATATCCTAAGGGCTCATCTCACTACCTCAGAGATACTTGCTCAACCATGTTTATTGCCGCTCTATTCACAATAGCTAGGAAATGGAACCAGCTTAGATGTTCCTCAGCTGATGAGTGGATAATGGAGATGTGCCACATTTACACAATGGAGTTCTACTCAGTGGTAAAGACAAATGAAATTATGTAATTTGCAGGAAAATGGATGGATCTGGAAAGGATTATACTTAGTGAGATAACCTAGGCCCAAAAAGCCAAACATCATATGTTCTCTCTCATATGTGGATCCTAACTACAAATGATTGGACTTCTGCGTGAACAGGAATGAAACTCAGTAGCAGAGGCCAGTAAGCTAAAAAGGAGATATAAAGGGAATAGAAAGGGAGGGGGGAACTTAATAGTATGATATTGTATATATGTAAGTAGAACAGATTATTGGGGATGAAAAGACCTAAGTGAGGTCAGGCGAAGATACTGAGTAAAGGAAAGGTGGAAGGAGGACTAATCAAAATTCTAAGAAAATATAAATAAGTCATATGGAAAATTACTTTTCTGGACAATGGACCACTCAGAAGCCATAGATTGTTAGTAGAAATTTTTCAGTACAGTGATGGGATACCTTCCAGTGAGTTGTTGGCCAGGGAGGTCACAGATACCCCAAAACATTACAGGCCATTGCCAAGGCCCTTGGTTTCCCACCAGGAATAGATGGTAAGCCCTATTGCTGAAGACTCCACATACTTGGGCTGCAAGGTCACTGAGAAATCCTGCTGGAGCTGAGCTGAAAGCCTCCTCCATGTAGATCAGCTGACAGAAAGTTGGAAAAAGCTATGCTGCACGCAGCTCAATGGGAGAGAGAAAACACCAGTGAAGATACTCAGCAGTGGACACTGCAAGCCTTAAATTTGGCCAGCTAGGCCAAATGAGCCAACGGGTGCTATAGTGGCATGTCTGTTATGGGGGAAACCAACCACTCTCTAATTGCTCCATGGGAAGGAATACATCCTGTATACTGAAACCCTACAACAGGGATAGTCATGAGCCCCAGGGGTTTAACATCTGCTGGTGTCTTGCACTAGCCCAGGTTGACCTGGAATCCACTCGGTAGTCTCAGGGTGGCCTTGAACTCATGGCGATCTTCCTACCTCTGCTTCCCAAGTGCTGGGATTAAAGGCATGCACCACCATGCCAGGCTCATACCAATATTGTAATACTACTCTTGTTTTTGACTAGAGAAGCTTCTCTTTTCAGATGGCAGTGACCTTAGGATGACTCAGAATGCATCATGTGGCTGAGAAGAAGTGACAGAGGAGTGCTCAGCACTGAAATATGTGTATCACATCTTCCAAGACTCAAGGTGCATTGCAGAAGAAGTGGTGGGAAGAATGTAAAAGCCAAAGCAAGGGCGGGACTCCTTACAACGTGCTCCTCCAGACAGATGGGTTTGAGATTCCATTGTAAAGATATGCAAATGTGTCTAGCAGGAGTTCCTGAAGTCTGCTGTGTGACCTTTTGGCTGTAGTTTGTTTTACTCTGGGTGCTGTGGTGGCTGGTTGGCTTTCTCTCTCTCTGCTTGGTCCTGTGGAGAGCAGGCCACTTCTCTTGCCATTATGGAACTTCCCCTGGATCTGTAAGCTTCAATAAATAATATCCCTTCCTCCATAACTGTGCCTGGTCTGGAAGTTCATCTCAGCGAACCTGAAGCTGTCTGCTACAGTAAAGTGGTACCGAGGAGTGTGGGGTGAGATGAACCTGACCGTGTGGATATTTGTCTTTTGGAACCTTTCTTTTTGGAGGAATGGGCATGGACTTGGTGCTCGCAACTGAAGATGCCTTCTGGAGTGGTAAGCCAAGTTTTATGGACTATTCTGATGATAGTTTGAGAATGCTAAGTGCAGACAGTATTGAACTTCGAGGCTTGGCTTATGAGCTTTCTAAGAGGAATGAAAGACGGCAGAGGACTTTGTTGGAACTGGGCTACTGGCATAAGGGATGGCTACGTTCTGCTATCCAGGCCCAGAGTGTTTGATCAAGGTTAAATTTGTAATGGACTGATGTGCTTAGCTGAAGATATCGGACTGAGATTTTAAGATTTTAAGTTGGAAAACCTCAAGCAAGTTAAAAGCAGAGGCACTGAGACTGGTTTAGCTGCTATTGTCAAACACATTAGCAATCTTAAGGAAGGTGGAAGGAAGGTGGCCTGACTTGATTTACATTAAAACAATGGAGAGGATGCCTGAGGAAAGACTGTTAAAAATGCAAATTCTTGGAAAGAGCTGACTGGAGAAGGAACCTGCTTTTCAAGGCTATGGTTTATTTTGTCCCTGGATTTAGAATATGGCTGTGTCCTGCACACCTGGTATTAGTTTTGGAAATATGAAAAATGCATAGAATGGTCATGAGTTGCACACGGTTCCAGGAGCCGCTGCTGAGATGCGGCATGAAGCAGGGCATGAAGACCCTCAGGAATAGGCTGGAAGAGCCTTTGGAAGATGGACCGTGGTTTGCATGGAGACCTGAAGATGTTTTGGATATACCAGGACTGTGCAAAAGGACTACCATGGAGTGCAGTGTTGAACTGGGATGAAAGTTTTCCCTGGCGACTCTGCCCAGCTGGAGGGGCGGAATTGGTAAACATGGAGACTGTTAGTCTCTGGTTATATTGAACTTGAACTGCAGAAGTTTGATGATGGCTGATGGTGATTGAGTTTGCATTGTTTTAGTCTCTCCTTGCTATTCCTTATACAGTTAAAATGTTTACTCTGTGCCTTTACATGTTGAAAGTATTTAACTTGTTTGATTGTACAGGACTCACTATCTTAAGTTGATCAAGACTGTGAGAACCTTTGAAATTGGACTGAGTACAATTTATAATGTGTGATAGTTATAAATCTATTGGGGACCAGGAGCTAAATATATTGGGGGCCAGGGGCGGAATGTGGTAGTTTGAATATATGTCCCCCAATATATTCAGTATTTTATTAGTTTATAGTTTGCATCTGCAATCACCTTGCTAGAGGCAAGGTCACTGGGGGCCCGGTCTTAAGGTGTGGTGATGGGTTTGAGATTCCATTGTAAAGATATGCAAATGTGTCTAGCAGGAGTTCCTGAAGTCTGCTGTGTGACCTTTTGGCTGTAGTTTGTTTTACTCTGGGTGCTGTGGTGGCTGGTTGGCTTTCTCTCTCTCTGCTTGGTCCTGTGGAGAGCAGGCCACTTCTCTTGCCATTATGGAACTTCCCCTGGATCTGTAAGCTTCAATAAATAATATCCCTTCCTCCATAACTGTGCCTGGTCTGGAAGTTCATCTCAGCGAACCTGAAGCTGTCTGCTACAGTATCCATGACCTCACAGTGCCTGACACTACCTACACAAGACCATCATAATAGGAGGAAAAGATGATGACGTCAACATAAAAGAGAGACTGAGACGGGGAGGAAATATGATGGAGAGTGGAGTTTCAAAGGGGAAAGTGGGGGCGGGGGAGGGAATTACCATGGGTTATTGTCTACAATTCTGGAAGCTGTCAATAAAAATAAATTAATTAAATAAAAAAATATTAAAGTGATGTGAATAGTTCAAGAAGATAGCCAAATGAGGCATTGAGAGAGGAAGTCACTAACTACACTGTTTGCTAGCAATGATGAATGTTCTGGTGCCCCAGAGAAGCATTTCAGCACTGAGGAGGACAAAACTGCCAATAGGGACATTTGCTACTTGCTGTTCCCATGCAGGGAGGTCCCGTGCTACAGTTGGTCATCAATTTAGACATCATGTTGTTCACAGTGATGTACAAACACAGGCTGGGCATCCCATCAATCGTTCAGTGAAAATGTGGTTTGGTGTTGTTCTTTCAGTGAGGAAAAATAACTCACAAACCCAGATAACAGAAAAGATACTGAGATACTGAGCCACCTGCTCAGCAGTTAAAGGTGCTTGCTTGCAAAGCCTACCGCCCTGGCTTCAATTCTTCAGCACCCACATAAAGCCAGATGCAAAAAGTGGCACATGTGTCTGCTGTTTGTTTGCAGTGGCAAGAGACCTTGGTGTACACACACACACACACACACACACACACACACAAAATAAATAATTGAAAACATGCTGAGTTGAAGAATAAATCAAGACTTTTTTTTTTGTTTTTTTGAGGTAGGGTCTCACTTGTAGCTCAGGCTGACCTGGAATTCACTATGTAGTCTCTGGGTGGCCTCAAACCCATGGCAATCCTCCTACCTCTGCCTCCCAAGTGCTGGGATTAAAGGTGTGCACCACCATGCCCAGCTAAATCAAGACTTAACATGCCCTTAGATCTTCATAATTCCAGAGAGCAACAGTAGACATGGCTGAGAATTAAGACATTGCCTTATGTATGAGGAAGTTCCTAGTATCCCCTCTGGTTGATGGAAACATTAAGGCTCAGAGCAGGTAACATGATGCTACTCTATCATATAGCTTCTAAGAGGTAGAGTTAGATAAGCTTGGTGACACATGCATTTAATCCAACTCTTGGGAGGCAGAGGTAGGATTGCTGTGAGTTCCCTGCCAGCTTGAGACTACATAGTGAAATTGTGAATTCCAAGTCAGCCTAGGCTAGAGTGAGAACCTACCCAAAAAAAAAAAAAAAAAAAAAAAGCCCGGCGTGGTGGTGCACGCCTTTAATCCCAGCACTTGGGAGGCAGAGGTAGGAGGATCGCCATGAGTTCGAGGCCACCCTGAGACTACATAGTTAATTCCAGGTCAGCCTAGACCAGAGTGAAACCCTACCTCGAAAAAAAAAAAAAAAAAAAAAAAAAAAAAAAAAAAAGAGGCAGTTAGAGAATTCAGGACTCCACAGCCCACCTCTTCACTTGCCCAAACCACTTAAATTCCTCTCCCTAGTACACTTATACCTTCTACTCAACAAATTTATCCAGCTCAGCCTACTACTGTCAGATGTCACAGAGATTCTTGCACACACAGCTCTCTGCACCCTGCAGGAACTCACCAGAGATATAGTGAATGAAAAACTGAATTGTTCAACAAGAGATGCAGGAGCTGGCACTTAAATCAGGGCAGCCAGGTGACATGGCTGTGCCTCTGTGCCTGTAGCCCGAGCTACTCGGGAGGCTGAGGGAGACTTGAGCCTAGGGGACCATAGAGAGTCTCTGCTTCAAAAGTCAATCAATAGGCTAGGCGTGGTGGCGGCACATGCCTTCAGTCCCAACACTTGGAAGGAGGAGGTAGGAGGATTGCTGTGAGTTCCAGGCTACCCTGAGGCTATCCTGAGGCTACATAGTGAATTCCAGGTCAGCCTGGGCTAGAGTGAAAGTCTACCTTGAACCACCCCCCCCACACACACACACAAAATCAATCAATAAATAGATTTTTTAAAAAGATTAGAGCTGGAGACATTCCACCAGTGGTGGAATGCTTAGGTCATGTGCAAAGCCTGTATTCAATCCTCAGTACCACACACACACAAAGAAATAAGGTAAATTAATACATTTTTTTTTCCTTTGGTTTTTTCGAGGTAAGGTCTCACTCTGGTTCAGGCTGACCTGGAATTAACTATGTAGTCTCAGGGTGGCCTTGAACTCACAGTGATCCTCCTAGCTCTGCCTCCCGAGTGTGGGATTAAAGGCGTGTGCCACCATACCCAGCTACATCTTTAAAAAAAAAAATTATTTTTTGGCTGAAGAGATGCCTTAGTGGTTGGGGTGCTTGCCTGTGAAGCCTAAGGACCCAGGTTCAAACCCCTAATACTCACATAGTACCCACGTAAAGCCAGATGGACAGGTGACACATGCATCTGGAGTTTGTTTGCAGTGGCTGGAGGCCCTGGCATGCCCATTCTCACACAAAGGGGTAGAGAAAGAGAAAACAAATTAGAAAAAAAAAAACGTTCAGCCAGAGCTGGGCATGGTGGCGCATGCCTTTAATCACAGCACTTGGGGGGCAGAGGTAGGTGGATCGCCGTGAGTTTGAGGCCACCCTGAAACTACATAGAGAATTCCAGGTCAGCCTGGGCTAGAGCAAAACCCTGCCTTAAATAAATAAATAAATAAATATAAAATAAAAATGTTGGGAATAGAGAGATGGCTTAGCAGTTAAGGTGCTTGCCTACAAAGCCTAACGACCCAGGTTTGATTCCCCAGTACCCACATAAAGCCACATGCACAGTGGCGCATGTATCTGGAGTTAGTTTGCAGCAACTGGAGGCCCTGGATCACCCATTCTGTCTGTGTGTCTGTCTCCTCTCTCTTGTCTCTTGGCAAATAAATAAATATATTTATTTTCAAAAGTCTAATTTTTATTTTTTGGTTTTGCAAGGTAGGGTCTCACTCTGGTCCAGGATGACCTGGAATTAACTATGTAGTCTCAGGGTGGCCTTGAACTCTCGGCGATCCTCCTACCTCTGCCTCCCAAGTGCTGGGATTAAAGGCATGTGCCACCACGCCCGGCTTTAGTTGTTTTTTTTTTTTTTTTTTTAAGGGCTGAAGAATCGGCTTAATAGTGAAGGCGCTTGTCTAAGGACCCAGGTTTGATTCCCCAGAATCCACATAAGCCAGATGCACAAGATGGCTCATGAATCTGCAGTGGCTAAAGGCCCTGGCATGCCCATTCTCTCTCTCTCTCTCTCTCTCTCTAATAAATAATGTAAACTAAACTAAAAAAAAAAAAAAGTTGGGCGTGGTGGCGCACACCTTTAATCTCAGCACTGGTGGAAGCAGAGGCAGGAGGATCACTGTGAGTTCGAGGCCACCCTGAGACTACATAGTGAATTCTAAGACAGCTTGAGCTAGAGCAAGACCTTACCTCGGACCATCAAAAAATCAAATCAAATAAAACTGTTGGAGTGAGAAACCCAAGCCGAGACAAAGTCCATATGGAAAAGTAACTACTTTGTTTCAAAAATATTTACAGCTTCCCATTTCCAGGCCACCCAAAGTGTTGTGTGTGGTCATTGGCGAGAGGCAGGGATGCCAGGCTGTGCCTGCCCAGGTGGGGTGTAATCCTTCCATAGCCAAGCCCATGTCTGTGAGGCACAGCGCATCCCACAGTAATCTCTTCTGGTTGGTTTTGGATCGGGGGAAGTGTCTGTGTGAGAATGATTTCCAACTAAATTCGCCTCCATGGTAACCATACAGTCCCAGTCACTGTAGAAAAGAAGCATGAGGGTGTGAGCGCGTAGGGGAGGAGGGAATGGGAGGAGAGACCAACTGGGCAATAACTCTTACAGTCATCTGTTCGCCTCGCCAGTTGGTGGTTACTAAGATTCCAGACACTTCCTAATGCCAGACAAATGCCCCAAGCCTAGGCATGTCTGGCTTGGAGATCTATTCAACTGATAGCCTCCCGCCTCTTCTGGGGAGAGACGCCCTGCCACCACAGTGCTAATCAAACACAACATTGTTCTCAGAAGGAAGAAAGGAAAGGTTTGTTTCAGAGCTACGACGTTTGGGGGTTTATTTATAATTTTTATTTTTTATTTCCCTAGAAGCTTCCAAGTAACAAGTCACTACAAAGCTTGGGCTTCCTGAGGCGAGGCTTTTTTTTTTTTTTTTTTTTTTTTTTTTTTTTTTTTTGCACAGAGCTATGTACTGTACAAAAATCTAGGGAGGGAGGGAGGGATCAGAAAGTTAAGAGTCATTTAAAAAAAAAAAAAAAAAAAAAGCCCCAGGCACTTGATGCCTGGAAATGATGTAAGACGCAGCCACTCCTCTGTTAGAACTACAACCAAACAATGCTCGGGCTATCCACAGCAGCTGCTCTCCAAATGTCAGCGCCAGCCCAGTGGAAAGAACCTGAAACCCACAAGCTTCCAGAACGACGGTGGTGTGCCTTGCCTTTCCCAGCCGCATTTTCCCTGAGCGCTCTCGGGAACCTGGCAACAGGTAACGTGGCAACCTTTGACTTATGAAATGGCCAGTAGGATAATTTCAGGCAACAGATGGATTGTTTTCAAGCCAGCTGCATCTCTCCGACCGCCCCCACGCCCAGCCCCCTTCCTCCCTCCCTCCCTCTCTCCCTCCCCGTCCGAAGTCTGAGAAAACAAACTGCTGCTGGGGGCCAGCCTGCTGCTCTCCAGCGTCCCCTAGCGGCCAAACTTGGAACAAAGGCTTAGATATTCTACGCTTCCAGACTCAGCGGGCAAGGTAAGTAGCGCTGTGGATGGGGGTGGTCATCTTTTGTTGGACTTGTCTGTCAAAAAGCATAAAGAGGGGCTGGAGAGATGGCTCGGCGGTTAAGGAGCTTGTCTTCAAAGCCTAACAACCTGGGCTCAAGTTCTCACTAACCACAAAAAGCCAGATTCATAATGTGGCGCACCCTATCTGAAGTTCATTTGCAGCTCTGGAGCGCCCATTTCTCTCTCTCTTCTAACTCTCTGTACTTGCAAATAAATAAAAGATTTTTTTAAAGCAGAATCCACAATGTCTTACTTTTTATCTTAGCACCTTAACAGTCCTTCCCCCAACCTTACTTGTAGGGCAAAACCTGTGGGTTGGGGTCCCACCCCAGGATCAGTGAGGATTCAAAACTCAGGATCCAGAGAGCAAGGCAGACCTGTAATTCCTAATTCCGGCACTCCGGAGGCTGAGGTGAGAAGATCCATTATTCAAGGGCTGCATAGCCAGACCCTGTCTCCAAAAACCACCAACAAAACTTGGATTCCTGATGCGTGCCACACCGCATTTTCCACCTTTATCTTAATTTGTTTTTTTGGATGCAGAAACTGATCTTTAATCTTCTTATTTGCAAAGATAGCCTAAGATGTCCAGACTGCATCCCAGCTTCCCAGAGAGCAGACCTTCAAACCCCACCTTCCCTCTTGTACCTTTCTGTGGGGCCAGCACCCAGGAAAAGGCCAGGGGCAGTGTTTTTAACCTGCCTCTCCCTCTCCTCACTCCACCCTGCTGACTCTGTGGTTCAGGTCTGAAGTCGACAGTTGGGAGCTGCTGGTAGCCATAGGACCTGGCATCTCTTCCTCCTGCTTCTGTAAACGCTAACCGGAAACTGAGAAGCTCAGATCAAAGTAATTGTTCCCTTCAGAAAGTCCCATAATTAACTAAATTAGAGGACACTGAATGATGTGTGTGTGTGTGTGTGTGTGTGTGTGTGTGTGTGTATAGTGGGGAGGGGGTGTCTTTTAAGAAGGTTCAGGCTGAGGGGTTAAGGCCAAAGACCTGTAATGTGGACTTTAATGAAGTTTGACAATCAATTAAGTAATATTAGAAGCCTGAAGGTTACCATATGTGAAGTGAATTGTTACTGGGCAGACATTTGATTAGCAATTATCCAGACTGAATATTGGAAGCCTGGGGCACTGCGTAAGCATGGTTTGGCCACTGACGAAGATAAAATGACGGTCTTCATGGTCTTCATAGAAGCCGGACGTGTGTGTTGAAATGAGGGCACTTAGGCCATCATTGCTTACTCATTTCCAAGGCGAAGTGTTGTTTCCAGTTGGGAATCTGATCTGGATTTCACGCTTCATTTTCCCGGCTTTTCTAACAGGTGCTGTTGAGTCATCCAGTCACACAAACGACAGCCGTGACAGTTTCATCACCGAAGATTAACTTCCATTTGTTCCATGACTTTATGAAGTGATTTCTGCTATTGAGTCAGGCACATCACTTCCTCTTAGACCTAGGCAAATTTTTTTTTTGTCAACATGTGTAATGATGTGTGTTTTTCATAATGTGGCCCAGCCAGGTCTGTAGGTCTTCCTGAGTTGAATGGACTGTTTACAGAAAGGGAAGACTCAGGGGGCCAAGGTCATCGTTACAGAATTATATAAGGTTTCCTGTTTGGGCAGCTGGTCTACCAACTGCTCAGATTAGGTCAGACTGAGTTTCCATGCCAGCTGGGTGTGGTGACACACACCTGTAATCCCCATGCTCAGAGGTAGAAGCGGGAGGATCAGAAATTGAAAGTAATCTTTAGTTACCATAGGCAGTTTGAGGCTAGCCTGGGACACATGAGACCCTGTCTCAAACCAGGCAGCATTACCAGGAGTAGCAAAGAACAGATGCATGCACCACCTAGTACATCTGGCTTATGTGGGTCCTGGGGAATCAAACCTGGGTCCTTAGGCTTTGCAGGCAAGTGCCTTAACTGCTAAACCATCTCCCCAGCCTGTGAATGCTTGTTATATGAAGGAATGAGAAAAGACTTCCTAGAGAAAAGGACTAACAAGAAAGAAAAATCATCAGTGCAGAAGTAAAATGAATATCTCAGCCAAGCCTTTCTCTGTGGCCTTAGATGTCACCACCCAGTCAGCCTTCCTTGTAGCCACAGGTTCACTTCGGCTTTTCCCAACTGTCAATGGCAAATATTTGGAAAGAAAAACGGAGCTGATCCTGAATGTGTCCAGATTTTTCTCTTGTTATTCACTAATCAACACATTATCACAACTGTTTGCCTGGCACAGACATGTTGGAGGTGGGCAGATATTTGGGTTAGAGATCACTGAAGGAAAAACCTTGCCTCCTGTTTCCCTGGTAACATTTAAAAGAGAAGAGTCAAGAAGCTGGGTGTGGTGGCGCACGCCTTTAGTCCCAGCACTTGGGAGGCAGAAGTAGGAGGATCGCTGTGAGTTCGAGGCCACCCTGTGACTACAGAGTGAATTTCAGATTAGCCTGGGCTAGAGCGAGACCCTATCTCAAAAAACCAAAAAATAAAATAAAAAATAAAAGAGTCCACTTCCCCCGACCACAGGATCAGAGTCCTCTGGTCCTTGCTGGATCCTGCCAATCACTCACCTGATCAAAAGACCACTCCTCACCTATAGACGTGCCAAAGAGGTGGGAGGAGTACTTAGTCCCTTGGTGAGAAGAGGCAGTATACCCCACAGAAGCCCCTCCCTGAGCCCGTGGCTTGAGGAACCTTACTAAGCAGCCTGCCTGCTTGAGGTCAAACTCAAAACGTGTAGCTTTTCCTTTTCTTCCCTGATTTTCTTTTCTTTTCTTTCCTTTCTTTCCTTTCCTTTCCTTTCCTTTCCTTTCCTTTCCTTTCCCTTTCTTTCTTTCTTTCTTTCTTTCTTTCTTTCTTTCTTTTTTTCTTCCTTCCTTCCTTTCTTTTTTTTTTTTTTTTTTTTTTGGTTTTTCAAGGTAGGGTCTCACTCTGGTCCAGGCTGACCTGGAATTAACTATGTAGTCTCAGGGTGGCCTCGAACTCTCGGCGATCCTCCTACCTCTGCCTCCCGAGTGCTGGGATTAAAGGCGTGCGCCACCACGCCCGGCTTTTCTTTTCTTTTTTTTTGGTTTTTCAAGGTAGAGTTTTGCTCTAGCCCAGGCAGACCTGGTGGCCTCTAACTTAAGGCGATCCTCCTACCTCTGCCTCCCGAGTGTTAGGATTAAATGCTTGCGCCACCACACCCGGCCCTCTTCCCTTTCCTTCTGTTCTTCTGGTTCTGGGGGAAATCCTCAGCATGCTTTCCTGACCCTTTGGGGCTTTTCCACCCAAAGCACATGGATAGAGTTGGTTTTCCGTGGCAAGAGGATGTGGAGTGCCCATCCTCTCTCTCTCTGCTTGCAACTAAATAAAAATATTTTTTTAAATATCTATTTTTGCCCTCCTCACCTCCTTGTCCTCCTTCCTTAATTCTCTTTGGCATGCAACATGAACTCTAAGCGTCTAAGGCTCTCAGTTCAGCTTTTCTGGGCAGAGAAAGGCTCCCTCGCTCTCAAAATCTGCAATATTACTGTATGCTTATACACCTAGCACTCAGGAAGCTGAAGCAGGAGGATTACAAGTTCAAAGCCAGCCTGGACAACATATTGAAACTCTGTCTCAAAACCAAGGTCTTGGGGATGCAGCTCAGCGGTAGAGCACTTGCCTAGTATGTGCTGTGGGTTTGATCACCAGAAACACACACACACACACACACATACAACCAAAATAAAGTGTATGGGAGGGTGTGCACAGGCCACAGTCAAATACCATACCTGAGGGTTCTGACATCCATGGGAGGAGAAGGTGTCTAGAATGACTTCTCCAAGAATACCAAGGAAAACGAAATCATCTTTTATCCCCAGGACCCAGTTCTGTGTGGTCAAGCACAATCGTGATTGGCCAACTTTTGACATGGAGTTAGTATGTCAGACTCCCACCTATTGTCACCTGCGGGTACAACATGCACCTGGCATGCATGAGGCTTTGGGAGCAACTTCCAGCATACACACAAAATAAAAACTTGGATTCTCTTCTTACCTGTAGATTATCCACCTAACTTTTTTTTTTTTTTTTGGTTGAGCAATACCTAACAGGCACTGGGCAAGTGGCTGTGGCTGCTGAGGGGCCAGGGTATATATATCTATATAGATACATATACACACATATGTGTGTGTGTTTAAAAATATATTATATATAGGAGGCGGTGCGGCGGGCTGAGGCGGCGTGGGGCCGTAAACCGTGTGTGGCGCCTCCTGTCGGCCTGGGGCGGGAACGCCGATAGGCCCGATGACCACTCGCGAGCAGCGCCCATGGAGCAGGTGCAGACGATCAACGTGCAGCTGCTGCTGGAGGCAGATGAGTTTTTGGAGCGCGGGGAACGTGAGCGTGAACGTGACTACGCCTCCTCGCTCCCTTCCATGCTGAGCCCTCCACCCCACTCCCTTACAGCATTCAAAGCTCCCACGGAGGTTGAGCCTGGCACAGAAACACGGAGTGGGAGCAGCAGCAGCCACACCAGCACTGCCAATAGATCTACACCCAGTGAGCTGGACGACGAGCTCATCGACGCCTGCGTTTAGAACACTTCAAAGTTCTGCTCTCAGTAGGACCAGACTGCGCCAGGCATACAACGCTTGGGTTGTTCAACAAAGCCAAAGCACATATCAAGAAACTTGAAGAAGCTGAAAGGAAGAGCCAGAACTTGAAACGAGAACAGAATTTTTAAATTAATTAATTTATTTATTCACTTGAGCGAGAGAGAGAGAGAGAGAGAGAGAGAGAGAATGGGCACGCCAGGGCCTCTAGCCACTGCAAAGGAACTCCAGGTGCATGGGCCCCCTTGTGCATATGGCTTACGTGGGTCCTGGAGACTGGAACCCGGTTCCTTTGGCTTTGCAAGTAAACTCCTTAACCGCTAAGCCATCTCTTCAGCCCAGAACAGATTTTTTTTTTTTTTTTTCTTTTTTGTAAAGCGGCCACTGGAGCAGCTGCAGGGTCCTAAAGAGATGGACCGAGGCAGGGCGTGGTGGCGCACGCCTTTAATCCCAGCACTTGGGAGGCAGAGGTAGGAGGATCGCCGTGAGTTCGAGGCCAGCCTGAGACTACATAGTGAATTCCAGGTCAGCCTGGGCTACAGTGAGACCCTACCTCGAAAAAAAAAAAAAAAAAAAAAAAAAAAAGAAAGAAAGAAAAAGAAAAAAAAAACTAGACAAAGAGAGAGAGAGATGGAATGAATAGGAATGGACAGCATTGGATTAACTATTTCTTCAGATCGTTCTGATTCAGAGCGAGAGGAGATTGAAGTGCATGTTGAAAGCACAGAGCTCTCCCATGGAGAAGTGGACAATATAAGTACCACCAGTGTCAGTGACGTTGACGGACCACAGCAGCCTGCAGAGTATTGGGAGCGACTGAAGGTCACTCCAGTGCCAGTGTCAAGCTTTCACTTACTTCCTAGAACCCAGCATGACATAACAGCGCAGGGCAAAATAGTCACTGGGCCAATTCAATACAGTCTAGGCTGGGCGTGGTGGCGCATGCCTTTAATCCCAGCACTTGGGAGACTGAAGTAGGAGGATTGTCATGAGTTTGAGGCCACCCTGAGACTACATAGTGAGTTACAGGTCAGCCTGAGCTAGAGTGAGACACTACCTCAAAAAAAAAAAAAAACAAAACAACAACAACAAAAAAATAAAACTATACTTGAACAAAAGGGTCAAAAGACCTCTATTAAGCAGAAAGTGGGGAAGAATCTCCACAAAAGAACAAATATTTATATTGTAAAAAATCACAATTTCCAATGACAGCCGAAATTTTGTGTGATATTATGTTGAATTGATTTCAGAAGACATTGGAGATCCCATCCTCTTTCTTTTCTACTTTGCTAATATTGAGTTGAGTAAACATTTAAGGGTGGGGTTAAGAACCCTTCCTAGGCTTTATGGCTTTGGAAAGGCAATCAAACTTAAATGAGAGAAAAGCCAAAATAATAAGGCATTAATGTTGGATAGCTAAAGAGCTACAAAAACTCAGCCTGGGACAGTTTATCATGAAGGCTGTGGATGATCAATTCTTAAGATCAGTTAAATAAATAATAAAGCTCATTTCATGCCTACGAAAGGAGAGACTCCCATGAAGCCTTTTGAGAGATCACCATGCAGCTCCGCTTTCTGGTGGATTCCATGCTAAGCTAGCTAACCTTACCCTGCATTGTTAGCAGTAGGGCACCCAACTGCCAGCCCACCGCCCCTAGGCAACATGGGGACAGTCCATGCCTGGCAACCTCTATCCCACAAGGCCTAGGAGTGTGAATTTGGGGCCAGAAGAAAAAAGCTCTACGGGCCTCCTTGTCTGCGTGGATCTGAAGAGTTGTGCACACAGTTTAGCAGGCCAAGGTCTGAGCCACAGCAGCATTTTTATTTGAGATTTTATTTTTTTATTTTTTGGTTTTTCAATGTAGGGTCTCACTCTGGCCTAGGCTGACCTGGAATTCACTATGTAGTCTCAGGGTGGCCTCGAACTCATGGCGATCCTCCTACCTCTGCCTCCCAAGTGCTGGGATTAAAGGGGTGCGCCACCACGCCCAGCGTATTGAGATTTTGATAACTGTTTATATGTATTGAAAACCAAAATGACATCTTTTTTTTTTTTTTTTTTTTTTTTTTTGTTTTTTGAGGTAGGGTCTCACTCTGGCTCAGGCTGACCTGGAATTCACTATGTAGTCTCAGGGTGGCCTCAAACTCACGGCGATCCTCCTACCTCTGCCTCCCAAGTGCTGGGATTAAAGTCATGCACCACCACGCCCAGCCCAAAATGACATCTTTTAAAAGCATGTCCGTAAGTAATCATAGATGTCTTTTATAGTGGAAAAAAACACATGGGAAAAATAATCTATTTTGATGCAGCCTTTGATAATGATAAAACCCTCACACCCCACTCCTTATAGTGCACAAAATGAATGAGGTCTGGGCTAGGTAGAAAGGTCAATGCTGTTTTTGTTTTCTTTTAGAAACAGTACATTTTACCAGCTTTTAAGCATCTGATATCCATAGTACACGCACTATCATGGTTAACATTAAGTTCAGCACTTATCTCATTTTAACATAAAGATTTGCTTCCATTTTCTACATTCAGTCTCTCTCCTTTCCCATAAACCCACCATGCAGGTGCTATTGTTGCTCTTATAGTTTCAGAAATGTTATTTTCTTCTAAGTGAAATTTCTAGCATGCACTTTGATGTCATGCGTGCCCTTTGTCTTTCAAGCTCTTAAGGTTTCCCCCTGGTCCTCTCCTTTACCTTGGGAAGCCTCCTTACTCCCAGCTGTTTGGACTTTGTATTCTTTAAATAATTTAACTACCCTTAATTACTTAAAAAAAAAAGCTTTATGATTTTCATAACTTATTGCTGATTTTAATGGGTTGTTAATTTCAGTCCTGTAGTTTTATTTTATGTTCAGATATAGGGCTGGGCAAGGCAAAAAGAAACTAAAGACATCCATATTTAGCAGTGCAGTTGAGTTGTGTGTTAATGTTAGATTATCTTTTTAACGGCACTTTAACAGCATTCATTGCTTCTATATATGAAGTGTACCATCTTGGCCACACATAAGCCCCCCCTCCCTCTCTGTATATACACACACACACACATATATATTTCACTTGTGCTCATCCTGTGCCTCCAAAAGTATTTTTTCCTTGTTGTGCTATGTTTGAATGAAAGATTCTTTTTGAAGCAGATGTGTGAAAAGCTGCATGCCTGTAGAAACCCAACATGAAAACTTGCTACACTTTAGGTGCTAGAGGCTTAATGAAAAAAGGTAACAAAACAGATTCATTTTTGTCGCCCAGGAAAATTATTTCTGGTTTCACTTACAATTTTTCCTGGCTAGGTCAGATGTGCTCTATATATTTGTTTAGTTTGGACTCTGCCACATGAGACAGTTTAAAGGGTGTGCTACCATGGAAAGTAAATGGAGGGTTGGAGAGATGGCTAAGTGCCTTAGCATTTGCCTGCAAAGCCCAAGGACCCAGGATTGATTCCCCAGAACCTATGTAAGCCAGATGCACATGGTGGTGCATGCATCTGGAGTTCATTTGCAGTGGCTAGAGGCCCTGGCATGCCCATTCTTTCCCTCTCTCCAGTAAAGAAAAAAAAATTTTTTTAATGACCAAGCTGTGCATGGCAGTGCATCCTTTAATCTCAGCCCTTGGGAGACTGAAGTAGGAGGATTGCTATGAGTTCAAGAACACCCTAAGACTACAGAGTGAATTCCAGGTCAGCCAGGGCTAGAGCGAGAGTCTACTTTGCAAAACTAAAAATAAGAGGGAACAAAATAAAGGGAAACCAATGAGTGAGGTTCTATTCTGTTATTGCCATGGTATTAATTGGCATAATTTTAGCCTAGGGCTAGGATTTGGAACATCATTCTGGCAAACGATAGGTGTTGCTATTTTGCTGTGTGTATACAGGATGATGGGATGATAAGCCTCCATACAAACCTATAGTACATACTACAACTGCCCCGCCCCAGTACTTCTCATACTGTTTTTGTATGTGTGTGTGTGGTGGTGGTGGGGGGAACATGACAGATTGTATGATGTAGTATTTTTTTTAAAGACACATTGTCTTTGAAGACACAAAAGTTATGCAAGAAACAAAATCTGAATAATGAAAAAAATATTATTTATTTATTTACTTATTTTATTTGAGAGATAGAGCGAGAGAATGGGTGCACCAGGGCCTTTAGCCACTGCAAATGAAATCCAGACACATGCGCCACCTTTTGCATGTAGCTTACGTGGGTACTGGGGAATTGAACCTGGGTTCTTTGGCTTCAAAGGCAAGTGCCTTAACCACTATGCCATCACTCCAGCCCTATACTGGTTTTTTTGAAGTAGGGTGTCGCTGTAGCACAGGCTGATGTAGAATTCACTATGTAATCTCAGGCTGGCCTCAAACTCACAGTGATCTTCTTCCTGAGTATTGGGATTAGTGGGTTGCACCACCACACCTGGCAGAGAGAGAGAGAGAGAGAGAGAGAGAGAGAGAGAGAGTGGGAGAGAATGGGCATGCAAGGGCCTCTAACTGCTGTAAACAAATTCCAGATGCATGTGCCACTCTGTGTATCTGGCTTTATGTGGGTACTGGGGAATCATACCTGGGTCGTTAGGTTTTGCAGGCAGGTGGTTTAATTGTTCAGTCATCTCTCCAGGCCCTTAAATTTTTTTTTATTTTTTGAGGTAGGGTCTTGCTCTAGTTCAGGCTGACCTGGAATTCACTATGTAGTCTCAGGGTGGCCTCAAACTCATGGTGATCCTCCTACCTCTGCCTCCCCAGTTACTGGGATTAAAGGCGTGCACACCATGCCTAGCTCTGTTTTGATTTTTGAGGCAGGGTCTCATGTAGCCTGGGATAGCCTCAGTCTCACTACTGAGCCAAGGCTGGCTTTGAACTCCTAATCCTCCTGCCTCTCTCAAGTATTTGTTGTTCTTTACTTCCTGCCTGCCTCTTTCTTCCTTTTTTGCCATTTTTTCTTTCAGTATTTGAAGAGATTTTTCAAACTGATTTTTTTTTAGGCTCGCATATACGGTAAGGGGTTTCATAAAGCATTTCCCCAAGAATTTTACTTTATTTTATGAGAACAACTGTCACTTGCTCAATCAATGGGTTGCTGGAGTTGGGAGGCCAAGACAAATTCAGAGTGGAATCCCAAAAGTGCCCTGATGTGTTAAGCAAGTCAGACCTGGAGTGTTCCCATCCTGGGGCTATAAGGAGTAGCTGAGGTTTCCATGGCAGACATTGAAAAGTGTATCTGGCACATAGTGCCTGTCTGGCTTCAGGAATGAGAAACCGGAATGTGTCACCTCTTTGGGAGTCCAGTCCCTCTAAATCCTAACTGTAACTGGAGTTTGAGTTCAGTTTACTAGTAGCCCTTCATGAGAGAGGGCAGGTCTATCACAGTAATCGAAGCCCCATGAATGTGGGACTGGGCTTTCCCTGGAAGCAGTTTTGGCGCAGGACAAACTGAAAGCCCCAGACTTGGAAAACAGGATGTGTGCAGAAGGAGAAAAGAGAGCGAATGCACCCCGTGCTCCTTGTTGGTTTCAGCAGGATGAGAAATAATTATTAGCTGGACCTGGAAGGCAGGGCCCGTGGGAGGCTGCAGCAGCCCTGGGCTGTGTGCAGTTAGGCAATTACTCATCCCACCCCTTCCCTCCTTTCTCCTGAAACCCCCTCCTTTTAAAGAAGAACTATCCAAGTTAACCCGTGGGATGCTGTGTCAGTCCACTTGGCCCAGAAAGGATACCAGCTCCTCATGGATGCTCCAGTAGCAGGAAATGACACCTCAGAGTCCCTCTGTGACCTTGACAGGAAGGTCGGAGACCTTGTTCAGTGCCCCTCATGGCTCTTTCCCATCCCATGAGTGTTTAAAGTGTTCCTTAGAGACTGCTTTTGTTTTTTTCATTTTCCAAGGTAGGGTCTTACTGCGGCCTAGGCTGACCTGGAATTTACTCTGTAGTCCCAGGCTGGCCTTGAACTCACAGCAATCATCCTACCTTGGCCTCCCAAGTGCTGGGATTAAAGGCGTGCACCACGCCTGGCTAAAGACTACATTTAAAAGGTTTCTTTTTGTCCCTCCCTTCCCTCTTTCCTTCCCTCCCTTCCCCCCTTCCCCCCTTCCTTCCTCTCTCTCTCTCTCTCTTTCTTTCCTCTCTTCCTTGAAAATGGACACCAGGCCTCTTGTCCCTGCAAAGGAATGCCAGACACATGCACCACTTTGTGCATCTAGCTTTATGTGAGCAGTGGGGACTCGAACTTGATCCTGGGTTAGCATACTTTACAGGCAAGCACCTTTAATTGCTGAGCCATCTCCCCAAGCCCTCCAAAACTGCATTTGAAATGTCATCTGAATGGCTTGGAGGTGTCCGCTCAGTGGTGTAGAATGCGCTGGGCATGCACAGGACCCTGGGTTGGATCTTTAGTATAGAGAGCAGCAAGTGACCATTGGATGCCTGCCATTTGCAAAATTAAATAAAAATAACCTACCAGCCTTTTGAAGTCAGAATTAAAATCGTTATCAATGTACTCTTCCCAACCCCATCCTCCTCCTCCTCCTTCCCTCGCTGCTATAGTTGGTCTCATTAAATTCTTAAAACAACTATGCAGAGGAGGTTATGGTCTCCATTCTGCACATGAAAAGGAGGCTCACTCCAACTCTCCCAGGGTGAAATTGGCTTGGGAACAAGATTCTTCTCACCGATTGCTTTCCGCTTATCTTTAAGAGAGTTGCCTTCTGCCTCTGTCCTTAAGAATTTCCTTTGAAGCTGACCATCATGGTGCACACCTGTAATTCCACCACTGGGAGGTGATGGCAGGAGCATTGGGAGTTCCAGGTCAGTTTGGGCTACCCACTGACACAGCTTAGGAGCGAGGGAACTTTCTTTTACTGGTAATCTGTTACGGACACGGGTCCAAAAGAATGTAGATGCCACCCCGCCCTGGTGTGATGGTGATAAGGAACCATCTCAATGCTTCCTCCTTAATTCCCTTCTCCCCATCCACTGTTGGCCAGCCCTTTCTGAGCCTGCACTCTCCTCCCTGGCCCACCAACTAATCAGGATCTTTCAGCTGTCATTGGTCACATTTGAATTAACAGCCCGATAAAAGCTCTGAATCCCAATTCTATTCTCACTCCACTTTCACCCAACTCCCGGAGTCTTTGTGAGAAGACCTGATCGGCAAGTCTCTGAGCTGGTGGGGGATGGCCCCCAGCAATTTGTCCTTTTCTTCTTGAGACCCCATCCCTAGCCTAGTTTGTGAGAAGACCTATTGGGATTTTCCCCAATTTTATTTTTCTTCTTGAGACCCCCTCCCAGCTTCAGAGGGGAAACTCTCAGCTTGGGAGCTTTTCTGCATGTTTTTTACTTTCTCTTATTCCTACTCTCTTTATTTATTTGAGAGAGAGAGAGAGAAAGAGAGTGAGGGAGAGAATGGGTGCACCAGGGCCTCTAGTCACTGCAAATGAACTCCAGATTCATGTGCCATCTTATACATCTGGCTTTACGAGGGTACTGGGGAATCAAACCTGGGTCATTAGGCTTTGCAGGCAAGCGCTTTAAGTGCTGGGCCATCTCTCCATCCCACTATACTCTCTTAAAATAAATATTTCATAATTTACCCTTCTTCATGTCTATGTTTATCAATTCTTTGCTGAGCATAAGGCAAGCACTTGAAAGCCCTGGCTTGGGGAACTAAGAAGCCCATTCAGAGCCCAGAGAGTCTATGTCTCTCTCAACCCCATAACAACATGAGACCATATCTAAAAACAAACAAACAAAAAAAAAAAACAGCAATGGCTGGAGAGATGGTCTAGTGGTTAAGGTGCATGGCTGTGAAGCCTAACTACCCATGTTCAATTCTCCAGGTCCTACGTAAGCCAGATGCACAAGATGGTACATGTGTTTGGAGTTGGTTTGCAGTGGCTGGAAGCCCTGGCATGCCCATTTATTCTCATTCTCTCTCTCTCTAATAAACAAATAAAAAAATAAAATAAAAACAAATAAAAAAACTAGGATGAAAAGGTTGTCTTTTGAACTCTTGTGAGAACAGTGTTGAATCAAAGAACTCAGATCTGAAACTCTTTTGGCCATTTACATTTGAAATGCAGGGCTTTGGGGATTGTAGACAGCTAAGGCAGAGAAGTTGATTTGGGCTGCCAGACTGACGGGTTGTCTACACTGCCAGTAGCTCCAAGGTCAGGTTTTGAGTGATGGCTTTCATGTGGATGTGGGCGGAGGGTATGTTAAGTCCCACACTCCACCTGCAAACCCTTGCAGTCTTAAGACATTCCTCCAGGGGGCGTCCTCCAGCAGCATCTCCGTTTCTCCATTTCTACCCCAATCTTGGCTGATGATGGTGGTGAGTGGGTGTACAAGGTTTTTTAAATTTTGAAAGGGAGATCTGCCAGGCGTGGTGGCACTGGCCTTTAACCCAGCACTCATGAGGCAGAGGTAGGAGGACCGCTGTGAGTTCGAGGCCACCCTGAGACTACATAGTGGATTCCAGGTCAGCCTGGGGTAGAATGAAACTACCTCGAAAAACCAAACACTAAAAAAAAAAAAAAAAAAAAATCGGGGGGGGAGGCAAGATCCCAGGTCAGATCTCATAATACAGCATTTTCAACATTGTCTCCCACTGTGGAATTCTGGGTGTTTATTGTAACACAGAGACATCCTTTAAAAAAATTAATTAATTAATTTGTGAGAGACAGACAGAGAAAGAGAGAGAGAGAATGGGCACACCAGGGTCTCTAGCCACTGCAAAGGAACTCCAGATGAATGGGCCACCTTGTGCATCTGGCTTTCGTGGGTACTGGGGAATCGAGCCTCGAATTGGGGTCCTTAGGCATCACAGGCAAGCGTTTAACCTCTTAAGCCATTTCTCCAGCCCCTTTTTGCGGTTTTATTATCAAGATAGTAGGAGTAGTCAGGAGGGCCTTTCAGCTGTCCTCTTTCCACGAGGAGGGGCAATGTCTACATAAATACAGCATGGCACCTATCCTGGGTCCTTTCAGATGAATGCTTCACATTTGCAAGGCTGAATGTGCTTTTCAAATTTTTTTATCATTCTCTATCCTATCTGTCCTGCTCCATCCCTTATCCCCGAGGCTGCAATCTGACTTCACAGATAGCAAGAGAAATAAGGCAGCATCTTTTAACTTGGTCCCATGTAATTTATACTGACAGGAGGCAGACAGACCCATGTTAGGTTCAGCTGCGCACCAGCTGATTTGATGTAGTTCAGGAACCTGGCTACAGGCTTATATCTGCAAGGGAACTTTCCATTCTGCCTAATACAGTTTGGGAATATTTTATTTATTTATTTATTTATTTTTGACCAAGAGAGGACAGAGAGATAGAATGAGAGACTATGAATGAATGGACATGTCAGGGCCTCCCACCTCTTCCAAATTCCAGATGCATGTTCTACTTTGTGCATCTGGCTTTATGTGGGTAGTGGGGAATCAAACCCAGACCTGCAGGCTTTACACACACAAGCACCTTTAACCATCAAGCCATCTCTCAAGTCTAGAAACCAATTTTGTTTTGTTTTGTTTGTTTTGAGGTAGGATCTCACTCTAGCTCAGATTGACTTGGAATTTACTATGTATTCTCAGGGTGGCCTCAAACTCATGGCTATCCTCCTACGTCTGCCTCCAAAGTGCTGGGATTAAAGGCGAAACCATTTTTAAAACACACATCTTTACGCTGTAATTCCAATCAAGTGATAACCCAGATAATAACTTCTAACATAGTTTGAATTATGGAATAAACTGTGATGGGTGTTAGAGTCAGGTTTTGGGATAGAGGACCAAGACAATTTTTTTTTTTTTTTTTTTCCATTTGAGGCAGGTTCTCACTCTAGCCTAGGCTAACCTGGAACTCACTCTGCATCCCAGACTGGCCTCAAATTTGGTAATCCTCCTACCTCAGCCTCATGAATGCTGGGATTAAAGGCCACTACACCCAGCTCCAAGATATTTACTTAATTTATTTTTGCTTTTTTGAGGTAGGGTCTTGCTCCAGCCCAGGCTGACCTGGAATTTACTATGTAGTCTCAAGATGGTCCTCCTACCTCTGCTTCCCGAGTGCGGGATTAAAGGTGTGTATCGCTACCATGCCCGGCTAAGATTTTTATTTTAATGTCAGGAGAAACTGGTGGGATCTGAACTGACAGAGAGAGGGGGACCTTGGGTCCTAAGAGAGTTAGGTGTTATAGGGGAGAGAACCGAGATGAATGGGGTTGAGGTGGAGGCTGGGGGGAGGTTTCAGTCCCTATTCTCAGCCCAAGGGTACTCAATTACCATAACAAGAGGTGATGGCCAGGTGGGAGGAGGGAGAGTGGAGAAGGCAGAAGGAAACATCTCTTGGACTCTTAGGGTGGGGTGAAACTCCCTGATGGGGCACTTGCCTATCCTGTGAGAGTCCTAGCACTGCAAAAATACGCCCCCCCCAAACTGACGTGTGACTGGACAGATGATACATTAGCGACTGACAGCCTTAGCTAGATCAAGCTCCAAACCATTTCATGACCGCAAATACCATACTGCCTCCTGTGTGGGTTATATTCTAGTTTTTAAAATGAACCCTAAAAACTAAAGGCAATTCAATTCAATATTTTCACCCCAGAGTCTCTCTCTTATCATAGGCTAAAGATTTTAATAAGTAGCAACTTTGAAAGAGCGACAGTAAGCAAAGCAAATGCACTGAGCCAGAGGAGGCTCAAATTGGTGGGACTGGCTCATGGTGACAGCTGACACTGCTTATAATGAGAACTGCCCCGTCACTGTGGCTTAGCTTTCAGACTGAGCTCTGGTGCAGGAACGCGGAAAAACTTTGAGGAAAGTAGAGCTAGTGTGTGGATTGAAATGAACTACCAATAAAGCCTTGGAAAATAGATCATGGGGAAGAAAATCGTTTTGATGGCCGCTGCTCCAAGGTTCAGCCAGTTGGAGTGGTGGATAACCTTGTCAGGTCCCCAGATAAAGGCAAGTCTTTGTCACCCTCAGGCACCTGGCTGAGAGGTAATAAAACGTTTGCCTTATCTTCTAAGAGTGGAGTTAGGTAAACCTGAGCTTGCGGAAATTATAGCATACTGAAATTGCCTTTAGTTAAAAAAAAGAGAGAGAGAGAAGGGGGAAGGGAGAAATGAAAATGGTTTAGGGCTGGAAATTGTGTTTTTATCCTAGGATTTAAAAGAGAAAGCATGCAAAACACCAAGAAGTTTTCCATGGAGTGAGAAAAACAGCCAGGCTGGACTCCCCTCACCCGGGCTAACAGGATTGCTGACAGCTCTGACCCACGTGACAGCCAAGACAAGAGGCTCAAGCTGATGAAAATCCGGGCAATCTTCTTAGAGCGCCTTTCTTTCTAAATGTAAATGGCCGAGTCATTGCTTTGGTAAGGAGGGAAGGAAGTTACAGTCACACGGAGTGACTCATTCTTCCCTGTTAGCTCCGGCTGTTGGATAAAAAGTTTCAGCCGAACCAGCAACAAATGTGCTTTAAATACAAGCACAGTAAGGGAATGCCTCGCTTTTGGGATGAATGCCACACACACAAAAGAGCCCCTGTTGACATCTCATTTACAATCTCCCCCAGGACACAGACAAGACCGGTTCAATAAACCCAGCCCAGAAACACCTATTGTTCCAAATCCTCCACTACCAACAGGCTACCATCACACCCCACGGCTTTGCAAAAGAAGAGATTTAGACAGTGGAAGACTGGGACTGTGGAAGCCTTGCAAAGAGGTAGGGGAAAAAAAAAAAAAAAAAAAGGAAGCCCTTTGACCTGATGTCATCAGAGTGTGCATGAGGAATAAAGTTAATGGTTTTTTTTTTTTTTTTTTTTTTTTATAATTTTCTTCTGAGATGCCTGGACAGTTCTGGGCTAGTTACTGAGGTTCCTGATGCCAACACTGTTAAGAAATGACTGCTAAATGAAAAGACAGTTCAACAGAACTTATTCTCATCCTGACAAGACCCCTAATACTGGGCACAGCAAAGTACGGGTGAGTCTCAAATATGAGCTGTTTGTTCCAGATAGGATCTTCAAGCTCAGTGCTCAAACCCAAACTTGCCCACCTAGTCCCTCCTAACCATCTCCCACCGTTTTGCTCCCTCTGTTAATAAAAACTTGAACGTTTTCTGGAGTTTATATATATAATGTTGTTCTTTGGCTATGCCTCAAACGTGTTTGAGTTTACCGAAAAGGGGAGGGAGGAGTAAAAAAAAAAAGGGGGGGTTTCATTAACTTTACACCCCGAAGAGCGTTCCTAGCGCATCACCTGACCCATTTACCCCTGGTATCCTGGCCATTGTCTTTATTCTGTTGGAGCTTTCTCTCTTATCGCTGACATCATTCTGGAGTCATTTCACATCTCATTTGCCCCTTCCTGGGTCCCACTATTTATTAACCTCCTACCTCAGGCTCCCTCAGCTCCAAGCTGTGACTTATTATTGAGTCATAACATGAACGGGGTGGGGGGTGAGTCATGGCAGTCTCCCCATTTAGAAAAGGACAAGGATGAAGTAGAAAACACCCGAATGCATCACAGGGAAAGTATTGTTGCAATGAAGCAACTCAGTGTGTTTGTCTCCATACAGATGGAGTATTTGGAGACGTACAATTGGTCTCCCTGGGACTGTCTCTTCCAAATTGCTGGACATACTTTTGAACAGAGTTGAAAATGTGGAACAGAGTCTATCACTGCAGTTTACAAATCTGCCCCAGGAGAAAGTCTCCCATTTGGGGGTTAGGCAATTACTCTCATCTGGCTTCTCCCGCTCACTTTTCAGGCCTCAGGACTCGCTTGACCAATTTCACTTGTCATTCAACCCAATCAAGTTCCCTCACTCTGCAGGGACATTCTCTCCCCTCCTCCTCCTGCAGCTAGCAAGCTTAGGTGTCGCCACCTACAGGAAGGCAGGTGAATTGCACTTTTCAATTTCTCTCGTTCTCATTGCAGCTCTGCATTTCCGACCTGAGCGACCAGTTAGTACATTCAATTATCTTCCCAGTTCACGACTGGATTTTAAGCTAGAAGCCTCTCCATCGCTCAGTCGGTGTCTTAAGGTAGCCTGGCCAGGCACAGGAGGAAAAACAGCCACCTGCAGCAGCTGGAGGCTGTAACAACAGCAGGGCTGTATCATAGCAGGAATGTATGTCCCAGCGCCCAAATACCAACCAGTCAAGACCACTCAGGACCAGCTGGACCAACTCCCTAGCCAACCTTTGCTTCATTAAATGGCATTTCTTCAGCTAAGGCCTTACAAAATTGCCTGCATCAGACTTCCAACACTTTGACACATCTCCAAACCCCATATAAGGGTGGAAAAGGGGGTTAGACTCACTCGGTCCTGGAATGTCTTTAAAGTTTCCCCACAATGAAGCAGACACTTAGAATAGAAGTGCTTTTGCTAAAGAGCTTTACCTCCATGTTTGTGCTCCTCCCTCTGCCCATCTATCACCTTGTTTTAACTTTTAAAATTACTGTGTTTAGCCGGGCATGGTGGCGCAAGCCTTTAATCCCAGCACTCAGGAGGCAGAGGTAGGAGGGTCACTGTGAGTAGGAAGCCAGCCTGAGACTACACAATGAATTCCAGGTCAGCCTGGGCTACAGTGAGATCCTACCTCAAAAAACCTCCCCAAAACACATGTGTGTGTGTGTGTGCGTGTGCGTGCATGCGTGCATGCGTGCGTGCGTGTGTGTGTGTGTGTGTGTGTGGTGTGGAGAGATGGCTTAGCAGTTAAGGCACTTGTCTGCAAAGTCAAAGGATCCAGGTTTGATTCCCCAGTACTCATGTAAAGCTGGGTGCATGAGGTAGCACATACGTCTCTATCTGCCTCTCCCCTCTCTCAAATAAATAAAATATTTTTTTTAATTTGAGAGAGAGAGAAAGGGAGAATGGGTGCGCCAGTGGCCTCTCAGCCACTGTGAATGAACTCCAGATGCATGCATTCCCTTGTGGGCAAGTGTGGCATTGCGCTCTTGCATCACTTGGGACCTGGAGAATCAAACAGGCGTTCTTAGGCTTCACAGGCAGGCGCCTTAACTGCTAAGCCATCTCTCCAGCCCAAATAAAATATTTTTAAAAATTATTGTGTTTAGGGCTGGAGAGTTGGCTCAGCAGGCACTCACTTGCAAAGTCTGAGGACCCAGGATCAATTCCCCAGTACTCATGTACAGCCAGATGCACAAAATGACACATATGTCTAGAGTTCATTTACAAAGAAGCCCTGGAACGTCCATTCTCTCTCTCTCTCCCCACTGGAAATACATTAAAAACAGTGTAAGCTTTTAATACTAGCACTCAAGAGATGCAGAGGTTGGAGGATCACTGTAAATTCAAGGCCAGACTAACTACAAAGTGAGTTATAAGCCAACCTGGAATAGAGTGAGACCCTGCTTTGAAACAGATATATATATATATATATATATAAACAAGAGTGCAGAAATCTGGATCTTGAAGCTGACTTCTTAAGAAAGGCCGGCCCATAGTTTATGTGGTGCAGGATATCAAACCCTGGGCCTTGTGCATGCTAGGCAAATACTCTACCAGTTGAGCTACACCCACAACCTCCAGAATGACAAAATTTGGAGATAGATGTTTGACTTCTAACTAATCACTCTGCCTTACATTGGGACCCTTCATATGTAGAAGGAAAAACAGAACTCAATAATCTCTAAGAGTCCTTCCAGTTACATTTGGAACCTTTGACTTGAACTTTCTCTCTCTCTTTTTTTTCCTTTCAAAAAAATTTTTTTAGAGAGAGAGAGAGGAAAACGGAGAGAGAATTGGTGTGCCAGGGCCTTAGCCACTGCAATTGAACTCCATATACTCTGCCACCTAGTGAGCATGTGCCACCTTGTGCTTGCCTCACCTTTGTATGTCTGGCTTCAAGTGGGATCTGGAGAGTCTACCACGGGTCCTTGGGCTTTGCAGACAAGCACATTGACTGCTAAGCCATCTCTCCAGCCTTTGCTTTATTTTATTTTTATTTTTTTTGAAAGGTAGGATCTCACTCTAGCCTAGGCTGACCTGGAACTTACTCTGTAGTCCCAGGCTGGCCTCGAACTCACAGTGATCCTCCAACTACTGCCTCCCAAGTGTGTATAGCTAGTATTTGAATCCAGTCTGATACCACATCTTTTGGTCATGTGTGTGTGGTGGGATTAAAGGTATGCGCCACCATGCCCAGCTTGAACTTTTTTTTTTTTTTTTTTTTTTTTTTTTGGTTTTCCGAGGTAGGGTCTCACACTTCACTATGTATTCTTAGGGTGGCCTCGAACTCATGGCTATCCTCCTACCTCTGCCTCCTAAGTGCTGGGATTGAAGGCATGCACCACCATGCCAAGCTTGAACTTTCTCTTTTTAACAAAAATTATTTCTTTATTTGTGGAGAGATAGAGATAAAGAGGAATCTATATAAAGAGAATGGGTGCACCAGGGCTTTCAGCCACCGCAAATGAACTCCAGATGCATGTACCACCTTATCCATTTGAATCACGTGGGTACTGGGGAATCAAACCTCGGTCCTTTGGCTTTGCAGGCAAGTGCCTTAACTGCTAAGCCACCTCTCCAGCCTTGAACTTTCTCTTTTAAGGACTGCAGAGGTGAAGAGACTTTCCCTAGGTCAAAAGGCATTTTAGGAGAAAATTTTTATTCTAAAGGTTCAAATTTAATTTACTTAGTAGTGGGGATTGAATCAAGAGTCCAGAGCATGCTACCAAGAGCTCTACAATTGAGCTACATTCCCAGTCCTCAAAACTTTTTATCTTATTATCTAAATAGACAGAATCTTGCTATTTAGTTCTGGAGGGCCTTGGTCTCAAGATATGCTTATTTTGGCTTCTCAAACTGGAATTCAGGCAAATACACAGCACTCTGAAAGTTGTATAAAGCAAGCAGCAAGGCTAGGCTGTAGCTCTCTAATAGAGTTTGCCTGGCATGGGTAAGGAAGGATCTGGGTCTGATCTCCAGTACTGAAGAAAAAGAATGGAGGGAGGCCAGGTATGGTAGTGCAACCTTTAATCCCAGCATTTGGGAGGCCAAGGTAGGAGGACTGCTATAGGTTCAAGGCCAGCCTGAGTCTACACAGTGAATTCCAGGTCAGCCTGGGCTAGAATGAGACCCTACCTTGAAAAAAAAAAAAAGGAAAAAAGTTTACTTGGAAAGTAGATACCACTGTCCAAGTTTTTTTTTTTTTTTTTTTTTTTTTTTTTTTTTTTTTTTTTGAGGTAGGGTTTCACTTTAGCCCAGGCTGACCTGGAATTCACTGTGTAGTCTCAGGGCAGCCTTGAACTCAAGGTGATCCTCCTACCTCTGCCTCCCAAGTGCTGAGATTAAAGGCGTGCGCCACCAGGCCCGGCTCCACTGTCAAGTTTATGTGCAAGAAAAATTCATAAAATCAAGGAACAGAGGGGCTTCAACAACATAAACACATGAACTCGACAATAATACCCATAATGGATCCCTACCTGGGCACGTCCAAATGTTTAAAAAGACAGTTTCGTGGTTGTTTGTTCTCTAAGATGACCTCATAAAGTTGAAAGTGAGCAGGGTTTGTTGGTGTACAGCTGTAATTCCAGCACTAGGGAATTACTGGGGCAGGGGGACTGTGAGTTTAAAGGCCGTCCTGGGCTGTATAATGAGACTCTGTTTCAAACATAAGAAAAATTTTGAAAAGAAAAATAAAGTTGAGCAAAGGAAAAAAAAATAGAGAATGTCCTGTATCCTGGTGCAACATGCTAGCCATTCCAGAGGCACAGTACACAGACACGATGTCCCAAAGGTAGCTGATTTCCCCTGCCCCTCTAAGGAGGGGGGTAGGGCTGGCATCTGGACCAGTAGCCAGCTCTTTGGATGGAACTTGCTCTCAGTTCTTGTGACCCATCCCCCTTCCTCCCTTCCCCTCCAGACCACAGTAAAACATTCCCAGCTGCCAAGGACAGACATTCATGATATTTACCATAGAGTTTGAGTTGAGATAACCTGTTCTATAAAACAGAATTATCAACAAATAGAAATGACTCCTTTTGGGGGGGGGGGTTGGGGTCATATGACAGTGGCTGCTCCTTTGAAAGTGGTCCTCTGCCAGGTTACACTCCCTCCCCTCGCCAGGCATTCTGAATCCCAAAGCCACACCTAATGCTCACTGCTAAGTAGTCTTTCTTTAGATTTACAGACCTCAGACCATCTGGTGACCTGCAGATAACACTGGAATGTACAACACTCCTTATTCTTTAGTCCCGGGCACCAACTAACACAAAGCATATAAATTGCTGTGAGGTTTAACTTGCAGAAAAGTAATCATTTGTCTGAAGAACTGGAACTAGGCCTGGAGGTCAAGGTCCATTGTATATAATGACCAACAAAGGAGAAAAAGAGCCACATATCTTGGAAGATGAAAAGTCCACTTATCTTAGCACTTCTGCCTGGTTGTGTCCTTCCTGCCTATTAAAAAAAAAAGTCCTTTGTGGGGCTGGAGAGATGGCTTAGCGGTTAAGGAGCTTGCCAGCAAAGCCAATGGACCCAGGTTTGATTTCCCAGTACCCAAGTAAAGCCAGATGCACAAGGTGGCTCATGTGCCTGCAGTTCATTTGCAGTGGCTTACAGGCGCTGGAGTGCCCATTCTCTCTATCTCCCTCTTTCTCTCATAAATAAATAAATAAATAAATAAATAAATAAATAAATAAACAAACAAATAAATAAATATTTTTAAAAAGCCCTCTGTGCTGAGTTTCTTAAGATGGAGTGCGGATAGACCTTCCCTTTTCTTAGAGCCAGCTCTCTTTTTTATTTTTATTTTTTGGAGGTAGGGTCTCACTCTAGCCCAGGCTGACCTGGAATTCACTATGAAGTCTCAGGGTGGCCTTGAACTTGTGTCGATCCTCCTACCTCTGCCTTCCAAGTGCCAGGATTAAAGGCGTGCGCCACAATGCCCAGCTCAGAAATATTTCTAATTTTGCAGTCTTTTGGATTTTGGACTATAATGCACAGATTTTACCAAAGGAGGAACGGGAGCAATATAGCTTTTTTTATAGGCAGTAAGCTGGGAATAGAGGCCCAAAGAAAACATGGATGCCTCCTTCCCTGCTCTGGCAGGACTAGAAACTGCGTTTGACCCAGTCTCAGCCAAGATGGCTGCCAACAAACACCAATCCCCACCTGAAGCTCCCTGCTTCTTCCTCAGCTTAGTCAGCCTTTTGAGTTCACCAGCCAATCAGGTCTAACCTTACCCGCCTGAATCTGATGATGAGGCTCAGCTCTCTCTCCACCTTGTGCATCTGGCTGATGTGGGTCGTGGGGAATCAAGCCTCAAACTGGGGTTCTTAGGCTTCACAGGCAAGTGCTTAACCACTAAGCCATCTCTTTAGGCCCCTTTTTTAAAAATGATGTTATTTGTTACAGGGGGTGGGGAGCGAGAATGGGCTTGCCAGGGCCTCTAGCCACTGCAAATGAACATGTGACACCATGTGCATCTGGCCAATGTGGGACCTGGAATATTGAACCAGGGTCCCAAGGCTTCGCAGGCAAGTACCTTAACTGCTAGGCCATCTCTCCAGCCCATGATGAGGCTCAACGTAATTGGACTTTTATTCCATAAATGGGCTTGGCATGCCTGCGTAACTCCTTTGGACCCTTTCATTCTCATGGCGCCCGAGTCTCTTGGTCCTTGTTTTGGTAAGCTTTCCCATTGCCAGTCTGGCTGGGAAGGGGGAGGGTTTTTTTTTTCTTTTTTTTTTTTTTTTTTTTTTTTTGAGGCAAGCCCTACAGACTGCTTTTTTTTTTTTTTAACCCGAGAATGACAGAAAGAGCTAGAGAACTGGTCTGCCAGGCCCTCCAGTCACCACAACCAAACTCCAGATGTGCGCCCCCTTGTGCCGATGTGCATCACTGTGCGTCTGGCTTACGTGGGACCCGGAGAATGGAATGAGTCCTTAGGCTTCTCAGGCAAGTGCCTTCAGCAGTAAGCCATCTCTCCAGCCTGGATTTTTTTTTTCTTCTGCTGGGTATTTTTCTGCTTGTGTTCCCCATGTGTCTTGTTCTGGGGTGCTCTCTGGCCTACCTACATGTGTCTATCTCTCTTGGTTCTTTCTTCACGCTCCTGCTTTTTGCTTTCTGGCTCCCTTTGGTAAACTCTCCCCCTTCCTTTCACACAGGCTGGAAAAGGAGGATTTTGTATTTGCCCGGGCGTGTTCCTGCTTGCTTTCTATAGGTATTTTGTTCTTGGAGGCTTTCTTGCTCTGCAGCACCTGTGATCTCTCTGACCTCCTATGTGAAGGGGATCTGTTGACTTGGGCTCTCAAGCTTTGCTCTCTGCCTGTGTGCCCAGACTTTTCCCAATGCCAGGGAGACTTTGTCCATCTTCCCTCTCCCCCTTCCCAGCCAAGATCACCTTTTGGTGTAGGCCCCTCTGGATCCGAACGCTCCCTAAAATTAGCCTTATAATTTATAATTTATCCTTCTTGGAGTCGGAGTTTTCAACTTTACTTAATCGGATAAAAATCCAAAATTCTTCATGGAATTTAATTCCTCCCTGAACCCACAATCCTGAATCATTATTGCCTGAGAATCCCTCATCTAATTTTGTTCTCGCGTCGACTATTTGTTTTTGAAGTAAACTTTATGTGATTGACACTAAAAAAAAAAATAAAATAAAAAAATAAAAAAATCAAACATGATTTGGAGAGATGGCTCTGTAGTTAAGGTGCTTGCCTGTAAAGCCTAATGACCAGTGCGATTCCCCTGTGCCCATGTAAGCCAGATGTACAAGGTGGCACATACATCTGGAGTTTGCAGTGGCTAGAGGACCTGACTCACTCATTCCCCCTCTCTCTGTCCATATCTCTCTGCTTGCAAATAAATAAATAAAGTATGTAAAAAAAAAAATAAACCAATTAACATTGTTTGTCCCTCCTTTCATCCACCCTTCTCCCCTCTTTCCTCTCTCTCTCTCTCTCTCAATTCATTACCAGAGAGCAAACCCAAGGACTGTCATATGTGGCTCTACTGCCAAACTACACCCCTGTCTTTAAAACCTTAAGGAACAGTGACCCATAAACACAGCCAAATATTGTCCTAAGCTCTTTTACAATCTGACATTTCACATGTAAGTAGTTCTCATTTCCAGAGCATACCATCTTCTTGTAAGCCTGTGGCAAACATTATTTACTTCCTTACAAATGCCCTCTTGTCCTTGCTGAAAGATCTGTCATGCTGTTGGACTTTTCCATGCAGCTATGACTTTATGGGAAGGCTGGGCCCCTCTTGGGACACTTAGGCAGAGCCTTCATTGGGTTATAGAAAAAGAGATGAGAGGGCTGGAGAGATGGCTTAGTGGTTAAGGCATTTGCCTGCAAAGCCAAAGGATCCCAGTTCGACTCTCCAGGATCCACATAAGCCAGATGCACAAGGGGGTGCATGCATCTGGAGTTCATTTGCAGTGGCTGGAGGCCCTGGCATTCCCATTCTGGCTTGGGGAGTTAAGGTGACTTTTGAGTGCCCAGCGTTCTAATCCCTAAGCTACACCCCTCCAGAACCCCTACCATTGCTCTTAAAACTGGAAACAACCAAGTCAGGGATATCTTTGTCCTGAATACTGTAATCTGTGAAAGATACTGTAACTGCGGCTTCCACGGGTGACTCACAAGGAACACTGGTCTCTGAAAAGTACATGGTGGGGATGATAGTTACCATAATGTCAAGAATTGGTTTTGGGGGAGAGATGGCTTAGCGGTTAAGGCAGTTGCCTGCGAAGCTTAAGGACTCATGTTCCACTCTCCAGATCCCACGTAAGCCAAATGCACAAAGGTGAGGCAAGTGCAAGGTCTCACATACCCACTAGATGGCACAAGCATCTGCAGTTCAATTGTAATGGCTGAGGCCTTGGGGCACCAATTTTCTCTGTCTCTAAATATATATTTGAGTTGGGCATGGTGGTGCATGCCTTAATTTCAGCACCCGGGAGGAGGCAGAAGTAGGTGGATTGCTGTGAGTTCGAGGCCACCTCGAGACTACATAGTGTGAACTCCAGGTCAGCCTGGGCTAGAGTGAGACCCTACCTCAAAAAAAAAAAATGTTTTGATAAATTCATTAGTAAGGTCCACTTCTGGCATTGCTATTATTTGAGAAAATAAAGCCTTTATTGCCTAAATCACTTTGTTTTCATTTACAAAATTGTTTTCATTTTATTGGCTTGGCACTCATGCAATGACTTTATAGATGCTGTCTGGCTCTTTCTCTGAGAGGTCACCTGCTCATTCCCCAAGCTTTACTTCAGTTGTGTCCTGCTGGAGGATGTCCCGCCTATGTAAATCTCCTTACATGTTCCTTAGCGTGGATCTGTTTGAACACTCTTGGCTGAGAGCAGAAGAAATGGCTTGAATCTCTATTAGTCTATTTCCCTGTGGAGTTGCATGATTCTATGTGGCAAAGTCTATCTCCACACTAACTTTTCTCTATTACAATGAAATTCTCTGCATTCAGCACATGCTGTCCCTAAATATGTCACCTTGGCATTTGAGAAACCTCAGAAGTAAGAAGGCTATTTATATCTTCACTATTTCTTTTTTTTTTTTTAAATGAGCTACCATGCCTGGCTTTTAATCTTTTTTTATTTTAATTTTAATTTTATGTTATTTATTTAAGAGAGAGAGATAGAAAGAGAGAAAGAGAGAGAGAGAATGAGAATGGGCATGTCAGGGCCTTCAGCCACTGCAAAGCGAACTCTAGATGCATACGCCACCTTGTGCATCTGGCTTACATAGGTCCTGGGGAATCAAACCTGGGTCCTTTGGCTTCACAAGCAAACGCCTTAACTGCTAAGCCATCTCTCTAGCCCTTCTTCACTATTTCTTGATGCTGACCATAAAGTGACCATAGTAGGTTGGACATTCTCTGACAGTCTTCCTTTACTTATGAAGACCATCATGGGACACATGTCCCTGCACTACACCCAGAGGAAAGGCATGTTTCCTAGGGTGCTGTGGACCCTGAGCCCATTCTCTCTGCCTCTTTCTCTCAAAAAAATAAAAATAAAATAAATAAATAAAAACTTTTTTTAAAAGTTCGTTTTCCTCTGGTCTCAATTCATTTGCTTTCCTTGCAAAGACCATGTACCACCCAGCATGGATAGACACAAAACCTCCCATCCCATACCCCCAGTTCCTACAGATTTGAGAAGATGCTTAGACATAATAAAATTGACTAAGATGCTTGAGATCTTGTTTACCATGGGGAATGCCCTGCATTTGATTTCTAGTTCTACACAAGCAAGCAAACAAACAAACCAATAGGAAGGAAGGAAATGGAGATATGGCTCAGTGGGTAAGGTCCTTACTGTGTAAACATGATGCCCTGGGTTCATATGTCTAGCATCCACATAAAAGCTGGGTGCACTGGCATGTGCTTGTAACCCTAGTACTGAGGAGGTGAAAACAGGAAAAGCCATCCCTGGGGGTTGCTGGCTGGCTAGTCAAGCAGAGTCAGTGAGCTGCAGGTTCAGTGTGAGACCCTGTCTCAACAAGTGAGGTGGAAGGCTGGGAGATGGCTCAGTGGTGAAAGGCCCTTGCTTTCAAAGCCTGCTGGCCTGGGTTCAATTCCCCAGTGCCCATGTGAAGCCAAAGGCACAATGGAGTACATGCATCTGGAGTTCATTTGCAGGGGCAAAAGACCCTGGTGTTCCCATACACACATTCTCTCTCTTTCTCTAATAACTTTTTTTTTTTTTTTTTTTTGAGGTGTGGTCTTGTTCTAGCCCAGGCTGACCTGGAATTCACTATGTAGTCTCAAGCTCATGGTGATCATCCTCCTACCTCTGCCTCCTGAGTGCTGGGGATAAAGGTGTGTGCCACCATAAAATTCAGGGCTGGAGAGATGGCTTGGCAGTTAAGGCACTTGCCTGTGAAACCTAAGGACCCAGGTTTGATTCCCCAGAACAAGGTAGCACATGTGTTTTGGTGTCTGGAGTTCAGCTGCAATGTATAGAGGCTCTAGCACACCCATTTTCTTTCTCTCTCTCTCCTGCCTTGTACTCTCTCTCTTAAATAAATAAATAAATAAATAAATAAATATTTAAACAATATTTCAAAAAGCGAGGTGGAGAGCAACTGAGGAAGACAAGCAATGTTAATCATCTATGGCCTCCACATCTATGCACACGCACATTTGTGCCAACACACATACCCAACACACATAGAAGAAAAAAAGAAAGAAAAGAAACCACTGGGTGCACATCCCATAACCCTCCAGCTGTGGCTCTCACCAGATTGCTGTTTGTAGCTTCTCCCTTGGAAAGGGAAAGTTAATTCTCAAAGCCCCCCTCCCCTTTTGTCTTTTCTGTTCACATGCTGCCCCACTCCCACTCAGTCCCACAGCCCGACTGCTTCTGCTTTTGTTTTGGAGAATGTAGAAACCGCCTTCTTCAGGCTGGACTTCTGTCACTTTCAGACTTTTTTTCCTGCCCTGTTCATGAGTCACCCTTCAGCTCAGAAAAGAAAGAAAGAAAAAGAAACCCTAAAAGCAAAGCAAAACAAAACAAAAAAAACAAGCTTGCAAGTGTTTCCTTTTCTTCTGTCATCAGCACTAATGCTTCCATCTTGAGAGGGCTGTAATGCAAGACTTGAATAGGGCCAGCTCCCTCTGCTGAAGTTCAAGTGTGCACTTGAGACTTGGGTATCACAGAGTCTCTGCAGGCTGTCTGTGCACTCAACCAGGTTTACCCCCTACCCCCCAGTTTACCATGGTAATGAGGTAAGAGACTAGCCTCAGATTTCCCAAATTCATTACGTAAATGACTAAATATCTCGCAAGCTAAATGATGTTTAAGATTATAGTTTTTGAGGCTTACCTGGATTGAAAATTGTGCTACCAGGGACATTTGTTTAATTCTTCTCCCCTCCCCCCTTTGGATTTGTTTTGTTGGCCTAGAACTTCTGATACCCCTGCTTCTACCTCCAAAAATAAATAAATAAATACATACATAAATGAAATACATAAATATATAAATGAAAGTAAAAAAGAAAACAACACCGAGGATTTCCTCTATTTCATTTTATCCTCAACAACACTCAGGGGAAATTATTCACTCTTTTTTTTTTTTTTTTTTTTTTTTTTTTGTTTTTCAAGGTAGGGTCTCACTCTAGCTCAGGCTGACCTGGAATTCACTGTGTAATCTCAGGGGTGGCCTTGAACTCATGGCGATCCTCCTACCTCTGCCTCCTGAGTGCTAGAATTACAGGCGTGCCCCACCAGGTCCAGTTTATTCACTCTTAAAAACTGTCTGTGTGCACATGAGTCCTCAGGTAAGTGTGTGCAAATGTACACGTGCGAACACGTGTGAGCATACAGGACAGCCTCAGGTGGGGGAGCTGAAACCTAAAAGGTCTCAAGACCCCTCCCCAAGGTTATAAAGCAGTAAACAACTACTGAGGGGAAAAACAAAAACAAAAAAACTCTCTGACCAGCTGAGCTGCCTGCAAATCTTGCAGTGAGCTCCAGAGACACAGCTTCCATGACTGGTCACCTATGCCAGGTGGACTTTTCCGTGAGGCAACTGCCTTTGAGTCATTCACACTTCTGAAATAACCCCTCGCCCTGCTCTGTAAGTCATCCCAATAAACTCATTGGTTCACCAAAACCAGTTTTGGTACAATTGTGCTTTGGTCTGTCGTCTGTACCCCATCTGGGGTGAATAGACATGTGTTTGTGTCCCCCCCCCCCCCACCCAGGAAAAGCTTCACACAACACAATTCTTCACTTGCGTGGAGGCTTTCTGGGATTGGTACAGACTCCCCCACCCCTTCTGGTTGTCTGCCTCACTTTATGAACAGGCCTGGTGACACCCTTGTGTGCCCTCCCACCTCTGGCGTTGCAGTATTCGGAGTCCAGTAACAAGCTTCCTTCAAGCCGTCTTTTGTAGCCTTCTTTGGATTCCCGTCATTAGTAAGGCAGGTTGAACTGGTGACTGTTAGGTCTAACAGGCCCCAATGTGGAGTCACCAAGGACAACAGGGTGAGACAGAGACATAAGGAAGTGGATTATCCACATTCCTCAAGAAACCGCTCAGACATTTGCCTGCAATGCCCCCAGGTCATGGTTTCCTGTCCCCTTTATTTGATGTCACACCGTGGCTATCTCAGAGCTACCCTCAGTTCTTCCTTCCCCCAGCTGAAAGCCCTATAAAGCCCAAAGTTCCAAAGAGGAACTCAGGTGGCTTGCGCTCTGCTCTTGTGAGCCAGCCCTGGCAGCTCGTGTCTCCCCCCCCTCTCCAATAAAGCTTTCATCTTTGTCTCAGAGTGGTTTGCTTGGTCGTGGTCACTCCCCGAACCTTACAGTGACAACAGTGGCAGAGATAGCAGCAACAGCCCTAAGCACCAGAGCCTTAAACACCTGCGTTCTCTACCTGTGACTGTGACTCTAGCTGCTGTCAAGAGGTGGGGAAATCCCAACACCATAGGCTGTGCAAGCTCTAGAACAACTATGGCTTTAGTGCTAAGGGTCCCAGCACCAGGCCCTGCACAAACACTGGGTCATTGAAGATGCCACCCTCCACCACTCCCGGTTGTCCGTTGCTCATTGCTGTCAGAAGTCCAGGGTTGCGAAGGCTGCCAGGAGCTAACCCTGGAATGGCTTCTCCTCTCTTCCCTGCAGTTTCTATCCAGGTCGAGCAAAGGGAGCGCAGACAGCTGATGGGGGAAGACCAGGTAGCTAGTAAGCGCTGGGGATCCTCCTGTCTCTGGGATCCTCCCAGTGCTGGCATTATAAGTACATCCCACCATGGGAGTGATGGCTGATGCCTTCACACTCAGCACTAGCGAGGATGAGGTAGGAGAATTACCTTGAGCCTGAAGCCAGCCTGGGCCACAGAGTTCCAGGTCATCCTGGGCTAGAGTGAGACCTGGCCTCAAAAACACTAAAAAACACACCTTTAATCCCAGTACTCAGGAGGCAGAGGTAGGAGCATCACTGTGGGTTTGAGGACACCCTGAGACTACATACTAAATTCCAGGTCAGCCTGGGCTAGAGTGAGATCCTGCCTTAAAAAACCAAAACAACAACAACAAAAATAAAAAAATAAAAAATGTGATCTTTGGGGGCTGGGAAGATGGCTCAGTGGTTGAAGGACTTGCTTGCAAAGGCTGCCAGCCTGGTCGGATTCCCAAAATGCCCACATAAGCTGGACGCAAAAGTGGCATAAGCTTCTGGTGTTCATTTGTAGCAGCAAGAGCGTGCACACGCACACACAAATAAATAAATAAAACTTGAAAAGATATTTTAAGCCAAGTGTGTTGGCTCATGTTTATAATCCCAGCACTCAGGAAGCTGAGGTAGGAGGATAGCTATGAGTTTGAGGCGAGCCTAGGTCTACAGAGTGAGTTCCAAGTCAGCCTGGACTATAGTAAAACTCTACCTTAAAAAAAAAAAAAAAAAGGAAAAGCCAGGTATGGTGGCGCACGCACGCCTTTAATCCCAGCACTTGGGAGGTAGAGGTAGGAAGATCACCGTGAGTTCGAGGCCACCCTGAGACAACATAGTGAATTCCAGGTCAGCCCTGGCCAGAGTGAGACCTTACCTCAGAAAAAATAAAAATAAAAATAAATAAAAATAGAAAGATAGGGCTGGGAAGATGGCTCAGCTGTTAAAGGTACTTGTTTGCAAAGCCTGACTGTCTGGGTTTATTCACAAGTACCCACATAAAGCCAGGCAAACACTGTTGCATGTGTCTAGAGTTTATTTGTAGTATTTGGAGGTCCTAACATATCCATACTTTCTCTCCAATAAATAAGTAGGGACTGGAGAGATGGCTTAGTCATTAAGGCACTTGCCTGTAAAACCTAAGGAACCAGGTCCAATTCCCCAGTACCCACATAAATCAGCTGCACAAGCAAGGCGGCGCATGCATCTGGAGTTCGTTTGCAGTGGCTGGAGGCTCTGTCGTGCCCATTCTCTCTATATACATATCTGCTTCTCTCTCTCAAATAAATAAATAAAACATTGTTAAAAAATGGTACAAAGTTGAAAACAGTATACTTTATTTTTTATTACTTTATTTATTTGAGAGTGAGAGAGGGAAAGAAACAGAGAGAGAGAGAGAGAGAGAAAGAGAGAGAATGGGCACACCAGGGCCTCCAGCCACTGCAAACGAACTCCAGACACATGTGCCACCTTGTGCATCTGGCTTACATGGGTACTGGGGAATCGAACCAAGGTCCTTTGGCTTTGCAGGCAAGTGCCTTAATTGCTATATCATCTCTCTAGCCCTAGTATCCTTTTCTTGTTTTGTTTTGTAGCCCAGGCTGACCTGGAATTCACTATGTAGTCTCAGGGTGGCCTTGAACTCATGGCAATCCTCCTACCTCTGCCTCCCAAGTTCTGGGATTAAAGGCATGCACCACCATGCCCAGCTTCCTAGTATACTTTAATAATAATAAATCATCTCTAAATAAATCATGTTTTTTTAAAAAATAAGAATATTTTAAAAGTATATTTATCTCCTCACAAATCAGCTAGGGCCCAGGTGAAACCACAGAGGAATTGGTGTGATGAGCAAGAGTGCTGCTTCCATGGCGAGCCTGCCAATCTGTGCCAGGGTGATGGAGACAAACACTGAGGATACCCAACACATACCAAAGCACAAATCCAGAACCTTCTGAGAGCACAACTCTAAAGTCGATTTAAAACACACCCACCCAGCTCAGGGAATTTTGTGGAAGAGGGGGCAGAAAGAATGTAAAAGCCACAGAGTGGAAGGGATTGTCCAGGGGTATTCCCCCTGCCCCTCAATGACTGCCTGCTGCTCTCACATCTTATAACCCACAACCCCATGGTGAATAGCAGCAATCCCAGTGAGGATGGCCCTCAGCAGAATGGGGACACGGGGGAGGGAAATGACGGTACCAATACATGATGTGTCCAAACAAAATTTCTACTTAATAATAATATAAAGAAGTGTATTTAAGGGCTGAGAATGTGTAGGTTCTAGGATTTGACTCAGGTCCTTGTGCTTGCACAGCAAACACTTTACCTGCTGAGCCATTTCCCTGGCCACCGATCTTTACTTTCTGAACTAGAAACTTACTTCCCAAGAGAAAGTACTTCCCAGGATACCCCTGTTTGAATTTCCAGATGAGTGGCTAGCTGGTGTTACTGTTTGGAATTAATCACCCCGCCCCAAAGCCCATGTGTTGAAGAACTGTCCCAGAGGCAGCAGTGTTCAGAGGTGGGGCCTTGGGAGGTCATTGGATCAGCAGGGTTCCCATCTCATGACTGGATTAATCCATTGGTTTATTATTATTATTTTAGTTTTTCAAGGTAAGGTCTCGTTTTAACCCACGATGAGCTGGAATTCACTATGTAGTCTCATGCTGGCCTCAAACTCACAGTGATTCTCCTGATTCTCCTACCTCTGCCTCCCGAGTGCTGGGACTAAAGACGTGTGCCACCATGCCTGGCTTCTTTTTTTTTTTAAATTTATTTTTGGAGAGAGAGACAGAGAGAGATAGACAGAGAGGGACAGGGAGACAGAGATGGGCGTGCCAGCAGTCTCTCAGCTGCTGTGAACGAAATCCAGATGTGTGCGCCCCCTGTGGGCAAGTGCGGCATTGCGCCCTTCCCTCACTTTGCATCTGGCTAAACGTGGGACCTGGAGATTGGAACCGCTGGACATTGGAACCAGCGTTCTTAGGCTTAGCAGACAGGCGCCTTAGCCTCTAAGCCATCTCTCCAGCCCCTGGCTTCTTTTTTTGTGACTGGATGTTTCACACACACACACACACACACACACACACACACACACACACACACAAATACATACACACATGCTAATTAACAAACATTACATTTGCATATAAATAAATGCATTACTATTAATCATATTTATTTATTTAATGTAGTTCCATGAAGTCTGTCCAAGGAAGGATGTTATAACAGCAGTTACACTGACAATTACAGTCCAGGGTCCAGCCACTACTAAGCTTTGAAGGGACAGGAACCCAGGAATCAAGAACCAGATAGAGCTGTTTGCTTTGTTTCTGCTTGGCTAGGTGAGCTCTCTGTCAGAGCCGTGACTTGAGGATGAAATCATTTTTCTATCACACAACCCTTTCAAAGGGCACCAGACACAAACATGACTGTCTGTTGTTTTATTTCCTCTGTGTCTAGTGTGTGTTTTGACCCTGTGGAATACCTGGGATCAGATGTAAGATTATGTATCAAACCAAAAACCTTGGGGAGGGGGGAGCTGGCTCTGGGGCCAGTGAGCCTTAAATGCTGCTGTTTGTTTACATAGACCATAGCTGAGCTTCTTGAGTGTTCTGGGACCTTCTCTGTCTTCCTCCCATCCCTGACCTAAGGCAGTTATGAACATGTGGTTGGGTTGTGGGACACACTTTTAAAGTCAGTAGCTTGATCTTTCTTTTCTCATATTTGCCCCAATTGTATGGAGTCCACCTGCTGTACTGAGAAAGAATTGAGGTGATTGTTATTATTATTATTATTTGGCTTTTCAAGCTAGAGTCTCACTGTAGCCCAGGCTGAGTTGGAATTCATTATGTAGTCTCAGGCTGGCCTTGAACTCACAGCAATCCTCCTAACTCTGTCTCCCAAGTACTGGGATTAAAGATGTGCGCCACCACACCTGGCAGTGAGGTGATTCCCCCCCTTATTTGTTCATTTTCGAGGCAGTCTGAAGTAGCCTGGGTTAGCCTCAAACTCACTATGTAGCTGAGGCTGACCTTGAACTTTTGATCTTCTGGTCTCCACTTTCCAAGTACTGGGATTTCCGGTGTGCACTATGCCTGACTTGGAGGTGATCTTTTTGGATCTTGCAGGGTTCTAGCTCACTGTCGTGAATTGCGTCCCCTCTCCTGAAATTCATAGGTTGTATTATTCCTAATTCTTGGAACCTTGGGATGGATGTAAACATATTGTGAAAGAGGCTCTTTAAAGAGGAGAGGAAGCCAGGCATGGTGGCACACGCCTTTAATCCCAGCACTCGGGAGGCAGAGGTCAGAAGATCACCATGAGTTCGAGGCTACCCTGAGAATACAGAGGAAATTCCAGGCCAGCCTGGGCTAGAGTGAGATCCTACCTTGAAAAAAAAATAAAATAAAATAAAATAAAATAAAATAAAATAAAATAAAATAAAATAAATAAAGAGGAGAGGAGAGGAGAGAGAGAATGGGAACACCAAGGTCTCTTGCCACTGAATCCAGATTCATGTGCCACTTTGTGCATCTGGCTTTATGTGGGTGCTGGGAAATGGAACCCAGTCCACCAGGCTTTGTAAGCAAGCACCTCTAACTGCTAAGCCATCTCTCCAGCCCAGCGGTGATTATGTTAACAGGGGTGGGCCTAATTAGAGAGAGATAGGATACACATGCTCAGATGGGACTGGGAGAACCTTGCTTATACCTTGATCTTGGATTTCTGGCCTCCAGAACTGTGACGAAATAAAATTTTGTTGTTTAAGCCACCCTACCTGAGGCACTTCGTTATGATAACACTCTCAGACTGTGATTTCAACTGAGAACCTCAGAAGGCAGGAACCAATCCTCTGGGTACCCGGCTCTTCTTCCCGCATCTACTATGATGTCAGTGGGAGATGTCTTCTACACGATGCGCTCTTTGCCCTCAGCTGGTGGTATTATTTTGGGAGGCAGTGGAAACTAGAGGAGGGCTCTGCTGGAGGAAGTCCATCACTGGAGGTGTGCCTTTGAAAATGATTCCTGGTCTCCATTTCCCCAATCCTCCCTCCCTCCCTCTCTCTCTCTCTCTCTCTCTCCATCAAGGCAGAGTCTTACTCGCCTCCAGCTGTGGGAAAATAAAATTTTTTTTGTTTCAAAGGGAGTACAGCACCATGAGAACCTCCAACCCTCTGGGTACCCGGCTCTTCTTTCTTATGATGTCAGTTTCTCATGCGCTCTTTTCTGGTGGTATTATTTTGCCTAGAGGAGGGCTCTGCTGAGTCCATCAAGGTGTGCCTTTGAAAATGATTCCTGGTCTCCATTTCCCTTCCCTTCTCTCTCTCTCTCCTCTCCATCCTTCCTAGCTCAGGGCTCTTGATTTCCTTCCCTAGGCTGGCCTCAAACTCACAGTGACCCTCAGCCTCCCAAGTGCTGGGATCAAAGGAGTACAGCACCATGCCCAGCCTTTCCCTTTTCTTTAGGTTTCTCATTTCTGCCTGTCATGAGAACGGTGCCTTCTCTTCTTTCTCCTTTCCCTTCCTCCCTCCCTCCTTCCTTCCCTTCCCTCCCTCCCTTCCTTCCCTCCCCTCCTTCCTCCTTCCTTCCTTTTCCTTCCTTTTCCTTCCTTCCTTCCTCCTTCCTTCCTTCCCCCCTCCCTGCCTTCCTTTCCTTCCTTCCCTCCCTCCTTCCCCCTCCCTGCCTTCCTTTCTTCCTCCTCCCCTCCCTCCCTCTCTCTCTTTCTTTCCTCCCTCCCTCCTTTCTCTAGTTCCCTCCCTCCCTCCCTCCCTTCCTTCCTTTACAGGGTCTCACTATTGTAGCCCACCTAGTCTTAGAACTTGCTACTAGCCTAGTGTGGCTCAGTGTGGCAATCCTCCTGCCTTAGCCTCCCAAATGCGCAATTGCAGCCATATACCGCCACTCCCAATAGTTATTTGTGTTTTAGGCTGGTGAGTTTGTGGCAGTTGCTGCAACAGCTGCAGCAGGCAAGACAGGTAGTAAGGATAGAAAACTCCGAGAACAGCCTGCTGCGACATGTAAAGAGGTGGTGAGCAATGTCCAGGAAAAAAAAATAAAATGACAAAGCTTCCATCCCTTAAACAAGTGGTCCTCAAAGGGTGATTCCTCCACCATGGGATCAGTAGCCCTTGAGAACTTATGGGGTCTGTCTTCTCAGGGTCCCCAGCCTTATGAAACCAGATACTCTAGGCGTGCCCCTAGCTACCTGGGTTTCATTAGCTCCTTCTGTGGATGCTAAGGCTCACCTGAGAAGCGACCCGTGTGGATGGAGGGTACCTGTGGACCCTTTGGGTGCGCGTGCGCCCGTGTGTGTGTGTGTGTGTGTGTGTGTGTGTGCGCGCGCGCGCGCGCGCGCTGGGTACAAGGGTTCCTACTGAATGTACCATTAAACCTTTATTTCACGATTTATGGTTGCCTTAGAACTTGAGCAGGATGGGCCAAGTTATTCTCCCACAAACTGGCTCTGCAGGGGGAACGTGAGAGGAGTGAGTGTGCCCTCCCAGCCTGTGTCTGTCGAAGCCCCGCCCTGCGGCCCACTTGTCCCAGTGCACCTGGAAGAAAGGCTTCCTTCCCTTCCTCTCCACTTTCTCCTCTCCCCGTTGCCTGAGGCAGTGCTGCCTTGGCTGGTTGCAAAGATGAGGAGGAACTCGCTTTCACTGCAAGGGTGAGGTCAGCCCTTCACCTCCAGTTTAAAGGCTAGAAACACACAGACGCTGATTGGAATCTTGGATCTGCCTCATATCAGTTGGGTGAAGGGGGGGCGGGGCTTAGATTCTACATCTTTATCTGTAAAGTGGGCATGGCTACAAGTGCTGCCCTGATGGAGGTGAGGGTGGAACGGAGCAATCTGTGAAGGCCTTGTGGTCCAGGGCCTAGAGCAAAGGGGACGTTAATGCTATTCTCTTTTCTTTTAAAATTTGTTTTTATTTTTATTTATTTGAGAGCAACAGAGAGAAACAGAGAGAAAGAGAGAGGGAGGAAGGGAGAGAATGGGGGTACCAGGGCCTCCAGCCATTGCAAACGAACTCCAAATACATGCGCCACTTTGTGCATCTGGCTTACGTGGGTACTGGGGAATCGAACCTCAAACCCGGGTCCTTAGGCTTCACAGGCAAGCACTTAACTGCTAAGCCATCCCTCCAGCCCTCTAGCCCTCTTTCTTTTCTTTCTAAATATTTTTATTTACTTATTTGCAAGCAGAGAGAGACAGAGAGAAAATGGCCACACCAGGACCTCTAGCTGCTGTAAACGAAGGCCAGGTTGCATGTACCACTTTGTGCATCTGGCTTTATATGGGTTCTGGGGAGTGGAACTCCAGTCATTAAATTTTGCAGGCAAGCACCTTAACCACTGTGGCATCTCTCCAGCCCTGCTATTTTCTTGAGTGTAACTAACTGTAGGTAGTAGCTTTTATTATTCCTACTTTTTGTGACATGAGCCTTCTGTTTTCAGGCTTGATGTAAAAGGATTCTGATACTGTGTGTGTGTGTGTGTGTGTGTGTGTGTGTGTGCACATGCACAAGAGACTCTTTCAGTTTACACACCTTTGAAGAGCCTTAGTGAGAAATAGTGTCAGCAGAACTTAAACTACATTGAGGGCTGGGAGTGTAGTTCGGTGTCGGATGCTTGCTTAGCATACAGAAGACCCCAGCATCGCAAAACAAAACAACAAAACAAAACAAAAAAAAACCGGGTTCCTGGTCACTTGACCTAATGGAACTTTTCTCAAGTGGGATGACCTGAAGCTGCACTCTAGCCGACGGCAGAGTGGACAGACCTTCTCCTCACTGCCTACATCCCTCTGACCCGTTAGGCCTGGTAGTTTTCCTCCCTTCCCCTCAGCAGGGCCTCCACATCACCCAGACAGCTGCTGCCACATTCCACCGCTCCAGAAGCGGAAGTAAGGCACTTTGAGGCCCTTTCTGGGTGAGTGACAGCATTTGAGATGAGATCAACCAAATGCCAGTGTTGAGGGAAACTACCCTTTCCCTGAGTCACCTCTGTCCCACACCTTCTCACGACACACCAATCCAGCCTGGTGACTGCTGGTCTGTGCTGCCATCAGAGTGTGTCAGCCTTGGACTGTGAGACAATGGGCTCCTGTGATCAGTTGAGCAAGCCTGCTAGCACCTGCGCCCCCCCCCCCCAGGTCCTTGCCTCTGCATGGCTCTGTGCAAGTCTCTCTGGGTCTTGGTTCCTGGTGGAGGATGAGGGATATTCCAGTTTCCTGTTGATGTTGCGGGGTTTTTTTCCTCAGCCACCACATGAAGACACAAGGAAAGCATTCCAGGAAACCAGAGGGGCTGGGCCAGCCTCTGGAATTTCAAAGCTGACAGCTTGGCCCCACTGGTGGCTCCTTTTTTTCTTTTCTTTTCTTTCTTTCTTTTTTTTGCTGTGTCATGTTCTCTCAGCTCTAGGGCACTTTGGTAGCGAACTTACCGCCCCGATCCCACACACTTTTAAGACTTTCTTTTCTTAGAGAGGAAAAAGTCCATTTATTGTTCCTTTACGGAGTTTAACTTTTTAAAAAAATATATTTTATTTATTTGAGGGAGAGACGGGGCGGGGGGGTGGGAGAGAGAGAGAGAATGAGCACACCAGGCCCTTCACCCTCTGCAAACGAACTCCAGACGCATGCATCACCTTGTGCATCTGGCTTACGTGGGTCCTGGGGGATCCAACCTGGGTCCTTTGGCTTTGCAGGCAAGCACCTTAACTGCTAAGCCATCCCTCCAGCCCAAGTTTAACTTTTTAAAAAAGCATTTTATTTTTATTTATTTGAGAGAGTGGTGGAGGGAGAGAGAATGGGCACATCAGGATCTCTAGCCACTGAAATCCAACTCCAGATGCATGCACTACCTTGTGCATCTGGCTTATGTGAGTCTGGGGAAACTGAACTTTGGTCCTCTGGCTTTGCAGGCAAACGCCTTAAGTGCTAGGCCATCTCTCCAGCCCCAAAGTTTACTTTTTATGATTCTGATGTCCCCTAAAGTTATGATAAAGAACTATATGAACCTAACAGATAAAAATGACCTCCTCCACCTTTTTTTTTTTTTTTTTTAAGGTAGGGTCTCACTCTAGCTCAGGATGTTCTGGAATTCACTATGTGGTCTCAGGGTGGCCTTGAACTCAGGTGATTCTCCTATCTCTGCCTCCCGAGTGCTGGGATTAAAAGCATGTGCCACCATACCTGGTCACCTTTTCCTTTTTATTTTATTAAAAAAATATTTTTTTGAGGTAGGGTCTCGCCTCGCCCAAGCTGACCTGGAATTCAATATGTAGTCTTAGGGTGGCCCCCAACACAGCGATCCTCCTACCTCTGCCTCCTGAGTGCTGTGATTTAAAGGCCCTGTGCCACCACGCCTGACTCTCTTTTCCTTTTTTAAAATTTAAATTTATTTTGCTTATTTTGTTTAACTAGAAGGAAGAATAGGCCATAATGTTACTTCTGACTTAGGACACATGCCTCCCAAGGGGACCTCAAAGAGAAAAATAGACCAAATGCCAAGAATCAGACCTAGCCACTGAAATCCAACTCCAGATGCATGCACTACCTTGTGCATCTGGCTTATGTGAGTCTGGGGAAACTGAACTTTGGTCCTCTGGCTTTGCAGGCAAACGCCTTAAGTGCTAGGCCATCTCTCCAGCCCCAAAGTTTACTTTTTATGATTCTGATGTCCCCTAAAGTTATGATAAAGAACTATATGAACCTAACAGATAAAAATGACCTCCTCCTTTTTTTTTTTTTTTTTTTTTTTTTTAAGGTAGGGTCTCACTCTAGCTCAGGATGTTCTGGAATTCACTATGTGGTCTCAGGGTGGCCTTGAACTCAGGTGATTCTCCTATCTCTGCCTCCCGAGTGCTGGGATTAAAAGCATGTGCCACCATACCTGGTCACCTTTTCCTTTTTATTTTTATTAAAAAAAATATTTTTTTTGAGGTAGGGTCTCGCTCTCGTCCAAGCTGACCTGGAATTCAATATGTAGTCTTAGGGTGGCCCCGAACACAGCGATCCTCCTACCTCTGCCTCCTGAGTGCTGTGATTTAAAGGCCCTGTGCCACCACGCCTGACTCTCTTTTCCTTTTTAAAATTTAAATTTATTTTGCTTATTTTGTTTAACTAGAAGGAAGAATAGGCCATAATGTTACTTCTGACTTAGGACACATGCCTCCAAGGGGACCTCAAGAGAAAAATAGACCAAATGCCAAGAATCAGACCACAAAGACCCACCAACGTAGCCTTTCATTGCACATTCCTCCTCTGTGTGTTAAAAAAACCAAATAACTTCCCACTGATGTGCCCTGGAGTAATGTCCACCTAACACACACACACACACACACACACACACACACACAAGCAAAAACTTGGTACCAAGAGGCCTTGGCTGTTAAGAGTGCTGGCCTTAGACATCTCCGCTCCTACCCTTTCTTTTTTTCTGTGTGTGTGTGTGTGTGTGTGTGTGTGTGTGAATGTTCATGTGTGAGCATGCTTACATGCACACCACAGTGCATGTGTGGAGGTCAGAGGACAACTTAGAGAGTTGGTTCTTACCTTTCTTGTCAGGCTAGCTAGCAGGGATTTTCTTATCTCTGATGCCTGTCTCCCCATAGGTGCATTGAGAGTACAGACATGCTCCACAGTGGCAGGCTATTTTTATTTTTTATTTATTTATTTGAGAGAGAGAAAGAGGCAGATAGAGAGTAAGGGAATGAACATGCCAGAGCCTCCAGCCACTGAAAACAAACTCCAAACACATGCGCCACCTTATCCATCTGGCATATGTGGGTCCTGGGGAATTGAACCTGGGTCCTTTGGTTTTACAGGAAAGCGCCTTAACCACTAAGCCATCTCTCCAGCCCACCACAGTGGCAGGCTTTTATGTGTGTTCTGGGGATCAGAACTCAGGAACTCACGATTGTGGGTTGAGTGCTTTATCCACCGAGCCATCTCCTCAGTCCAGTCACGGGTGTGATGTCTATCTATTTCTCTAGTGGGATATGCGCCTCATTTCTCTCCCTTCACTTCCCATTCCATAAACATCCAGCTCCAGACATCCCATGCCCAGTGATTTTTTTTATGACTGCTAAATTCTATTTGGAAGATTACGCTGGTTAGGTGTGGTGGCTTGGGTCTGTAATCCCAGTAGTTTGGAAACTGACAGGAGGATCACAAATTCCAGTTCACCTTCACCCATTGAGTGAATCCCTGTCTCAAAAAAGCTAGAGCTGAGCTGGGCGTGGTGGCACATGCCTTTAATCCCAGCACTTGGGAGGCAGAGGTAGGAGGATCATTGTGAGTTCAAGGCCACCCTGAGACTACACAGTGAATTCCAAGTCGGCCTGGGCTAGAGTGAGACCCTATGTCGAAACCCTCCCCCCTCCAAAAAAAAATGCTAGGGCTGGAGAGATGGCTTAGTGGTTAAGGCATTTGCCTGCAAAGCCTAAGGACCCACATTTGACTCTCTAGGTCCCATGTAAGCCAGACAAAGAAGGTGACATAAGTGTACAAGGTTGCACATGTGCAGAAGCAGGCGCATGCATCTGGAGTTCGATTGAAGTGGCTGGAGGCCCTGCTGCACCAATTCTCTCTCTCTCTCATAAAAGAAAGAAAGAAAGGAAGAAAGAAAGAAAGGAGGGAGGGAGGGAGGGAGGGAGGGAGGGAGGGAGGGAGGGGAGTTAGCTCAGTTGATAAAGTACGTGAGGACCTGAGTTTGCTTCTTAGCACCCATGTAAGAAAACAGAGTGTGGTGTGAGCCTGTAATTCTGTATACCATCATGGAGACAGGAGAATCCTGGGCCTCACTGGCCAGCCAGGTTAGCTTGATTGGCAAGCTCCAAGCCAGTGAGAGCCTCTGACTCAAGAAGAGTGGAGCACGCTCCCAAGGAAGACACCTGTGACTTTCCTGTGGCCTCTACGTACACACAAGCATGCACACCTATGTGCAAACAGATGATTATATTGTAAAGGGAACCAACACAGTTCACGTGTTTGCTTTGGTGGTCACAACCTTTGACAGTTTGTGCTTGCGTTTTCAGTCAGCATGTCTTTTATCACAAGTTGAATGTATGGTGTGTGCCTGCGCGTGCATGAGTGTGTGTATGCATGTATGTGTGTATGTGTGCATTTGGGCAGTGGATGGAGAATGATGAAGAGAGACCACCTCAGGTGGAGCATCCTGCTGTGTTTCTGTAAAATTCTTCTACTTGGCAACACTCAAACAATTAACCCCCACACACATACACACACATAAGGAAAAAAAAAAACAAAAAAAAACCAAAAGGCAAAATCATAGTCTGAGTTAGTAAATTATGTTGCAAGAGGTTAGATTTTGGGAAACTTCCAGCATTCACAATGGAAAATGGTTTATTTAAGCCAGTTAGACCAAAAGTATGTTTTACTTCTGAGGGACAGTATATAGATTTGGGATTGCCTAGTTTGGGGATTGGGATTAGGATGGGGATAGAGAGTGGTATAGGGAGATGAACATGTTTTTCTTTTTAAAGAGGAAAAGAGAAAGAGACAGAGCACAGTATGCCAGGGCCTGTTGCTGCTGTAATGTGGGTACTGGGGAATTGAACCTGAGTCTTCAGGCTTTGGAGCAAGTGCCTTTAACCACTGAGCCATTTCTACAACCCAATGGTTTAATCTTAGGTTGTGGTGGTGTTTAAACAACTTTGTAAGTATACTAAAAAAAAAAAAATTGTTCAACTTGAATAGGTGAATTTAAAATAAATTATTTACTTATATGTGTGTGTGTGTGTATGCACATGCACAGGCACACCAGGATCTCAAATGACTATTTAGCTTTATGTGGGTAGCTATGGAATTGAACCTAGGCTGCAGGCTTTGCAAACACTGCCTTTCACCACTGAGCCACCTCCCCAGCCCTGGAATAGTTGAATTTTATAGATGTGAGTACTAACTTAGTGGTATTAAAATTTTAATTATCAAAGAAGCACATTGCCTCATAAATAATAGCCCTAATACTTTATTAGAGCTTTTTACAAAATTGAAAATAAAGCCAAATGGTAAGATTTCTAAAATGAATAATTTTGTTCTTTGATATGTGGTGTTTGGATCCATGAACCGTGTATTCTGGCACAAAAGAAAAAATGATTTTGTAGGGCATTTCTAAATTGCAGGTTGTGCATTTCTGCCAGATGGTTTTCCAAAATAAATGTTTGTATCAATATATATTCCCCCAAGGGGGTATGAGAGTTCCTCTCGCCCTACCTCTTCCCCAACATTTCATATTGTTATACTTTATAATTTTTGCTGAACTGGGAAATGTGTAGAGGCATCTCATTGTGGTTTTAACTTACTTAGTCTGAATTACTAATGGCATGAACACTTTTTTTTGTTGTTGTTGTCATTTTTTTTTTTGACATTTGGATCTTCTTTTGTCAAGGGTAAAGTTGGCAGCAAACAGTCAAATGCAGCAGTAGTTTTCTTTGTTTTTAGTGCTGATTGTACTTTATTTCAGGAGCCTTTCCATACTCCTATATCTTTTTTGGAAGCTTTTCACATTTAGTTCTTCAAGTTCAAATTAGATTTGAGTAGCAGGGATACGTTGTGATGGCTAATCCCACCAGAGTATGCTATGTGGTACTCAGACATTTGGCCAGACATTATTCTTGGTGTGTCTGTGAGAGTTTCTGGGAGAGATTGACATTTGAGTCAGATTGACCTCCCAATTATGAGTGGGCTTCCTAAAATTAATGACAGATGTGAACAGACCTAAACAGACTGCCTGCAAGGCAATTCCTGTGTTGCAGTTGACCTTCTAATTGCTGGGACAAAACACCCGACCAAAAGCAGCTGACAGGAGAGAGAGGAAAGTTCATGATGGCAGGGCAAAGATGGTAGAGCCGAAGCTCACCTATGCCACAGCAGCAAGAGAGTGAATCACAGCATAGTGGTGCCTCTTGCTGCTGCAAATGACCTCCAGATGTATGCGCCACTTTGTGCATCTGGCTTTACATAGGTACTGGGGAACTGAATCCCGGCCATCAGTCTTTGCAAGTAAGCTCCTTTAACCATTGCACCATCTCTCCAGCCCTGTTAAATGAACCTAAAAAAAAAAAAAGTCACCCAGCCTCAAGTATTTTATTATACTACTACTAATAAAAAAAAACCCGATGATTACACTTGCGATTTTGTCAGATAAAGGTGTTGGGCCTGTTGCTCCAAATGAGTTTCTATTGGACAGTGAGCATGAGGTGGCAACCATGTGAGAAGCACCCACCCAGCTGAATCTTTAGATTACTGTGACCCCAGCCAACAGACGAGTGCATCTATCTGGGACAGCTCACACAGGAGCGGCCATGAAGCTGGGTGGGCCTGGCTCATGTGGGAGGCTAGCGTAGGAAGATCTCCATGAGTTGGAGGTTAGCTTGGGTCTCATGTAGCTTAGGCTGCTTCAAGTTCCCTATGTCGACCTTGAACTTCGGTTTTTCCTGCCTCTCACGTCCATTGTCTACCATGCCTTGTTTATAGGTGCTGGGAGATTGAACCCAGCGCTTTGTGCAAGCACTCTACCAACCGAGCCACATCCCCCAGCCTTTTTATTTGTATTTAACCCAACTTGCTCCTGAGATGTACCACTTTTTTAAGAGTGTTTTTTTTTTTTTAAATTTTAAATTGTTTTAAAATTAATTAATTATTTATTTGAGAGCGACAGATAGAGGGAAAGAGGCAGACAGATAGAGACAGATTGGGTGTCCACTCCAGCCACTGCAAATGAACTCCAGATGCATGTGCCACCTTGTGTGTATGTATGTATGTGTGTATGTATGTATGTATGTATGTATGTATGTGGATGCTAGTGCTTACATAGCCACTAGCAACACATTCCTACTCACCCCCCGGCAGATGCTTAAAATCTGCAGAGATTTTATATTTAATATTTTATATAGAATATATATATATATATTCCTATTAACAGAGATTAGGAGCAAGGTAGCCTTCTTTTGCAGGTAGTTAGGGTATGCGAGCATGCCTGGCAAGATGAAGAGAATTTCAGTGTGAATCTAAACCTCATTCATCAAAATAGCGATTAGAGGAAGGAATGCTCTGTTTCATTTCCTGGTTCTTCCTCCTTCTAGGAATTTTTCACAGGCTTTTGTCCCCTCACTGGTGGGCTCATTCTGAGTCTGTGCTCTTCTCCCTGACTCAACAACCAATCAGGGCCCTCCAGGATACATTTAAACTTAACCAGGAAAGCTCGTCTCTACTTGATGTCTACTGTACATCCCTAAGGTTGTAAGGAAACCCTGCTCCAAGTCTCCAGGCATACTACCTGCTGGGGGCCACTCCCAACTGGAGAGATTTCTGCTTTAATTTTTATTTTTTTATATTTTATTTTTTATTTATTTGAGAGAGATACAGAAATAGGCAGGGGAGAGAGAGAGAGAGAGAGAGAGAGAGAGAGAGAATGGGTGCGCCAGGGCCTACAGCCACTGCAAATGAACTCCAGATGCGTGCGCCCCCATGTGCATCTGGCTTATGTGGGTCCTGGGGAATCGAGCCTCGAACCGGGGTCCTTAGGCTTCACAGGCAAGCGCTTAACCACTAAGCCATTTCTCCAGCCCACCCTGCTTTAATTTTTGTAATCATTTATTTATGTATGTATGTATTTACTTAAGAGAGCAAGAAACACACACACACACACACACACACACACACAGAGAGAGAGAGAGAGAGAGAGAGAGAGAGAAGAATGAATATGGGAGTGCCAGGGCCTCTAGCCACTACAAACAAACTCCAGATGCACGCGCCACCTTGTTCATCTGGCTTATGTGGGTCTGGGGAATTGAATCTGTGTTCTTAGGCTTTGCAGGCAAGTGCCTTAACCACTAAGCCATCTCTCCAGTCCTGTTTTAATTTTTTTCCCCTAAAATAAATCTTGTTTAATTTGTTGAGTTTGTACTTGTCAGTTCTTTGTGAATTACAAGACATGAACTCAGGGCCACTGGCTTGATCTGCTCCTTTCAAAACCAGTAACACTATGTACCGTGCAGTATCACCATATAGCACCAGAGTTAATCTATCCGGTGTTTATTGTCCTGATGTGTTCTTTACATCATCAGTCTTACACTTTGAGGCCAATTCTATGTAAAAATCAAGGTTTCTTGAATATTAGCACTATACCATGACGCTAATCTGATAAGCCAGAGAGTTAAGTAAGTGGCCTCTAAGGGACTCACAGGTCCACTGACTCCCGTGGGCACACTGGACCAAGGATGACTCATTTCCTGGGAGGGACAGAACAAGGTGGTGCAAGAAGTTTTTTGTTTCTGACTATTCAGACCAGTGTTCAACCTAAAGCTCATGAATTGTTTGCTTCTGGAACTTTCCATGTAGTATGTGTACACTGTGGTTGACTGGGTAAAGTGAAACCCCAGAAAGCGAATGTACAGATAAGAGGGGACTACAGCGGTTCCTGCTTCCCTGTTGCAAGTGCTCGCCCTCTTCTTAGTTTTTCTCTGTGTGTGTGTGTGTGTTTGTGTGTGTGTCTGTGCATCCATACCACGGCCTCCCTTTGCAGGGCTGCCACTCACTGCGCAGCCACACCCCAGCCCTACAGCCTTTTCCTCACCTGGCCTATTCCCATTTATCTCTCAGGACTGCTCTTGTCCTTTCCGTGAGGCCTTCCTGGTCAATTCACAGTGGCCCTGTGCTTTCTTAGCTGTTAGAAGACGTTATCTTCCCAAGACATCATACCAGAACCTACATCTTTTTTTTTTTGTTTTTTTTCTAGGTAGGGTCTCACTCTAGCCCAGGCTGACCTGGAATTCACTATGTGGTCTCAGGGTGGCCTCGAACTCATGTCTATCCTCCGACCTCTGCTTCCTGAGTGCTGGGATTAAAGGCATGCGCCATGACGCCTGGCCTACATCTTTATTTTTATTAATTAATTAAAAATATTTATTTGCAAGCAGAGATGAGAGAGAGAAAGAGAGAGAGAAAGAAAGAGAGAGAATGGGCATGCCAGGACTTTTAGCCACTGGAAATGAACTCTAGATGCATGTTCTATTTTGTGCATCTGGCTTACATGGGTACTGGGGAATTGAACCTGGGTCATTAGGCTCTTGAGGCAAGCATCTTAACCACTAAGCTATCTCTCCAGCCCTATTTTTTTTTTTTTTTTTTTTTTTGAGGTAGGGTCTCACTCTAGCCCAGGCTGACCTGGAACTCACTCTATAGTCCCAGGCTGGCCTTGAATTCACACTGATTCTCCTACTTCTGCCGCCAGAGCGCTGGGATTAAAGGTGTGTGCCACTATGCCCAGCTAATTTATTTTATTGAGACTCTCTTTTACTATATATGGTCCAGGCTGGCCTTGAACTCTTGATCCTCCTGCCTCAGACTCCCTTCTGGGCTTATAGGTGTGTGCCAGTATGCCTGGCAGAACCCACATATCACCCACCTCTGAATCTGTATCCAGATTCCACACAGTACTTGGCTCAGTAAGATTTCTCAATGATACGTTTATATTCTTTTAAATATAAAAGAATATAAACTTTAAAAAAGTTTTTAAAAATATAAATTTTAAAATATAAGATATATTTATGATATTTTGTATTAAACTAATCCATGTGCCTTACTAAGGCTACTGATCTTTTCCCAAGAATTAAATTGGGCTGTTCATAACATGGGCCCCAAAATGTGCCTGGTCATCTAATGTGTGGGTGGGTTGCTCTGATTATCATTTGAAGGACTCTGCATGTTTATGGATAGTTAGCAGGGACAGGTAATAAGCAAGAAGCAGGCAAGGACTAACCAAGGAATTTCAGTTCTTCCTAATTTTAAGCCTCACACTTCAATGATACAAAAATGAGGAAGCTTGGGCTTGGGGTGTAGCACATGTGGTAGAACACTTACTTAACATGCATGAAGCTCTGGGTTCAGTTCTCAGCGCTGCATAAACTGGGTGTGATATCTTATGTTGGCAATCCCAGCAGATGGGAGGTGGAAGCAGGAGAATCATGAGGTCAAGGCCGTACCTGGCTACAAAGCTAGTTTAAGGCACATGAGACTCTACCTTAAAAAAAAAAAAAAAAAAAAAAGAAAAAGTTCCCAGAAAAGTCTCCATTTTAAACTGAGGGTGGTGGCACACATCTTTAATCCCAGCACTCAGGAGGCAGAGGTAGGAGGATCGCTGTGAGTTTGAGGCCACCCTGAGACTACATAGTGAATTCCAGCCTGGGCTAGAGTGAAACCTTACCTTGAAAAACCAAAAATAAATAAATAAAAGTCTCCATCTTGTCTGTTCTTTAGAAATAGCTTTAGTTTACTGGGTAGATATAGCCAAACTTTTTTTTTTTTGGTTTGGTTTTTCAAGGTAGGGTCTTACTCTGTGGTTCAGGCTGACCTGGAATTAACTATGTAGTCTCAGGGTGGCCTCGAACTCATGGCAATCCTCCTACTTCTGCCTCCCGAGTGCTAGAATTAAAGGCGTGTGCCACCAGGCGTGGCTTTTTTTTTTTTTTTTTTTTTTTTTTTGAGGTACGTTTCACTCTAGCCTTGGCTGACCTGGCACTCACTCTATAGTCCTGCACTGGCCTTGAGCTTACCAGGAACTTCCTCCCTCTGTCTCCCAAGTGTTGGGACTAAACGTATGTGCCACCACGCCCCGATGCCTTCTTTGTTTTGAGACACCTTTCTATAATTATGGGCTAGGAGTATAGCTCAATGGTAGAGCATTTGCCTAGCATATGCCAGGGTCTGGATTTGCTCTCCAGTACTGCAATGAGAGAGAGAGACAGAGAGGGAAAAAGAGCAGGAGACTATGGAGTAAATAGTTAAACATCTGGAGTGATCAATAGCTCTGACTCCATTTTACTGATGAGAAAAATGTGCTACAGAGAGTGCTATGGCTTGGATATGAAGTGCCTCCCACCCCAAAAGGCTCACATGCTCCCCAGATGGTAAATCCAATCACTGGGGGGTAAGTAGATTATGGGGAAATCCTTGATGGATTTGGGGTATGTTGACATTTCTGGGAGATAGTAGAAAGTAGATGGGGCCTGGTTGGAGTGAGTAGGTCATAGGATGTGGTCCCTCCCTGGTACTTTCTCCACACCTGGTTGCCATGAGGTCACTGTCCTTGGCCATGACCTTCTGCCTTGTCAAAAGCTTAAAAGCAAGTGAGCCAGCCAATCATGGACAGAAACCATTGAAACTATGAGTCAGAATGACTTTTTCCTCTTTAAATTGTTTCTCTTAGAGGTATTTGTCACACTGATCCAAACAATCCCCTCCCCGCCAAAAAAGAGATTAATACAGAGAGTGTCTTAACACACAGAGTATCTTACTTTCAATTACCATACAGTCAGAAAATCCCCACTATGAAGTTTTAAACCTTAGAAATGCCCCTTGCATTAATCTAAGCTTCCTTCTGAATGCTAGGTCCCCAGCTGGTGGCAATTTGGGAACTGGAGCCTCCTGGAGGCAGAGTATTGTGGGGGTGGGCTTATGAGTGTTATAGCCAGCTTCCCCTTGGCAGTGTTTGGCACCCTCTCCTGCTGCTGTTGTCCACCTGATGTTGGCCAGGAGGTGATGCCCACTCTCTGCTCATGTCATCTTTTCCCTCTGCCTGTAAGCCAAAATAAGCCCTTTCCTCCCACAAGCTGCTGCTGGTCGGGTGTTTTCTTCCAGCAACGTGAAGCTGACTACAACACAGCTAATTCCACTTGTCATGGGCACATGACTGTAAAAAAGAAACCAAACAACACCCATCATGTCTGCTCTTTTGACCTAAGGTAGCAATAGCTCCAACAAAAACTGCTGTATATAAAATGATGGGAGTATTAGCTACGCAGACATCCCATTGAATACCACGTACGCACAGGGATCAACAGAAAATGTCTTTCACAGTTTATTTTAGTGGATCAATAGTTTAGGAGAGTGTGTTTTCCAGGGCCATACTCCAAACCGCAACATTAAGTAACTTGAGCAGTTGTGTAACTTACAGTGTGCTCTACAGGAAGGTCACGTTATAATTTTGGATTGAATATGTAAAGGCCATTTTCTAAATTTGGGCTTGAAATCCTAGAAGCGGCTTTGATAGCATCATGGAATTGGCTTCAAGTCTGCTAATTAATAGGATGCTTTTAAAATTTTTATTTATTTATTTATTTATTTATTTATTTATTTATTTATTGACATAGGGTCTCTCTCTAGCCCAGGCTGACCTGGAATTCGCTATGTAGTCTCATGGTGCCCTTGAACTCACTGCGATCCTCCTACCTCTGCCTCCTGAGTGCTGGGATTAAAGACATTCACACCACACCTGGCTCAAGTTTGCTAATTAATTAGGTGATTGCACTTAAGAATTGTCTCCTTAAACAACCTATCTGTTAAGAGCAAAAGGTTTGTTTGCATCAAATATTTCCAACAGGCTGCTGAAGGAATGAACACAAAGGATGTTGAAACTTGCACGTTCAAGAACCAAAGAAAAGAAAAGAAATCACCGTGTCAATGTGGAATTTTCATTTCTGGACTATCTTTAATTTATACATTATCATTTCCTGCAGTGGGGAGGACGGTGAGGGTAGGATATAATGCTGGCATGCTGGAACACTCTTTTGAGCTGTACTAATGTGTGGCTAGTGCTCAAACTGAAGATTCAGCACTGTTTTTATTAGCTGGGGATGTTAAACAGTCACAAAGTTATGAAGATTTTTTCCCCATAGTAACTGTAACCACATTCACTCTAGTTCTTCTTCTTCTTCCTTTTCTTCTTCTTCTTCTTCCTCCTCCTCCTTCTTTTCTTTTTTTTGAGAGAGACAGAGAGAGAGAGAGAGAGAGAGAGAGAGAGAGAGAGAGAGAGAGAGGAAGAGGCAGAGAGAATGGGCACGCAAGGGCCTCTTGGCTGCTGTGAGTGAACTCCAGACGCGTGCACCCCTTGTGTGCATGTGTGACATTGTGTGCTTGCATCACTTTTGTGTCTGGCTAAACGTGGGACCTGGAGATTCAAATGGGCATTCTTAGCCTTCATAGGCAGGCGCCTTAACCACTAAGCCATCTCTCCAGCCCTAGTTATTCTTATTCAAAAACTTCCATATTCTCTTTTTTTTTCTTTTTTCTTGCATGTGCATATTTGCATGTGGTATTTGTACATGTGTGCACACCTGAGACCTGAGGACAATGTCAGGTGTCATTCTTAGGAACACTTTCTTCATCTTCTCCTCCTCCTTCCTTTTCCTTCTCCTCCTCTTGCTCCCTCTTCTCCTCCTTTTCCTTCTCTCTCTTCCTCTTCTCCTCCTTCTTTTTCTTTTTTGAAACAGGGTCTTTCATTGGCCTGAAGTGTACCAATTATACTAGCCTGACTGGCCAGTGAGCCTCAGGGGTCTTCTCATCTCTACCTACCCAATGCTGAGTTTCAAGTGTGTGCCATTCTGCTGAGCATCTTAACACACATATATATGTATGTGTGTGTGTATAAATGTATGCTTTTTGTTTGTTTGTTTGTATTTTTGTTTTTTTGAGGTAGCTCAGGCTGACCTGGAATCCACTATGTGGTCTCAGGGTCGCCTTGAACTCATGTCTATCCTCCTACCTCTGCCTCCCGAGTGTTGGGATTAAAGGCATGTGCCATCACTCCCAGCTTTAAAACATATTTTTACTCTGTCTCTCAAATAAATAAATAAATAAATAAATAAATAAATAAATACATAAATAAATAAAATATTTATTTGATTTGCTACATCACAACCATGGGTTATGTCGCCATTGTGAGCAGCTCTGTCTTAGCCTCCCCAGGAGAGCAACACCACTGAGTGACTAGAGCATGCTGGGAAGAACTTTCCTTGCTCTCCCTTTCTTTTTCTCTCAATGGAGTCTCATTTTGTAGCCCAGGATGACCTGCAACTCACTATGTAGCCCAGGCTTCCTGCTTCAGCCTCTGGGATGCTGGGAATACAGCCCAGTTATCCATATTCTTTTTTTTTTTTTTTTTAATTTTATTTCTAGGTAGGGTCTTGCTTTAGCCCAGTCTGACCTGGAATTCACTATGTGATCTCAGGTTGGCCTTGAACTCACGGTGATCCTCCTATCTCTGCTTCCTGAGTGCTAGGATTAAAGGTGTATCCATCATGCCCAGCCATTATATTTTTTTTTTAAAAATTATCTATTTATTTATTTGAGAAAGAGAGAATGGGAGCTCCTGAGTTTCTAGGCACTTGCAAGCAAACTTCAGATGCATGAACCACATTGTACATATGGTTTATGTGGGTTCTGGGGAATTGAACCTGGATCCTGAGGCTTTGCAGGCAAGTGCCTTAACAGCTAAGCCATCTCTCCAGCCCTGGCCACAATATTCTTGATGAATGATGACACAGTGCTCAGGAATGCTCAGGACGTACTGTGGAACATTATTAATAATGATCACTATATCACTAGGGTCTTGTTGTACCAGTCTGAAAAACCTTACCCCCCCACCCCCCGCCCTGCACAAGACTGGAGAAGCAGGTAGAACAATAGGGTTAATCCCACCTGATCTGAACATCCCAAATTGGGACAGTGTCTGGCTCCTGGGATGGCTGCTCCCATCTCCCTCTACATGGAGAATGTCATGGCTCCAAGCAAAGAGATCAGGAGCCATTTCCCTGTCTGCTCTCTCCCAGCAGGGAGGGGAGTGCTGCGGCTGCCTCCCTCTGCTTGTCTATGGCTCTGCCCCAAGTGAGACATTCAGTGGTTTGCTGCAACACAAATATAAATGGTCCCATTGTTAATATACTAGATCTTTGGATAGAGGGTGTGCCATTCGTTCAGAGGGTTTAGAGAAAGAAGACTGTGGGAAATGAGAAAAAGGAGCTCTCTGGGAACATGCTGAAACCCAGGAACTGTGTTGTCTTTTTATTTATTTATTTTTTTGGTTTTTCGAGGTAGGGTCTCACTCTAGCCCAGGCTGACCTGGAATTCACTATGTAGTCTCAGGGTGGCCTCAAACTCCTACCTCTCCCTCCCAAGTGCTGGGGTTAAAGGTGTGCACCACCACGTCTGGCTGTCTTTTCTTTTTAATGTTTTATTTTTATTTATTTATTTGACAGAAAGCAAGAGGAAGAGAGGGAGGCAGAGAGAGAGAGAGAGAGAGAGAGAGAGAGAGAGAGAGAGAGAATGGGTGCCTCCAGCCACTGTAAATGAACTCCATATATATGCGCCACCTTGTGCGTCTGGCTTATGTGGGTCCTGGAGACTTGAACCAAGGTCCTTTGGTTTTGCAGGCAAGCACCTTAACTGCTCAGCCATCCCTCCAGCTGCTCCCTTTTTAAAAAAATTTATTTATGAGAGAGAGAGAGAGAATGGGCATGCCAGGGACTCCAACCACTGCAAACAGACATCTGGCTTATGTGGGTCCTGGGGAATCAAACTTGTGGCTTTGCAGGCAAGTGCCTTAACCACTAAGCAATCTCTCCAGCCCATGTACTGTCTGATTTTTTTTTGCTTGTGTATGTGTGTGTGTGGTAAGTATGTATGTGTTTCTGTGTGTAGACACTCATGTGCAGATGGTTGCACATATACATGTGTAGGTGTGCATGTGGAAACCAGAGGTCACCATTTGTTGTCTTTGTCAATCCTTAAATTTTGTTTTTGTTTTTGCCTGTTTGTTTTGAGGTAGGGTCTCATTCTAGCCTAGGCTGACCTGGAACCCACTGTAATCTTCCTACGTTAGCCTCCTGAGTGCTAGGCATTGGGCACTACGCCCAGCTTCAGTCTTACTTTTCTCACACAGGGTCTCTCACTGAACCTAGAGGCCACTGATTAGGCTAAACTAGCCAGCCAGCAAGCCCTAAGGATCCTCCTGCCTCCAACTCCCCAGTGTTGGGACGACAGGCACATGTCACTATGTCTGACTTTTTTTTTCTTTGAGGTAATGTCTCACTCTAGGTGAGGCTGAGCTAGAACTTACTCTGAAGCTCCAGGCTGGCTTTGAACTCATGGCAATCCTCCTACCTCTGCCTCCGGAATACTGGGATTAAAGGTGTTCTCCACCACACCAGGCTATGCCTGACTTTTATGTGGGTGCTGAGGATCTGAACTCAGGTCCTCATTCTTGTCCTGCAAGCACTTTACTGACTGAGCTATCTCCCAGCCCTGCCATCTCTCTCTCTTTTTTAACTAGAGAGAGAGAGAATGGGTGAGCCAGGGCCTTCAGCTGCTACAAATGAACTCCAGACATGTGTGCCCCCTTTTGCACATGTGCAACATTGTGCGTTTGCATCACTGCATGTCTGGCTTACGTGAGACCTGGAGATTCGGACATGAGTTCTTAGGCTTTGCAGGCAAGTGCCTTAAACACTAAGCCAGCCCTCTTTGTTTCTTTTGAAACAAGGTCCCTTGTAGCTCAGGATGGACTCTTACTCCAAGGATGACCTTGAATATTTGGTCCCCTTACCTCTTCCTCCTGAGTCCGGGATTGCAGGTATGTACCACCATACCTGGTTCTTATGCTATGATATTCACATATTGTGCTGTTTAATCATGACAGGTACCATTAGAAATAGAAAGATCTAGCCTGGGGTGGTGGCGCACACCTTTAATCCCAGCACTCTGGAGGCAGACGTAGAAGGATCTCCATGAGTTCAAGGCCATTACTGAGGTGAAATAATGAATTCCAGGGCTAGAGTGAGACCCTACCTCAAAACCAAAAAAAAAAAAAGAGAGAGAGAGAGAGAGAGAGAAAAGAAAGAAAGAAAGAAATAGAAGACTCTTTTTTTTTTTTTTTTTTTTTGGGGATGGGGGGTTGAAGTAGGGTCTTGCTTTAGCCCAGGCTGACCTGAAATTCACTCTGTAGATTTAGGGTGGCCTCAAATTCAAGACAATTCTTCTACTTCTGCCTCCCAAGTGCTGGAATTAAAGGCATGTGCCACCACACTCAGCTAGAAGACCCTGGTTTATGGGTGAGGATGTTGAAGTGAATGGCATAACTTGCCAAAACTATCCAGTGAGTGGGTGGTTGTCTGTTGCCTAACTCCTGTGTGTACTTTTTTTTTTTTTTTTTTTTTTTTTTTTATCGTGGGAAAAGGGAACTAAAAAGAAAGACAGGAATGTGAGAGATGGGACATGCTGCCAGTGGTCCTCTCTGGTTATCTATACCAGGTGAAAACAATGTCCAGACTGTAAAAGTTAGTCGAGCCTTGACATGGCTTCTTTGGCCCTTCTTCTTCAAGTTTTTGGGTCACGTAGTTCCATCTTTGCCACTTCAGCTGGTCCTCAGCAAGCTACAGTGAGCCCTCCATGTCTACAAGTTCTATACTCAAGGTTCAGTGAGCCACGAACAGCTATCATCTATGTATCTTCCTATCATTTATTGTCTGTCTTCATTCTGTCTCTCAGTTATCATGTCTATCTTCTATCTATCATCTGTCTTATCCATCTAACCATCCATATTTTTTTGTTTATTATTTTATTTATTTGAGAGTGACAGACAGAGAAAGAGGGAGAGGGAGAGAGAGAGAGAATGGGTGTACCAGGGACTCCAGCCACTGCAAACAAACTCCAGATGCATGTGCCACCTTGTGTATCTGGTTTACGTGGGTCCTGGGGAATTGAGCCTTGAACCAGGGTCCTCAGGCTTCACAGGCAAGTGCTTAACCACTAAGCCATCTCTTAAGCCCTTAAAAATTTTTTTTTCCATCTCTCTTTTTTTTTTCTTTTAAAATTTTAATTTCTATTTATTTATTTGAGAGCAACAGACAGAGAGAGAAAGAGGCAGATAGAGAATGGGCATGCCAGGGCCTCCAGCCACTGCAAACGAACTCCAGATGCATGTGCCACCTTATGCATCTGGCTTATGTGGGTCCTGGGCAATCGAACCTTGAACCAGGGTCCTCAGGCTTCGCAGGCAAGAACTTAACTGCTAAGCCATCTCTCCAGGCCACTCCATCTATCTTTTTTTTTTTTTTAATATTTATTTATTTGCAAGCAGAGAAAGGTGGGGAGGGAGGGAGGGAGGGAGGGAGAAAGAGAGAAAGAAAGAGAGAGGGAGAGAATGGGTATACCAGGTCCTCTAGCTGCTGCAAATGAACTCCAAATGCATGTGCCCCTTTGCGCATCTGGCTTTTTGAGGGTACTAGGGAATCAAATTCTGGTTGTTAGGTTTTGCAGGGAAACTCCTTAACTGCTAAGCCATCTCTTCTATCTCTCTCTCTCCATCCATCCATCCATCCATCCATCCATCCATCCATCCATCCATCCTATCTACTCTATCATCTATCTATCTATCTATCTGTCTATCTATCTTTTTTGTTTTGTTTTTGTGAGGTACGGTCTCGATCTAGCCCAGGCTGACCTGAAATAATTCACTAGGTAGTCTTAGGATGGTCTCGAACTCACAGTGATCCTCCTACCTGTGCCTCCTGAGTGCTCAGATTAAAGGGTGTGCCACCACACCTGATCTTTTTGGTTTGAAGAGATGATCTTATGTAGCCCAGGCTGGTCTCCAACTTGATATGTAGTTGAGAATGACCTTGAACCTCTGATCCTCCCGCCTCACTCAGCCTCCCCAGTGCTAGAATTATAGCTGTATATTATAACTTTTTAAAATTATCTGTGCAAGGTGGCACATAAGTCTGGAGTTCATTTGCAGCAGCTGGAGGCCCTGGCGTGCCCATTCTCTCTCTGCCTCTCTCTCTCAAATAAATAAAAAAAATATTAAATTATCTGTGCACTGATGATGTACAGAACTTATTTCGGTTATTAGCCCCTAAACAATATAGTAGAATGGGTATTTGCAAAGCATGTCCATTGTATTGGGTATTATAAATTATTATATATATATATATTATATATATATATAAATTATTATAAATTATCTCTAGATTTAAAGTTTATGGGAGGATGTGTGTAGGTTATATGAAAACACTATGCCATTTTTGCTCCGAGACTTGAGGATCTGGGATTCTGGTCATAGGAGCACTGTAGTGAATCCCTGTGGATTCTGAAGGTTAATTGTATACGGTAAATTCTCTACTTCATGCTTCCAGGGATCCCAGTATTTATTTGCATTTTTGTTATCTATGTATTTATTTTTGTCCCACTGAGGAATCAAGCTGAACACGGCAGACAATTGCTCTATCACTGAGCTACACCCCCAGCCCCCATGATTCCTACTCAACAGGGAAATTTACCACAAGCATGACATGTTGCTGTGAAAATTCACTTGAGGAGGAGAAAATTTTTTATTTGTTCAGCAGGGTGTTGCAGCTTTCAGGTCACCCTCTTACGCAGGAGTCTTGGGTCTTGTCTTCAGGTTCTCCAGGATTCTGTTTTATGTCCCTCACACTGCTGCTGTCTTTCACTCAGGTGGGAAGGGAGGAAGAATTCCTCCCAGGGAGACAGCCCTACCCTGTCCCTGCCAACTTGAAGGTCTGTTTTGATTTCAAGTAGTAGAAAATGGTGAAACTACATACTCAGTTTCCTACTAGGGGGTCTAACCCTGGGCTCTCTCTTTGGCAGTGAGTTCACTACAGTCTACCTTGACACAGGGGTTTTCCTCAAAAAAAAAAAAAAAAAGGAAAGAAAAAGAAAAATAGACACAATAATAATAGCAAAATTCATCTATGAAAGGAAAGGAAAGATACCAATATGTTTGGTATTTATTTATTATGGTTCCAGGGATCAAACTCAGGGCCTCTCATATGTTAGATAAATACTCCATAATTGAACTATATCCAGTCTTTTTTTCAAATGCTCTTATTTTGAGATAAGGTCTCAATAAATGTTCAGGTTGGCATTTAACTTGCAATCATCCTGCCTCAACCTCTCATGTAGCTGGGATTATAAACCTTTGCCACCAGGCCAGGTCCAGTTCAGTTTTGTTTGACTGTGTGTGTGTGTGTGTGTGTGTCTGGTATGTGTGCATGTGTGTATGCTTATTCATTTAATTGTGGGGGTGCAATAATGTGTGTGGAGGTCCGAGGCCAACATTGGGTGTGTTCCTTGATTTCACTAGATTTTTTCTTCCCTCTTTTCTTTTCTTTTCTTTTCTTTTCTTTTCTTTTCTTTTCTTTTCTTTTTTCTCTTTTCTTTTCTTTTCCTTTTCTTTTCACTTCTCTTCTCTTTTCCTTTTCTTTTCTCTTTTCTTTCCCTTTCCTTTCCTTTTTCCTTCCTTCCTTCCTCTCTCTTCCCTCCCTCCCTCCCTCCCTCCCTCCCTCTTTCCTTCCCTCCTTCCTTCCTTTCCTTCTCTCTCTCTTTCTTCTTTCTCTCTCTCTTTCTTTCTTTCTCTCTTTCTTTCTTTCTTTCTTTCTTTCTTTCTTTCTCTCTCTCTCTCTTTCTTTCTTTCTTTCTTTCTTTCTTTCTTTCTTTCTTTCTTTCTTTCTTTCTTTCTTTCTTTCTTTCTTCCTTCTCTCTCTGCCTCCCAAGTGCTGGGATTAAAGGCATGCGCTACCATGCCCTGCTTCACCTGATTTTTTGAGACAGGGCCTCACACTGAATCCAGAGCTCCATAATTTAGTGAGATTAGCTAGCCAGCAAGCACTAGGAATCTTCCTATCTTTGTGTCCCCCATGCTGAGATTTTAGGTGTAAACCACCAGGCTGGCCTTTTACATGGTGCTGGGGGTCTAGATTCAGGTTCTCCTGCATAGCAAGTACTTTACTGACTAACCTACCTCCTACCTCCCCCCAGCTCCTGAGCCCATGGTTTTGTTTTGTTTTATTATATTTTATTTTACTATTTGAGGTAGGGTCTCACTCTAGCCCAGACTGACCTGGAATTCACTATGTAGTGTCAAGTTGGCCTCAAACTCACAGCGATCCTCCTACCTCCTACCTCCCAGTGCTGGGATTAAAGGTGTGCGCCACCACACCCAGATCATGTTTTTAAAAATATTAAATTCATTTGGAAAAATCCTGCATATACTGCATATCACATTATGGAAGACAGGATTCATTCATTCATTCATTCATTTATTTTGGCATGTATATGTGTATGCTTGTGTGTGCAGAGTATGTGTGGTGTGATGTATGCACGTGTGTGCAGATGCATGTGCCGTGTGTATGAGTGCAGAGGCTAGAGGAGAATTTTGGATGCCCTTTTCCAACACCTAACCACATATTTCCTTGAGACAAGGTCTCTCCCTCAGTCTGGAGCAGCTGTTTTCTGTCAGGGAGCCCCAGTGATTTTCAGGTCTCTGCCCATCCCGCCCCCACCCCCAAACAAGGGTTACAAATATGTGAGAGCACACTGAGAATTTCATGTGAGTTCTAGGGAATCAAACTAAGGTGGTTTTAGGCACTTCCAGAGCTTCAAGGTTAAGCAGGAAGCACTCTCAAACTATTGAGCCATCTTCCCAACCTGCAACACAGAATGTCTTAAGCAAAATAAATGAGCAGACCAGTTCTTTCCGGGACGTGTAAGGACAGATCAGCTGTCATAATGAAGGGCAGTCAGCCCGTTTTACCCACTACAACAGACAATAAGCCGAGGGTATTGTTAATGTGAGGGTGAGCCCAGCTTTTTGTTTTGGAAATTGCTCAGCCTTTTAAAAAATATTTCTAAAAATCTTTTAATTAATTAATGAATAAAAATATTTAATTTATTTATTAGAGAGAGAGAGAGAGAGAGAGAGAGAGAATGGGCACGCCATGGCCTCCAGACACATGTCCCCTTGTGCATCTGGCTTTATGTTGGTACTGGTGAATTGAACCCTGGTCCTTAGGCTTTGCAGGCAAGCGCCTTAACCACAGAGCCATCTCTCCAGCCCAATTAATTAATTAAAATTTTTTGTTGTTTTTTGTTTTTTTGAGGTAGGGTTTCACTCTACCCCAGGCTGATCTGGAATTCACTAAGTAGTCTCAGGGTAGTCTTGAACTCACAGTGATCTTCCTACCTCAGCCTCTCAAATGCTGCAATTAAAGGTGTGTGCCACCACAACCGGCTTAATTAAGTTTTTAATTTAGGTTATAGTATGTTCCCTCCCCCATCCCCACTTCTCTGAGGACCCTTCTCAGTAAGGTTATTGGTGTTCACTGGGGGGGGGGGCGGTAAGTAGGGCCTCTGTCTCTGGAGAGAGCTGTGGAGCCTGACTTAATTACCTTTTCTTTTTGTATGTGTGATACTGGGACTCACAGAGAGGACCTTGTGTATGTTAGGCAAAAGGTCTACCTCCTCAATTCTACTTTTACTAGTATTTTATTTTATTTTATTTTGTTTTTTTGAGGTAGGGTCTCACTTTAGTCCAGGCTGACCTGGAATTCACTATATAGTCTCAGGGTGGCCTTGAACTCACAGCGATTCTCCTACCTCTGCCTCCTGAGTGCTGGGATTAAAGGCATGCACCACCATGCCCAGCTTACTTTTACTATTATTTTTAATTTATTTTATTTGCAAGACAGAGAAAGAGGAAAAGAGGGAGGGAGAGAGAGAAATAAACTCCAGTCCCATGGGCCACCGTGTGCATCTGGCTTACGTGAGTTCTGGGGAATCAAACTTGGGTCCTTTGGCTTTGCAGGAAAGTGCCTTAACCACTAAGCCGTTTCTCCACCCCCCTACTTTTACTGTTCTTGAGGAGTCTTTGGTGGGTCAGAGTCCATGAACCTGTAGAAAGCATCCCTTTGGATACGCTGGTCCAATAATCCACTGCTTTGGTGATTTTGTGGCTCATATGCTATTGATGTGGAGCAATGAGATCTTTAATTTAAAATACCTCAGTAGCTGGGTGTGGTGGCGCAAGCCTTTAATCCCAGCACTTGGGAGGCAGAGATAGGAAGATAGCCATGAGTTCGAGGCCAGCCTGAGACTGCATAGTTAATTCCAGGTCAGCCTGGACCAGAGTGAAACCCTACCTCGAAAAACCAAAATAAATAAATAAATAAATAAATAAATAAATAAATAAATAAATAAATAAATAAATAAATACCTCAGTAGGGTGAAGTAGAAAGAGAATAGCCTTTGTGTTCAGGAAGAGTCTGCAGGTGAAGCTGTTCAAGGAAATGAGAAGTTTCACTGTTAGCTCTCATAAGCTTCACTCTGATTACTTAACAGGATCTCCCTGCCCACACCTCAGCATCCCTGGGAAAGGTATGCTCAAGGGTGAGGGTGAGCTTGGACTGTCCTGTCATTGATCTGATTCTTTTTTTTTTTTTTAAATATTTTATTTTTTATTTATTTATTTGAGAAAGAGAGAGATACAGAAATAGGCAGGAGAGAGAGAGAGAGAGAGAGAGAGAGAGAGAGAGAGAGAGAGAGAGAATGGGTGTGCCAGGGCCTTCAGCCACTGCAAACGAACTCCAGATGCATGCACCACCATTTGCATCTGGTTTATGTGGGTCCTGGAGAATCGTCCTGGAGAATCAAGCGTTTAAAGCCATCTCTCCAGTCCTGATCTAATTCTTTTTTTTTTTTTTTGGTTTTTGGGGTCTCACTCTGATCCAGGCTGACCTAGGCTATATAGTCTCGGTGGCCTGAACTAAGCCATCTCTACCAGCTCCTGGGATTGATCTGATTCTTTTTTTAAAAAAATTAATTAATTTGCAAGAGAATGAATGGGCACGCCAGGGCCTCCAGCCACTCCAGATGCATATGCCCCCTTATGCATCTGGCTTACGTGGGACCTGGAGAGTCAAACCGGGATCCTTTGGCTTTGCAGGCAAACACCTTAACCACCAAGCCATCTCTTCCAACCCCATTGATCTGATTCTTGAGAGAGGCTCATCCATTCCCATTTTTTTAAAAAAAAATTTATTTATTTAGAGAGAGAGAGAGAGAGAGATACAGAGAGAGGATGGGTGCACCAGGGCCTCTAGCCACTGCAAACTAACTCCAAACGCATTTACCACCTTGTCCATCTGGCTTATGTGAGTACAGGGGAGTCAAACTTGGGTCCTTTGGCTTTGCAAGTCACTGCCTTAACCACTAAGCCATCTCTCCAGATCCATTCCTGTTTTTAAAGTCATGGAACTTTCCTAAGATGTCAAACTTTACTTCATCTGGGCTTTCAAGAGAATTTGTTGTCATTTTGGTATCTGAGAGTCTCACTCATAAAGGTGTCAACAAATTGCTTTTTTGTTTGTTTGTTTTTTCAAGGTAGGGTCTCACTCTAGCTCAGACTTTCCTGCAATTCACTATGTATTCTCAGGGTGGCCTCCAACTTGGGTAATCCTCCTACCTCTGCCTCCCAAATGCTGGGATTAAAGATGTGTGCCACCACACCCTGCAACAAATTGCCTTTGAGGGAAGCCTTAGCATACAATGTACCTGATTATCACGAGTCACTGCTTCTTCCACCATGGCTGTCTTACCATGTCCTTCCAAGCTGCCACCTTCTAGAATGTTCTACTCTCCTAACATGCCTCAGTGCACCATACCAACACCATAGTGGTTGGACAAGCAGTTCTGGTCTGGGGATGGTCTCCCACTCTGGGGAGAAATAGCTGCCTATAGGAAGGCTCTGCAGTTCTAACTCACGCTTGCTTCAGCTCTTACATGACCCAAGTTCTCATTTCTCCTTGGTAAGGCCAGTCCTCTCATTCTACTTGTGGAACTATGACCCCTTCCTCCCTCCTGCTCCAATTTTAAGACAGAAGGTGCCTTTTAAGAGGATTTTTAGAAGACTGCAATCTGAAATGCTTGCCATGTAAATTTTTTTTTTTTTTTTGAGGTAGGGTCTCATTCTAGCCCAGGCTGACTTGGAACTCACTATGTAGTCTCAGGGTGCCCTTGAACTCACAGCAATCCTCCTACCTCTGCCTCCTGAGTGCTGGGATTAAAGGTGTGTGCCACCAACCTGGCTTTTAATTTTTTTAAAATATTTTTATTTATTTATTTGAGAGAGAGAGAGAGAGAGATACAGAAATAAGCAGGTAGAAAGAGAGAATGGGTATGCCAGGGCTTTCAGACATGGCAAACAAACTCCAGATGCATGGGCCCTCTTGTGCATCTAGCTTACATGGGTCCTGGGGAGTTGAACCTGGGTCCTTTGGTTTTGCAGGTAAGCACGTTAACCACTAAGCCATCCCTCCAGCCCCAACCTGGCTTTTAAAATATATTTTATTTATTTGAGAGAGAGAGAGAGAGAGAGAATGGGCACACCAGGGCCACTGCAAATGAACTCCAGATGCATGCGCCCCTTGTGCCTCTGGCTTACGTGTGTCCTGGAGAATTGGATTAGGATCCTTTGGCTTTGCAGGCAAACACCTTAATCACTAAACCATCTCTCCAGCCCCGCCATGTAAGTTTTTTTCCCCATGTCACTGCTCCAGTTATTTCCCTTTTCTTCAGGTAGCTGTTGGGATTTTTCTCTTGCCTCAGCTTTCTTAGAGTTTGGAACTATCCTCTCTCTCTCTCTCTCCCCCATTCTCTCTTCCTTTACTTGTATAGGTGTATGGGATGTGTGCATGCATGTTTGCAAGCATGGATACACTTGTGTGTCGATGTGTGTGGAGGCCAGAGGTTTGATATCAGGGGTCTTCCTCCTTTGCTCCCCACCTATTTCCTGAGGCGGGGTCTCTCACCCAAGCACAGGGCTCACTGATTCCGCTCATCCAGCTAGCCAGCCTACCTCATGAGTCCCATCTCCACCTCCTGAGCAGTAGGATTACAGGCAGGCTACCACACCTACCTGGCATTTACGTGGGTACTGGGCATCTGAACTCCATTCCTCATGCTTGTATGGCAGACACTTGGCCCACTGAACCATCTTTCTAGCCTCCTCCTTTTTTTTTTTTTTTTTTTGAGACAGAGAAAGAGAGAGAGGGAGACAGAGAATGGGAGCGCCAGCAGCCTTTCAGCTGCTGGGAATGAACTCCATACACATGCACCCCCTTGCGGGCAAGTGCAGCATTGCCCCCTTGTGTCACTTTTGCAACTGACTAAATGTGGGACCGGGAGAATTGGAGGGGGTGTTCTTAGGCCTAGTGGGCAGGCGCCTTAACCGCTAAGCCATCTCTCCAGCCCGCCTCCTCCCTTTTTGAGGTGTTGGGATTGAACACTGGCCCTTGTGCATCCCAGGCAAGTGATAACCACGGAGCGACATCCCCAGCCCTCCATTTGGAACTATGCATCTAAAATTAGAGGTATGAACTCATCAATGTTAGTGATAAAAGACTGCACTTATTTCCCCCAAACTTTTTTTTTTCTGTTCAAATGTTTTTTTTCATTGATAAATAAAGCATTGATGTTTGTTTCTGTTTAAGTACACTTTTTAATCTTCCAAAGAACATTGCACTTTAAAGCTTACCACTAATATCATTAAAAATGTTTCTTTTTTTTCTTTATGCCAACACAAAGCTACAAAATGCTGCTTTGGAAGAAGGGAAGGCAGTAGCCTGTTCATGCCTTTAATCCCAGCATGCTGAAGGTAGGAGGATCCCCCTGAATGAATTCAAGGCCAGCTTGGGCTACAGGGTGATTTCCACATCTGCCTGAGCTAGAATAAGACTGCCTCAACTTTCCTTCTCCTTCCCTAAAGGGAAGGTACTAAACTGTATGAAAAGAAAAAAGAAAAAAAAAAAACTTTGGTAGGAAAAAGCAAATGGAATTTTGTGATTTTTTTTCTTATGATTTTCAAAGGTTTCATCCTCTTCCTCCCCCTCCCCTTTCTCTTCCTTTCTCTCCTCTTCCTCCTCCTCTTCGTTGTGGTACTGGGGATTGAATCCCAGGACCACACGTATCCTAAACAGTGCTTTACCCATAAGCTACAACCCAGCCCCTCACAGTGATTTGTTCTTAAAAAGAAATGAAATAGAAAACCTACCTAGAATTGTAATACTAGTTTCAGAGTTCTAGGGCAATCCAGAAGAGTTTTTTTTTTTTTTTTTACATTATTGTTATTAATTAATTAAATTTTTTTTTGAGGTAGGGTCTTGCATTAGCCCAGGCTGACCTAGAATTCCCTATGTAATCTCACAGGGTGGCCTTGAAGTCACAGTGATCCTCCTACATCGACCTCTGGAGGTGCTGAGATTAAAGGCATGAGCGACCACACCTGGTTTATTTTATTTTTTTATTTTATTTATTTATTTTTTTTTGGTTTTGCAAGGTAGGGTCTCACTCTGGTCCAGGCTGACCTGGAATTAACTATGTAGTCTCAGGGTGGCCTTGAACTCTAGGCGATCCTCCTACCTCTGCCTCCTGAGTGCTGGGATTAAAGGTGTGCGCCACCATGCCCGGCTTATTTTGGTGTTTTGAGATAGGTTCTCATGTATCTCAGGCTGACCTCAAACTCACTATGCAGCTCAGGATGACCTTGAGCTTCTGATCTTACTACCTCCACCTCCTGAGTGCTAGGATTGAAGGTATGCCATCATGGGGAATCAAACCCAGGGCCTTGGGTGTACTAAACCAGCACTCTACCAACCGAGCTACATCCTCAACTCCCAGAAGAATCATTTTTAAAGACAAGGAAAGAAGTTTCCATTTTGACAATGGGCCTCTTTCCCTGGACATGCACATTCCCAGACACAATGAAGCCGCCTCCGATTCATTCCGCGGAAGGAAACCAGTAAGTACAATAGTTAAGCAATTGAATTTACGATGTTAAATCACTCACCAAGAGACTGGATTTTATACACATTTCACTGAGCATGCTCCTAAGAGCACCGAGAATGCATGCATTGAACACCCACCCCGCCCCCAACCCAACAACACAACCCCAAACTGGACACACAGATTCCAACACGGCTACAACACTGCATGCTTCCGAGCCTGCAAGCTTTTACAGCCCTCAGCCAACAAGCTGTCAAAAAGATGCTCAAGCAGTCTAACCTCTGCTACTCTCGACCTCTGCAGAGACCTTCCTGTGACCCCCTCGGGACTCGGGGGAGAGCAGGCTCTGAGCATTCGCTCTTCTTCTGCATGTAGAACACATTGCGCATGCGCCCTACCACTGAGCCCCATCCCAGTCTTCTTTCTCAGTGGCATCCTTCCTGCCATGAGTGACAGAGTACTGCCTTTGCCACTTGGTTTTGGAGAACGTGATGGCATTAAACCCGCAAGGGGCCAGAGCCCTCCCATTTGGCTTGGTTAGTCCCAGGAATACATGACTGTCTCCCCACTGAATGCCATGGTTGGAGTCCAGGCTCTTCACTGCACACCCCTCCGCACCTCCATGCAGTGTCCGTTCAAGTCATACCTCCCCGAAAGTTGCAAAAATTCACGCCCTCCTCCTCCAAGCAGCCTCCTCTGATAGATGAAGCCATTTCCAAAGCATGATCAACACACACATTCCCAGTAACCCCGAAAACAAAACAAACAAACAAACAAACAAACATGGAAACTCACAGGAAGAGAAAATTACACGTTCTCTACTTGCGGACCATAAAGCCTCTGGTAGGGTAAGGTGACATATATATATGTGGGGTTTTTTGTTGTTGTTGTTTGTTTTGGTTTTTTAAGGTAGGGTCTCGCTCTAGCTCAGGCTGACACGGAAGTCATTATGTAGTCTCAGGGTGGCCTTGGACTCACAGTGATCCTCCTACCTCTGCCTCCTGAGTGCTGGGAGTAAAGGTGTGCACCACCATGCCTGGCTCCAATATTTTTTTATATCAATTAATCACTTTAGATAATTAGCTGTTTTCTCCTTTTTCTCCTTCCTCCCTTCCTTCTCTCCCTCCCTCCTTTCCTTTCTTCCTTGCTTCCTTCATTCCTTCTTTCCTTTTGTCCTTCCTTTCGAGGCAGAATCTCACTCTAGCCCAGGCTGACCTGGAACTCTCTCAGTAGCCCAGGCTGGCCTTGAACACATTCATGAGGCTCCTCCTACCTTACCCTCCTGAGTCCTGGGATTAAAGGTGTAAACCACCATGCCCAGCCTTTTTTTGGACAGGATTTCACTGACCTGGAACTAATGGCATGTAGCCCAGACTGCCTCGGCAGGTTATAGGAAAAATAGGGAGATGTTTTTAAGTTCTGGAGCTATCTCAGCAAAACACTCTGTTACATCATCAATTTCATATTTTCTTGTTCCATTTTATTTATTTGTTAATTGTTTTGATGTTGGGAATAGAGCCTAGGACCTTGTGTACACCAGGCAAGTTCTCTACCACTGAGTTACATCCCTAGCTCCTTCAACTTTCTTTAAAAATCCTTTTGCTTTCCTTCTCAGCATAAATAAAGGAAACTGTCACTCACCAACCAGACCACACAAGTCGGTCCTTACAGCATCTTTTGGTAGTGGATAGGAAGAACTCGCCGTGCGATAGGCAAGTACTTTTGCCAGCTGGTTTTCTAATTAGGAAGCCTGAACCACTCTTCATGACCACATAAATCCCGGGCATACATGCCCGCTGTGTTACCCGGTATGCAGGATTAAGGTTCTGCTAGACATGACCTTGGTAAAAAAACCAAGGCCCCAGGTTCCTGACAGGCCTCCATGTCTAACTAAGGCTCTGGAGAACCAGTGGCTTTCTGAGGAGCACAGCTCTGAGGCAAGTCACACAAAGAAATACAGACAGACATGTGCTCTCCAAATGCCGTCCTCGCTAAGGCCCTAAGGAGGGCTGAGAGACTTGTGGCATCACACGACCAGAACGAGGAGGAACACACACGGAATGGTAACATCTGGCAGTTGGAACATGTCATCAAACACCACCGCCACAGAAGCGTGCTAACTATAGGCCACGCTGTGCAGCCTTGAAGCAAAACAGTGTCAATTTTTTTTTTTTTTTTTGTGGTTGCAAAACGTACCTTCAACAGCAGAACTCAGTTTTATGACACCTTGAATAAAAACAAAAAGTGGCCGTTATATGGTGGACCCAGGTTATCTCCCCCCTCCCCCCGCAGTCTTCACATAACACAATATGCATCAGGTCTGGATTCCTTCCTTCCTTCCTTTCTCTCTCTCTCTCTCTTTCTTTCATATTTTGAGAAATGAACTAGACAAATATCAACTCCACAAGTGAAATGTATTTTTCAGTCCTTGGCTGTAGAGTTCATCATGGCTTCTTTGTCCTACTCAAATCACTTGGGCAGGGGGAGGGAGAAGTCTCATGAAATAAGGGATCCATTTATTTTTTCTTTTTGGTTTTTCAAGGTAGGGTCTTGCTGTAGCCCAGGCTGATCTAGAATGCCACCATGCCCAGCTCTGGAATTCACTATGTAGTCTGAGGCTGGCCTCAAACTCACCTCTGCCTCCCAAGTGCTAGGATTAAAGTTGTGAGCCACCATGCCCAGCTCCCATTATATTTTTGAATGTGATTAAAAAAAAAAAAAACCTATCTGAGCAACTATTTCTATTTCTGACTACCCTGGATGATTGATCTGCCAAACTGCACATAGTAGGACCAGTACTTTTTATTTACTTCTGGGTATGAAAATCATTTCATGCATGTTGAAATTTGTGGTGGTAGATACCATCATCTCTCTCTCAACTTCCTTCTCTGAGCCAGTTGGGTTAAAATCCATTTTCTAAGTCTTTAGCTTCAACTTTTGGTTCCCTACAGGTGAGACAGTGAGGGGACTAGGTGAGCATGCCAAGTTACTCATGAAAAAGTTGGTATTACCCATGGCTGGACAGTTGTCTTCTTCAAATGAATTTAAAGGTGAGATGCTAAGCTAAGATAAATTAGCCCTGGTCTAATAATTTGATTTAGGAAGCAATTTTTGTAAGTCATAGCTATAAATAAATGATATTCAATTTCTGTGCCACAGTCACGATCCTTAAGGGTGAGAAAAATTGCCTATAATGTCATTTAGTTAAAGGTCTGATTCTCTTTCAAACTGGAAGAATTATCAACTTAAATGGAAACAAAACTTTTTTCCGTGTCACTGAACCATGTTGTATCAGTAACAGTTCACATTACTTTTAACAGATATGCCCACAGAGCTCAAACTTGCTCTATCTCCCAAAAGCTGCTTTTTTTGTTTGTTTGTTTGTTTTTTGTTTTTTGAGATAGGGTCTTACTCTAGCTCAGGCTGACCTGGAATTCACTATGTAGTCTCAAGGTGGCCTTGAACTCACCTCTGCCTCCCAAGTGCTAGGATTAAAGGTGTGAGCCACCATGCCCGGCTCCCATTATATTTTTGAATGTGATATAAAAAAAAAAACCTATCTGAGCAACTACTTCTGCCTCCCGAGTGCTGGGATTAAAGGCGTGCGCTACCACGCCCAGCCAAAGCTGCTTTTTTAAATTGAGAATTTTATTACATGGACATACTATAATTTGAACATAATCCTCTACCATTACTCTCATTGGTCTCTTCTTCCCCCCACCCTCTTCCTTTTCCCCTCTTAGTTTTTGCTGTCTCATTCTTTAAAACAATTTCTTTTATTTTTATATATTTATTAGAAAGGGAGAGAATTGGCATGCCAGGGCCTCTAGCCTCTAGCTCCTGCAAACAAATTCCAAATGCATGTGCCACCATATGCATTTGGTTTACGTGGGACCTGGAGAATCAAACCTGGGTCCTTAGGCTTTGCAGGCAAACACCTTAACTGCTAAGCCATCTCTCCAGCCCTCATTCTTTAAAAAAAAATGTTTTTTTGAGGCTGACCTGGAATTTACTCTGTAGTCCCAGGCTGGCCTCGAACTCAGGGTGATCCTCCTCCGTCTGCCTCCCATGTGCTGGGATTAAAGGCGTGTACCACCATGCCTAGCTCATTCTTTGTAATTTACTTTCCTCTCCATCATCTCTGTAAGTGTTGATGGATTCAATATTGTGCAGGTCTCATGAAGGTGGTGACCTCCACTGTGAGGTCATGAAGTTATCTAGTCAACGTCACTTTTCTTACAGAACTGTGGTGTCTGGTCAGTGTTTACAAGGGACAATACAGAAGAGAAAGTATGTATCTATATATACACATGCTAAATATACACATACTAAATGCTGCTTGTGTGAAGGAAATAATGAAATGTCCAGTTCATGGCCAGTTCCTCATGCAATTCTTTCAGTGATTTTCAAAAAATATTTTTATTTATTAATTTGAGAAAGAGAGAGAGAGTGAGTGAGTATGGACATATCAGGGCTCCTGCTCCTGCAAACAAACTCCAGGCACACGTACCACTTTGTGTGTCTGGCTTTATGTGGGTACTGGAGAATCAAACCTGGGCCTTTAGGCTTTGCAAGCATGTGAATTTAACCATTGAGCCATCTCTCCACCCCTCCGTGAATGCTTTTAAAGATTTTGACCAAAGTCTTGTATCAGTAGCTACTAATCCACACCACAATTAAACAAAAACCACACATTCAGTTGTATCCTCATCTGGCCTTTTCCCAATACATTTATTGTCATTACTGTTTTTTTTTTTTTTTTTTTTAAGAATCTCTTCATTGATTCCCCACTTTCATGTAAGTTATTTTTATTAAAACCTCTTTCGATTTTAATACCATGTAAATACCAGCATCATGAAGATCCCCTCCCCCCGCCCACCACTGGACATGGGACTGGGAAGAGGCGAGGGGTAGTCAAAACGTAATGCACAGTAGATGTAAATGGCCTCAAGAACAGGAGGTAAAAAGTAGTTGAGTGATTGGGAAGAGAGGAGTTTTAGAACTCTATGACTATTGTTCTTTCAGCCCCGGGGACTGAACAAAGTACAGGATCTCTCTGCCCAGCCTTTACTTTGTTCTAACTATCATCTGTTAAATGGAAAGCTTACATAATTTAAATTGTAACAAAGAGCTTGTAAACTTCCTGGAAATGACAGCGCTCAAGGACTGGTATTTACAAGCTTCAGTGAGCCAGGTTTAGGGCACTGTTTGCATGACTGATGTTTCTTTCCACTCAGATCCAGAGGGGGAAGAAATACTGAATTTCAGATTGCTTTGAGATAGTCACAAAAGAGGTTTTAATGTAACTGAACAAGCCAGCTGTGAGTAAACTTAACATGTACTACTATTTAGGCCAGTAATTTCAAAACCTTTTAAGCTTGTCATAAGCAAGAAATATACTTGGCATGTATTATATTGGAAATAGCCATGATTGACGATCAACTAAGAACACAAACCAAGGGGACTGGATCAGGCCGCTGAACCAAAGAGGCACAGGTAGGTATGAGCAATAGACATGCTAAGTAATGATTTGCATATTTAAGCTGGAGCATCTTTATATGGATGAGAATATTAATTTTTTTGCAGCCATATTCATTTTTGTGTATCGCCAGGGTGTCAGCAAGTATCACTCGAATGAACACAGTGTGTATTAATCTCTGTGTAGAAATGGGTTCTATGCAAAGACACCTAAACAATTCTAGGACATGGGGTGGTCTTTGAGGGGAGCCCCGTAATAACACCTTGAATGAGTTAGGAAAAAATAGATAAGTTGAAAAGCAAGTAATAGTCTGATTTTTAGATTTTTTTTTTTTTTTTTTTTTTTGGTTTTTCAAGGTAGCCCAGGCTGACCTAGAATTCACTATGTAGTCTCAGGGTGGCCTCAAACTCTTGGCAATCCTCCTACCTCTGCCTCCTGAGTGCTGGGATTAAAGACGTGTGCCACCACGCCTGGCTGATTTTAGATTTCTTATACTAAACATGATTCAATTATTGATTCATTAACTTCATGTGGACATTCTTTTTTAAAAAAATTTTTTATTTATCTATTTGCAAGAGAGAGAGAGAGAGAGAGAGAAGAGGAGAAGAGAAGAGAAGAGAGGCAGACAGAGAGAAAATGGGCATGCCAGGTCCTCTAGTCACTGCAAACGAACTCCAGATGCATGTGCCCCTCGGGCATCTGGCTTACATGGGTTCTAGAGCATCAAACTGGGATCCTTTGGCTTCACAGGCAAACGTCTTAACCGCTAAGCCATTTCTCCAGCCCTAGACATTCTTTCTTAAATCACAAATCAAACTTTTCTCTGTATTGGGGTAGACCTTTATACTGCAAAGTAACTATGCTATAGTGAAATCTCAAATTAGCTAAATCTAGTTATATGGCTAAGTTTTACAGTATATATACATACTTGTAGACTGACAGGAAAAGCCATCTTTGATCTTAAAACGTGAACATTTAGAAACTTTTGGAATACTTAAGAAGGGAGTGCTGCTGATGTTTAGAACGACATGCAGTACTGTTGACCTCCAGGACGCACAGTAGACATTTTCTGGGAAGTGGCTGACATTGACATTGCCTGGCATACAGGTGAGCCACAGCAGGTACATATATGCAGATACACAGAATGGACCCCACCGCCCCCCCCACCAGATTCTTCACATGCTGTATAAGTTTTTGAAAATTAAAAAGAAAAATTTAAAAATCTAAACGAAACTCTTACTGCTTTTCCTGAACTTGGTATCTTCAGTGTAGCAAAACTCCTAACCTGGGGGTGATGTGCACAGAACACACCGATCAACCTCTTGCCATGGTGTGCTTTCCGCCAGACTTTGCCAATTCCAAAATTATTCTGCTCCCTCCCATACTACTTTGCCTTTCCTTTTCTTCCCCTTCCCTCCTCCTCTTCTCCCCTTACTTCTCTCCCCCCCACCCGTCTATTCCTTCTTTCTTTGTTTTATGTATTTGTATATTTACTTTTGCAGTACTGAGGATTGAACCTTATGCATGGGAGATGAGCACTCTACTACCACTATGCTAGGACCTCAGCCTTCCTTTTGCTTTATGGGACACGGTCTCACTAAGTTGCCTGTGCCGGCTTTGAATTCACTCTAGTACTAAGAGCCTTGAACTACCATCCTTCTGTCTCAGTCTCCAGAATCACTGGGATTACAGGCCTATGACCAGGATCCTCATCTCCTTTCCGTTCCGTTCCGTTCCCTTCCCTTCTTCTTCCTCCCTCCCTCTCTCCCTCTCTCCCTCCTTCCCTCTCCCCTCCCTCCCTCCCTCCCTCCCTCCCTCCCTCCCTCCCTTCCTTCCTTCCTTCCTTCCTTCCTTCCTTCTTTCCCCCTCTCTCTTTCTTTTCTTTTTTAAAAACTCTATAATTTTTTCTTTAATTTTTATTTATTTATTTGCAAGCAGAGAGAGATTGAGAGAGAAAGAGAGAGAGAGAGAGAGAGAGAGAGAGAAGATAGACAGAGAATGGGCGCACCATGGCCTCTAGTCACTGCAAACATACTCCAGATGCATGTGCCCCTTGTGCATCTGGCTTATGTGGGTCCTGGAGAATCAAACCAGGATCCTTTGGCTTTGCAGGCAAATGTCTTAACCACTAAGCCATTTCTCCAGCCCCACGCAGGCTGATCAGGAATTCACTATGTAGTCTCAGGGTGGCCTTGAACTCACATTGATCCTCCTACCTCAGCCTCCCCAGTTCTGGGATTAAAGGTGTGTGCCACCATGCCTGGATTCTTTTTTCTTTTTCTTTTGGTACTGGGGATTGAACTCAGGCCCTTGCATATGCAAAGCCTGTGCTGTACCACTGAGCTACACTCCCAGACCTTATGATTAATTTGAAGTAATCTGAAAGAATTCATAAGAGAAAAGATCAGGTTAAAAATCATGCTAAGAAGGGCTGGAGAGATGGCTTAACAGTTAAGGCAATTGCTGCAAAGCCTAATGACCTGGGTTTGATTTTCCAGTACCCACATAAAGCCAGATAGTTGCACAAGGTGGCACATGCATCTGGAGTTCATTTGTAGCAGCTGGAGGCCCTGGAGCACCCATTCTTTCTGTCTGTCTCTCTTCTCTCTCTCTCTGCTTGCAAATAAATAAAAATATTAAAAAATAATCATGCTGAGGGCTGGAGAGATGGATCAGTGGTTAAGGCACTTGCCTGGAAACCCTAAGGAGCCAGGTTTCATTCCCCAAGACCCATGTAAAGCCAGATGCACAAGGTGGCATATCCATCCAGAGTTCCTTTGCAGTGGCTGGATGCCCTGTCCATCCTCTCTGTCTCTTTCTCTCTCATAAACAAACAAACAAACAAACAAATAAATAAACAAATAAATAAGATAGTTTTAAAAAATCATGCAGAAAGTGTGAATGACTAGGGCTCACTAAGGTTATCTAATGACACATCACTGTTGTAGAACTCCTGAGCAAGCTTCCAGCCTCGTCGACAAGGCCCTAAATGGTACATTCCTAAGCACGTTAGTGTCCTCAACCCCTTTCCACATAGCTTTCTCCTTACTCCTGGTCTTCTCTCACTACCAGCTCCTTTCTGTCTCCAGATGTCAACCTCATTCAGATTTTATTTCAGAGCCACTTTCTGAGTCCCCGGTGATGTCTGCATTTACACTAGATCCAGAAAGCACTCTCTCTCACTCTTTGAATGGAGTGAATGTTTTCTGAAAGGATCTCTCTGATTGTCCTGTGGCCTCTGTTTATACCTGTCTTCCTCAAGGTGAGAACAGAGGCAGGTCTGCCTCCTTGGTCCCCTAACTTCCTGCCCAGAGTGAACCTTCAGTAACTATTTACTGAATGAACAAGTGCCCGCTGGGAGGAGCTTATCAATCCTAGTGAATGTATTTCCAATACGTTATTTCATGGTGTACGGTATTGATCTTTGGGTTTTATTATACTGATCAACCTAACTCCACTAAAAGGCTGGCTTTTTATAGGGGTTGGAAAAGACCAATGTATAGAAAGAAAATCTCTCTCTATATATATTTCAGTATTTAGTTATTTTCCAATTTTAATGTAAGCAAGCTCTCCAAGAAATTTTGTTGGCTAATTGTAAACAAAATTATACCCTAAACAGATGCCAAGAAATGTTAGCTAGTTGTCACTATTTATTTATTTGTTTTTTCAAGGTACGGTCTTGCTCTAGCCCAAATTGACCTGGTATTCACTATATAGTTGGTCTTAGGGTGGCCTTGAACTCTCAGCGATCCTCTTACCTCTGCCTCTGGAGTTCTGGAATTAAAGGTGTGTGTCACCATGCCCAGCCTTACTTTATGTTTTAATATCACTAGAATCTGTGGTTCTCTTATCATGAGTGCTCTCATCCGGGGCCAAATTATTATAGTGGCAGTCACAGGACTGTGTATGATGACGTATGGACAGAGAAACTTCTTTCTCACCAAGAGCCGCTGAGGTCTCCTGAGGGCTGGGATCACAGGTGTGTACCACCATGCCTGGTTGGGGACCGTTCCATTTTTAATATCCTTCTTCTAATTAATTTTGCTGTACTGCAGCTGGTGGGACCTCTCCACAGGTCATCACCCCAGAAGAATTCTTCAGTGGTCTTTCATTATTAAGGTAAAGATTAAAAACCTCAGTGCATGCTGTAAACCTATTCGGGCTGTCACCTATGGCAGAAGACAAACAGCTGTAAATTCTTCCCTCCTTGTTCCATAGAGAGGTAGAGACTCTGTCCTCACCCCTTGAAGCTAATCAAACCTCATGAGTACGTTGAACCCCAGACTTGAGGGGACGATGCCCCCTTCCAGCTCTGTACCCAGTTTCATCAAACAGGCAGCTCTCTCTCTCCCTGTCTCATGGAGGTTAGAAGCAACCGAGCCTGTTTTGATGGAGAGGCCATGTGCACATGGTAGGATAAACACCAGCTGAGCCAAGACTTCAAGTGAGGCACAGAATAGAGGCTATAAGGTCCCAAGGAGACCGACCATCGGCCAAGATTAGGAAGATGGGAGGAAACTGTCATTTGAGGATGCACAAAAGTCAATCATTTTATGGAGTGGCAAAGAGTTTAGAAACATTATCCCTGTAGTGATATGAAGAGACCTAATAATCTCATGTATGTTCGTACGTATGTATGTATCATCTATCTATCTATCTATCTATCTATCTATCTATCTATCTATCATCAACATGCTGAGTCCTGGGTTCTGGGTGTGCAGGTTGTTCTAGACAATGTTTTCCCACTGAGTATATCCCCAGCACAAGCTCATGGATTTTAGCAAGGATATTTTTAACACGATACTTAAAGTGTAACTCATTTCCCCTTTAAAGCAACATATGATAAGTTGCAGGTTGAGAAAAGATGAATCAACAAGAGAATGGTTCAAGTATTAAGAAGTACTTAGAGGAAATACGAAGAGTGAGTGCTTGTTGAGTGACAATTAAAAAAGCAAAATCCAATCAGAAATTGGTTTGGCATTTTAAGAGATGGCTCTCTTGGGCTGGAGGGGTGGCTCAGCAGTTAAGGTGCCTGCTGGCAAAGCCAAAGGACCTGGATTCGATTCCCTAGTACCCACATACAGCCAGATGCACAAAGTGGTGCATGCATCTGGAGTTTGTTTGCAGTGGCTGGAGGCCCTGGCATGCCCATTCTGTCTGTCTGTCTCTCTGCTTGAAAATAAATAAAAACACGTGAAGAACTGTGAGAAAAAAGATGGCTAGTTTATTTATTTGTTTATCTGTTTTTTTTTAAAAGGTAGAGTCTCACTGGCCTTGAATTCACAGCAATCCTATCTCTGCCCCCGAGTGCTGGGATTAAAGGCATGTGTCACAATGCCCGCCTCCAGCTAATTTTAAATATTATTTATTTATTTATTTGAGAGTGCAAAAGAGAGAGAATGAATATATCAGGATCTCTTGTCATTACAAATAAACTCCAAATCCATGTGTCACTTTGTGCATCTGGCTTTACGTGGGTACTGGGGAACTAAACCCAGGCCAGCAAGCTTTGCAAGCAAGTGCACTTAATCCCTGAGCCATTTCTCCAGCCCAATTTTCTTTCATTTAAAAAATATTTTTAAAAATTGTATTTTTAGCGAGTGTGTGCGCGAGTGTGTGTGTGTATATGCATACGTGCATGCATGCCAGGGTCTCTTGCTGCTGTGAAGAAATCCCAGATGCTTGTGCCACTTTTTGTGCCTGGCTTTGTGCGGGTGCTTGGGGATTGAACCTGGGCTCACAAGCTTTGTAAGCAAGAGCCTTGAACTGCTGAGCCATCTCCCTAGCCCTGAACCCTTTTTAATGACATTAGAAATATTTAAACACACATCTTATATAGTTCCCAAAATTGACAAAAGGCTTTTAAGAATCTTAACGGTGTGGTTCCATAGCTCCTCAGCTCTGCCTGGGGGAGACTTGTCAGTGTGTTCTGTTTAGCAGAGTGAGGTTTAGTGAGATTATATAGGAAGCCCACAAGGATTAGAGAGAAGTGCCTTAGTGGACACATCAGTTTAGACAGTGGGGTCAGGTCTTTGGACTCATATTGCACAATGTCATTGGCTCTCCTCGGTCTCCAGTTGGCTTGTTCCCTGCAGCCCTTAGGACTCCTCAGCCTTTCTGCTCAGTGAGTCAATTCCTCTACAGCTGTCTCTGTAGAACTGTGATGCCCCAGCTCCCAGCTGCCTGCAGAACAGAAGACTCCCCAGTGGAGTCTTGTCTAACTCCCTCTCACACAGCTGTATTGCATGTGTTAGTCAGTTTTCCATCACTGTGACAAAACACCTGAGATAATCAACTAAAGGGGAGGAAACATTTGTTTTGACTCACAGTTTCAGGGGCTTAAGTCCACCATTGCTTTGCTTTATTGCTTTGGGCTTGGGGCATATGGCAGCACAGTATGTCATAGTGGGGAACTTGGAGAAGGAAGACCATTTACCGCATAGTAGTTGGGAAGAAGGAGGAGGAGGAGAGAGTTATCTCCCAATATTCAAGGACATGTCCTCAGTAACTTAACTTCCTTTCATGGGGTGACACATCTTGAAGGTTCTACCACCCTCTAAAGGCTGGTGACCAAGATTTCAATGCATGACATAAAAGAAGGGCAGGGGGAGGGTCAATCGAAATTCAAGATATTGTAAATAAGACTTATGTAAACCTACTTTTTTGAATAATGGCACATCTAGAAGCTGTAGACTGTTACTAGAAAATTTTCAGTGCCTGGGATGGGATACCTTCCAGTGAGTTGTTGGCCAAGGAGGTCCTGGTAGCCTCCAAAACATTAAAGGCTATTGCCAAAGCCCTTGGTTTCCCTAGAGAAACAGATAGTAAGACCCTATTGCTGAAGACATCTCTTGCCTGAGAGGCAAGGTCACTGAGAAAGCAAGCTTGTGCTGAGCAGAAAACCTTCTTCCTGTAGACCAGCCAACTGAAAGCTGGAAAAAGCTGCACTGCATGCAGCTGTATGGGAGACAGAAGTCATCAGCAGTGAAAACAGTGGACACTGAATATTCAAGTTTGGCCAGACAGGCCCAATAGTGGCATGTCTACTCTTGGGGTAACCAACTGCTCCATAATTGGACTGAAGGCCCTCTCTACGGGAGGGAATACATACCTGGTACTGAAAAACCTAAGCAAAAGTCTATGGCAGGGGAGGTCATGAGCCTTAGGGGTATAAAGCCTGCTCTTGTCTGGCTAAATGTATATATTATTCCCACCAAGCTACCCTGAAAGCACTACACTTAATGTTCATATTTACATATTAATGCTATTCTCACTTCTGGTTAGAGAAGCTTCTCTTTTCGGATGGTGATGACCACTGGGATGACCCAAAAGGCAACATAGTGCTGAGAAGAAGGGATGGGGGAATGCCCAGCACTGAAACACCTCTGTCACACCCTCCAAGGTTCAGGGCTCATTGTGGAAGAGGGGGTGGATAGAATGGAAGAGCCAAAGGAAGGGTACGACTCCTTACAATGCAACTGTCCAGACAGAAATTGGCCTTGATATCCATGACCTTGCAGTGCCTAGCAATACCTTCGCAAGACCCTCAAAATAGAAGAAAAAGATGATGACATCAAATTAAAAAAGAGACTAATGGAGAGAAGGAGGGGATATGATGGAGATTGGAGTTCTAAAGGGGAATGGGGGAGGGGAGGGAAATATGCATTTTTTGTATGTAAGTATAGAAGTTGTCAATTAAAAAATTAATAAAAAAAGATTTCAATGCATGAGACTCTGGGGGACATTTCAGATTGAAATTGCAACCTAGAATATGATCAAATGGTTGTTTTTTCATTTTTACTTTTTGTGTGTGTGTGTGTGTGTGTGTGTGTGTAACAGGGTCTCTTGCAGCTGCAAATGAACTCCAGACATGCGCCACTTTTTTTTTGTTTTGTTTGTTTGTTTTTTTGAGTTCAGGTTTCACTCTTGCCCAGGCTGATCTGGAATTTACTCAGGGTGGCTTCAAACTCTGGGCAATCCTCCTTCCTCTGCCTCCCAAGTACTGGGATTAAAGGCGTGTGCCAGCACACGGGCGACTTTTTGAATCTGGCTTTACATGGGTACTGGGGACTTGAACCTGGGTCGGTAGGCTTTGCAAGCAAGCACCTTTAACCACCGAGTCATCTCCTCAGCCCCCAAATGGATGTTGTTAAGCTGCTACAATTTGGGGTAATAAGGTAAGTGGCAACAGTTAGCTTTGAATTTTCAGGCCTCAGCATCTTCCTCCTTTAGTTTTCTGGGCTCCAGCCACACCACCCTTTCAGTTCCTAGCAACACATTCCTTCCTCTCACTTTTCTTCCAGCACTTAGTTTATGAGGATTTTTCTTCTGGAAGTTTCTCCCTGAGCCTCTCAGTTGCTATAGCAGATTGCCCCCTAAGTGCTGAATGTCTTTCCCTCAGAGCAAATCTCCTCGATTACTTGGTTCATGGTGGTCTCCACCTCGAGACTGTAAACTCCATGAGAGGGAGAGAGCAAGATTCCCTTTGATCATGGCCGAATCCCCCAGTCCAGCAGTGTCTGGACATAGTAAGTGCTGAATAAATATTTGTGAAGTGGATGAATGAAATATTTGATGTGGCTGATAAGGACTCCCTCCTCACCAAAGCTTAGATAACTCAGTGCTATTCTTCTTGCTCATACGCTGTGAAAACTTGGATTCCCAGTCACTGGAGCTGGGAAAGACGGTGTGACTTACCAGTAGACCGTGACTCCTGCTTGGTTGGGCTCTGTGTGGGCAGCTAAGCACAGCTACAGTCCTGAAGTCCCTTTTGGTAACCCAGGCAAGGGAGGAGACTCAGGGATTTCTTGGGGATGTGTGGGCACAGGGATGCAAAGCAGGAAAGATAAACTGTGCATGCTCAGGTTGATGGCTTTGGTGGAAGGCTGGAGCTTTCCTGAGAGCCTAAAGATATATGCGTCACTCTCGAACCCTGGTCCTTAGGTTTTTCAGACAAGTGCCTTAACCGCTGAGCCATGATTCAAGTATTTCTCTTGAAAGAAAAATTATTTGTATGTGGACACTTGTGTGTGTGTGTGTGCGCCCATGTGCATGTGTCTGTGTGTGTGGGTGCATTAAGGCCTCTTAACCACTGCAAATGGAACACCAGACACTTGCAACACTTTTGGGCCTGGCTTTTGTACATGGCCAGCTGGAGAATTGAACCTGGGTCCTTTGGCTTTGCAAGCATGTGCCTTAACCACTAAGCCATCTCTCCAGCCCTAATCTTGCACTTTTTAATATATATAATTTATTTGTTTGAAAGACAGAAAGAGGCAGAGAGAGAGAGAGAGAGAGAGAGAGAGATTGGCCAGTAGGCTTTGCAAATGAATGTCTTTAACTGCTGAGCCATCTCTCCAGCCCCCTGGCTCAAGTACTTCTAAGTTGAAGTTTAGAAGTCATTTATTGCTAGTTCAGAGTGATTTTCCACCCTAATCTACAGCTAGAAGAAAGTTACTGTCTTGTGGGCCTGGAAAGCCAGATAAATCTGGTACTTTCACAGCCATTGTTGCTTTTAATTTATTTTTTTGTTTTTTATTTTTAGAGACAGAGAGAGAGAGAGAGAGAGAGAGAGAGAGAGAGAGGGAATTGGCACTCTAGGGACTCAGTCGCTGAACTCCAACTCCAGATGCTTGCATTATCTACTGGGCATGTGTGACCCTGTGTTTGCCTCACCTTTGTGCGTCTGGCTTACGTGGGATCTGGAGAAAGATGGAACATGAATCCTTAGGCTTTGCAGGCAAGTGCCTTGACTGCTAAGTCATCTCTTTAGTTCCGTTTTCTTAACATCTAGTCTGCATTTCTCTGAGATGAAAATGCTCCTCTCACTTACTGGTCTTGTGGTTATGGAAAATAGATGTTTCACTGGGAATAGTTTTCCTTATAATGTTTTGTTTTTAAAAATATTTATTTGTGACTGTATCTGTGTGCATACCTTCACACAAGCCAGAGTCTCTTGCATTGCAAAGGAATACCTGTCTGGCTTTTATGTCAGTGGCCGGGGAATTGAACTCTAGGTAGGAAGGCTTTGCAAGCAAGTGCCTTCAACTTCAACTTATTTGATTATTTATTTTATTTTATTATTCTGCTTTATGAAATAAGTCCTGTTCTCTCAGTGTCCTTATAATTTCCATTTTATAGTTTTAAAAGTTTTTTTTTTTTTTTTTTAACCTCATTGTATGTATCTCTGTGTAAGGGATGGAACCCAGACCTCAAACGTGCTGTGCAGGTGCTCTGCCACTGAGCTACACCCTGGCTAAGCTCCCAATGGCTCTGTGCACCATACTTCATTAAGTGGGTTTAGTAGGTCTCCAGTTGAAGAAATTTTGCCAGTGATAATCTTGCTCTTTTTAAAAAATTATTTTTATTTATTTATTTGAGAGGGAGGGAGGGGGGGGAAGAGGGAGAGAGAGAGAGAGAGAGAGAGAGAGAATGGGCACGCCAGGGCCTCCAGCTGCTGCAAATGAACTCCAGAAGCATGTATCACCTTATGCATCTGGCTTACATGGGTCCTGGGGAATTGAACCTGGGTCCTTTGGCTTTGCAAGCATGTGCCTTAACCACTAAGCCATCTCTCCAGCCCTAATCTTGCACTTTTTAATATATATAATTTATTTATTTGAGAGACAGAAAGAAGAGAGAGAGAGAGAGAGAGAGAGAGAGAGAGAGAATGGACATGCCAGGGCCTCCAGCCACTGCAAACGAACTCCAGATGTATGAGCCCCCTTGTGCATCTGACTTATGTGGGTCCTGGGGAATCAAACTGGGATCGTTTGGCTTTGCAGGCAGATGACTTAACTGCTAAGCCATTTCTCCAGCCCAATCTTGCACTTTTAAAGAGAAAACACCTCTCCTGGTGGCCGGGCTGCTGGGCCCCCAGGCATTTTCATCTTGTGTCCATGTCCACGTCTGATGTGTGTGACCTCCCCCTAGAAGTGCACAATACTTCATTTGTCCCTTTTGAATGTGTACCATGTGAAAGAGCCGGGCAGGAGGCAGAGACAGGCACACCTTTGATCTTTCATCCTTGAGGGTTCAGGGAGGGTGGACACCTGGCGGCTGCGAGTTGGAAACAAAACAGGCGGGACTGGCACTACCTTAAACGGAGCCGTAGGGGCCTCCGCCAGCGGGAGCCCCCCTGGCCTGGCAACCAACGCTAGGCAGGAGCCCCGACCATGGGATTGGGACGAGCTCGGGGAGGTCATGAACTGACCTTTCCTAGGTAGAGGCCAGGAACGATCCGGCAGCTGTGTTAAGAATACAAACAAACAAACAAAAAAAAATTAAATCTTTTGGAAATGATGCTCCGAAAATCCCAGCTGTGCATAAATGCTGAAAGGCAATTTGAGGGCAATTCTGAAAACTTTCAAAGAGCGGATTTTTGGAGATTACTTTTTCCTTTATGTAACTTTTTTTTTTTTTTTTTTTTTAAATGAAAAGGATTTCACCTTTGCGCCAAGATGCTGCTAAGGGCTTGTTAGTTACTGTCATTCTTCGATGGGACGATATCGCCCTCTGGCGTCTATGTGCCGTTATTACGCCATTACCCATGAAGACCATCATTCAAACCCAGCAAGGGTTATTATTGTCTTACCGACAGAAACCTGTCTGGCAGCACAGGACTGAAAAACAAAGCAGAACAGTTTTCAAGCTTCAACGCCACAATCGGCTTGAAAATTTTGGAATTAAGAGTCCTTCCTTTTCTACACTAGGGATGTTCACGAAACTTTGAAGAGAAGTGGATCCGATTTGAAAGTGCCAGATTTTAGTATCTCAGTGGTCCCGTGAGAGGCTGCGTACACCAACGCATCTTTTCAGAGCTACTTCAAATGTCTTCCGGTCAGGAAAACCTTTCGTGACATCTTCTCAGAAATTGGTACATGGCAGGTAATAGTACCCCTCTGCCTTCAGGCATAACCCGATGGAAAAGTCAGAGTAGAACTAATTTCTTTCTTTTTTATTTCAACTTAAAAAATATTTATTTATTTATTTATTTATTTTATTTATTTGAGAGAGAGAGAGAGATAGAGAGAGAGAGGAGAGAAAGAAGCTGATAGAGAGAATCGGCATGCCAGGACCTTCAGCTGCTGCAAATGAACTCCAGACACATGTGCCACCTTGTGCATCTGGCTTACATGGGTCCTGGGGAATCGAACCTGGGTCCTTTGGCTTTGCAGGCTAGTGCCCTAATGCTAAGCCATCTAGGGCCAATTTCTGATCTGTTTTTGTAGCCAGCATGGCCAGACATTGTCCAGCGCAAAGCTGCTATTTGTTGTAACATGCCTCTTCACAGGAACTCACAGACATTTGATCACCAGCAAGATGAGACCAGGACTGGATGGGGGAAGTGACTCCAGAGGGGTCTGAGCCCCCCCAACTGTGCAGGAACCCCCAGATCCAGTTTTTTTTTTTTTTGAGGGAATGGTTGGAATAACTAAAATAAATGAATATATCAGGGCTGGGGAGATGACTCAGTGGTTAAAGGTGATTGCTTGCAAAGCCTTCAGCATGGGGTTCAGTCTCCCAGCCACCCACGTGAAGTTGGACGCATTTGTTTGCAGTGGTACGAGACACGCCCCTCCCACATGCGCGCGCTTGCGCGCACACACACATGTAAAGAAAAATCAAAAAGACGCTAGGATATATCCACCTGTAACCAAATTAGAAATCTATGAAGCTATTTAGGTTTTAGCTGCCGTTTCTTCACAAATTGATCTCTGGTGAGATTATGAGTGCACTTATTGCTACTGGGGAGATGACGAACCTTTTTTGGGGGGCGCAAATATTTCTCAGGATAAGTGCAGAGTCTCTTTGATGATGTTATCGCATGGATCGTGGCACATGAACTCTGAGTCGAGTGACAATAAGACACTGGGGTTCTCGGGCAGGTTAGGGAAGGAAGGATCAGTCACCTGTGTATCACGAGTGCACTGTGGAAGGACTAACTAAACAGAAGAATTAAAAAGTGTATGTATGTACCTCGCAAAACCAAAAAAAAAAAAAAAGTGTATGTATGTATGTATGTGCGTGCGTGCGTGCGTGCGTGTGTGTGTATGCACCAGGGCCTCATGCCGCTGTAAATGAATATCAGACACTTTGGCCATTTTTTGTATCTGGCTGCCCTGGTAGGCCTTTTAAGCAAGTACTTTTAGCCACTGACCATCTTCCCAGCCCCCGAGATTATTTTTTAGGTTATAGCATTGTTACACCAATATTGTATATACTACATATAATATTATGCACTCTGTGGTTCAGAGTAAGGCAAGTGCCTTACCATTGAGCTACATCAATGGCCTGCATTAGTACTATTGATAAAAGCTTCTTGAAGCCATTTGTTAGGCTTATATTTACTTAAAATAAAAAGTTTTTTTGTTTTTGTTTTTGTTTTTGAGGTAGGGTCTCTCTCTAGCTTAGACTGACCTGGAATTCACTATGTCGTCTCAGCCAGGCCTCACACTCATGGCGATCCTCCTACCTCTGCCTCCCGAGTGCTGGGATTAAAGGCGTGCGCCACCTCGCCCGGCTAAGTTTTTTTTTTTTTTTTTTTAAATAAAATTTTAGGGCTGAGAATTTAGCTCAGTTGGTAGGGTATTTGTCTAGTATGTATGAGGTCCTGGGTTTGATTCTCAGCACTGAGTATGGTTGGTGTATGCTTGTAATTCCAGTACTGGGGAGGTGGAGGAAGGAGGATTAGAAGTTTAAAGTGATCATGGGGGGAGGGTGGCAGGAGAGATGGCTGAGTGGTTAAGGCATTTGCCTGCATAGCCAAAGGATCCCAGTTCAATTCTCTAGGACCCATGTAAGCCAGATGCACAAGGGGGCACATGTGTCTGGAGTTCGTTTGCACCATTCTCTCTCTTTCTCTGCCTCTTTCTCTCTCTCTTAAATAAATAAATAAATAAATAAATAAATAAATAAATAAATAAATAATGTTTTTAAAAAGTGATTATTGGTACATTAGGAGTTAAAGGCCAGCCTGGAGCACATGACATCTTTTTATAAAACAATAAATATTTATATATTTATATATTTATTTTTATTTATTGGAGAGAGAGAAAGACAGACAGATAGAGAATGGGTGATCCAGTTACCTCCAGCCTCTGCAAATGAACCCCAGATGCATGTACCACCTTGTGCATCTGGCTTACGTGGGTCTTGGGGAAGGTCCCGGGTCCTCAGGCTTCAAAGACAAGTGCCTTAACTGCTAAGTCATCTCTCCAACCCCTCTCCTTTTTTTTTTTTTTTTTTCATTGTAGGGTTTCCCCCTAGCCCAGGCTGACCCAGAATTCACTATGTAGTCTCAGGGTGGCCTCAAACTCACAGTGACCCTCCTACCTCTGCCTCTTCCCAAGTGCTGGGATTAAAGGCGTGTGCCATCACACATGGCCATAACATTTTGTCTCAAGGAAAAAAGTTTCAAAGAGGAATGGTAGCATGGTATAGACATGATTCATGGCTGTTAAAGATCTGAATTCTGGGGTCAAACTGAATAAAGAGGCACAATTATTGACTGTGCCACTTGTCACTCATGTGACCTGAGAAAATCACTTGACCTTTTTTTTTAGAGACAGAGAGAGAGAGAGAGAGAGAGAGAATTGGCATTCCAGGGCCTCAGCCACTGCAATCGAACCCAAGACACCTGCACCACCTAGTGGGCATTTGCGACCTTGCGCCTGTCTTACCTTTGTGCGTCTGGCTTATGTGAGATCTGGAAAGTCAAACATGGGTCCTTAGGTTCACAGGCAAGTGCCCTAACTGCTAAGCCATCTGTCCAGCCCTCACTTGACCTTTCTGTGCCTGTTTCCTCAACTGTGACAATGAGGATGGTACTAGAATCCTGTGCAGTCCAGGTAAAAGTAAATGCTTCATGATCTATAGGCATTGGTCAATGAGGAGACCCACATGGGTTTTCTTCCCGGGACAGGAAACACATTCTGAACTGGGCAGACGTTGTAGCTGTGTGGTAGAGTACTTGTATAGCATGTACAAAGCCCCAGGTTCCACCCCAGCACTGAAAAAAAAATAAATCAGAATTGTTGAAGAACCAGGCTTGAGGTGTTATTAAAACCCTCAAACATAAGCCAGGTGTGGTGGCACATGCCTTTAATCCCAGCACTCGGGAGGCAGAGGTAAGAGGATTGTCATGAGTCTAGCCTGGGCTAGAGTGAGACCCTACCTCAAAAAACAAGAACAAAATAATAAAAAAATCTTCCAACATGAAGCAATGCTCCAGGTAATGGGGCGTCCCAGCGCTGATCTTGTCACTGAGGCAAGTCTCAGTGCAAAACTGGAACTAAGTGTGCCTCTGGTGCTTTGAGGTCTCTGGAGCTGTGAGTGTGTGCTGGGCTGAGAGGGTCTGCTGTTTTTCCTTTTCCAGGTCACTGCTGCACCCCCAGGGCTAGCCCAAAGCCCCAGTAGTCACTGATAGGGCTCAACTGTTGTTTCCTTCATCTGTTCCGTCAGAAGAAGTGCAGAATGTGATGCTGTGATGATGTAACACTAATTTGAACTGAAGATATTTGACAACAGGCTTTTTTTTTTTTTCCCCTGAACTCCCTTGTCCATCTAAAAGTAGAGCCTCCCAAAAGAGCTCAATTATTTTTTAAAAAAATTATTAGAGAGATCTGGGCATGGTAGTGCACGCCTTTAATCCCAGCACTTGGGAGGCAGAGGTAAGAGGATTGCCATGAGTTCAAGGCTACCCTGAGATTACATAGTGAATTCCAGGTCAGTCTGGACTAGAGTAAGACCCTACATCAGAAAAAAGAAAGAAAGAAAGAAAGAAAGAAATAAATAAAGAAAAAAAATATTAGAGAGAGAGAGAGAGAGAGAGACAGAGAGAGAATGATAGACACATTAGGGTCTCTTGCTGTTGCAAATGAACTCCACATGCATGCTCCATTTTGTGCATCTGGCTTTACAGGTGTACTGGGGAATCGAACGCAGGCCAACAGGCTTCAAGCTAGCACCTTAACCGCTGAGCCATCTCACCAGCCAAAGAAGTCAGTTCTTATAATTCTCTCCCCTGGAGAGTTTCCAAGGAAGACTGACCATTATCTTCAAGGAGACGTCAGCTGCACACCTAACCAGTTGTCATGAAACTGTACTTTCCATCTGTTCTCCTAAATGTACATTTGTCTTTCATAAAAGTAATTTGTGGGCTGGAGAGATGGCTTAGCAGTTAAGGTGCCTGCCTCCTAAGCCTAAGAACACTGATTCCAATCTCCAGCTGTTCCAATCTCCAGGTCCCATGTTTAGCCAGATGCAAAGTGATGCAAGGGTGCAATGCCACACTTGACTACATGGGACGCACGCATCTGTATTTCATTCTCAGCTGAGAGGCTGCTGGCGCGCCCATCTCTATCTGACTTCCTCCCCTCTCTCTCTCTCTCAAAAACAAAAAAGTAATTTGTTTCTCCTTTAGTACCCTTCCCTTTTCTTGTCCATAAGAATATGGCATGCAAGCCCCAAACTAAATAAAACTTTCCATGAATCATTTTTCTGGAAGCTGCCATTTGTACATGAACAGAAATAAAATCCTTGTTAATCTGTTTTTTTTTTTTTTTTTAAAAAGTTTAGTTTGCAGCTCCCCAAACACTAAGAGAGTAGAAGGAAAGGTTTTCCTCTGGTCTTTGGTCAAATATTAGCTCCACTATACTAAATCTCATTTGACACCTTGCATCAGGATATTTTCAGTTGAAGCAGCTGTGACAAGGTGATGGGAAATCAGAACATTCCATGTGACAGTCTATGTGCTAATATGTTCCTCCTCTTGGCAGTGCTGAGATCACCTGAGGTCTCAAGTACGCTGGCCACGTACTTTACCACTGAACCACCCCACCATTCTTTATAGAGTATTTCTGAATGAAGGCTGACAGAGAGCAGTGTTACATAAAATAAAATAACAGTAAATATTGTTGCTGCGAAGATGGTTCAGAGGTTTAAGGCACTCGCTTGTAAAGCCTGCCAACTCTGGTTTGAGTCCCCAGTACCCACATAAAGGCTGATGCAGAGCTGAAGAGATATCTTAGTGGTTAAGGATCTTGCCTGAGAAGCCTTAGGACCCATATTCGACTCTCCAAGTCCCATGTAAGCCAGACGCACAAAGGTGATGCAAGCGCAAGGTCACACATGCCCACTAGGTGGCACAGGCATCTGGAGTTCGAGTGCAGTGGCTGAGGCCCTGGCATGCCAATCCCCCCACCTCTAGCTCTCTCTTTCTAAAATAAAAGCACAAAAAAAGGCTGATACACAAAGTGACACATGCATCTGGAGTTTCTTTGCAGTAGCAAGAACCTCTGGTGCACCCATGCTCCCTTTCTGTCTCTCCCAAACAACAAATAAACAAGCAAAGTAAATATTCACTATACTGGACAATATCAGACTTTAAGACAGCACAAGCTAGCTGTAAGCCTTCTAGATGTAAAATGTTCTTCCTTTAACTGCATCTTCAAAATTTTGCACATGTGCTGAAGGGCAAAATGTACATTGTTTAAAAACATAAAGTTTAAAAAAATATTTTATTTATTTATTTAAGAGACAGTGAGAGGCGGAGGTGGGTGGAGAAAGAGTGGTCACACCAGGGGCCTTTAGGCACTGCAAATGAACTCCAGACACATGCATCACCTTGTGCATCTGGCTTTATGTGGGTAGTGAGGAGTTGAACTTGGGTCCTTAGGCTTTGCAGGCAAGCACCTCAATCATTGAGCTATTTCTCCAGACCCTGAAAATTTTTATTGTTAGACTATGATGAAAAAGTGACCCCTTTTAATTTATGGGTGTCTTTTGCAACATTACTGGTGTTGTGTTTGTAATATATGCAAGGCATATTCAGACTTAAGGATGGATTGGGCAGGTGACATGCGGGCCTGTGTGTGTGGGTGCTTGCTTAGAGTCCAGAGGTGACTTCTTCGATTGCTCTCCCCTGTATTTTACTATGACAGAGTGTCTTACTTGAGCCCAGAGCTCCCTGACTCACCTACCAAGCTTGCTAGCCAGCTTGCCCGGGAGGCGGGGATCCAGTCTCTGGGTCCTGCCCTCTGGGGTCACAGGAGGCCATCCATCCCGCTTGGTATTTATGTGGGGGCTGGGACTCACACTTTTGTGGCAAGTGCTTTACAGATTGAGCCATCTCCTCAGTACCCCCATTTCTTCTTTTTAAGTTGATTTACCTCAGGTGTTTGTTACAGTAATGTTGACTAACTGAGAGCCCCAAAGATGCATGCTTAAACAAAGGCAGGAATTCAATGGACAAGTCATGCTTCAGGATTCCCGGCTTCATGGCCGTGCTTGGCAGAAATTATCACCACGTTACGGAGACTGATGATTATTCCAGTATGAAATTGAGTCAGTCATTTTCATAAAGGTAGAAAATGGATTTTATTTTCAGCTTCATGGTAGGCAAAGCCACTCCACCACTGAGCCACACCTGCAGCCCGAGGAAATAGGTTTTGGACTTGCTATTTAAACAGGCATTTTTCTCCCTCACCTATACGCTATCTGCAAGAGAACTGAAACAAATAGCAGCTTGGTGAAGTCATTCCTTTTTAGAATCTATTTTAGGAAATAATCAGAGATGCTTTCCCCGTCACTCTCATAGTCTGTTCCCAATGGAACAAAGGGAATATTCCTGCGGAAATCAAGAAACGGCTCCTATTTCACTTAGAGCAGAGGTCAGCCTCTCCATTGCCAACTAAGTCCTGCATTATTCATGTTGCCTATGAGTTTTATGTTAGTTTTTTTTTTTCTTCCGAATCTTCTACAGTGATATATTTGTTCAGGAAAAACAAAAACATTAAAAAGAGAGCAAGGGCATTGAGAAAGTCACTTGGGAAAGAATATGTCCCTTCTCTTCCACCCTTCCTTTCTTCCATTTATGCCTTCTTTCCTTCCTTCCTTCCTTTCTTCCTTCCTTCCTTCTTTCCTTCCTTCCCTCCCTCCTTCCCTCCCTCTTTCTTTTCTTCCTTCCTTCCCTTTCTCCCTCTTTCCCATCCCTCCTCCCTCCCTCCTTTCCTTCCTTCTTTTCTGGGGATGGGATTCAAACGTAGGTTCTTATACATTCTAGGGAAGTGCCCTTCCACTGAGCTCTGCCCCCAAGTCCACAACTGTGTTCTCTGGTTTCTTACCCACGTATGTGGTGCACGTGTGTGGATGCATGAGGAAGCCAGAGATACATGTTGCATGTTTTCCTCACTCACTCTCTGCCTTATTTTTTGGTACCCGAAGCTCACAGAGTTAGCTAAACTAACTGGCCAGCAAGCCCTTGGGATCCTCTTGTCTCCATGTCCCTAGCACTGGGGTTATAGGCATGCCCTCCCATGACTGGCTTTTAGATGAATGCTAGCGGTCTGAACTCAGGTTCCCATGCTTATGAGGCAAGCAAGCACTTTACAACTCGAGGCATCTCCGAAGCTCCAACTCCACTTGCTTCCAATTGCTTAGGGCTAAACAGAAGAAACCATAGAACAAGGAGCCGTGAGCCCTACCCTCAGTGCCCCTGAGCTCCTTGACTTTACAAATTCTATTCTGTTGTTGGACATGTTACGTTCTTTCATTCTTAAAACAGAGTCACCCGAAATTAGGAGTAGAGTGTTGTCCGACTCATGACAGCACGCTCCACATACAAATGTCACCACTCACATTTTTGGGCCTGGGAAGGGTAGAGAGGGTCAATTCTATTATATAAGTTCTGGTTTCTACCAGCAAGATTAGCAGCGCAGGCTGGGAAGGCTTATATAGTGGTTTGAATGTAAAATGCACCCCCATAGCCTCTTGTGTTTGTGATTAAGCCCCATACTTAGTCCCCAGCTGGTGGAACCTTTGTGACTTTGGGAGGTGGTGTCTTGCTGGAGGAGGTGTGTCACTGAGGGTGGAACACAAGGCTTATTTGTGGTAGAAGAAATTTAACAAAGAAACAAGATCCAGATGATCCGCTAAAACACAGTTGCTGTTGTACAAGCCTTTACCAGGGAGCCAGCATGACCCCGAGATTCCTCCCTATTTTTGCAGCTGCGCTCTGCTTGTGTACGTTTTCTGGTTAGTGCAGCCATAGGTACAAACACCCCTGAACACATAGCTTCCTGTTCGTACTTTCTTTTATAAAAATATTTACTTATTTATTTGACAGCAAGAGAGAGAGAGAGAGAGAGAGAGAGAGAGAGCAGATACAGAGAAGGAGAAAAAGGCCATGCCAGGGCCTCTAGTTACTGCAAACGAACTCCAGATGCATGTAAAAATGTGCTCCTTGTGCATCTGGCTTACATGGGTCCTGGGGAATCAAACCAGGGTCCTTAGGCTTCACAGGCAAATGTCTTAACCACAAAGCCATTTCCCCAGCCCTACCTTTGTACTTCCTTATCACTGACTTATTGCTAAGGGATTTTCTGTTTGTGTTCCAAAATCATGTAACCTTAGAAACTTGTAACCCACCAAGACTGTAAAGAATTCAAGGTGATGTCAGACTGCTTGCCATACTGTCTATAAAACCTCTGAGCCATGAGAGCTCAGGACTCAGTTATTCCCCTGAGTCCCTGTCGGCATGAATACATTTTCTGTTTTTCCACTCTATCTCTGGTGCTATCTCTGTGTGACTCAGTTTCCTGCAACAATTAGTCTGGCCCTACTGGGTGTTCATTAGCTAGCTGACACTTGCTGTTCTCGCCCTGCTGGTGAGGTATGAAGACAGGAGCTGATTCCCTGCCCTGTCATGCTCTCTCCATCATGATGCAACTTCCCCTAAAAATGTAATCCTGGAATAAACCCTGTCCTCCCATAAGCTGCTTCTGGTAGGATATTCTTTTCTTGTTTGGTTTTTCGAGGTAGGGTCTCACTCTGGCCCAGGCTGACCTGGAATTAACTATGTAGTCTCAGGGTGGCCTCAAACTCACAGTGATCCTCCTACTTCTGCCTCCGAGTGCTGGGATTAAAGGTGTATACCAGCTGTTTTTGCTGTTTTTTTTGAAGTAGAGTCTCATTCTAGCCCAGGCTGACCTGGCATTCATTCTGTAGTCCCAGGCTGGCCTCAAACTCACAGCAATCTGCCTACCTCTGCCTCCCAAATGCTGCGATTAAAGGCATGTGCCACCATGCCCGGCTCTTTTTTTTTAATTGCCAACTTCCATAATTATAGACACTAAACCATGGTAATTCACTCCCTCCCTCCAGTTTCCCCTTTGCATCTCCACTCTCCATCACATCCCCTCCCCATCTCAATCAGTCTCTCTTTTATTTTGATGTCATCGTCTTTTCCTCCTATTATGATGGTCTTGTGTAGGTATTGTCAGGCACTGCGAGGTCATGGATATCCAGGCCATTCTGTGCCTGGAGGAGTCTTGGTTCTTACATTCTTCTGGTTGGGTATTCTGTCCCAGCAACAAAAAGGTAAATGCTGTAGCTTAGTTCTGGGGGAGCTGACCAATTCCAGCTGATCTGGTGAGGGTTGGGGAAGGGTAGCATTGAGTGTTTGGTGAAGACAAAGAGTGATTTCAGCTCAGATTACAGATCTGTGCATCTTTAACCTGAAACAGATGCTCAGGAGAAGCCAGTTCAACATAAGCCCCCTCCCCCAACGGGCGCGCGCTCGTGCACACACACACACACACACACACACACACACACACGCAAAATGAATTAGTTTTCAAAAAAGGATTTTTTGCTCTCCGGTTCCCTTGTGTGATAGGTGAAATGAAACTGAAGTAAAATGATGATTTGTGTCTTCCAAGAAGTATTTACAGGGATTAATACTGCAGGAAAAATCAGCAGAGTCCTTAAGCTTGGGCTCCTATTCTCTCTCTCCTTTCTTTCTTTCTTTCTTTCTTTCTTTCTTTCTTTCTTTCTTTCTTTCTTCTTTCTTTTATTTTCGAGGTAGGGTCTCACTCTAGTAATGCCAACTAGGCCATAATATTCTGCCAAACAGGTCCATTTTTTTTTCCTCCATGCGCATGTGTATCTATGTAGATATCAGAAGTTGATGGGTGTCTTCCTTGATCTTGCTCCACCTTATCTATTGAGACAGGGTCTCTCATTTGAAGCCAGAGCTTGCTGATTTGGTTTGCCCCTGGACCCCCGTCTCCTCCTCTGCAGCACTGGGGTTACACACGGGCTGCCATGCCCACCTGGTCCACCTGGCATTAAGTGTATTTTGGGGGTCCAAACTCAGGTCATCAAGCTTGTGTGGTAAGCTTTACCAACCAAACTATTTCCCAGTCCTCCAAACAGTCTATCTTTAAACTTCAAAGCTAGACAATCAATTTTCAGGCAGGAGGTAAAGAGCAAACATGAGAAAAAAGGGTAGGGAGATCCTTTCTAGGTGTCCATTTCTCTAAAGCTTTTGTGTTTGAGACATAACAGAATTCTTTTCTGACAAGGCTGACTACAGTTCCGTGGTTTTTATCTGAGTTTCCGAGTCTGATGAGGTAGCTATTCAGCGTGAACTCCAAGTCCCGTCCACCGTAGCTTCCTGATGACTAGTGTGCTCCAGAAGTGCTGAATCTAACCAGGCTCTTGGAACACCACCGAAGACGGATCTTTTTTTGCGTTATCATGCAGGTGGTACCAGAGTCATCAGGGCTTGGCAGGATTTTTCACTTCTGATGGCGTGACAGCAGTAAACATTCAATAGGAAGCATCCGTGGAGTTTTGAATTTTTCAATAAAGTGTGTGAGCTCAGTGATGTTTTTTTAATACAATAGGTTTGTGCTGGGTGATTCTGTAATTACAGGATCATGTGAATGTTTTCAGCATGTTTAAGGCAGGCTAGGCTAAATGATGACATTTGGTTAGTTGGTTGAGTTAATCGCATTTTAAATTTTTTAGAGGAAGTTCTGGGACTCAAACCTAGGTTTTTCATGCATACCAAACATACCCCCTACCACAGAGCTATAATTTTAACTCCTAAAATGAAATTCTTTTTATGTATTTACTTATTATTTATTTATGAGACAGAGAGAGGGGGAGAGAGAGAAAAAACATATGGGTGCACCAGGACCTTCTGCCAATGAAAATGAATTCCAAATGCAAGCGCCACTTTGTGTATCTGGGTGCTGGAGAATCAAACCCAGGTCATCAGGCTTTGTAAGCAAGCAAGCAAGCAAGCAAGCAAGCAAGCAAGCAAGCAAGCAAGCAAGCAAGCAAGCAAGCACCTTTAGTTGTTTAACCATCTCTCCAGCACTAAAATGCATTGTTTAAAAATATTTTTATTTATTTGAGAGAGAGACAGTGAGAGTGAGAGAGAACGAGAGAATGAGAGAGAGAGAGAGAGGAGAGAGAAAAGGAGAGAATGTGTGTACAGGTGTACCAGGACTGCCTGCCACTACAAAGGAACTCCAGATGCATGTGCCACTTTGTGTGTCACTTTATGTGGGTACTAGGGAATCGAACCTGAGCTGCCAGGCTTTGCAAGTAAGTGCCTTTAACTGCTGAGCCATCTCCCCCAGCCCTAAAATGCAATATTTGACTTACAACATTTCAATTTACCATGGGTTAAGTGTTCTTATTTATTTCATTATTTTGTGGTGCTGGGGAATGAATTTGGGGCTTTGTGCATACTATGCACACACTTTACCACTGAGCTATTTCTGTAGCTCTATAAGTATTATTTGGATAAAGGCTAGAACCTAAAGCTTTGAGGAGAAAAATACATTGAGTGCTATTAGATAAAGTCAGGTGCAAGGAGGTCAAAAATGTAGACACCATCAAGAGATCAATTTAGTTTCTCTTTATAATAAACAGCTGAAACTAAAAATGGCAATATATAACAGCACAGACTGTTCTGATACAATTCTATGAAAATAAATAGCTTTACTGCAACTCATCCCGAGGTTTTATGAAGAACAAAAATATCAAACTCAGAAAAATCTCCAAATCTACCAAAAGAGAAACATTTTTTTTTTCAATCTGTATTTGGGATGACAAATGATATATTTCAGTTTCAGAGACTCAACTAAAAACCAAGGGCAAAATAATAAGTGCTTAAGTGGGCTGGAAATAAACAGAGCTGCCGCTTTCCCCTTTTGAGAAAGCCACAGCCAAAATGAGGATCAGAGAAAGGATTATCAGCATGGAGAGAGAATGAAGCACTAAGCAAATAATTAAGGAGTATTAAATCATGTCAGAGAATACTTGCAAGGCTGTAAGTGGCACACACAGCTTTACATCTGAGAAACAATGGTAAGGAAAGGTGGATGAAATTTAATTAGCAGTCAGGAAGGATCTTGTCACTGTGCACTGTGCTATCTTACTAAGTGTATATTTTTCCACAAATGTTTACTCTCCAAGATTTTTTTTTTGGGGGGGGGTGTTCTGAGGACCAAACCCAGAGCCTTGTGATTGCTAGACAAGCACTCATCTATGGAGCTAAAGCTCCAACCTTGAGTTTGCTTTGTTTCTATGACCGGGTCTCACTGTAGCCCAGGTTGGTCTGGAACTCATTATGTAGCTCAGGCTGGTCTCAGACTCTTGGCAATCCTACTGCCTCAGCCTTCTGAGAGCTTGGAATTGCAGGTGTGAGTCACCACACCTGGTTCTCCAAGAGGTTTAATTTTTTTTTTTTTTTTTGGAGAGAGACAGAGAGAGAGGGAGAGGAAGACAGATAGAGATGGGTGTGCCAGCAGCCTCTCAGCTGCTGTGAACAAAATCCATGTGTGTGCGCCCCCTTGTGGTCAAATGCGGCATTATGCCCTTGCATCATTTTGCATCTGGCTAAACGTGGGACCTGGAGATTGGAACCGCTGGAGATTTGAACCAGCGTTCTTAGGCTTAGGAGGCAGGCGCCTTAACCACTAAGCCATCTCTCCAGCCTGACAGCCTTAATTTTTTACCTACCAAGTGGAACAAATAATATCTCCTTCACAGGAGTGTCATGGGGATTAAATAAGTTTATGAACACAAGGCACATAGGATTGACTCTGACATACAAAGGGTCAGTAATTGTTGTCTATTATTATTCCAGACTATAAATCACTTAATATAACTGGCCCAAAATCTATATTTTATCACTGCTATGAAAAATGTGCCATATGAGAGATGATAGCTCATTAAAAAAACATAATCAGAATATGGATTTAAAAAAACTTGTTTGTGAGTGTGTGGGGTGGTGGTGCCAGGTTCTCTTGCTAATGCAAATGCATGCCAGATGCTTCTGCTACTTTGTGTGTCCAGCTTATGTGGGTGGCATGGGAATTGAACCCAGGCCATCAGGCTTTGCAAGCAAGCACCTTTTACCACTGAGCAGCCATCTCCCTAGCTTCTCAGGTAGGATTTAAAAAATATTTTTTATTTATTTAGTTGAGAGAGTGAGAGAGAGGCAGATAAGGAGAGAATGGGTGTACCAGGGCCTCCCGCCACTGCAAATGAACACCTAGAGCCAGATGTACAAAGTGGCACATGCATCTGGACTTCCTTTGCAGTGGCAAGAAGTCTTGGCACATCCATATTCTCTCTCTCTCTACTCACAAATAAGTATATAAAACATATATTTTAAAAAATGAAGAGATGACTCAGACAGGCATGAGGACCCAAGTTCAGATTCCACGCCAAGCCGGACACTATGTAGAGTAAGCACCTGTAATCCCAGCTCGATAAACATGATACATAAACATAAACATGATCTCACATGCTAGAGGCTTTTAAAATTTACACACATCATTGGGGAGAATTTCCCATCTACAATGAAGGTGGTTAGTGGTCACAAGATGTAAAGTTCTTGGCTCATGCGGAAGAAACCATGTGACCTAAAACAAGATGAGAGATACAAAGTAGAAATCCAACTTTGTAAAAGAGAATTGTATCTCACAGCTCCTGGAAAGCTACTGAAATTTCTCCAAACACACTGTACTATGCTTCTGTTGCTAACATTTGCTTTTCTCCCATCAAATAAAGGTAAGTTATTCTAATTATTAGAAAAAAAACAAATGACAAATTAAAACAAAAATAAGACACAAGGGTTTGTCCTACTTAAGCAAGGTAAAGAATGGGTTAGAGGGGAGACTTGGAGACATCTGGTAATGTTTGTATCACCCTTACCCATAGATTTTTTTTTTAATGAGGTTGCAAAACCTCACTAATGTTCCTCCAGGCTGGCCTCTTTTGTCCGGCCTCCTCTTTGGTCTCCAGAGCACGCCAAGGCCCTGTCCTGTTGACTTTACTGCAGTGAAGGACATGCTAAATAAGAAACAGACTTTCTACCAGAAACATTACCATTTAGGACCACGGGTTTAGATGATTTCTGTTTAGTTTATTAGTGAGGCTCAATTTGTTCTGGTTTCATATGCTCTGTAAAATATAGATTTTATGGTTCTACCTCTGTGTTCCATCTCCTCTAAGCATGACGCTTTTGCAAGCAAAGTTTACTACAATGAGAAAAGGAATCTTCGGGAGCCTGAGGAGTTGGTTCAGTAGCTGAAGTCACTTGCTTGCAAAGCCTGCCCACCTGAGTTCAATTCCCAAGCCACCCATGCAAGCAGATGCAAAATGTGGCACAAATGTCTGTTGTTTATTTACAGTGGCAAGAGACTCTTGTGTATATAAACACACACAGATAAAGTTGAAGAAGAATCTTTTAAAATTATTTTATTTATTTGAGAGAGAGAGAGAGAGAGAGAGAGAGAGAGAATGGGCACACCAGGACCTTCAGCTGCTGTAAATGAACTCCAGACGCAAGCACCACCTTGTGCATCTGACTTATGTGGGTCCTGAGGAATCAAACCTGGTCCTTAGGCTTTGCAGGCAAATGCCTTAATGGCTAAGCCATCTTTCCAGCCCCTAAAGAAGAATCTTTGAAGAAAATTCTTTGTATGTTTATTACTGTATTATTTGTAAAGTACATTCAGTGGTTTCTGGATTTTAAATTTATTTGTCTTTCTATTCATGTCAAGAGCCAGTGTCTCCTAAACCTTACACAATATTCCATATCCATGAACAACTAAACTTTTCCTCAGCAGGGTCAACAACGTTAAAGACCAAGCTGCCACGCAAGCCCTTCTGAGTATCTGAGTGTTAATGGATTTCAGAGATGTAACTTGAGATCACCCACCACCAGGGCAGCTTGCCCTTACTTGAGTGACGCTCTCAGTGTCTGAAAAACAATCTTTGTCCTTGTGTATATCAGGCAACACATATCGTATGTCCTTTTAAAGCAGACCTATCTTTTTCCTGGTCCCCTGAAGTGATTAAAGTATCCAGAGCTGGTACAAGCCAAGATAGACACATTTGGAGGAGAGGGGAACTTTAGAAAGGAAGGAAGAAAGGAAGCCAGTGATATTTTTGTTTCCCCATGTCTTCTGCCAGTATTTCTTTTTTAAAATAATATTTTTATTTATTTATTTGCAAGCATAAAGAGATTGAGAGAAGAGAGACACACAGAAAATGGGCATGCCAGGACCTCCAGCCTTCACAAATGAACTCCAGATATATGTGGCACCCTGTGCACCTGGCTTTATGTGGCTACTGGGGAATTGAACCTGAGTCGTTAGGCTTTACAGGCAAGCACCTTTAACCACTGAGCCATCTCTCCAGACCCCAGTATTTCTTCTTCTCTTCCCAGTATTTCTTTAAAAGAACATCTCCTTATATCATCTGCTTGTTTTGTTGTTGTCCGCTTGCTTGTTTTGATTTAAAAAATTTTTTTTATTGACAACTTCTATACTTACATACAAAAAACCCATGATATTTCCCTCCCCTCCCACTGCTTGTTTTGATTTTTGAGACAGGGTCTTGGTATGTAGAACCATCTTGAAACCAGCTGAGTAGACTAGACTGAATTTGAACTTAAGATAATCCTCCTGCTTCTGCCTCCCAAGTGCTGAGAATTCAGGGTTGTGCACTAAACTTGGCCCAATTTTCTGCTCTGTTTTGGTTTTCATCTTTATAATTTTTAAAATTTATTTATTGATTTGAGAGAGAGAGAGAGAGAGAGAGAGAGAGAGAGAGAGAGAGAGGCAGACAGATAGAATGAATGGGCATGCCAGGGTCTCCAGCCACTGCAAACAAACTCCAGAGGCATGTACCACCTGTGCATTTGGCTTATGTGGTTACTGGGGAATTGAACCTGGGTCCCTAGGCTTTGTAGGCGAGCACTTCAACCACTAAGCCAGAGAAGAGAGAGAGAGAGAGAGAGAGAGAGAGAGAGAGAGAGAGAGAGAATGGGCATGCCAGGAGTTCTTGCTGCTCCAAACAAACTCTAGACACACATGCCCCACTTAGTGTGTCTGGCTTTACATGGACACCAGGGAATTGAACTCAGGCCTTGAGGCTTTGCAAGCAAGCCTTTTGTGTTTAAGTGTCTTCACCTCTATTTGCATGGCAACAGTATAAAAATAGATTTTGGCCTAGACAAAAAAAAGAAGTCACGTGTAACTTCACTGTACAAATTTTTAGAAAAGGCATTGAATTAATTCATTTACTTTTTATACAATATACATTCTGTATGAAAATACAGAATAAATAGAAAATTGGAAAAAAAAACCACCTAGTAGGAGTCCCTATTTTATACTGTATCTGCTCAAGTTAATTTTTTTCCATTTCATCTTAATTTGGAGGAAGTTATCCTTAGGAGAACTTTGAAAAATTTGCTAATTATTTTAACATATCATCCAAACAACACTAAGGGAAACAAGTTCCCGGCTGCTGCCTGCATGCTGCCGCTGGTAATGTCATTCAGCTGGAGGTCAGAGGTTAAGTACCTCTTACCAGAGGAGAGAAGTAATCATTTCTATTATGTATAATATTTTTGGAAGTGTTTTTATTGTTAGTACAAAATGAAACGGACTCCCCACCCCCCAGACCATTAATAGTTGTGAATATACATCCCAAAGCACATTATAAGAGGCAATTATAAAGTTCTCAGGGTCTCCAGAGCTCAAATCCAACCTTGTCATTTTAATTAGGAGTTTGTTTGTTTGTTTGTTTATTTATTTATTTATTTATTTATTTATTTATTTATTTATTTTTGAGGTAGGGTCTCTCTCTAGCCCAGGCTGACCTGGAATTCACCATGTAGTCTCAGGGTGGCCTCAAACTCACTCATGGTGATCCTCCTACCTCTGCCTCCCCTGTGCTGGGATTAAAGGCATGCGCCACCATGTCTGGCTGAAGTTTAATCTTTTATCAGGCATCAGAGTTTCTTGGACCCATGTAGAGCGAACTAGGGAGGCATTAACTTTTCAAGGGTGCTCAGTACTGGTCTCCATGTATTTGCACTGGCCTAGGTTCAGCCTGGTAAGGCAACACTGCTTCTGCACGTGGAGGCTAGATGGTCAGATCCAGCCAGATGCATGCATGTGGCAGCTGCTTGCTGGCTTATTGCAGCATCTTAAAGTTTCCAAGCCTTCTCTCGTTATCAAGTTCATACACACTTGTCAGGAGATGGCTGTTATCTCTACATTAGGATCACCAACCTTTGGTGGTGGGTTGTCTTTCTCCAGTAGGAAATGAAGAAGTTGTGTGCTTGCACTTTCTCCAGTGTTTCAGAGCTAGTGAATGAGGTGAGGTTTGGGGCAGGGCCTAGGACCTTGGTCACTACATACACACATATAAAGATCAAGACCCTATGAATGTTAATGAAAGTCCTGCAGCCCAGTTGTCATGAAGCCAGTGGCTTGGGTGGCTGTTCAAACTCTTCAGTTCCTTTTTTTTTTTTTTCTGAGGTAGGGTCTCACTCTAGCTCAGGCTGACCTGGAATTCACTCTGTAGTCTCAGGGTGGCCTTGAACTCACAGTGATCCTCCTACCTCTGCCTCCCGAGTGCTGGGATTAAAGGTGTGCACCACCACTCCTGGTTTTAAACGCTTCCGTTCTTAATGGTGTTCTTGGTGCCTCATTATAAAAGCTACTGTATTTCAACTGGCCACCCAGGCAAGATGTGCCCACTAGTGCAACAGTGGCATGTCTGTTATGGGATAAGTCTGTTCTCTGATTAGTTTTGAAGCCTGCTCATGGGAGGGAATTCATGCCTGATACTGAAAACCTAGTCAAAAGCCCCTGGCTGGAAGGTTATAAACCCTAGGGAGAAAGTTATCACTGTTATCAGCTAAATGGTATTATGCTCACCAAATTTCCCTCTAAGTAATTTTGTATATGCCCATATATTAATGTTATTTTCTCTGTCTCTCTTTTTTAAAGTATTTTATTTTATTTATTTATTTGAGAGAGAAAGAAAAGCTGACAGAGAGAGAGAGAGAGAGAGAGAAAGAGAGAGAGAGAGAGAGAGAGAGAGGGAGAATGGGTATACTAGGGCCTCTAGCTACTGCAACAATTGAACTCCAGATGGATGTACTACTTTGTGCGTCTGGCTTTATGTGGGCACTGAGAAATCAAACCCTGATCCTTAGGCTTTGCAGGCAAGTGCCTTAACCACTAAACCATCTCTCTAGCTCTCTTTCTCTTGTTTTTTAAAATTTATTTTGAGAGAGAGAAGGAAGGAGAGAGAGTGTATGGACACACCAAGGCCTCCTGCCCCTGCAAATGAACTTCAGATGCATGAACCACTTTATGTGGGTACTGGGGAATTGAAGCCAAGCCATCAGGCTTTGCAAGCACTTTAACCACTCTCACTTTCTTTATGTTTCTTGAGTCAGGGTCACCAGGCTTACCAGGTACACATTATGTAGCCCAGGCTGTCCTTGAATTCATGATGATTTTCCTATCTTGGCCTCCTATGAATACTGGGATTAAAGGTGTGTGCTACCATGCCTGGCTGCTCTCACTTTTAGTTAGAGAAGCTTCTTTTTTTCAGACAGCAGTGACCACTGGGGAGACTCACAACTCATCAAATGCTGAGAAGAAGTGCAGTGGTCAGCGCTGAGTGAGACATCTCCATCACACCCTCCAAAGCTCAGGACCATTGCGGAAGAGGTGGAGGGAACAACGTAGGAACCAAAGGGTGGCAGAGAGTGCTTTCGAAGGCTGTCTTCTAGACACAAAGTGGAATCCTCACACTGGCTGTTTTTGTCTGCTTAAGACCTGCATAATATTGGGCCCATCAACATGATGGAGGATAGAGAAAGGCAAAAAACAAAAACAAAGACAAAAACAAAAAGATATCACAATAGAAGAGGGTTTAATTGGAAAACAAGTATGGAAAAAAAAAAAAAAGAATGGGCTCAGTGGAGGGAGCGAGGACAGCGAGAACAAAGGATGCTGGGAGGGTACATTGTACATATGTATGGAGGTTGTCAATAAGGTTTATAAAACTTTAAAAAGCCTCTATAGTTCCTTACACTACTAATGTCAAGTAACTACCACGAGCCAGAACGTGGTTTCTCACACTTATTTCCTCTTTACCACATATACTACGTTTGTGTGTTAGAAAATGCAAATCTGTTAATTTTACTGAGCAAGGGCAGAAATGTGCTAGGAAACTGATTTTAATGGGCAGCCAATCATTGTATAGATGTATCCCATCAGATTAGAGGATAGACTACTGTCAAAGATGACGACATTAAGAGTCAGGCGTGGTGGCGCACGCCTTTAATCCCAACACTCGGGAGGCAGAGGTAGGAGGATCGCTGTGAGTTCCAGGCCACCCTGAGACTACATAGTGAATTCCAGCCTGAGCTAGAGTGAGACCCTACCTCAAAAAACAACAACAACAACAACAACAACAAAAACAACAACAACAAAATAAACACAAAAAAAGATGATGACATTAAGAGAAAAGGGAAGGTGCAGATATCTAAGGACAAGTGACTCAGCATGACTGGGCCATGAGATTGGTGTGATTCCACCATTCTTCCCAGTGTCCATTGAACATTCAACATGCGAGGATTTTCCTCCACTGGCAATGTGCTTACTGGAGCTGAGGACAGGGACACATCCTAGGTGAGGAGATTGCTGGGGCACCTTCTGTCTGGCATCACCGTGTCTTGATTAGCATCCAGCATTGGTACCGCCTGCTTTTGCTAGCTGCTGATGGCTTTTTAAGTGCTCTAATTGTCATCAGAGAAGCAAGATTACTTATTAAAAAAGAAGGCAGAAATAATGAAATTGTCCTCATGCAAGGTGAAGGCACTCTTCAAGTTATTCATTCTGTACTGTCTGTGTGTGGTTGGTGGGGGAAGGCAAAGCCATGGCCCTTTGCCAGGGGCTCCTGAAATACTCACATCCCTTCCCACGAACGGATAAGAACTCTGGTCTTTAAAGGGTATGAGAAGGATGGGGAAATGGCTCCTTGGTTCAAGCCTGTTGGTCTGGGTCCAATTCCCCAGCACCCACATTAAGTCTGGTAAAAAGTGGTGGATGAGGCCTGAAGAGATTGCATAGTGGTTAAGGCGCTTGCCTGTGAAGCCTAAAGACCCAGGTTCAATTGCCCAGTATCCACATAAGCCAGATGCACAAGGTGGCACATGCATCTCAAGTTTGTTTGTAGTGGTTGGAGGCCCTGGCATACCCATTCTCTCTCTATCTGCCCATTTCTCTTAAATCAATCAATTAATCTATAAATAAATAAACGGGAATCTGAAGATGCCAGGATGCCAGCAATATAGAGTTTCAAGGCGGCTAGACCCTTGTGGTTCTAAAATTAAAAAAAAAAAAAGTGATACATGAACCAGGCGTGGTGACACACACCTTTAATCCCAGCACTTAGGAGGCTGAGTTAGGAGGACTGCTATGAGTTCAAAGCCAGGTTGAGACTACACAGTGAATTCCAGGTCAGCCTGGGCTACAGTGAAACCTTACCTCAAAACAACAACAACAAAAGTAGTTCATGCATTTGTGATTTCAACATGTCTATGAACCTATCGCAAAAGAAGGTGGAGCAAAGACGCTTTGAAATTGTCCTCTGACGTCTACATACACACAAGGAAGCAAAAGAACAAAAGGTTGTGAGAATCCTGATGTAAGACTAGGAGAATGGCAATGCTGCAAAATGAAAGAAAGTATCAGGGCAAGGCAGACGATCCCAAAAGTGCTTGTGGGATCAATTCGGTGAAGGCAGTTGATTCGGGTGGGGCTCATGAGGGACTGGAAGTTGTTGAGGAATCTGAGGAAGTAGCCAAGGAGTGGAGAAGAGGTGGGCACAGGGAAGCTCAGGAGCTCTGTCCAGAAGACAGTTTTGATGTTGGGTGATGAAGAAGCTGTGTCCCGTCTGGAGCTGTTGTGGGTCCAGAGCAAAAGGGATCTGCTTCTCTGGACAAACAGACGATTCAGACAGGATCTGACAGGGACATATAGAGAGGACAATGCAACAGGATCTCAAGGGTCGAGAGCCAGAGAGGGGCTAGGGAGATGGCTCAGCAGTTAAAGACACCTGATTGCAAAGCCTGCCAGCCTGGGTTCAATTCCCCAGAACCCATGTAAAGCAAGATGCACAAAATGGCGCTCGTGTCTGGAGTTTGTTGCAGCGGCTGGAGGATCTGACATATATTTTCATTCTCTCTCTCTCTCCTTCTAAATAAATACATACATACATACATACATACATACATACATACATACATACATACATTTAAAAAAGGAGCCATAGAGGAATCACAGTTTGGTCTCCTTTCTCTGTGTCTCTCTGTCTCTGTCTCTCTGTGCCACGAGGAAGTCAGAGAGACTGAGGCATAGAGCATTTTTGCATGTGCATGTTTAAGATTTCAAATGTATGCCAAGATGTCAGGGAAATATAAAAAAAATATAATGAACATTATTCTCTCTACATGTCTATCCACAGACTGTCTGATTTGTATATATTTATTTATTTTGGTGCTAAGGATTGAACTAAGGTCCTTGTGCATGCTAAGCACATGTGTAGAAGTCAGCTCCACCTTGCTGGGATGAACTTCCAAACAGACACAGTTTATGGGAGGAGCAGGATTTATTTCAGGCTCACAGATGCAGAGAAAGTTCCATAATGGTAGAAGAGGCTGTCCCCCCCTTTTCACAGATCCAAGCAGGGAGAACCTACCACCAGCACCACAAGCCAGCGCACGCAAACAGAAGGGACCCAGAGAATCCTCACATTCTTCCAGCCAAACCCTTTCATCTGGGTGAAGGCATGATGTAACTCATGACACTCAAGAACACAAGCATAGCCGAGTGTGATGGCGTACGCCTTTCATCCCAGCAGCACTCGGAAGGCAGAGGTAGGAGGATCGCCGTGAGTTCAAGGCCACCCTGAGACTACATAGTGAATTTCCAGGTCAGCATGAGCTAGAGTGAAACCCTACCTCAAAAAAACAAAACAACGTGGTGGCGCACACCTTTAATCCCAGCACTCGGGAGGGAGAGGTAGGAGGATCACCGTGAGTTCAAGGCCACCCTGAGACTACATAGTGAATTCCAGGTCAGCCTGGGCCAGAGTGAGACCCTACCTTGAAAAACGAAAAACAAACAAACAAACAAACAAACAAAAAAAAAAAAACAAGAAACAAAGAAAGAAGACAAGCAAATATTCAAGTACTACATTTCCTCAGTGCCCTCCCTCCGAAGTCCAGTGAATATATGTTCAGGACTGGATCAAAATGCAAGTGAACATGGGGCCCCTGACCAGCAGTGCTGGAACCGTGTGAAGTACCAGGGCCTCTTCTGGTCTGCGTTGTCTCTCACATCCCCCAGTGTGTGCTGATGGAGGTGGAGGTTCGGGTGACTGGAGTGGACAAGGTTGGGAAAGGTCACTGCAGAAGTGGCAACATCTACAGCGGACACGCACTGTCACTGTCTTTGTGTTTCTCGTAGAATGGTGTGACAGTTCCTTTTTCCTGTCAACTGGATGTGATCAGGAATTAAGTAAGAGCCACGCCTCTTGCCTGTTGGGCATTTCCAGGAAGGACTGACTGAGGGAGGAAGATCTTCCCCCAGGGTGGGCAGCTCTTCCGGTGGTGGACTATGTCGAAAGAGGGTCCAGAAAAAAACAGACAGACAGACAGACACACAGACAGACAGACAGACAGACAGACAGACAGACAGACAGACAGACAAATAGTGCCTTTGCCTGGCTGCCCTTGCTCCTTGCTGGTGAGGGCATCTACCTTCTTGCTGCCATCTTTCCAGGGTATCAGAGCCCCGCTTCATTAGCTTCATTAGTGTGGACTGAAGAGCAGAGGCTCTCTAGGAATCCCCCAGGCCTTCAGCATGAGATTGGGACTACTGAGCCTTCCAGCCCTGTGGACTGAGCAGCTGCAGGGCTGTCTGACTCGCCAGCCTACAGACAGTTATTGTTGGATTGCTCAGCTCGTATTGAATAAGCTCATCTAATAAATCCCCTTCATAGTATACATCTATTCTATCAGTTCGGTTCCTCTACAGAATCATGACTAATACAGATAGCAAAAGCAAATTTCCCAGCAGAGGCCACGAGCCTGGCAAGCTATGTGCCTCTTGTTGCCACTGTGGAGCCCAGGCTGGCTTCAAACGTGCAATCCTCCTGCCTCAGTCTCCTGAGAGCTGGGATAACAGGCATGTAGCACCATGCCTAGCTAGAGTGATGGTCTAGCTAGTACCTCTGGGATTCTGGGATTCTTCTTGGAGTTGAGGAGTGATGGAGTGTGACAGGCAATGGGAGACTGTATATCACGAAGCAATTGGCACTACAAGGTAGCTGGTATTGTAGTAAGTCACATGGTTGCCATTGTTTCCATAAAACTCTGTGGGTAGCAAAGAGCGGCTCAGACCTGGAAAGATAAACCTGCTGGCTCAGGACCAGAGAATAATCGCTAAGTCCAAGAAAGAAGCCCATTGGCGGGGCCTCTACTACCAGGATCAAGGGGAAGGGTGGGCAAGGGAAAGGTTCGGCTCTCACTACTATGGCTGCATGGGTACCTGGCCATCCATCAGGAGACAAGAAGAGACAGGGTAAGGAAGGCCGAGTGTAGTGGTTGTCACAGACAGCTGCACGTTGATGGGGTGAATGTCCAAACCACAGTTTAGTGGAGGAAGGGGTTTATTTCAAACTTATAGATCCAGGGGGAAGTTCCATCAATGGTGGGAGAAGCTGCTTTCATACAGCCAAGCAGAGAGAAACAACCAAACACCCAAAGCAGCAAGCAGCAGGAAGCTGGCAGCAAGCATGAGGGACCCCCCCACGCTCAGGCCTCTCTCCACACCTGTTGGCTAGAACTGAGATCTGCTCCCAGTGACACCTGAGCGCTGGACTCCAGAATCTTCCCCCAGTGACACCTCCTCCAGCCAGGCGGCTGGAGACCCTGCTTACAAATTTTAATGAACACCTGAGCCTAGGCTGGGTGTGGTAGTACATGCCTTTAATCCCAGCACTCAGGAGGCAGAGGTAGGAGGATCACTGTGAGTTCGAGGCCACCCTGAGACTGCATGGTGAATTCCAGGTCAGCCTGGGCTAGAATGAGACCCTATCTCGAAAAACCAAAAGCAAACAAACAAACAAAGAAAAAACCACCTGAGTCTATGGGGGGCATTCATTCAAACTACCACAGTAGAATAAGGTGAGAATTTGGCCTTAGATCTGGTCAGGCTGCTTACTTGGTGTAAGAAAGGAAATGAAAGTCAGCGGGGGGGTCATTAACTCTATGATGGCAGAATCACTCCAGAGCTTGTGAATGTGACAACCTGGTGGTATTGGCTGGCCACACACCCATTTAGAGAAAGCAACGACTAGGAGGGAGGAGGGACTCAGGCACCTATGGCACGAGATTTGAGAATTTTTGAAATACTGGGAAGGCTGTGACTCACGCTTATCCCAAATAGCTGATGATCTTGTGATGAAAGTTTTGGAACCATTCTGACAAAGGACGTTTTTATGGGGACAGGTTGGAAGAAATGATCAGAAGGGCAAGAAAGCATGAGTATTATAGAAAAAAAGAATATATAAGCGACAAGTAAATGGACCGGGTAACCCAGCCTGGTGTGGCACACCTCTCTATCTAACCCCAGCGTTTGGAAGGCAGGTAGGAGGGTCTGCTGAGTTCCGGGCCAGCCTGGGGCTACAGAGTGAGTTCCAGGTCAGCCTGGGATAGAGTGGGATTTTGCGTCGGGGGTGGGCTGGGGTGGGAAATACTGGTAGCAAAGTGAGGTGAAGAAAAGGAAGGAGAGAAAATGGAAGAGCTGCTTGGAACGAGAGGATGGTGGAGCCGAGCTGATGACGCAATAATAGCGTCAGGAGGACGGGTGTTGGGGGGAGAAGGAGTGGCTTATTTTTTACTTGTTTTCCTTTGGAAAGGAAGGATATTCGGAAGTTCACTGGCTAATTACACATTGCTTGCTTTCCCATCACGTGTTAATGGGGCTTGCATTCGGTTCCCGCGCTCACACTCAGCGGCCGCCAGAGGGCGCCTTTGCACAGACGCCCGCGTCCATAGCAGAGCGAGTTCCCAGCGGATGTCTGTGCCCTGTACAAATTATACAAAATTATACGAATTCCTCCCCAAACTCCCCTTCACATACCAAGCCTCTCATCTGACAGTTCCCGAAGCAGCAGGCATGGCAATACGTGGGCAATGACACCACTGGGAACATTCTGATTGCTCTGTAAAACCATAAGCACCTAGGAACAGATGCTTTTAAAAGAATGTGAAAAGAAGATTAGAGATCCAGCTGATAGGATGAAAGCAGCTGGTCCCCAGGGGCAAGATCTGCAGGCTGACCTTGAACTCATGATCTGCCAACTTCCTCCTCCCAAGTACTGGGATCACAGGTATGTGCTGACACACCCAACTAAGAAATTAACATTAAAAAAAATTATGAGGCTGGAGAGATGACTTAGCAGCTAAGGCACTTGCCTGCGAAGCCTAAGGACCCAGGTTCAATTCCCCAGAACCCATGTAAGCCAGATGTAAGTGGTGGTGCATGTGTCTGGAGTTTGTTCGCAGTGGCTAGGGGTACCGAAGTGCCCATTCTCTGTCAATCTCTCATTCTCTCTCTAATAAGTAAAGAAAACTAAAATATTAAAAAGTTAAAAAGATTTTAAAAACAGGTTGAAGAGATGGCTTCTTATCAGTTAAGGCTCTTGCCTTTAAAGCCTAAGGACCCATGTAAGCAAGATCCACATGGTGACTCATGCATCTGGAGTTTGTTTGCAGTGGCTGGAAGCCCTGGTGGGCCCATTCTCTCTCTCTATCTACTACTTCTCTTTTAAATAAATGCATACACACACACAAACACACACACACACACACACACACACACACAGAAATTCACATTTTTTATTGGAGAAGAAATACACATAATTTGGTAAGGTTCTTAATTATTTTTGAGCCAAACAGATCTGTTGTCTGCTGACTTCCGCAAACCATCTGTGGGGCTATCTGAAGAGAATCTAAAATAAACGAAGGGATTAGTCCAGTTTATTTTGGGGAAAGAAACATTTTCAACTTTTCAGACTGCTTTTGGGAAACTTCTAGAGGTTCAAATGGAGTTTGCTTTGCTTTGCACGCCATGAAGCGGTTGTGTACTGGTGCTGAATGTTATGGGGTATAGGCCTCTAAAATATGCTAAAATGTGGAGCTAGGTGTATGATGCTTTCTTTTAAAAAAATTTTAAATTTATTTATGTGCTTGTGTGTGTGCATGCACGTGTGTGTGTGTGTGTGTGTGTGTGTGTGGCAGGGTTTCCTGCTGTTTGCAAATGAATGCTAGACACATGTATCATTTTGGGTCTGACTTTAGGTGGGTGCTTGGAAATCAAACCCAGGCTGGTAGCTGTTGCAAGCAAGGGCCTTGAACTGCTTGAGCCAACTCCCCAGCCCCATACTTTATTTTTTAAAAATTTATTCATTTATGTGTGTGTGTGTGTGTGTGTGTGTGCGCGCGTGCGCACATGCACGCGTGAGTGCTGGGGTCTCTTGCTGCTGAAAATAACAGCCAGAGACATGCACCACTTTGGGTCTGTCTTTACATCAAACTGAACCTGGATCAGCAGGCTCTGCAAGCAAGTGTTTTCATGCCTGAGCCATCTCCTCCACTACACCCCACCATGTACCATGTACCCATACTTTCTTTCTTCTTCCTTTTTTTTTTTTTTTTTTTGTTTTTTTTCAAGGTAGGGTATCACTCTAGCCCAGGCTGACCTGGAATTCACTATGTAGTCTCAGGGTGGCCTTGAACTCATGGCGATCCTCCTACATTTGCCTCCTGAGTGCTGGGATTAAAGGCATGCACCACCACACTCAGCCTCAACCCATACTTTCTTAATCATAGTGTAATTCTTTACGTGATGCTGTTCTGCCAGAACCATCAACAAAGGAAGGTTAGAATCCTGTTTCATAGAGGAACTTTAATTTAAACACCATTGTTTGTTTGTTTGTTTCCAGGTAGGGTCTCACTCTAGCCCAGGCTGGAATTCACTATGTCGTCTCAGGGTGGCCTTGAACTCACAGCGATCCTCCTACCTCTGCCTCCCAAGTGCTGGGATTAAAGGTGTGCACCACCAGCTTGTTTGCTTATTTCTTAATTATACACCGGCCCCTGCCTTTGTGAATATAGTGTAGGTCTGAATAGTTCTTGACTCTGTAATTTTTCATGACTCTATAACTATTTTAGGAGAGTGTTTCAGTCTGAGAAAAGAAAAAGAGAAAGACAGGTATGCAGGTCTCTACCTCTGAACAGTACTTTCTCATGTGTTTATATTTTACTTTGTTTATGTCTCACTATAGTCCAGGCTATCCTAGAATCCACTCTGTAGCTCAGGCTAGCCTTGAATGTGTAGCAGTCCTCCTTCCTCAACTTCCCAAGTATTGGGATTACAGATGTTCACCACCCCACCTGGCTTCTCACATGATTTTTTTTTTTTTTTTTTGAGGTAGGGTCTCACCCTTGCGCAGGCTGATCTGGAATTCACTCTGTAGTCTTAGGGTGACCTCAAACTCACAGTGATCCTCCTACCTCTTACTCATGTGACTTTAATGGAAGTGGAAGAAGGGGACCCCAGATTACCCTGTACACTTACAGTAACGCTCTGTGGCCGCTGGTGTACTTGTCTCTTCTGCAATGATCACTGTGTTTCTAGAAGTTAGCCATCATCTTTCCAGTGAAAGCAAGGAGGATGTGTGTCTGATTGGAAAGGGCTCCTTGGAGTTCTGTGGTCACACTCAACAGGTAGAGGAACAAAGTCCTATAGAATCCACACTAGGCCACTGCGTGACTTGGCACATAGTGACTGTTCCCCCTTCCCCATAGAGTGAGCCTCTTCTGGTCCGGGTAACAGTCCCTTTTAAAATTCTCAATGAGCCGGGCGTGGTGGCACATGTCTTTAATCCCAGCACTCGGCAGGCAGAGGTAGGAGGATTGCCAAGAGTTCAAGGCCACCCAGAGACTAATTCCAGGTCAGCCTGAGCTACAGTGAAACCCTATCTTGGGAAACAAAACAAAAGAAAAGAAAAGAAAACAAAACAAAAATCTCAATGAAAGAGAAAATAAAGTTGTGAATGACAGTATTTCTTCTGAGAAGATGGTAGAAAACCTTGTATAGCTCATTCTTTGTAACTCCTGTCTGAGCCCAAGCACAGGTCTGACTGTTGGGAAACCACGTCTTTTTATCACAGCTGTGCATTCGTTCCCTGAGTTGAGATGATGTGGATGCTCTTCACTTCTTTGGCTTGAGAACTGTCTATGAGGGGTGGGTGAGTCACTGCTTGTCATCCCAGCACCCAGGATTGCAGTTCCGGGTCAAGGCCTGTTGCAAAGGACCACGTAAATGCCCATTCTTGCTTCGTGTCCTGCCTCTTTCTCTCTAAGAGTGCACATTCAGGAAGGGTGGAGGGTGAGGGTGGCTCTTTGTGATGGGCACCTGAATCTAAGTGGCTTTTACTTTTGTTTTTTAGTTTTGCTGCCACAAAGAATGAACAAGTTTAAACAAATGCAGCTTAGAAGGCTTGGAAATGGAACCAAAGGCTGGAGGTGTGCGTATGTTTGTATATGTGTGTGTCTGTGTATGTATGTGTATATCTGTGTGTATGTGTATGTATATGTGTGTGTGTATGGGTATTTGTGTGAATATTTTTGTGTATCTGTGTTCATGTGTGTATATCTGTGTGTGTGTGTGTGTGTGTGTGTGTGTGATCCAGAGCTCGCCTGACAGTATCTGGGAAGAGGGCTGGGCTCAGGCTCCATGCAAGTGACTTGGGCACAGGATTTTGACACTTCTCTCCTGCCTTTCCAAATGGAGGAAGGAGAGGGATTCACCCTTTCAAAACCCCTCTGTCCTTGAGATGCCTTGCATTTCTTGAGAAGCTATGATTTGATTGAATTGATTCTACTTATCAAAAGGAGGCATGGGTTATAAAGTTCACAGACACTCATCTGAAGGTCCCAGGCAAGCTTCCATCAGGACTTTCAGAGACAGGGTGGTATCACTGCCTAAAGAGGGAAACCCACTTCTCTCTTAGTATCCATTCCGTGTCTATCTTAAAGTTTCCTGTACGCATGACACTGTTCTAGGATCCAAGAATGCAGCAGTAAGAAAGAAACCTTCTCTGGTTTGAACTGAAATGACAAATGCCCGAGTGAAGACTCCATTTCAGGTGTCAGGAAGTGACATGAAGATAAAATGTCACCAGGGTCAGTAGGTGATGTGGATGGGGCATGAGGTAGAGCTGGGTGGAAGCGAGGGTTTGGGGACTGGTGAGGATGTAAGATACAGGGGACAGCATTGCCCGAGCCCAAGAGAGGGCGGCAGCAAGAAACTTGCTGTGTTCATGTTCGGCCTTGTGGGAGGAGGTGCTCTGGTGTGTGGCTCCGGGTCACAAGAAGTGCACTCAGGGGGGATGGCGGGTCTGAGCATTCACAGGGGATGCTGGGGAAGCACAATGGGTGAGGAGTAACAAGAAGGCCAGTGTGTCTGAAACAGAAGGCCCCAGAAACAACACTGAAGAGGTCAAAGAGGTGGGAGGGACATATAAGGCTTGGCCTGGCAAGCTTAGCTATGAATGCAGTCATCTTAGCCCCAGAGCGTACATAGCCTACAGGACAGGAAGCGAGAAAAACGAATAAGCATTTTCACTTGTTTCAGGCATTTAAATCTGGTATGGAACTGCTAACTGCGGACCGTAAACCCAGAGCCCTGTGCCTCGCACACAAGGACATTGGCGATAATGCTTTCATTGTAGAAGTTAACCAGCACCTATGGATGCTAAGTATCAGGTTAAAGAGCAGCCGGGTGATTAACTTATTTAGATATGGGGATATGGCTCAGTGGGTAAAATGCCTGTGTAGCATGTGCTGAGTTTGATCCCCAGCACCCCATAAAACAAGGTGCGTTGGCACATGCCTATAATCCTAGTACTTGAGAGGTGGAGGCAGTAGGAGTTCCAGAGACCGTGAGGCCACTTAAGCTCTTTCCTTCCACATACTGCTTTTGGTAGGGCGTTTTTGTCCCAGCAATGAGAAGGTAATGCAGCACCATACGTGGGTTATGTGTAAAGGCTGTGCCATCTTATGCAAGACTCTTGAATATTCTTCAATTTCGCTATCTGCAGGGAGAGACAGGGGTGGTGGTGGTCCTGGGACGAATCTCCCACAAACACGGAGGGACCAGTGTGTGCAGCATGGAACCCCGTGAATGATGCCTGGGTCCTGATTACATAGATGTCTTCTTGGTAAGCCTCCCCTCCCGAGAGGCGGGGGTATGGCCAGTTAATGACTAGAAGTTTGAGGTTTATCATGCTGTGCCCTCACCCGTGAGGCTGCCAAGCCAAGATAACCTGAATGGACGTCTTACCACTCTCACTGTATTCTCAGTCCCTTTTTAGAAATGAGGCCTATCTTCATTTCTCGACTGTTCTAAGATTCCTGGTCCACCACGTGGGGAGGTTCCTACCAGCAGACTTCGTGGTCAGGGGCAGTGGACTTGTGAACGACTCACTGTCACTGTGCGACTCACATTCTCGGCATGTCCCCATCCTTGGCCTCACGCTCCCTCCTAAGAAGGCAGTGTCTGCTCCACTTAGAACAGGCCCTTAAACTCCTGGCTTCCTGCTGGAAAGTCTCATAGGGGCTCACTTCCTCCCACAGGGCTCTCCGAAGTGTCCAATGGTGTTATTAATTAAACCTTTGTCTTAAGAGCTGAAACTTGCCCGAGGTATTGTTTTCTTCAAGAAACAAGCAGGCTCTGGTGTTAAGCAGGATCACTCAAAGGGAACTAAAAGTGGGGTGCCAAAGAGAAGGTGAGTGGGGAGCTAATTATTGGTAAGGGTTTGTCAAGTCACAGAACTACCCCTGGAGTCATCCCTTTCATGGTAGCTGAAATTACAGGAAAGGCTGGGAAGACAAAGGATGTGACAGCCAGTGTTAGCGAAGACGCTTAATTAAATTCCCCTCTTTGCAGCTTACAGGGCTATAAGTTTAGGTGGGTATACCAAAGAGCAACCCAGTCTTGTCTAAATGGGACCAATTTATCCTGCTCACAGAGCTTGAGATCTGACTCACAAGGTAGTGAGCCAATCCGATTGGTATTCTTTTTTTTTTTTTTTAAAGACACAGCCCTCCGGTGAGGCCCAGATGGGTGGAGTAAGGCAAACATTTGCAAAAGATTCAGTGTCCGCACTTAAAACTTGCAATGGGGCTGGAGAGATGGCTCAGCAGTTAAAGGTACTTGCTTACAAAGTCTAATGGACTTGAACTATGACGATGTGTGGTTGCAGATGACATGAAGGCATCTGGTGTGGGGTAGAAGAAGACTTGGCAGATCAGCCAGGGGTGAGGTCTGCCTTTGCGGACGCTTCTATTCTTAGAACGGGGTGTTTCTTCTACCTGGTCTTAGCTCTGGAAGTATTTGGTGGTATGGAGTGTGACATCTGTGTGATAGGAAGTTGTGCTATTTGTGTGACAGAGCACCTAGGGAAGTCTGATGAGCTGCACGGATGTTCAGTGGGTGGGCTTACCAATGCTTCCATTCTTTGACTGGGCCCGTTCTTTAGCCTGTGACATATGTGGTAAGAGCAAGTGAATACACGGCAATCCGAAAGTATTTGAAGATGATTTTGAATCGTCTGGGGAAACATAGGGCAACCAAGTGGGGACAACTTGGTCCTGTTCTGAAATGTCCAGATGCTGTGGCGGTATGGTGATAACATCTGAAAAAGCTTCTTTTTCTTTTAAGATATTTTTATTTATATATATGCACATGTGTGAATGTGTGTGTGTGTGTGTGTGTGTGTGTGTGTGTGCATGGGGTGGGGGGAAGGTTGCACCAGGATGTTTTGTGGCTACAAAGAGATGTCATATACTTGTGCCCCTTTTTGCACCTGGCTTTGTGTGAGTGACGGGGAAATCAAACCCAGGCCAGCAGGCTTTATAAGTGAGCACCTTTAACCACCAGCCACTGAGCTATTGCCCAGCCCAGAAACAGTTTCTTAAGGAACAAGTACTGATTAAGGGAGGGGTACAACAGGGGTTTCAATCCTCTTTTTTCAAAAGCATAATTTTGATTTGTTTGAAGGGGAGAGAGATATATGTATGTCTGGTTTCGTAGTAAATGTTATTGAAATAAGTTTTTCTTTGGAAGTAAATTAAAACTGTGTGTGACTTTCTAACAGTTTAAGGCTTCACCACCATCATGCAACTGAAACTAAGAATTTCTTTTTGCCCTGCAAGTGTTGTTATAAACTAGTGGATGTTTGAATGGTCAACTGTTTCTCAGATATGACTAAGGCTGTGTATGAGTGGACAGGACACAACTCCAGGAGCTCATGAGATCATAACACAAGAAGGCATTACCATAAGTAAGGTTTCTGTGTGAAAGGTTTGGTCTCCACCTTGGTGTCATTGTATTGGTAGGTAGTGAAAAATTGAAAAGGTGTGACCTCTTGGGAGAGTTTTTTTTTTTTTTTTAAATTTTATTTATTTGCAAGAAGAAAGAGAGATTGAATGAGAATGGGAATGAATGGGCATGCCAAGGCCCCTTGCCACTGAAAATGAACTCCAGATGCATCTGGTTTTACATGGATGGGTACTGGGGAATGGAACCCAGGCCACCAGGCTTTGCAAACAAGCACCATTAACAATTGAGCCATGTCTCCAGCCCTGCCTAGGAGATCTTTTTTTTCATTTTTTTAAAAAATATTTTATTTATTTGACAGATAGAAAGAGGGAGAGAGAGAGAGAGAGAGAGGGAAGAGAGAGAGAGAGAGAGAGAGAGAGAGAGAGAATGGGCATGCAGGGCCTCCAGCCATTGCAAACGAACTCCAGATGCATGCTCCACCTTGTGCATCTGGTTAACATAGATCCTGGGGAATCGAACCTAGGTCCTTTGGCTTTGCAGGCAAACGCCTTAACTGCTAAGCCAACCCTCCAGCCCTTGCCTAGGAGATCTCTAACTCATTGAGAGTGTGACCTTAAGGGAAATAGTGAACCTTAGTGCATTTCTCTTCCTTTCATTTGCTTCCTGGATATGAGGGGAGTCTTCTTTGCTCTGTTACACGTTCCTGCCATGACACATTACCTCACTTTAGTTCTGAAGTAATGAGGACAAACAATCATGGATGCACACCTCTGGATCCTAGCGCCCAACTGAACCTATTTTCCGTATCGGTTGGTCAGCTCAGGTATTTGCTATAGGGATAGACAGTGGAGTCTCACAGGGACGGAGGTATACCCCTGGACATGGATGGAGCTATGACTCCATAAAAGTGCTTTAGATTTACACACAATTTACACTCAAGTTTGTGACAAACCCTTAAGAGACAAGGTAGGTAATAGACTGTTTTGGCCACTATCTTTGGAGTTATTTAATTTAATTTAATTTTATTTAATTTTTTTTGGCCCAAATTGACTCTGTAGCTTAGGCTGGCTTTGAATTTACAGTGATCCTCCTATCTCAGCCTCTTGAGCGATGGGATTAAATGTGTGTGTCACCTTGCCTGGCTTGGTTGTCACCTTTGGTTGAAACCTTCCTGCGACACACATTCAGCTTGAAGGCAGTAGATATGCCAATATGCATGGACGTGATGCACTCCGCGGGAGTGTTAAAGTACAGCACACAAGACACGGAGGCATTTTCTGGTTAGCTTAGGTGAAGGCTTTGCAATGCTTGTGAAATAACTTGTTCTATAAGATGTGGCTGAGAAACACTGGTCTAAGGTTGTTTTGCCCAATGAAGTATGACCCTCTGCATGGAGGGAACACCATTACGGACTTCTGAGGTTTTGTTCATGCTATATTCTCTCAAAAGAGAGAGTTCTAGGAAAACAATTCAGAAAAGGGAAAACTGTAAAACAGCTCTTCTTGCCACTTTATCTTGAAAGTTTTCCTTTGGGCTGTTGGGATGGGTAATAAATGACGAACGAAAGAGACAGGGAGGCAAAGTCCAGAAGGACTGTTCAGAGACAGATGCTACTTTTGCAGTATCTGTGCTACGAAGAATGCAATGAAAATAAGTAAATAAATCTTATTAAGATGTATTTAAATTTTATTTATTTATTTGAGAGAGTGAGAGAGAAAGGGGGAGAGATAGATAGATAGATAGATAGATAGATAGATAGATAGATAGAGAATGGGCAGGCAAGCCAGGGCCTCCAGCCACTGCAGACAAACTCCAGACACATGCGCCACCTTGTGCATCTGGCTTACATGAGTCTTGGGGAATCGAACCGAGGTCCTTAGGCTTAGCAGGCAAGCTCCTTAATCACTAACCATCTCTCCAGCCCCTGAAGTGACATTCTTTAATGTCACTAGTTAACTCAGGCACACCATTCTACCAGTGGTGCTAGAATTGTACATAAAGATTGGCAGGTGTCCAGAAAAGCACGACCTGTTGTTTGTATTGCTTTGGCACATCTCCTGAAGGGAGATTTCTTAGTACACTTTAAAAAATGTATTTAATTTAGTTTATTTATTTGAGAGAGATAGAGAGAGAGAGAAGCAAATATATATAAAGAATGGACATAACAGGGCCTCTAGCCCTACAAATGAGTTCCAGATGCCTGCACCGCCTTGAACATATGGCTTTACATGGGCCCTGGGGAATCGAACCTGGGTTCTTTGGCTTTGCAGGCAAGCACCTTAATTGCTAAGCTATCTCTCCATCCCAGTAACTTCTTTTTTTCTGAGGTAGGGTCTCACTGTAGCCCAGGCTGACCTGGAATTCACTCTGTAGTCTCAGAGTGGCCTCAAACTCATGGCAATCCTCTTACCTCTGCCTCTCACGTGATGGGATTAAAGGTGTGCACCACCATGTCGGCTTAATAATAATAAACTTTTTTTTTCAAGGTAGGGTTTCCCTCTAGCCCATGCTGATCTGGAATTCACTATTTGGTCTCAGGGTGGACTCAAACTCACAGCAATCCTCCTACCTCTGCCTCTCAAGTGCTGGGATTAAAGGTGTGTACCACCATGCTTGGCAATAAGTACACTTTTTTTAAAGTATAGATTTATCAACATCACTTTCCCTCTTTCTGTGACTCTGCCATCTCTTAGTGAATAACAATGGGGACAGTTTACTCCAATTGTGCACAATTCTACCCAGCCCTTCCAGGTTTCTATTTTCAAAAGATTTCATCCCTGTCTGAAAACACAGATGGCCTACACTCTTCTGTCAGACCCTGGCCGCAGCAGAAAGCTTTCTTCTCTCCATAATTGCTTGGGAAACCTTTCTGGTGGGAACACAGGTAAACTAAGAAGGCGTGTCTCTCAGTGCTTCACATTTGTCCTAGCAACAGATACAAAGGCCCTGGATTTATGTTTTTGAGCCACCATAAGCTGGTTTGATGTAGCTTGATTCCTTTATTCTAAACTCCTTTCTCCCCCCCTCCCCAAACCACCTGCAACTGTGGTTTGAAAATTAACTGTCACTGAAATCTGAAGGGAACCCAACCCTCCAAAATCTAGGAAACCCTCAACTGCTCACACTGTGAGAGACAAGGGGGAGGACAAAGGAAAAGATCATTTACAAATGATTTTTATTCATTTTGGAATGCTTTCCTAATAGGAAAGTTCATATAGTCAAGTATCGATAACAAAGCAAGTTATCTTTCTATAGATTGCCTTTAATTATCTTCTCCAACCGTGGAACCTGAGACCTCAGTAAATCAAGAAAAACAAGAGAACAAGGTGAGCCCTGAAGGTTAGGCCAAGCTAATATCCTTTCAGATAGGGTCGTAATCCTGAAAGCTAACTGCCTCTTTATTTTTTTTTTAAAATGATATGTATACCAATGAAATCTTGGAGGATAAAAATAAGGAAAAACAAAGCCATCTTTAGTTCCAATATTGAACTAAGTTAATAACTTAATTTATGCCCCTCCTTCCAGTTTTTTTTTTCTGGGTATAATTTCTGGGCATATTCTTACTTACATGTACATGTCTAAAAACATAATTTTAGATATTACGTTCACGTACTGTGAATTTCTGGTTTAGTAAAATATCAGAAGCTCCACCCATATTATTATACTCTAAACATAGTTTTTACAATTGATCTAATAGTTTCTTGAAGTGGAAACTTCATAATTTACATCACCTTTTCCCTACTGTGGTAGGCAAATATTTACCCCTAACCAAGGTGGTTGAAATATTTCATTATCATAGATAATGTTATGGTGAACATCTTTGTATTTTTTAAAATTATAGATCATTTCTGCAGCACTTAAGTCACCGAAGGGAACTGGAGGTCACAAGCAACAAGCAGTGAAGCAGTTTTTACATTCTAACACGTGGCTTGGATTGTTAGCTTATGACTTAGATGGGTGCAAAGAGTAGGAGTTTTGCTTATCTAAATTTTAGTTAAGGGGCTGGAGAGATGGCTATGTGGTTTAGGCGCTTGCCTGCAAAGCCTAAAGACCCAGATTCGGTTTCCCAGTACCCACGTTAGCCAGATGCACAAGGGGGCGCATGCATCTGGAGTTCGTTTGCAGTGGCTGGAGGCCCTGGTGAGCCTGTTCTCTTTCTCCCTCTGTTAAGTAAATAAACAAAAAAAGTTTTAAAAATTTAGTTTATGTTTTGAATGTGTGCATGCGTGTGTGGATGGTGGCCAGGGTGTGCATGTGGAAGTCTAGGGCAACCTCCAGGTATCTGAGCTTCATTTCCTATGCACTGAGTGAGATCTTTGGTTTCTCATGGGTGTGCTGGAATGGCAGACTCATGTGTCACTTTATGTTGGTGCTAGGAAGGATTGAACCTGGGTCAGCAGGCCTTGTAAGCAAGTATTTATTTTTATGTTTTCGTTTTTATGTTTCGAGGTAAGGTCTCACTCTAGCTCAGGCTGACCTGGATTTCACTATGTAGTCTCAGCTTGGCCTTGAACTCATGGTGATCCTCCTACCTCTGCCTCCCGAGTGCTGAGATTAAAGGCATGCACCACCATGCTCGGCCATAAACAAGTATTTTAAACAACTGACCCATCTCCCCTAACCCTAGCTTTTTTGTTGTTGTTTTTTTTCCAGGTAGGGTCTCAATCTAGCCCAGGCTGCCTTGAAACTCATTCTGTAATACCAGGCTAGCCTTGAACTCACAGTGATCCTCCTACTTCTGTTTTCCAAGTGTTGGGATTAAAGGCATCCATCACCATGCCTGGCTCCAGTCTAGATTCTTAATCTCGTCTGTTCATACAGGTTCTTTCCTTCAAATAAGGAGTTCTCTTCTCTTCTCTTCTTTTCTCTTCTCTTCTCTTCTCTTCTCTTCTCTTCTCTTCTCTTCTCTTTTCTTTTCTTTTTTGAAGTAGGGTCTCACTCTAGCTCAGGTTGACCTGGAATTCACTATGTAGTCTCAGGGTGGCCTCGAACTCATGGTGATCCTCTTACCTCTGCCTCCCAAGTGCTGGGATTAAAGGCGTGCGCCACCACGCCCGGCTTAAGGAGTTATTTTCTAAGAGCATACCACCCTGAACATATCTGATCTCAAGTAAGAAATTATTGAGACTTTGTTCTTTAAGATGACATGACTGTAAATGCAACCATGCTGTTTTCTGTGAAAGAAAATGATTCATTTTCGGGTGCCTGAGTTGGAGTTACCCCAGAAGCCTAGGGTATTCCCCAACACAATAAAATTCCTAAGGAAATCCCACATTTCTACCTCTCAACACCTCCATGGGCAAATCTTACATACAAAATAGTGAGTTTGAACTTAAATGATACTGCCACCATTTAACCTATTGTTGGGTCCCAGGTAAGCAACATTTAAACTTAGCCAATGAAGCTCATTTCAACTTAAGGCCCAATTTCCTTATGGGCCAAGGATGGACTCCATGCATATAAGCTCTGGTCCAGAACGCTTCGTTGGCCACCCATTTTCCCAGGACCCCTCTCCATCACAAAGAGGACAAAGAGAGCTTTCCTTTCCTTCCACTTTCAATGAAATTTTGTTTGCCTTTCCACTGTCCTTGCTCATCGTTCATCAACGTATGAGGACAAAGAAGTTGACCCTGTAAGCCAGTGACAATATCCTCTTGTAAGGAAACCATGCTTCTCAAAGGACCCATTGAGGAATTTGTGGCCACCAGTCACTGGGATCCCTAGCAGGAGAGAAGGATGGGACACAACAATGGTCATAGGAGAAAAGGACCGCAAAAGTCCTGAAGTTTGGTAATTTGTCAAAACAATATAGGTAATAATATAATATACTATAGTGATCTTGGACACTTTCTCTGAAATTTTCTAAGTTATACCTGACATTTGAAGAAAAAGTATAATGTTGTGTGGCTATTTATGCATACCTATATATATTGTTTATTTTTATTTATTTATTAGCAACAGAGAGAGAGAAAGAGAGAGAGAGAGAGAGAGAGATTGAGAGAGAGAATGGGTGCACCAGGGCCTCCAGCTGCTGCAAATGAACTCCAGATGCATGCACCACCTTGTACATCTGGCTTATGAGGGTCCTGGGGAATTGGGCCTTGAACTGGGATCCTTAAGCTTCACAGGCAAGTGCTTAACCACTAAGCCATCTCTCCAGCCTTATACGTGTGTGTGTGTGTGTGTGTGTGTGTGTGTATAATATATATATATATATATATATATATATATATATATATATATATATATATGTGTGTGTGAATATTTAAGGTCACATTATTAATGAAGAAGACAGAGACTTGAGGGGTGGTAAGTTTTCTTCCTTTCTCCCTCCCTTCCTCTCTTCCTTTTTTTTTTGGTCTTTTTTTTTTTTTTTTTTTCTTTTTGGTTTTTGGAGGAAGGGTCTTTCTCTGGCTCAGGTTAACATGGAATTCACTCTGAGGTCTCAGGGTGGTCTTGAACTCACAGTGATCCTCCTACCTTTGCCTCCCGAGTGCTGGGATTAAAGGTGTGCACCACCATGCCTGGCTTGGTCTTTCTTTTTTTGAAGGGGTCTCATGCAGCCCAGGCTGGCCTCCAACTCATTTATGTAGCCAGAGGAGGATGACCTTGAAATCCTGATCATCTTGCCTCTACCTCCCAAGTACCACTCTGCCCTCCTCCTCTTCCTGCTCCTTCTTATCCTCCTCTTTCTCCTCCCTCCTACCTCTTTATGCTGGGGATCCTCATGCATGCCATGCATGTGCTCTACAAACTTTATTTAAACTGGCAAAATGTAGACATCGGCTGACATCTGTGATGATGAAACTGTTCTGTATGTTGACTGCCATGGCGGTTACAGGAACCCAGAGTAGTGCCAAAATTATGAACTGTTCATATTCATTGCACTAATATCACTGTCCTATTCTCAATGTACTATGGCCATCCATGACATAGATTTTGGGGGAGGCTGGATGAAGGCCAAAAGGATCTCTGGATGATCTTGGTGTCCCCTGCAAATCTACACTTCTTTTTTGCTTTTCTTTTTCTTCCTTTCTCCTTCCCTCCTTCCCTTCTCTCTCCTTCCTTCCTTCCTTCCCTCCCTCTCTCCCTCCTTCCTGTCTTTCTTTCTCTTTCTCCCTCTCTCTCTTTTTTTTTGAGGTAGGGTCTCACTATGTAGCTCAGGCTGATTTGGGACTTGCCATATAGCCCAGGCTGGCTTTCAGCTCTCAATCCTCCTGCCTCAGTCTCTCAGCTTCTGGAGTGTTGGGATCGCAGGCGTGTATCACCTTACCCAGTTCAAGCCACATTTAATTCTAAATAGAAATTTAAAATGAAAGACGATGGAAAGAAGTCTTATGAAAAATGATAAACATCTTATGTCTCTCTGGTCATAATCGACATTTTAGAAGAGGGACGTTTTCCTTTAAAGTTTCATTGTGGGGAAAATACACTGTGGAATAAAGATGTTAGATGAAAAGACAGTCAAAGCTGGCCCTAAAGAGACCAGAGATGGGGTAATAATCCTACCCTGGAATATGAGATGACTTTCTTTTCTTGGTCAGATCTGATCCACCTCTAAAGCATGAAACCTGATAAGGAACATTGATTTTAATAATATACATTTCCTTGAAACCATAAACTATTCTAGGAATAGAAATGAATTAAATCTGACAGTGTTTCATCCTTTTAGAAATAACCTGAACTAGTTATCATCTTCTATAAATTAAATTGGAAATTATTAGTATTATTGGAATTAGTATTGTCAGAAATACTGATCACTGGAAGTCAAAGGTGAGAAAAATTCACATTGCTGCAGGCCCCTATAGATGGCAGGACACATGTCAGAGTGTTAATGGTCACACAAGCACTGATTTGTCATTAAAATCAACAGGGGAATGTTTCAAGTGCCAAGAGAATAAAATCACGGCACTGCTCGTTTTGGTTGGCTCTGCCTCAGTCACGGGCAGCTGGCAGCAGAAAGATCTTCTCTGAGAGAGGCTCAGGAAGTCACGGCAGGAGGCACAGCCTGAAACTTAAAACCTCAGGCCTTGGGTCTACACCTGGAGCTAAGGACGGCTGTACCAGGCATGGCTTTAAGGAGGGCTGCTCAACTGCCAGCATTAATTACGTTTATGGTTTCCAATTGCTACTGCTTTGCTGTATTTGTTGAAATTCAATATTAATTGGAATAAACCTGAGCTATTTATGGATTGATTCACTGATTTACTTTTTGAAGTTAAGGAGAAACTTGGTTTTATTTATTCTTATTATTGAGTTTATTTATTTACTCCAGAAATAAAGCATCTATCAGAAATATGGGTCATGGTTTTCTCCAAGTGTGTGCCTTTTTGTTTTCCTAACAGCTTTCAAAGAACAGATGTTTGGCTCAAGTCCACTTAATATTTTTTCTTTTATTTATTTTATATCTGAGAAATTCTTGCCCAACCTAAAGTCATAATATTTTGCTTTTACTTTCTTACAGAAGTTTTATAGCTTTAGGTTTCACAATAAGGTTTCTGATCCATATAATACAACACAACACAGGAGCACAATCCATTCTGAGTATAAGCATGTGTGTGTGTTCTAGAGTTCCCCAACCTTTCAAGCATGTGTGTACGTCTCCTTCAGGACTTAATGGCTTTATTTATTAAAAAAGAAAGTTTTAGTTAGCATGTAAAGCAATGAGTTTATTATATCATTTTCACAAACACACATCATTATACTTTGTTTTCATTTATTCCTCTCTGCTCTTGCCTCATCCCTACCTCTTGCTAGTCTTCCTTTACTCTTTTATTTATTTTTGTTTTTTCAAGGTAGGGTCTCACTCTAGCCCAGACTGACCTGGTCTCAAGTTCATAAAAATCCTCCTGCCTCTGCCTCCCGAGTGCTGGGATTAAAGGTGTGTGCCATCACGCCCAGCTTCTTTTATTTATTTATTTTTATATATTTTATTTATTTATTTGAGAGAGAGAGAGAGAGAAAGAGTCAGACAGAGAGAAAGAATGGGTGTGCCAGGGCCTCCAGCCTGTGCAAACGAACTCCAGATGTGTGCGCCCCCTTGTGCATCTGGCTTATGTGGGTCCTGGGGAATTGAACCATGTTCCTTAGGCTGCACAGGCCAATGCCTTAACTGCTAAGCCATTTCCCCAGCCCTCTCACTAGTCTTCTGTACAAAGGCTTTTTAAAAATGTCAGTCTCGGGCTGGAGAGATGGCTTAGCGGTTAAGGCGCTTCCCTCCTAAGCCTAAGAACACTGGTTCCAATCTCCAGGTCCCACGTTTAGCCTAATGCAAAGTGACGCAAGGGCGCAATGCTGCACTTGACCACAAGGGGGCACACGCACATGGATTTTGTTCACAGCAGCTGAGAGACTGCTGGCACCCCCTTCTCTATCTGTCTTCCTCTCCCTCTCTCTCTTTGTCTCTCAAAAAAAAAAAAAAAAAAAAAGTCAGTCTCTTCCACTAGAAACCAGTGTCTGTGAAGGTATGATAAAGTAAAAAAGTGAAAATAATACTATTTCTAATAATCCTAATGCTAATAATTTCTCATTTTACCTACAGAAAATTGTACCTGGTTCAGGACATTTGTAAGTTCAGCACTGCGTTTTCACATTGCTATTTTTTTGGGAAGAATTTCCCATATGACCAATACTCACAATTAAAGAGCCTAAAATTTTCGAACTTATGTTTTCTGATTGACTTTTGTAAGTGGATCATGTCACACCTTTCCTTTAAAGCTGTTTATAGAGAACTGCTATGTGAGTGTTTGTTCTCTTACTTAACCCAAGGGCAGAGACCCCTGTCCTTCCCATCAGCTAAAAACAGACTTTGCCACTCACTTACTTTACACATGAGTTGGCAGCATTTTTCCCACCCTCCATTCCGTGCTGTCTCACAACACTGACTAGATCAAGGGACTGGGTATTTGATCTTTTAAATCCATCACAATGTCAAAATGACAAACTATGATAAAAATTTTAAACTCAAAGAATAATTTTTATGGGTCATTTCTTTATTCATTAAAATTTTTTTTTTTTTACACTTGTAAAAGTTATTTTACTGGCAAAGCAACCATGTCAATAATGGGTGGACAAAACATTTTCTTTATAAAAGAGAGGTTCTCAGAAATCTTTAAGGAGAATGGATTTCAAATGTGGCAAGAGTTAAATGAATATTTATGAGTGGAAAGAATCAAATACAAAAGCTCCTGGGGAGATAAGAGGCAGCCACGCTAAACCGGATCAGGCAAGAATCAAGAAAAACTACACTCATCTGAGGAAGAGAGAATATTTTCTCCAGGATAAACATAGATCCTTGTCTCTCTCCTTGCACAAGAATCAAGTCCAAATGGATCAGGGACCTTAATATCAGACCTGAAACTCTGAAAATGCTAGAGGAAAAGTAGGGGAAACTCTTCAACATATTGGAATAGGCAAGGACTTTCTGAATATAACTCCAATTGCTCAGAGAATAAAAGCACTAATCAACCACTGGGACCTTATAAAATTACAAAGCTTTTTTTGTACAGCAAAGGACACTGTGAATAGAGCAAAAGACAACCTACAGAATGGGAGAAAATCTTTGCCAGTTATTCATCTGACAGAGGATTAATATCCAGAATATACAAAGAACTCAAAAACAGAATAACAAGAATTCAAACAACCCAGTTAAAAAAATGGGCTACGGAACTAAATAGAGAATTCACGGAAGATGAAATACAGATGGCATATAAACATCTAAAAAAATGTTCTACATCCTTAGCCATCAGGGAAATGCAAATTAAAACCACTTTGAGATTCCATATCACTCCTGTCAGAATGGCTGCCATCAAGAAAACAAATGACAATAAGTGTTGGCGTGGATGCGGAAAAACAGGAACACTTCTACACTGTTGGTGGGAATGTAGCTGGTCCAGCCACTGTGGAAATCAGTGTGGAGGTTCTTGAGACAGCTAGAAATAGATTTACCATATGATCCAGCTATAGCACTCCTAGGCATATATCCAGAGGACTCTTCTCACTTCCTTAGAGATACTTGCAAAACCATGTTTATTGCTGCTCTATTCACAATAGCTAAGAAATGGAAGCAGCCTAGATGTGTCCACAGATGAGTGGATAATAAAGTTGTGGTACATTTACACAATGGAGTTCTATTCAGCAGTAAAGAAAAATGAAATTATGAAATTTGCAGGGAAATGGATGGATCTGGAAAGGATTATACTTAGTGAGGTAACCCAGGCTCAGAAAGCCAAACGTCACATGTTCTCTCTCATATGTGGATCCTAGCTACCAATGTATAGACTTGTGTATGAACTGGAACCAAAAATAGGTACCAGAAACCAGTAAGCGGGTAAAAGGCTATAAGGGAGGGAAGAAAGGGAAGGACTTAAGTGTATGGTAACACACATATGTAAGTAGAAGAACTGAGTACAGGGTGGGGAATGGCCTAAGCGAGTCCATGGGAAGAGAATGAATACAAAATGGGCAGGGGGAGGGACAATCTAAACTCAAGATATTATCAATAAGACATATGTAAAACTACTTTTTTGATTAAGGTCACGTCTAGAAGATGTAGACTGTTACTAGAAAATTTTCAGTACCTGGGATGGAACTCCTTCCAGTGAGATGTTGGCCAAGGAGGTCCCGGTAGCCTCCAAAACATTAAGGCTTTTGCCAAAGCCCTTGGTTTCCCTAGAGAAATAGATAGTAAGACCCTATTGCTGAAGACATCTCATGCCTGAGAGGCAAGGACACTGAGAAAGCAAGCTGGTGCTGAGCAGAAAACCTTCTCCCTGTAGACCAGCCAACTGAAAGCTGGAAAAAGCTGCACTGCACGCAGCGTATGGGAGACAGAAGCCATCAACAGTGAAAATAGTGGATGCTGAATATTCAAGCTTGGCCAGACAGGCCCAATGACTGAACGGGTGCAATAGTGGCGTGTCTACTCTTGGGGTAACCAACTGCTCCATAATTGGACTGAAGGCCCTCTCTACGGAAGGGAATACATACCCGGTACTGAAAACCTAAGTAAAAGTCTATGGTAGGTGAGGTCATGAGCCTTGGGGGGTATAAGCCTGCTCATGTCTGACTAAATGTATATATTATTCCCACCAAGCTGCCCTGGGGACACTACACTAAATGTTCATGTCCACATATTAACGCTATTCTCACTTCTGGCTAGAGAAGCTTCTCTTTTCAGATGGTGATGACCACTGGGATGACACAAAAGGCAACATAGTGCTGAGAAGAAGGGATGGAGGAGTGCCTAGCACTGAAACACCTCTGTCACATCCTCCAGTGGCTCAGGGACCATTGCGGAAGAGGGGGCGGATAGAATGGAAGAGCCAAAGGAAGGATATGACCTCTTACTATGCAGCTGCCCAGACAGAAATTGGCCTCGATATCCATGATCTTGCAGTGCCTAGCAATACCTTTGCAAGACCCTCAAAATAGAAGAGAAAGATGATGTCATCAAATTAGAGAGAGACTAATGGAGAAAGGGAGGGGATATGATGGAGACTGGAGTTCTAAAGTGGAATGGGGAGGAGGGAAATATCAGGTGGGTTTTTTTTTTTTGATTATGTAAGATTAAAATCAATAAAAAAAAAAAAAAAAAAAAAAAGCTCCTGGGCTTCTCACTCCAGAAAACAGGCTTGTGTTAAATTACTTCTGAGTATATATAGTTCTTAAAACACTGATTGACAGTTATGGAAATAATTTAAGAACCTCATTGTCACTAACTATGGGTCTTGTTCAAGGTATATAAACTCTCAAGTCTATTTTTTTTAACAATATGATGAGGAATTATCATGTACCTGTCAATTCATTAGCATTCCATGAGATAATTATGCAGATGGTTCACAATACTTGTCAAATATAAGTGCCCATAGGTTAGCTATTGTTGTTATTAATAAAATAAACCTGACAAAGATTTGAAATCAAAGCCATGGTAGATGCATTCTGATTTGTAATTTACATAATGCTTCTTTACTAATTAATCTCATTTGAGCCTCTGAAGGCCAGTGTGCCCGAAGCTCCTTGGGGCCCTTTAGGTACTTGCCCCTGACAATCCTCTCTGGCTAAATGTCATCTCTTGGGTAGTTACTGAGCCTCGTCGTGTGTGGTAGTCTAAACAGAAGTCCTCCATAAACTCATGTGCTTTGAGAGCTTGGTCCCAGCTGGTGGATATTTGGGAGGTGGAGCCTTGCTGAAGGGGGTGTGTTGCTGGGGGTGGGCTTAGGGGTGTTACAGCTAGCTCCCCCTTACCAGAGTTCAGCTAATTCTCCTGCTGCTGTTTTGCACCATTTGTTGCATAAGCGGTGTCCACCTTCTGCTCATGCCATGCTTTGTCCTCCATCATGAAGCCTTTCCTCGAGAATGTAAGCCAAAAATAAATCCTGTCTTTCCACCAACTGCTTTTGGTCAGGTGTTTTGTCCCAGCAAGGAGAAGCTAATTACAACATCCTACAGGGCGTGGTCACTCCACATTCAAGAAGTGATTGGCATACTACAAAATAGAAGCAGGCAAGATGAAAACCCATGCTCTTCAGAATCTATCTATCTATCTATCTATCTATCTATCTATCTATCTATCTATTTTTTTTTTTTTTTTTTTTTTTGGTTTTCTGACGTAGGGTCTTGCTGTAGCTCAGACTGACCTGAAATTCATTATGTAGTTTCAGGGTGGCCTCAACTCAAGGCAATACTCCTACCTTGGCCTCCCAAGTGCTGGGATTAAAGGTGTGTGCCACCATGCCCAGCTTATTTTATATTTTTAAAAACACTTATGGGCTGTAGAAATGGCTTAGTAGTGGTTAAGGCACTTGCTTGCAAAGTCAAAGGATCCATGTTCAATTCTCCAGGACCCACGTAAGCCAGATGCACAAGGTGGCGCATGCATCTGGAGTTCGTTTACAGTGGCTAGAGGCCCTGGTGTGCCCATTCTCTCCCTTTCTTTCTCTCTCAAATAAATAAATAATAAATGAAATATTTTATTTATGAGTGAGAGAGAGAGAGAGAGAGAGAGGGAGAGAGAGAATGAGTATTGGCAAGCCAGGGCCTCCTGCCATTGCAAGCAAACTCCAGATGCATGCATCACTTTGTGCATCTGGCTTTATGTGGGTACAGGGGAATTGAACTTGAGCCATCAGGTTTTGCAAGCAAGTGCCTTTAACCACTGAGCTGTTTCTGCAACCCATTCTTCAGATTTTAAATCATGCTCTATGCCAGAGAGAATTTTTATGACGTCATAATGTTATAGGACAATCCCATCGTCAGTGCTCCAAAGAAGAAAGAAGTTATAAGCAAAAGTCTTCTGAAATTAATCGCTATCAATTGTTTCAAATGTAAACTGCACAAGGACCAGTTATCTCCCAGGAGAAGTGGGCTCTACCTGCTTTTTGCTCACTTTTTCTTTTTCTAGTGGGAGCTTCTTGCGCTGAGGGTAAGTAGATGCCTCCAGTTCTACTTGTAGGAATTCAAAGACTGAAACCTCCTTAGCAGAGGACAAGGAAGCAGGCCAGGCAATATCCGAATCTTTATCATTTGATTTTGATCTTGAGTAGAAAACAAAGGTGCTTTGTTCAGATGGCTTTTGATGGGCATTTACTCTTTGCATGCTGGAACCTTTCCCTCATTGCTTTATTAAAAGGACCTGTTAATTAACTTAGTGTCTGGCAGAAAGAAGTGAGCTCTCCGAACTTTTAGAGTTCTCCAAAAATGGGCAGTAAGTCTGGTAGGAGAAGTAGCCTCATAATCCCTTTTTACATGCCAAGAGTTCAAAGTTTACAACCATGCAATAAGCGAGTGATTTGGACACAAAGGAGTGAAGGGCTAGTTTCTTTTCTTTTCTTTTTTTTTTTCTTTTCTTTTCTTTTTTTTTTATTTTTTGGTTTATTATTTTATTTATTTTATTTTTATTTTATTTTTGGTTTTTCGAGGTAGGGTTTTCTAGTCCAGGCTGACCTTTATTTTCAGGGTGGCCTTCTTTTTCTTTTAATTTTTGGTTTATTTTTATTTTTTATTTATTTATTTATTTATTTATTTATTTATTTATTTATTTATTTTGGTTTTTCCAGTTTAAATTGCTCAGGAGCATAAGGGTTTCACTTAAAACCACTGAATAACCAAAGGTAAGATGGCGCATAGGAGCCACGCCAAACCGGATCAGGCAGAGAATCAAGAAAACTACACTCATCTCTAAGAAATGGAAGCAGCCTAGATGTCCGCTCCACAGATGAGTGGATAATAAAGTTGTGGTACATTTACACAATGGAGTTCTATTCAGCAGTAAAGAAAATGAAATTATGAAATTTGCAGGAAATGGAGGGATCTGGAAAGGATTATACTTAGTGAGGTAACCCAGGCTCAGAAAGCCAAACGTCACATGTTCTCTCTCATATGTGGATCCTAGCTACCAATGTATAGACTTGTGTATGAACTGGAACCAAAAATAGGTACCAGAAACCAGTAAGCGGGTAAAAGGCTATAAGGGAGGGAAGAAAGGGAAGGACTTAAGTGTATGGTAACACACATATGTAAGTAGAAGAACTGAGTACTTGGGAGGGGAATGGCCTAAGCGAGGCCATGGGAAGAGAATGCATACAAAATGGGCAGGGGGAGGGACAATCTAAACTCAAGATATTATCAATAAGACATATGTAAAACTACTTTTTTGATTAAGGTCACGTCTAGAAGATGTAGACTGTTACTAGAAAATTTTCAGTACCTGGGATGGAACTCCTTCCAGTGAGATGTTGGCCAAGGAGGTCCCGGTAGCCTCCAAAACATTAAGGCTTTTGCCAAAGCCCTTGGTTTCCCTAGAGAAATAGATAGTAAGACCCTATTGCTGAAGACATCTCATGCCTGAGAGGCAAGGACACTGAGACAGCGAGCTGGTGCTGAGCAGAAAACCTTCTCCCTGTAGACCAGCCAACTGAAAGCTGGAAAAAGCTGCACTGCACGCAGCGTATGGGAGACAGAAGCCATCAACAGTGAAAATAGTGGATGCTGAATATTCAAGCTTGGCCAGACAGGCCCAATGACTGAACGGTGCAATAGTGGCGTGTCTACTCTTGGGGTAACCAACTGCTCCATAATTGGACTGAAGGCCCTCTCTACGGAAGGGAATACATACCCGGTACTGAAAAACCTAAGTAAAAGTCTATGGTAGGTGAGGTCATGAGCCTTGGGGGTATAAGCCTGCTCATGTCTGACTAAATGTATATATTATTCCCACCAAGCTGCCCTGGGGACACTACACTAAATGTTCATGTCCACATATTAACGCTATTCTCACTTCTGGCTAGAGAAGCTTCTCTTTTCAGATGGTGATGACCACTGGGACGACACAAAAGGCAACATAGTGCTGAGAAGAAGGGATGGAGGAGTGCCTAGCACTGAAACACCTCTGTCACATCCTCCAGTGGCTCAGGGACCATTGCGGAAGAGGGGCGGATAGAATGGAAGAGCCAAAGGAAGGATATGACCTCTTACTATGCAGCTGCCCAGACAGAAATTGGCCTCGATATCCATGATCTTGCAGTGCCTAGCAATACCTTTGCAAGACCCTCAAAATAGAAGAGAAAGATGATGTCATCAAATTAGGAGAGAGACTAATGGAGAAAGGGAGGGGATATGATGGAGACTGGAGTTCTAAAGTGGAATGGGGGAGGGGAGGGAAATATCAGGTGGGGTTTTTTTTTGGTATGTAAGATTAAAAATCAATAAAAATTTAAAAAAAAAAAAAAAAAAAAAAAAAAAAAAAAAAAAAAAAAAAAAGCTCCTGGGCTTCTCACTCCAGAAAACAGGCTTGTGTTAAATTACTTCTGAGCATATATAGTTCTTAAAACACTGATTGACAGTTATGGAAATAATTTAAGAACCTCATTGTCACTAACTATGGGTCTTGTTCAAGGTATATAAACTCTCAAGTCTATTTTTTTTTAACAATATGATGAAGAATTATCATGTACCTGCCAATTCATTAGCATTCCATGAGATAATTATGCAGATGGTTCACAATACTTGTCAAATATAAGTGCCCATAGGTTAGCTATTGTTATTATTAATAAAATAAACCTGACAGAGATTTGAAATCAAAGCCATGGTAGATGCATTCTGATTTGTAATTTACATAATGCTTCTTTACTAATTAATCTCATTTGAGCCTCTGCAGGCCAGTGTGCCCGAAGCTCCTTGGGGCCCTTTAGGTACTTGCCCCTGACAATCCTCTCTGGTTAAATGTCATCTCTTGGGTAGTTACTGAGCCTCGTTGTGTGTGGTAGTCTAAACAGAAGTCCTCCATAAACTCATGTGCTTTGAGAGCTTGGTCCCAGCTGGTGGATATTTGGGAGGTGGAGCCTTGCTGAAGGGGGTGTGTTGCTGGGGGTGGGCTTAGGGGTGTTACAGCTAGCTCCCCCTTACCAGAGTTCAGCTAATTCTCCTGCTGCTGTTTTACACCATTTGTTGCATAAGCGGTGTCCACCTTCTGCTCATGCCATGCTTTGTCCTCCATCATGAAGCCTTTCCTTGAGAATGTAAGCCAAAAATAAATCCTGTCTTCCCACCAACTGCTTTTGGTCAGGTGTTTTGTCCCAGCAAGGAGAAGCTAATTACAACATCCTACAGGGCGTGGTCACTCCACATTCAAGAAGTGATTGGCATACTACAAAATAGAAGCAGGCAAGATGAAAACCCATGCTCTTCAGAATCTATCTATCTATCTATCTATCTATCTATCTATCTATCTATCTATCTATCTGTCTATCTATTTTTTTGGTTTTCTGACGTAGGGTCTTGCTGTAGCTCAGACTGACCTGAAATTCATTATGTAGTTTCAGGGTGGCCTCAACTCAAGGCAATACTCCTACCTTGGCCTCCCAAGTGCTGGGATTAAAGGTGTGTGCCACCATGCCCAGCTTATTTTATATTTTTAAAAACACTTATGGGCTGTAGAAATGGCTTAGTAGTGGTTAAGGCACTTGCTTGCAAAGTCAAAGGATCCATGTTCAATTCTCCAGGACCCACGTAAGCCAGATGCACAAGGTGGCGCATGCATCTGGAGTTCGTTTACAGTGGCTAGAGGCCCTGGTGTGCCCATTCTCTCCCTTTCTTTCTTTCTCTCTCAAATAAATAAATAATAAATGAAATATTTTATTTATGAGTGAGAGAGAGAGAGAGAGAGAGAGGGAGAGAGAGAATGAGTATTGGCAAGCCAGGGCCTCCTGCCATTGCAAGCAAACTCCAGATGCATGCATCACTTTGTGCATCTGGCTTTATGTGGGTACAGGGGAATTGAACTTGAGCCATCAGGTTTTGCAAGCAAGTGCCTTTAACCAGTTTCTGCAACCCATTCTTCAGATTTTAAATCATGCTCTATGCCAGAGAGAATTTTTATGACGTCATAATGTTATAGGACAATCCCATCGTCAGTGCTCCAAAGAAGAAAGAAGTTATAAGCAAAAGTCTTCTGAAATTAATCACTATCAATTGTTTCAAATGTAAACTGCACAAGGACCAGTTATCTCCCAGGAGAAGTGGGCTCTACCTGCTTTTTGCTCACTTTTTCTTTTTCTTGTGGGAGCTTCTTGCGCTGAGGGTAAGTAGATGCCTCCAGTTCTACTTGTAGGAATTCAAAGACTGAAACCTCCTTAGCAGAGGACAAGGAAGCAGGCCAAGCAATATCCGAATCTTTATCATTTGGTTTTGATCTTGAGTAGAAAACAAAGGTGCTTTGTTCAGATGGCTTTTGATGGACATTTACTCTTTGCATGCTGGAACCTTTCCCTCATTGCTTTATTAAAAGGACCTGTTAATTAACTTAGTGTCTGGCAGAAAGAAGTGAGCTCTCCGAACTTTTAGAGTTCTCCAAAAATGGGCAGTAAGTCTGGTAGGAGAAGTAGCCTCATAATCCCTTTTTTACATGCCAAGAGTTCAAAGTTTACAACCATGCAATAAGCGAGTGATTTGGACCGCAAGGACACAAAGGAGTGAAGGGCTAGTTTCTTTTCTTTTCTTTTCTTTTCTTTTCTTTTCTTTTCTTTTTTAATTTTTTGGTTTATTATTTTATTTTATTTTATTTTATTTTATTTTGGTTTTTCGAGGTAGGGTTTCACTCTAGTCCAGGCTGACCTGGAATTAACTATGTAGTCTCAGGGTGGCCTCAAACTCTCGGCGATCCTCCTACCTCTGCCTCCCAAGTGCTGGGATTAAAGGCATGCGCCACCACGCCAGGCTTTTTGGTTTATTTTTATTTATTTATTTGAGAGTGACAGAGAAAGAGGCAGAGAGGGGAGAGGGAGAGGGAGAGAGAGAGAGAAAGAGAGAGAGAGAATGGGCACTCCAGGGCTTCCAGCCACTGCAAATGAACCCCAGATGCAAGTGTCCCCTTGTGCATCTGGCTTATGTGGGTCCTGGGGAATTGAGCGCTTAACTGCTAAGCCATCTCTCCAGCCACCTGAAGGGCTGTTTTCTGAAGAATTGGGTTTTTATTTATTCTTTGTGTATAACTGAATAACCAACACGACTTTGCTAGGAAAATAATATTGCTATTAAAACAAGATTATCAGGCTAGAAAGATGTTTTAGCAGTTAAGACACTTGCCTGTAAAGCTACAGGACCCAGGTTCAACTCTCCAAGACCCACGTAAGCCAGATGCACAAGGTGGCACATGCGTCTGGAGTTCGTTTGCAGTGGCTGGAAGCCCTGGCATGCCCGTTCTCTCTTTATCTGCCTCTTTCTTCCTCTTTCTCTCAAATAAATAAATAAATAAATATTTATATTTTCAAAAAAGCTTATTATAAGATACTGGTAGCAGAAGAAATTTCTCCATAATCTAGCCTGGCGTCTGCTAACTACAACCTAGGGAGCGAGTCTAATCTATTGCATTTCCTGCCTCCCTGCTTGCATTGGACCTTGAATCCAGACCTCCATACATGCCTGGCTTCCTTAAAAATGGGTTCAGGGCTGGAGAGATGGCTTAGTGGTTAAGGCATTTGCCTGCCAAGCCAAAGGATCCCGCTTCAATTCTCTAGGACCCATGTAAACCAGATGCACGAGAGGTGTATACTTCTGGAGTTCGTTTGCAGTGGCTGGAGACCCTGGTGCACCCTTCCTCTTTCTCTTTCTTGGTTTCTTTCTCTTTCTCTCTGCCTCTTTCTCTCTCTGAAATAACTAACTAACTAACTAACTAACTAACTAACTAACTAAATAAAATATATTTAAAAAATAGGTTCAGTGCAATAGATAGATAGGTATGATAACTTCTTTTTCTGTGAAGAGCTATCAGGCTTGTCCAATCTTCTTTTTGAAAATATTTTTATATATTTATTTGCAAGGAGAGAGACAGAAAAAGAGAGGGAGGGAGGGAGAAAGACAGAGAGTGAGAGAGGGAGAGAGAGAGGACAAAGAAAATGGACACTAGGGCCTCTTGCTACTGCAAGTGAATTCCAGACACATGCACTACTTTGTGTATCTGGCTTTATGTGGGTACTGGGTAATTGATTCCAAGCCAGCAGGTTTTGCAAGCAAGAGCCTTTAACCACTGAAAGCTATCTTCCTAGCCTTTGTCCAGCCTTTTGACACTGGCACATGATATTATCATGTACAAAGTCGATGCTGGAGAACTATGCAATTGAGCTACAAAAAACAAAAACAAAAAAAAAAACAAACAACAAAACAAAACAAAAACCCAACAAAAAACCAAAAACAACACAAACATAAATCTTGAAATGTTTTAAATAAACTTATCATTTTGTGTTAAACCATATTCAGAGCTCACCTGGGCTGGATGTGGCTCATGGAGCAAAGATTAGATGCACCTGGCTCAGATAATAAATGCTTTTAGATGTGGGTAATACACTCTTTTCAGCAACTGTTACATTCTGTTGAAAACAGCCACAGACAGTATGTAAACAAATGGGTGTGGCTATGTGCCAATAAAACTTTATTGACAAAAATAAGATAGGTTAGATTTGGCTTGTACATTATAGTTCGCAGACTCCCACACTAGATGATGAGGTTTCTTCTATAGCCAATCTTCTATAAGCAACTTATTTTAATAGCAATAAGGCCATTTCCCTAGGAAAGTTACCTTGGCTATTCCAGCATCTGTTGACTATGCAATTTGTGGAATAATTATTTGTTCTACCTATTCTGTCTCTTCCCTTCCTTCATTGCTGAATGCTTTCTGTGTGCACTGTGGATGTAATTACCTCTTTATTTTCCTCAAGGCCTTACGATAGGTTTGGGGTTCATATGCGGGGGTGGAAGTGGGGATCAGGGTGGATGAGATTGCAGCATGAGGTGTCTGCAGGTAGGTTGAAAGTGGTTCCTGGATGGGAGAGAAGACCCAGGCCTGGGGTAGAAATCTGACCTCAGGTGGTCAAGAGACAACCTACTGTTTTCTTTCTTTCTTTCTTTCTTTCTTTCCTTCCTTCCTTCCTTCCTTCCTTCCTTCCTTCCTTCCTTCCTTCCTTCCTTCCTTCCTTCCTTCCTTCTTCCCTCCCTCCCTCCCTCCCTCCCTCCTTCCTTCCTTTCTTTTTTCTTTTAAATTTGAGAGAGAGAGAGAGAGAGAGAGAGAGAGAGAGAGAGGAAGAGGCAGAGATAATGGGTGTGCCAGGGCCTCTCAGCCACTGTGAACAACTCCAGACGCGTGCGCCCCCTTCTCGTGCATTTGCCACATTGTGAGCTTGCATCACTTTTGCGTCTGGCTAAACGTGGGACCTGGAGATTTGAACAAGCGTTCTTAGGGTTCACAGGCAGGCACCTTAACAACTAAGCCATCTCTCCAGCCCAAAATAACCTACTTTTCTACTCTAAGCAAGCCATGCATATATGTCAGAGCTGCCGGGGATGGGAGGTTGTGCAAAATAGGAATATGAGAGAACATATCTCAATTTAGAGAAAAAATATTAATTATTTTCTTTGTGAAGATTTCAAACTGTGTCCACCCAGGAGGACAAGATGCTTGGGGAAACTGACTGCTCTGGACCCTGGTTCATTACCCCTTTGCCTCGATGAAAAAGAATATATTTTATTATTCACTTATTTATATTTATTTATGTTAACGTATTGCATATTGATCATATTCCTATGAGGTTATACTCTTAATGTTCCCTCTCCCCTGGCCCCAATCCACAAAGTCCCTTCTCAGCGGGGTTATCAGTATTCACTGTGGGGTTATGAATGCACTAGTCAGTCTCTAGGGGTGGGGTGGGTGGGGGGAGAAACCATGTCTCAGGATCCTCCTTCCCACATGTGGCTCTTACAGTCTTTCTGCCCCCTCTTCTGCAATGTTCCTACCCTGAGCCTTCGAGGGCGTGTTATAAGTCTCTTTTACTGTTGAGCTCTAAGTCTGTTCGCCCATCATCTTTTCAGTGATTCCTCTAATAAGGAAATAATTGCACATTCAGGACAAAACTTCAATAGTCACACCAGTAGCAGATGAACCTACTTACTCTTCATAAAATTTAGTTTTGCTACATAAAGCTTTAAAAACACTACGATTTCAAAGTGCAGAATTTTCTTAAAAGTCTACCCAATCACCAACCATGAGAATTTGCCCAGTTCTGTGAGAGTATTTTTTTTATAATAAACAGCATATTGACTTCAAAAATTGTAAAACCACTAAGTGCTTATTAAAAAAAACCCCAAAATACCATCTGATTCCCTCCTTCCTAAGTACTAAGTAAGCCTGCAAACAATTTTGTAAATGACTTACTGTGTGACCTTCCTAATGTCTTTTCCTGTCTTTTGATCCTTCCTTCCTCTGCTCCCCTCCCCCCTTTTTATTATTATTATTTTAATTTCTGAAGAGAGAGAGGAGAGAGAAAGAGAAAGAGAATAGACATTAGGGCCGTTTGTGGCAACAAATGAAGTGTAGATGCATGAGCCACTTTGTGCATCTGGATTTAAATGGGCACTTGGGAATTGAACTCAGGCCAGCATGCTTTTCAAGCAAGCACCTTTAACCACTGAGCCATTTCCCCAGGCCATTTCCTCTTTTTCACTTGTATATTTACAAGTGTGTGTGTCTATCCATCTGAGTATGTGACTACTTATCAAGGTAATGCCATATTTCTGTCTATTCAGGCAATTGGTGCCATCAAGTTCCAGTCTGGGCTCAGTGGTAGAGAGCTTGCATGGCTAAAAAGAAAGCTTAACTTAATTGAATATTATTGCATGGCATATACCCTCCAAAGGCAGGCTCAGTTCAATACTCTAAAGTAGAGTAGGTTTATTTTGGGCACCAAGAGCTATTTTTACCCAAAATATTCAAATGATAGAGGCAAGGGTGTTGGCTTTCCAGTCACAAAGCTGATGCTCTACTTTTTCATGGCAACTTAGTGCAACCTGCAGTCAGTCATACAAAATCTGAAAGAAGTTTGTACGTGCTGATCAAGTTCTCTCCATTTCTTCCTCCACTACTCTTCCCAGCCTAGACAGTCCACTATTCTGCTCTTTACTTCTTTTTCTTTTTTATGAGATAGAGTCTTGCTCTAGTCCAGGCTGACCTGGAATTCATTATGTAGTCTTAGGGTGGCCTCAAACTCATGACGATCTTCCTTACCTCTGTCTCCTGAGTGCTGGGATTACAGGAGTGCATCACTACACCTGGCCTTTTTTTAAAAAAAAATATTTTATTTTTATTTATTTTTATTTTTGGAGAAAGACAGAGAGAGAGAGTGAGACAGGAAGACAGATAGAGATGGGCGCGCCAGCAGTGTCTCAGCTGCTGAGAACGAAATCCAGATGCGTGTGCCCCCTTGTGGTCAAGTGCGGCATTGTGCCCTTGTGTCACTTTGCATCTGGCTAAACGTGGGACCTGGAGATTGGAACTGCTGGAGATTGGAACCAGTGTTCTGAGGGTCAGGAGGCAGGCGCCTTAACTGCTAAGCCATCTCTCCAGCCCATACCTGGCCTTTAAAAAAATATTTATTCATTTATTTGAGAAAGAGAGAGAGAGAGAGAGAGAGAGAGAGAGAGAGAGAGAATAGAGCCTGTAGTCACTGCAAACGAACTCCAGATGCATGTGACATCCTGTGCATGTGGCATACCTGGGAACTGGGGAATCAAACCTGAGTCCTTAGGCTTCACAGGCAAGTGCCTTAACCACTAAGCCATCTCCCCAGTCCTCTGCTTTCTACTTCTATGAACTCAACTCTTTCAGATTTCACTTATGAGTGAGAACTTGTGGCATTTGTCTTTCTATATCGGCCTTATTTCACTCAACATGGGTAGGAGCAACAAGTTCTGAAATTCTTTTGTATAGCAGGGTGCCTGTAATACAATATACACAACACACCAGTGTATTGTACATATCAAAACAGAACAGAGGATTTAAAATAGTCTTATAACAAAGAAATGATAAATTTTGTAGGCGACTGATATGCTAATTGCCCCAATTTAGTTTCCAATAGTGGCATAACTGTTACGGAAACAACCAACTGCTTCCTGCTCCCATTTGAGGACTGCTCCACGGGAGATCACTTATGCCTGGTACTATAAGCTTGGCTAAAAACCTATGATAGGCTCTAGGTGGGGAGCCTACCACTGTGGTTATGTTAAGCAGAGAGCATGTCAAACTGCCTTCTAAATATCTGTATTTATTCCCATAGATTAGTACTGCTTGAAGCCTTCATCCCAGAAGTCTTTTACTACAATGCAGAGTTGCACAGCTGGCATAATTGCTGAGAATAAGTGACTACCGTGTGCTCAGCCTCAAACAGGTCATCTAAACCACCCCTCTACGGCTCAGGAATTGACACAGAGGCGTGGGCCAAAAGAACGTAAGGACAAGGAGATGGGAAGGAGAGTTGTAAAATGCTGTCCTCTGGATATGACATGAGCAATATACCCATGAATTCACAAAGGATGTGGCTTCCTGTATAAGACTGAGTCTGTAATACTTCGGCATTGATAGGGGAAGGGGCTCTGAGACCCTACACCTCCCACAGTAGCTAATGGTGGCTGAGGGCTGCTGGGAGAGGAGGAGTCCGGTTCATCAGCCACGTACATCAGTGGTGTGGTACTGGTAAGTTGCCATGACTGTGCAAGAAACCCTAATTTAGCTCAATGTGTTTTTTTTTTTAAAGGCATAAAAGTAAGACAAGGATTAATACAGAAGAAAGGTGTTAGTTGGGGGGGCAATTAGAGGAATAAACTAAAAATGCATTATACATGTGTGTGGAAATGTCAGAAATGGGAAAAGTAAATCACACATTTTGAAAATGGAGCGTTTCCTCAGGATGACAGAGGCTTAGCAAAAATAACAACAATCTGTTGTCAGTGCCTAAGAACAATGAGCAGAGGAGGATATGCAGAAAGAGAAAGCTCCATCAAGTGTACTGACCCTGAGGTCACTGGACCCATGTACATTATAAAATTATGCAAATCAGAGGGCAGCCACTCTTGACTGCCACTGAAGAATGCATTCTTTCATTAGTAAGTCCCATGAGACAGTAGATTTGCTATATTTTTCTTTTTTTAAAGATTTATTTTTATTTATTTATTAGAGACAGAGGGAGAGAAAGACACAGAAAGAAAGTGAATGGGTTGCATCAGGGCCTCCAGCCACTGCAGAAGAACTCCAGACACATGAGCCACCATGTGCATCTGGTTTACGTGGGACCTGGAGAATTGAACGGGGGTCCTTAGGCTTTGCAGGCATGTGCCTTAAGTGCTAAGCCATTTCTCCAGCCCTTCCTGTATTTTTCTATAGAAAATTGTATTTGCTTCAGTGTAGAAGAAAAGTAATATGATAGTACTGAAAACATGGGAGGGAGAAAAAGGAAGGGAAACAGAAAGAGAGAAATGGGAAAAGGAGGAACAAGGGACACAGAACCTTGTAACATACATTCTAGATTTCTTTCAGAAATAACAAATATGTGGCATAGAGAAACTAAAAGGTAATATTAGATTTTTAAAAATATTGTACTCCTAGCCAGCCGTGGTGGTACACGCCTTTAATCCCAGCACTTGGGAGGCAGAGGTAGGAGGACTGCTGTGAGTTCAAGGCTACCCTGAGACTACATAGTTAATTCCAGGTCAGCCTGGACCAGAGTGAGACCACCTCGAAAAAAAAACAAACAAACAAAAAACTATTGTACTCCTAACTACCTGATGTTTACTCAAAGTACATTATAATGGTTTAGTGCTTAAAACTGGTTTTTATTTTTCCACGATTGTAAAGATTATGTAGTATGACATTTAGAGGGTTAGATAATATTTATTTGTATATTTATCTATTTTTCAGTGTATGTAGGTATTCATGTATGTCGGTTTGGGCACATGTGTGCCACAGTGTGTATGTGTGTGGAAGTCAGAGGACAGATTTTCAGAGTTGGTTCTCTCCTCCCACTTTGTTTGAGGTAGGGTCCTTCATTGTTGCTGCCAGGCTACCTGGCCTGTGAGTTTCTGGAGGATTCTCTTTTCTCTGCCTCCCATCTTGCCTTTGGCGTGCTGGGATTACAGAAACCTGCCATGGCTTCCAGCTTTTATGTGGGATCTGGAATTCTGAACTCAGGTGCTCAGGTTGTACTCTCCTCCCCCCACCAGGAGAAGTAAGTCATAGGGTGGAGGCAGCCCACTAACTCCTGGAGCCCCAGGAGTGGACAGCTGCCTCTGTGCAATCTCCACCTTTCCCTATTTGGAGAAGTCTCTCATATATAAAGTCCCTCCGATTCAATTTAGAATCAAAATGGAACAGCACAGGACATTCGTTTCTTTCTTTCTCTCCTTTTTTTTTTTTTTTGGCTTCTCCAGCCACATGCCCACAGCCATATAACTAGTCAGTGGTGATGCCTACAGTTCTGAAGCTGATGATGCCTCACCCATTATTTTTGGAAAGAATTCTCATTTTTCTTTTAAATATTTTTTTCTTTCCTGGCAAAGGTGAGAGAGGGGGGAGGGAATGAAGGAAGGCGAGCGTGAAAGAGAACAGGTGTGCCAGGGTCTCCTGCCACTGCAAAAAAAAAAAAAAAAAAAAAACTCCAGACATGTGTGTCACTTTGTACATCTGGCCTTACTTGGGTACTGGGGAACTGAACGCAGGCCATCAGTCTTTGCAAGCAAGCACCTTCACTGCTAAGCCTTCTCTCTAGCCCCAAATTCATTTCTTAATAGACTCGTTAAATTTCAGTAAAGACTCCAAACACTTCAAATTATTTTAGAGTATAAATATGTCCCGAGAAAGGTAAGGGCCACTACAAGGGAGCAAATACAATAAACTCTGGGCCTTTAACCTGTCACCTATTAAAAGCATGCTTTTAATAGGTTTGTCATAAAACCCCAGATTAGACTGCAAGACTGGAATGTTTATGCACTTGGAGCCCCTTAGGGATAAACCAAATTAAAATGAGTGGGGTTTGAGGTATCTATACAAGTAACAAATAAGGACAAGGGGAATTATTGCCAAGGAAAGACCTCATCCTATAAGATGCCCTTGAGCCCAGGTGTGGTGGCACATGCCTTTAATCCCAGCACTCGGGAGGCAGAGGGAGGAGGATCATTGTGCAATGGAGGCCACCCTGGACTACATAGTGAATTCCAGATCAGCCTAGGCTAGAGTGAGACCCTACCTCAACAAAACAAAAACAAAAACAAAAACAAAAACAAAAACAAAAACAAAAACAAAAACAAAAGCCCTCGATAAGCCTCCAGAGCCCAATCAGATCTCCCAGCACTTGTTCCTGGTTGACCAGATAACCAGTCCATTTGGAGGTCACACTGCTGAGGGATGCATTCTTAGTTTCTGTCTTGCTTGCTGGAGATAACGCCTCTGACAAGTGGGTTATGATAACAGTGTCTCAGTGACTTCCCAGAACCTCGCAAGTTGCTTTTGCTAATAGCATTTTGTTGACCCTTCCCTTGAGCCTGTGGATATCTGATGTGTGACTTAAAAGGGGATAACCTTGCAAAAAGAAAGGGACAAAAGGCTGGGGGTGTTTCTCTTCCTATTGTGTCTGTCCCCTTTGTTGCTCCCACCTGTGAGTCAGATGACTCAGCTCCACCTGAGTTAATCATTTGAAAAATGTTTTGTCCAAGACTGTAATGGGGGGCGGGACTTGGTCAACTGTCCACTGGAGAGGATATATTCTGTGTTTGTGTTTTCTCAGCAGCTGGAACTTCTACGATCCCTCAAGCCTTATCATAAGGCCAAACCAAACCACAAGGCCAGGATGTTTATGCAAGACAAGGATGCCAACAACAGGAGGGACTTAACGGTTTTTGAAAGCCCTTCAGTCCTATCACAAGGCCCAAAAGCTGGGACATTGACGCAGGATGATGGATAGTGTCAACAGCAGGAGTAACTGGGCGGTTCCTGGGCTAGCTGGCAAACGTCAAGTACAGAGAGCTTGCACACAAAAAGGAAACATCTGTTGAAGCTATGCCCATGACCAATGAACAATTACCAAACTTGAGCCAGCCTGAAACAAAACAAAATCAATAAATGCTTATTGTTCAAGTGAGCGGCCTGGTCACCTCTGATCCATTTGGCTCAAGGTGAACCAGCTCAAGTTGAAGTTCCAATAAATGAGCCTTGGTCTGTCCTGTTTGTAATGTCACTTGGTCTCAGGTTTTAATGTTTCCATGTCCCAAGATCCAATACCTGGGAAACTTACACTGTTAAATTATTTGCTATTTACCTGGAATTTATTGAGAAACCCAGGTTTCCTTTTCTCTCCCTTTCTTTCTTTCTTTCTTTCTTTCTTTCTTTCTTTCTTTCTTTCTTTCTTTCTTTCTTTCTTTCTTTCTTTCTTTCTTTCTTTCTTAACTTGGTAATCTCATTGTCTGAACACTAGAGGCTTCCAGAGATTCTAGAGAGGGTCTTGGGAAGGTCATATGCATTACTGTTTGAAAAGACAAGAACTGATAGTGGAAATCTAAGTAATTGTTGCATAATAACAAAACTCCCCAAAACAGGAGCCCAGCATCTCCTCACCACGTATCCCCAGCACCGGGCTCTCAGCATCTCCTCACCACGTATCCCCAGAACCAGTGCTCAGCATCTCTCTCACCATCTCCTCACCACGCATGGGCCCCATCTCCTCACCACATATCCCCAGCACGGGCTCTCAGCATCTCTCCCCAGCACCTCCCCAGCACCAGTGCAGGCATATCTCAGCATCTCCTCACCACATATCAGCCCAGCACCACCACATATCCCCAGCACCAGTGCTCAGCATCTCCTCACCACGTATCCCCAGCACCAGTGCTCAGCATCTCCTCACCACGTATCCCCAGCACCAGGGCTCTCAGCATCTCCTCACCACGTATCCCCAGCACTGGGCTCTCAGCATCTCCTCACCACTTATCCCCAGCACTGGGCTCTCAGCATCTCCTCACCACGTATCCCCAGCACTGGGCTCTCAGCATCTCCTCACCACGTATCCCCAGCACAGGGCTCTCAGCATCTCCTCACCACGTATCCCCAGCACCGGGCTCTCAGCATCTCCTCACCACTTATCCCCAGCACCAGTCTCAGCATCTCCTCACCACTTATCCCCAGCACCAGTGCTCAGCATCTCCTCACCACGTATCCCCAGCACAGGGCTCTCAGCATCTCCTCACCAGGGCTCAGCATCTCCTCCACGTATCCCCAGCACTGGCACCAGGGCTCTCAGCATCTCCTCACCATGTATCCCCAGCACTGGGCTCTCAGCATCTCCTCGTATCCCCAGCACCAGCATCTCTCACCATCCCCAGCACCAGGTTCTCAGCATCTCTCACCACATATCCCCAGCACCAGGCTCTCAGCATCTCCTCACCACATCCCCAGCACCAGCTCTCAGCATCTCCTCCCCAGCACTATGGCATCTCCTCAGCATCTCTCCTCACCACTTATCCCCAGCACTGGGCTCTCAGCACCAGTGCACCAGTGCTCAGCATCTCCTCCCCAGCACCAGTATCCCCAGCATCTCCTCACCACTTATCCCCAGCACAGGGCTCTCAGCATCTCCTCACCACGTATCCCCAGCACCGGGCTCTCAGCATCTCCTCACCACTTATCCCCAGCATCTCCTTATCAGGGCTCCATCTCCTGTATCCCAGTGCTCAGCACCGGCTCTCAGCATCTCCTCACCACTTATCAGCATCTCTCACCTCAGCACACTGTATATCCCCAGCACCAGTGCTCAGCATCTCCTCACCCGTATCCCCAGAGGGGGCTCCTCAAATCCCCAGCACAAGCCAGAAACTTGTTCAGCATCTCTCACCATTCAGCACCAGTGCTCAGCATCTCCTCACCCCTCCCCAGGGCCCACCTCCCCAGCACCAAGGTCTCTGCATGGGCTTTGTGTGTTTATCCCCAGGCTCTCAGCAGTGACTGGGCTCTCAGCATCTTTAGTGGCAGACAGTCTCAGCATCTCCTGTTATCCCCAGCAGCTCTCAGTGCAATGAGGCAGACACAGCACTGGGGGAACCGGGCTCTCAGCATCTCCTCACCACTTATCCCCAGCACCAGTGCTCTCAGCAGGGGGATCCCCAGCAAGATGAGGATGGGGATCCCCAGCACCAGTGCTCTCAGCATCTCCTCAAACTTACAGCAGAATGCTCTAGGCTTATCCCCAGCAGCTCTCAGACCCTATCCCCAAACCAGTGCTTAGCATCTCCTCAAGGCATGAACACAGACACACAGACTCACCACTTATCCCCAGCACCAGTGCTCAGCACAAAAGCACCAGTGCTCAGCATCTTGATTTTTCCCCAAAACGCTCTCAGCATCTCCTTTTCAAAAATCTCACTTTTGTTAAAATTTCAGCATCACCTGACTGGGCTCTCAGCATCTCTTGGAGGGCTCTCAATCTCCTCACCACTATGAGCAAGCATCTCCTCAGTATCCCCAGCAGTGCTCAGCATCTATTCATATTCCAGTGCTCTCAGCATTTGGTTTGGACTTATCCATGACCATCCCCAGGGAGGGCTCTCAGCATCTCCTCAGCTTATGAGAGTTAATTTCACCACGTATCCCCAGCACTGGGCTCTCAGCATCTAATCCCCAGCACCAGTGGTTTCCCCAGCACAGCTTGCACTGGCTCAGCAATGGACCCTTATCCCCAGCACCAGTTGTTTAATCCCCAGCACAGTGGTTTTTAATGTATCCCCAGCATTTTTCTCCTCACATGTATCCCCAGCACTGGGCTCTGCATCTCTAGATGGTGAGACTGTTTTTAGGGGAAAGAACAAGCCAGAAACTTGTTCCTTCTCTCCCATTCAGTCCAAGGCTGCAAAGGTTCTAGGTTGAGTGGGCAGGGAGATGGACACTGGGGAAGGGTGGTTAGGATGGTGGTTAAGAAGACCTTCAAAATTACACTCAAGGCATGAACACAGACACAGACACAAAAATGTCACGGTTGATTTTTCAAAAACGTTTTTCAAAAATCCACTTTTGTTAAAATTTTTCATATCACCTGAGAAGAATTTTCAAGTGCATATTCCAGGTCCCTTTGGTTTGGACATAAGGGTCACGGCTGGTGAGCAGATAATCCTGTGGTTTCAGTTTGCACTGGCCAAGAATGGACTCCTTTGTTTAACCTCTACTGGTTTTTAAAATTTTTTACCTCACTCCTGTATCTCTAGATGGTGAGATGGGCAAGGCTGCAAAATTCTAGGTTGAGGGCTGGGAGATGGGCAGGTGCTTGAGTCTAAGGACTCAAGTTCAACTCTCCAGGTCCCACATAAGCCAGATGCACAGTGACGCAAGTGCACAATGTTGCACATGGGCACAAGGGGGCACACGAGTCTGTAGTTCAGTTACAGTGGCTGGAGGCCCTAGCGTGCCAATGCTCGCTCTCATATTTTTTTTTAAAAGGCCAGTCTGTTGGGCTTGCCTCAAAAAAATTATTCTAGGCTGAATGATAATTACTGATGTTAAAATTTTTATTTTGTGGAGAGGATTTGAGACAGGGTCATGATATATAGTCTTGTCTCAATCTTAGAATTCTCTCGCCTCAGCCTCCCAAGTACTGGGACTTCAGGCATGCTAGCTATTACTGGCATGGGATGCTCTTAACACTAACACAGAACCATATCTATTTTTTTCTAATTTCTTTTTTTTTTCTTTTTAATTTATACATCAGGATTCATCTTGACTCTAAGTTTGATGATGTTCTTGTAGAGTTCCTCTATGTGGAATTCAATCATAAAGTTAAGCCTGGCTAAGACAGAGAGATTTTCTTCTTGGAACCCAATTGTTACATTTACATAGTCATACATATTACTATGTATATGCATATGAGGTTATATTACTAAGCAGGTTCCAGTGTCATGGCAACTAGCTAAGCTCTTCTGTGCCTCAGCACCTCAAATCCTTGGATAAAAATACAGTTCCACTGTAGAATCACAGTTCAGAGGGATTAGAAGGAAAAGGAGATATTGTTTATATATGACAGGTTAAGAATAATGAAATAAATCTGCTTAGTATTATAATAGAAGAAAACTCATCAATGTTCAAGCGATATAATCAGATAGCCTTTTTTTTTTTTTCCGTTTTATTTTCTCAGAGTGATGCTTCTGGAATAGCCTGGAATTAAGGAAGGAAGCTGTCACATTCCATGGAGTAGAAGAAGCAGATGTCTGGTTTATTTTAGTCACTGCCCTACAAGTCAGAGCTTCCTTATCCACAGTTCTGAGCAGGCTGGAGTCAGGGTGCTGTTTCTGTGGACGTTGGGCTCTTTCTCTCAAGATGTCAGGTAGTTAGCGCTACTGATTGCAGCGTGGTGATGGAGAGAATGGGGTGGTGGTGGTGGTGGTGGTGGTGGTGTGTGTCTATGGCTGGAGGTGGGGATAGAAGCAGGTAGTGTAGTGGTTTGATTCACCTTAAGTTGGCCAGGAGGTGATGTCCACCCTCTGCTCATGTCATGGTTTTTTCCCCTGCCATCATGGAGCTTCCCCTCCACTCTTGTAAGCCACAAATAAAACCTTCCCCCCCCACCCCAAAAGCTGCTCTTGGTTTCCACCATTGCGAACCTGACTGTAACAGGTAGCAACACAAAGCCTTCTGTTTGTTTTGTCAGTGGTACCTGTGACTTCAGCAAGGGTACCTTATTTCACAGGCGTGCTGGCGCTGTGGCCAGGCCAGGGCTCAGCTCACTCACTCACTCACTCACCGGTGCTGCTCTGGATGGTCCTCACGGTGGTGGTGGTGCGTGGAGGGGAGGACGACCTCAGGGACACGCACTCGTCATCCTGGGAGCAGCCCTTCTCGATGGCCCGCACGTAGCTGTGGCTCCGCATGCGGAAGCAGCCGGGCATGGGCAGGTCCAGCGCTTCCACGGCCTGAGACTCCAGCTCGCTGAACACCGACTCACACACGGACTCGAACTGCCCGTTCACCTCCATCTCGCTCACCTGCGGGTAGACACACAGGCTGTGACTGACACCTTGGCGGTAATTCTAACTTGGTGGAGGTCAGACCTCCCCCTTTTGAGCATTTCCAAACTTCATCCTATGCATGCTGTTACAGATCACGACTGGATGGCGCCTAGATAATAATGCCATAGAATGGACTGGGGTCTAAGGAAAGAGAGCTTTACATTTCAGAATGTGAAAAAATGGGGACTGGAAATCCAACCCCCTCCAACCCCGGCCCCAGTGCATCTCAGATGATAATTCTATCTATAGGTCGTTTTGTTTGTTTTGTTTTGGGGCTGTTGGGGATGTAACCAAACTCGGGATCTGGTGGCTGGCAAACACTACCACCTCTCAGCTACATTCTGCAGTTCCTCCATATTTGCAAATGCAAATTAGAGAGTGATATTATTGGTCCATGGTCAGAGATCATGTATTTCAATGTAACTGTTTAGCTGCTAGTATTTTGGAACCTAGCATTATTTACAGAGTGGGAGGGGGGAAGAGTATGGCACACCAGGGCCTCCTGCCACTGAAAATGAACTTCGGTTGCAAGCCCCATTTTGTCCATCTTTTTATTTATTTATATTTTTATTTATTTATGAGGGGAGAGAGAGAGAGAGAGAGAGAGAGAGAGAGAGAATGGGTGCACTAACTACTGAAAACAAACTCCAGCCGCATGTGCCACCATGTGCCTTAATGGCTAAGCAATCTCTCCAGCCCAACTTTGTGCACCTTGCTTTACATGAGTATTGGGGAATTGTACCCAGAATGTTAAGCTTTTACAAGAAAGTACCTTTAACTGCTGAGCCATGTCTCCAGCTCTATTTGTACCTTTTGAAGTGAGTAATTCATCAAATAATTTCAAAGCTGACTGAAGCTTATTGAATACAAAGTATGGAAACATGCCCTATATTTTGGCAAGATCATGTTCTCAAGAAAAATAGACCCAGCCCAGATATGTCAAAATCTTGAAAAATACGAACAAGATTTTCAAATTATTTCTTAAATTATTTATATGTCCCAGTTTTCTTTAAATAACATATTAATATGCGACTAAGTACTGCTTTAAAAAACCTATACCAGTCAGTTTTACTTTCCACTTGACTCCCTAGAGATTTGGGAGCAATTCTGAATTTTCTGATACCTTATATTGAGTTCATGAGCAATTGGGAATAATAAAGCTTAGAATATGTATCGAGCACTAGTACAGCTTCTCATTTTGTGTTAGCTGAAGAGTTCTAGCAATGGCTAATTTCTTTAAACTTCAGGTAAAAATGATTAATTACATTAATATATATGATGGCCTGTTAAGCAAGTGCTCTACCACGGAGCTATATTCCCATTCTCCACCCCTTCCCCCACTTTTAAAATAAACTTTTTTTTTTTTTTAAAGACAAGGTCTCACCAATATGCTCAGCCTGGTCTTAAACTTGAGCCCTCCTACCTTAGCTTCCCTGGAAGATTCTAGTCCTATGCCAACAGGCCTGGCTGAGAATGGACAAGTGTGTGAAAAAAACCTTCATCCATAAACCTGGATCTGAGTTGAGAATATACAACAGTCTTCTTATTGTATATGTGACTCATGTAAGTTTGGAATAACTTCAAAGTAAAAATAAAATAAACTATATATGGATGTGTATATAAATAGGACTCATTTAATTGTCTTTGGCTTTGAATTTTTGCTTATTTGCACATGCACACACATGAGAGAGAGGAGAGAGAGAGAGAAGTGAAAGAGTGAAAGAGAGCGAGAGATTGAGAGAATGAACGGGAGTGCCAGGGTTTCTTGCTGCTGCAAACAAATGCCAGACACATATGCCACTTTATGTATCTGGCTTTACATGGGCACTGAGGAATGAAATCTAGGCCCGACAAGCTTTGCAAGCAAATGCCTTTAACTACTGAGCCATTTTCCTCGATTTGATTTTCTTTTTCTTTTTGATCAGCATAGCAAACATCACAAGCAGAAATAAAATATCTATTCTTGTCTTGGTTGCAAACATTAAACTTGAATGTCTGTGTTTCCACATCCTCTCTCTCTCTCTCTCTTTTTGCTGGAGCTAATACTTTATTATATACATTTGTATATGTGAATCTGTCGATATTCAACATTTCACTAAATTTTGTTCCTTATGATCACAGATACATTTGTACATATTTGTATAACATTCATGTTTTAGGCTAGGGAACAAGGTTGTCTACATTTTTGGATGATATGATAGTAAATGTTTCAAGCAAAAGGCATAGTAAGATGGTTTTTGTTAGCACTATGGCCCACCTTACTGATGCAGTTAAATTGCTTTGGAAACTGGAATGCAATATATTATTCATCACAAGTCTTTTTTTTTTTTTTTAAAGATTTTTATTTTTATTTATTTATTAACAACAGACAGAGGGAAAGAGAGAGAGGGAGAGTGAGAATGGGCACTCTTAGAGAAGGGTTTTTTTTTTTTTTTGGAGAGAGACAGAGAGAGAGGAAGAGGAAGACAGAGATGGGTGCATTAGCAGCCTCTCAGCTGCTGTGAACGAAATCCAGATGCGTGTGCCCCCTTGTGGTCAAGTGCAGCATTGCACCCTTGTGTCACTTTTGCATCTGGCTAAACGTGGGACCTGGAGATTGGAACTGGTGTTCTTAGGGTTAGGAGGCAGGCACCTTAACCGCTAAGCCATCTCTCCAGCCTGAGAAGCGTTTTTAAAAATTGGTTTGTATGCTTTTTATTGGTTTGTATTTTTTGAAGAAAAGTAGCCTCCTTTCATGATAAACGTGGACATTCTCCAGATTTTCTCTTGGTGACATTATTTTATGATATTTTTGTCATACTGAAGTTTTAAATTCTAGAGCAAACATCTCATTTTTTTTTAAACTATGGTTTCAGTTTATATTAGGGTGTAGAAAACTTTCTTGTTAAGGTAAACTATCCCAGTTTGCCTGGAAACATTCTCTCATTTAAAAAAATAATAAAACTTGAATCATAGAGCAAATATAATTCTGCAACTTGTTTTTCATTCACCCTTCTGTGATGGTTTGATTCACGTGTCCCCCATAAACTTAGGTGTTCTGAATGCTAGGTTCCCAGCTGATGGAGATTTGGGAATTAATGCCTCCTGGAGTCAGTGTATTACTGGGGGCAGGCTTATGTGTATTATAGCCAGTGTCTCCTTGCCAGTGTTTGGCACACTCTCCTGTTGCTATTGTCCACCTTACGTTGGCCAGAGGGTGATGTCCACTCTCTGCTCATGTCATTGTTTCCCCCTGCCATCATGGAGCTTCCCCTTGAGTCTGTAAGCCAAAATAAATTCTTTTTACCACCCCCCCCCAAAGCTGCTCTTGGTAAGGTGATTTTTGCCAGCAATGTGAAGCTGACTGCAACAGTAATGTTGGTAAGGAGGAGTGGTGTGATTTGCTGCTAGACACCTGACTGTGTGGCTTTGGCTTTCTGAAGCTGATTTTCAAGAGGGATGTGGAAGGATTTGAAACCTTGGCCTGAGAGATGCCTTGCAGTGCTGTACGTAAGCTTGATAGACTATTCTGGTCCGAGTTGAAAGAATGGAATGCAGGGCTGGAGAGATGGCTTAGAGGTTAAGCCTGCCTCCTAAGCCTAAGAACGCTGGTTCCAATCTCCAGGGGTTCCAATCTCCAGGTCCCACGTTTAGCCAAATGCAAAGTGACGCAAGGGCGCAATGCTGCACATGACCACAAGGGGGCTCATGCATCTGGATTTCATTCACAGCAGCTGAGAGGCTGCTGGTGCGCCCATCTCTATCTGTCTTCCTCTTCCTCTCCCTCTCTCTCTGTCTCTCTCCAAAAAAAAAAAAAAAAAAAAAAAAAAAAAAGAAAAGAAAGACTGGAATGCAGTAAGAACTATGGACTGTGAGGTTTGAGAAAGAGCTTTGCTTGGACTGGGCTAGAAGCAGTTTGTGTGAGAGGCTTGCTGTTATGCCCGTGTCCTGAGAATTTGTGCAGGGTTGCATTACGTACAAACAGATTAGTATGTGCAGAGGGATATGGTAAGAAAGAAATCTTTGGGCCAAAACTTCTGCCTGTTCAGCTGTAATTGTATGAGAGATTACAACCATTGAGATTGGGCCAGCTGACCTGCACTGGGACAACAGAAGAATGTAGACTCTTGAAGGAGTCTGAGTCTGAAGGAGTGTTCTGTTCTTCAAAGTCTGCTTTATTCCCCCCTGGATTACAAATTGGTACCCCACCTGGTATTGTGGAGCATATGAAATGCAGGAAAGAAAGGGTCATTAAGTTTGCAACATGGTCACGTGTTTTGGAAATGGTCATGGGCAGTGTGAAGCAGGTTTGCTGGATGCCTGCACGGAGACCCAATGGAGCTGTGAGGATGAACCGTGGGTTGCAGTGGAGACCCAGTGGAGATGCCGGGACAATGAGATGGCTGCTGAGGAGGCCCCAGTGAAGATTTCCAGGACTGAGTAGCCTAGCTGAAGGGGCAGAATTGGAACTCCAGAGACTTGTCACTGACTAGAGTTGTTGGTCTTGGAGCTACAGAGTTTGATGTTTGCCCTGGTTGTTTTAAATCTTGTATTGGTTGAATATTTCTTTCCTTTGCTCAATGACATCTTTTGCAGTGTAAGCATTTATTCCGTGGCATTATGGGTTTTGGGGGGATTTTTTGGTATTATGGTTCAGTTAAAAGACCTTGGATTATGGGGATGTTTGATCATCATTAGGATTGATAAAAAATATGGGGACTTTTAAAGTTGGTCTGAATGCATTGCATTTTACATCATGGATGGTTATCAGTTTATGAGGGTCAGGGGCAGAATGTTGTGGTTTGATTCAGGTGTTCTCCATAAACTTAGGTGTTCTGAATACTAGGTTCCCAGCTGATGGAGATTTGGGAATTAATGCCTCCTGATGTCAGTGCATTATTGGAGGTGGGCTTATTATGTGTATTATAGCCAGTGTCCCCTTGCCAGTGTTTGGCACACTCTCCTGTTGCTGTTGTCCACTTTATGTTGGTCATGGGGTGATGTCCACCCTGTGCTCATGCCATCATTTCCCCCTGCCATCATGGAGCTTCCCCTTGAGTCTGTAAGCCAAAATAAATCCTTTTTTTCCCCCAAAGCTGCTCTTGGTAGGGTGATTTCTGCCAGCAATGCAACCTGACTGCAACACCATTGAAGTGAAATGTCTATTTTGACAGGATTGTTCTTCTTACCGCAAATGTAGAAAGTCAAAGGAAATATTTATTTATTTATTTTTCTTTGAGGGAGGGTCTCTGAAGGGTTAATAGCCTTTCCTGAAAATGAAAGGGAACTAAAGGGTTAATAGCTATTAAAGAAGTTTGGCACTCTTCCCTCATTGATGTACTCCCCTTAGCCTAGATGGCCTTGAAGGACCAGAGACCATCTGAGTGTCCTCCCTTAGACATTCCTGGCTGAAGAAGCCTATTCTGAACAAGGACACAAACAGCTACAATTTTCTCATCAACTGCACCTGGTCCAGTGTGTTTTCCTTAGGATTCTCCTTATAAACTTACACCCTAGCCTTCATCCTGTGGGAAAGCTGAGACCCCTCGCTGTGTTCTCAATAAACAGTCTTATCTGCAGAGATCAAATCCCATGTTCTCTTTTGCTTTTCTCTTACACTTTCCTTATAGTCTCACTCTAGCCCAGGCTGACCTGGCACTTACTTGGTAATCTTGTTTTGATTCCTGCGAAACAGACTTCTGGTGTGTAAAGCATCTTTTTCTCTATTTGTTGGCTTTTGTAATTCCTTTTCTCTGTCTTGTTAACTTGTAAACTTTGCCCAAGATTCTTTTTCTGTTTTCTGGAAGCACTAGGGATGACATCCAGGGCCTTGCACATGCCAGCAAGTGCTTGCCTGAGATCCTTTTGAATTAATTAATTAATTAATTAACTATTTTTGAGGTAGAATCCTGCTCTAGCCCAGGCTACCTAGAATTCACTATGTAATCTCAGGCTGGCCTCCTACCTACAGTGATTCTCCTACCTGGGCTTCCCAAATGCTGGAATTAAAGGTGTGCACCACTATGCCTGGCTCCGAGATCCTTTTGAGCTCTTTATCTTTTCTTTCTAATTTTGTAGGAACATTTTAAATAATTGAAACATTAGTCCTTTTTCTTAATGTGCTAAATATTTCTCTATGAATTATATTTTAATTTTATATTTCTGGCTACATAGAAATATTTAAAACAAATGTTAGTATTTTATCTTAAGCTTTTTGGAATTCTTGTTTCATTATAAACATGATGTCATAATAAATACACTTGATTTTCTTTTTTAAAAAATATTTTATCTATTTATTTATTTGAGAGAAACAGAGAAAGAGAGAAAGAGGGGTAGAAAGAGAGAGAGAATATGAATGAATGGTGCTCCAGGGCCTCTAGTCACTGCAAAATAAACTCCAGACTCATGCATTCACCTTGTACATCTGGCTTTTTGTGGGTACTGGGGAATTGGACCTGATTACTTAGGCTTTGCAGGCAAGTGCCTTAACCACTGAGCAATCTCTCCAGCCCCTCTTTTAAAAATATTTTATATTTTTAATTTATTTGAGAGAAAGAGAGAGAGAGAATAGACTTCTTTTACTGGCCCTCCCTACTTAGTTTCCATACACATATTTTCTTAAATTTAAATATTTTGTTTAGTTGCTTTGTGGTACTGCTTAAGTTTTAAATCTATTTTTTTTTTTTGAGACAGGGTTTAACACTAGCCCAGATGGACTTAGAACTCATTATGAAGCCCAGGCTGGCCTAGAACTCACAGCAATTCTCCTACCTCAGCCTCCAGAATGCTGAGATTATAGATATGAGTCACTATACCTGGATTAATTTGCATTTTATGTGTGTTGTTGCCTTTTGTTTTTTAAAAATTTAATTTATTTATTTGTGTGTGTGTGTGTGTGTGTGTGTGTGTGTGTGTGTGTGTATGGGTGTATCAGGGCCTCTTGGTGCTATAAACAAATATCAGAGGGGGGGAGAAAAAGAGAGAGAGAGAGGGAAGGAGAGAATGGGTATGCCAGGGCCTCCAGCCACTGCAAACAAACTTCAGACTCATGTGCCACCTTGTGCATCTGGCTTACATGGGTCCTGGGGACTCAAACCTGGGTCCTTTGGCTTTACAGGCAAGTGGGCTAAATCATCTCTCCAGCCCCTTGTACAGCTTTTTGCATCAATCTTATGTGGGCAGATGTGACTGAACTCAGACCTGCAAGCTTTGCAAGCAAGTGCCTTTAACTGCTGAGCCATCTTCCCAGGCCCCTTAATTTGCAATTGTATAGGATTAGGAAGAAGTTTAGTGTCCTTTGTACTATACAATGAAAAATATGCTTTAAATCTCTGAGTTTTACTTTCCTTATTTGTTAAATGGGTGCTTCATGGGTAAGGATAAAAACTGATAAAGATGATGTGATAAATATGGTGAGCCAGGCATGGTGGCACACCTTTAATCCCAGCACTTGGGAAACAGAGGGAGGAGGATTGCTGTGAGTTCAAAGCTACCCTGAGACAACATAGTGAATTCCAGGTCAGCCTGAGCTAGAGTGAGACCCTACCTCAAAAAACCAAAAGAAGAAAAAAAGAAATGTACGTTATATGTCTAGGCACATGTCAAGCACTTTCTAAGCATGGCTGTTATTTTGTGAGATGATTGTGTGGAAGGATGAAATAAAGAAGTTACTCCAATGATCTGAGACTATTTCCTGAATTAAAAGGTAATCTTTCCCTATATAGTTGATATAAGTTAATGAAATAATGTGTCAGGTGACCAAGTGAAAGCAGCTAGTCTGTTGTTATCATTTCTATTTTTAAAAATGTATTTTATTTATTTATTTATTTGCGAGAGAGAGAACTTTTTTGTTTTTTGTTTTTTCAAGGTAGGGTCTCTTTCTAGCCCAGAATTCACTATGCAGGTGGCCTTGAACACATGGCAATCCTCCTGCTTCTGCCTCTTGAATGCTGGGATTAAAGGCATGCACCACCATGCCTGGCCTTGTTTTTTCCTTTTTTTTGTTTGTTTTTAATAGAGTGACTTAAAAATGTTTTACTTGCTGGGCATGGTGGCGCATGCCTTTAATCCTAGCACTTGGGAGGCAGAGGTAGGAGGATCGCTCTGAGTTTGAGGCCACCCTGAGACTATGTAATGAATTCCAGGTCAATCTGGGCTAAAGTGAGACCCTACGTTGAAAAACCAAACAACAGTTTTTTTTTTTTTTGTTTTGTGAGGTAGGGTCTCACGCTGGTCCAGGCTGACCTGGAATTAACTATGTAGTCTCAGGGTGGCCTCAAACTCGGAATCCTCCTCCTCGATCCTCCTACCTCTGCCCCGGCCATTTTTTTTTTTTTTTTTTACTTATCTGTGTGTGTATGTGTGTGTGCATGCACACATGCACATAGCAGGGTCTCTGCAAATGAACACCAGAACCATGCACCAATTTTTGTGTCTGGCTTTCTGTGGGTACTGGGGAATTAAACTCAGGCTAGCATGTTTTGCAAGCAAATGCCTTTAACCCCTGAGCCATCTCCCCAGCCCTCAAGTTCATTTTTTTTATTATTTTTTTTAAATTTATTTTTGGAGAGAGAGACAGACAGACAGAGATGGAGAGGGAGACAGATAGAGATGGGTGCGCCAGCAGTCTCTCTGCAAATGAACAAAACCAGAACCATGCCCCTTGTGGGCAATTTTTGTGTCTGGCTTTCATCTGGGTACTGGGGGAGATTAAAACAGCTGGACATTAGCATGTTTTGCAAGCAAGTGCCTTTAACCCCTGAGCCATCTCCCCAGCCCTCAAGTTCATTTTTAATACCACTATTTTCAGTAATATTCTTGTCACCAATGTCAGCAGGCATTGAAGAAACAAGTTAGGAGTGAGGATAGTTGGGTTGTCTGGAATCTGCTATGCATCAGCTGTGCATGTGCATCATTTAGTCCTGAGTTCCCACTGCTAGATACAAATACAAATATACAAACACACACAGTGAAGGTTTGTTCTAAGCCTGAAGTCACCAGCTGTGCTGTTGGTTTTAACACTTAGCACAAAAACTGTGCTTGCACACTGATTTTTAAAAAATAATATAATCAGGAATGTTGACAAATAAAATATGTCTCAGGGCTTCTAGTTGCTATTTCTTATGAAGACACTTAGGATTTAGACTTGAAATAAATCAAGACATAATTTAAGTTAGTTTTGAAATGGCAGTTATTATCTGAAATGGGTTAAAAAAAACAATATTCTGTAATTCTTCTCCAGACTCACTTTAAAAAGCCCTCATTTTATTAGATTATACAAAATTAGATATAGGAAAAGAATAAACATATGGAAAGATGTTCAATTTTCTGTACCACCCAAGCACAATGTTTTACTTCTATGACCCGAAGAGTATAGTTATTATATTGTAGATCCAGTTTCCTTTTATAAATTCAATATTTATTTATTTTTGAGAAAAGGAGAGAGAGAGAGATAAAGAGGGAGAAAGAGAGTTTGGGCTTGTCAGAGCCTCCTGCCATTGCAAACAAACTCCAGACACATGAGCCACTTTGTCCATCTGGCTTTATGTGGGTACTGGAATTGAACCCAGGCCAGCAGGCTTTGCAGGCAAGTGCCTTTATCTGCTGTGCCATCTCTCCAGCTCTGGTTGTCCCCTCAGTTTCTTAAACTGTGGGTTACGACCTAACATGAGGGTTATGCAACTGAAAATGCGGGTTGTGAAAAATTTGTCAACAGGGAAAAGTTTCTGAACATGCCATGACAAAAAAAAAAAAAAATTGATCCAAGAATCATGGGCCTAGAGACATGGCTTAGTGGTTAAGCACTTGCCTGTGACACCAAGGACCCCGGTTCGAGGCTCGTTTCCCCAGGACCCACGTAAGCCAGATACACAAAGTGGCACATGCATCTGGAGTTTATTTGCAGTGGCTGGAGGCCCTGGTGTGCCCATTCTCTCTCTCTCTCTATCTGCCTCTTTCTCTCTCTGTCTGTCACTCTCAAATAAATAAAAAGCAAAAAAAAAAAAATTAATCCAAGAATCAAATGTGTAATAGATCTAAGGTGTTTCCTGCAGCAGTTAGCCATGTTGTGGTGCAGTGTGTGACTTCACTGCTGCCTTCATTCTGAATGTACAACACGTGCACTTTGCACTGTCCTTCCATCATACTATGTAATGCCAATGAATGCTGCCTAAAACTCCTTGGCTCACATTTTAGACTATGTATGTCATGCGCCTTTACTATCTGTGCCAAGTTGGTTGCTCCTATAGAAACATAATGGTTTAATTATGGAAGACAGTGACTTTCAATCTTTCCCTCCTGTCATTCCCTCGTATGCAAGTATAAAATTAGCCTATCTTTAGATTGTACTGTGCTAGACTATCTTACTTGAAACATTGCTACGTGAGTTCTGACTTGACTTCCAGAAAAAAAATTGCTAAATAAATGTTGGCTTGGGATTCTAAAAGCTTCTGTACGTCTGCCGTTCAGTACGACATATTTACACGACGCAGTGTTTCTCAGCACAGATGATTATAAAATTCAAACAGTAGCTGGGCATGGTGGTTCACACCCTTAATCTCAGCAAGTCGGAGGCTGAGGTAGGAGTTTGAGGCTAGCCTGAGCCACTGAATGAGCTCCAGATCAGCCTGAGATAGAGTGAGACCCTAGCTCAATGCTACCCTCACCAATCCTAATCGACTCTGAAGAATGAGGAAGATACTCTATGCCTTGCATTATCAAATATTCAGCCAAGATTTAATTGTTGATGCAAACATAAATAAGCACATCTGTCTCATTAGTATGCTAGTGTGCCAAGTCCCTAGTAAATGGTGAACATTGTACTGGGGAGATGGCTCAGCAGTTAAAGGTACTTGTTTGCAAAGCCTGACAACCCAGGCTTATTTCCCCAGTACCCATGTAAAGCACGAAGTGGCTCGTGGCTCATGTGTCTGGTGTTAGTCTGTAGGGGAAGGAGGCCTGGTGTGCCCATGCTCTCTCTTTTAAATACATAAATAAATTAATAAAATATTTAAAAATGGTGAAATCAGGCTGGAGAGATGGCTTAGTGGTTAAGGTGCTTGCATGGGAAGCCTAAAAACCCATGTTCAACTCTCTAGATGCCACGTTAGCCAGATGCACAAAGGTGAGGCAATTGCAAGGTCACACATGCCCACTAGGTGGCACAAGTGTCTGGAGTTCGATTGCAGTGACTGAGGCCCCGGTGTGCCAATTCTCTCTGTCTCCCCCTCTCTCTATCTAAACAAATGGTGAACTTACATGTATGCTAAAGAATTATTTAAAAATGGTTTTATGATTTATCATCAGTAACTCTTTGCTGTGTATATCTATTTTGTATGCATGTATAGTTGAAGTTGCATAAATATTTCTCAAGTGGAGCCTAGGGAGATGGCTCAGTGGATAAAGCACCTGCTATGTAAGTGTGAGGACTGAAGTTGGGATGACCAGCATCCATGTGAATGCTGTGTGGGCATGATGGCCTGTCTGTAATCCCAGTGCTTGGGAGGTGGACACAGGGGATCCTCAGGGGCAAGCTGGCCAGCTAGACTACCTGAATTGGTGAGCTCTGGGTTCAAGTGAGAGACCCTGCTTTAAATAAATTAAGTAGAGAATAGTCAAGAAAGACACCTGAGGCAGGAGAGATAACTTAACTGTTAAGGCATTTGCCTGTGAAGCCTAAGGATCTAGGTTTGATTCCATAGGACTCACATACAAAATAAAATAAAATATACAAAAAAAAGAAAGACACTTGACATCAACCTCTGGCCTTCGCATGCATACGTATACACATGCGTGCATGCTCACATACATGCGAACCACACATACACATGCACGAGCTGCCCCCCCCCCCCCCGCCACAATTTCTCAGGTCACGAGTGGAAAATGTTTAAGAAGCCCTGCTCTAGCACCAATTACTTGACTTATGAAATTTGCTTTGTTCCTTCCAGGCGTCTCGGGTGAATAATATGTCAGGTTTCAAACAAGAACAGGACAGAGTGCACTTAAATGTAACACTCTGCTGCTTTGTACTAATGATTGTATACAAAGAACATTTTTCATAAAAGTCAATCCTTTTTTTTTTTTTTTGAAAAGTCTAGCGTACTATGGCTGAATCACTTTGGAGAAGAAACTGTTCTCTGAATAAATGACAATTTTGTAACTGTATTAGGACATTTGAAAGTGTCCTTGAAGATACTGCTATTTGAAAGTTGAATATGGTACTAGGAAAAAAAAGGATGTATCATTAGGAATCCATTAAGAATGGCCATTCTTTCTGTTTTTTTTTTTTTTTTTTTTTAACTTAATGCACCATCGTATTATAGCACTTGACAGAACATTAGCGTTTTCCACCCTCCTGTGCCTGGTATCCTAAGCCATTTCTGGAAAGCTATGTCCCCAGGGAGGTCAGATACACACAATACAATGTTCTGCAGGAGGACATTACATCTTCCCTTGTTTTAAACAGGTTAAGGTTATGGAAATCATAAATGTATATAAATATTTTTTTCTCACAAAAATGTAAAACCGAGGAATACATTCTGCATACATGATTGTACAGCTCTAGAAAACCATGTGATCACTAGGCTGTGTAAAATGAAGATATGCCTCAAGAAATCCGAAGTAGAGTATTATTCCTTATAAGAATGAATACTGGCAAGTTCATATTGCACTCCAGTAGCTCTAGCTGTTTCCCAGAGGTTGGGGTAGTGTGTGTCATTGGCAAGCTTTATGTAGGACAGATAGGTATGCCTGGTCAGGGAGATGTCTTTAGAGTAAGGAAATGTGTGATTGCTCCCTTCCCTAGCCATCTCCCCACTCTGCCTGCAGAGTCAGACTGTGGTCCCAGACTGTGGATCCAAACTCCATTGACAGCAAGGATCTCTGTTTGACTTTGGGGACAAAGTGAGAGAGTGAGGCGGTCCTGCTTCAGAGATCAGCCCGCCGTTTCATCTCTCTGTCAAATACATTGCTGGTCTTATCCACATAAGCTCTTTGGTATGCCATCACCACCATCACTATCACCTCCACCATCATCACCACTGCCCCCACCATCACTGGTACCACTGGTACTACCACAACCACCACCATCATCAACACTGTCATTCACCACCCCATCACTTGTATCACCAGCACTGCCGCTGCCATCACAGCATCACTACCACCATCACTGCCACTGTGAGTCCCCCATTGTTGCAGCATCATTATCAGCGCCACCACCATCACCCCCTGACTGCCACATCATACCCATACCTCCACCATCAACATTACCCCCTGCCACCATGGACACCACCAATCCTCAAACAACACAACCATGACCACCACCACACTATTACTACTCACAACACACTGCCCTATACAAACACCACCATTCCTGACAGAACTAACAATACCATTATTGGGACGAGTCCCATGACCACACTCTGCCATCAGCACTTTGATAACTGTCATCAGTGCTACCATGGTCACCATCAGTGCCATCCGTCACCACCACCATCACTATCATCAACAGTGTCATCCAACTAGCCCCTGCTCTGAGCATCCTCTCTAATCTTTCCCACAGATGACAGATGACTCATCCCACATCAAAGATCTGCTCACACCCATTACCTGCTTCAAAGCCCACTTTGATTAGTCTTGACTTAATCTCACTCTTAAAGAGTTAAATCTAGGCCTGCAGAGATGGCTTAGTGGTTAAGGTGCCTGCTTGAGAAGCCTAAGGACCCATGTTCGACGCTCCAGATCCCACGTTAGCCAGGCACACAAAGGCGAGGAAAGCGCAAGTTCACACATGCCCACTAGGTGGTGTAAGTGTCTGGAGTTCGATTGCAGTGGCTGAGGCCCTGGTGTGCCAATTCTTTCTTTTTCTGTCTCTCTCTAAAAATAAAAAATAAAATAAAAAGGAGTTAAATCCCCCCCGCCCCCAAAAAAGTTTAATCCAGTTCTCTGGGCCTGGTTAGTAAGACCATTTATAAAAATATATCTCCAGGCAATCTTTCACATAGATCTCCCAGTGCTGGTTCAGCTCCAACCAAAGCATTTGCCACACCCCAAAGAAGCTTTAGGTGGCACTTTCCCCAAAGTTGGGATCAAATGCTACTTTGTTCAAATCATTTGGAATAATTTGTTAAAATGTCAGTTCCTAGGCCCCATCCCTAGAAGTATTTAATTTTGTGTGTGTGAATCTTTAGTTTTGGGAATCTTTTTGACAACTTTGTGACCATAGGGAAAATCCCATTTAATATTCAGCAACTTAAATCTTACAGTGTGTCCATAGGAATAATATTATGGAATAATAAAACTGGCATAGTGCCTTACCCAAAAAATGCCTGTTAAAAGGCGGTTCTTGGGCTGGAGAGATGGCTCAGCAGTTAAGGCCTGCAAAGTCTAACAACCTGGGTTTGATTCCCCAGTACCCATGAAAAGCCAGATGCACAAAGTGGTGCATTCATCTGGAATTGGGCTGCAGTGAAAGGAGGCCCTAGTGTACATTCACTCTCTGTTTCTCTGTCTGGAAATAAATAAATAAAAATATTGGCTGGGTGTGATGGCACATGCCTTTAAATCCCAGCACTTGGGAGGCAGAGGTAGGAGGATTGTGGTGAGTTTGAAGCCACACTGAGACTACATAGTGAATTCCAGGTCAGCCTGAGCTACAGTGAAACCCTACCTTGAAAGTCCCCAAAAAAAAAAAAAAAAAAAAAAAAAAAAAAAAAGAAAAATGTGGTCCTTATCATTAATCCAGAGTGTTTTGTGATGGGGAAATAGATAATGCTTGTGATAGAACTCTTATGGTTCTCAGATGGTTGTTGGTTTCTTCATGAGGACAAGGCATCATGTATAGCCATTATGGAACAAAACTCAAAATCTCATCCAGTATTTTATTATTTATTTATTTTTATTTATTTATTTATTTATTTATTTATTTAGAGACAGAGAGAGAAAGAGGCAGACAGACAGTAAATGGGCACACCAGGACCTTCAGCTGCTGCAAAAGAACTTTAGATGCATGTGCCACCTTGTGCATCTGGCTTATGTGGGTTCTGGGGAAATGATCCTGGGTCTTTTGGCTTTGTAGGCAAGTGCCTTAACCGCTAAGCCATCTCTTTTGCCTTCACCCAGTATTTTGATCAATAAGTACTAGTTGAATTAAAAGCATGATACTTCTTCTCTTAAAACATGAGATCAATTTAAATTCAGAGCCTCGAACATCATTTAAATATATCCCTCTTTATAAAAGCCGGGCATGGTGGCACACGCCTTTAATCCCAGCACTCAGGAGGCAGAGGTAGGAGGATCGCCATGAGTTCGAGGCCACCCTGAGACTACATAGTTAATTCCAGGTCAGCCTGGGCTGGAGTGAGCCCCTACCTCGAAAAACCAAAAAAAAAAAAAAAAAAAAAATCCTCTTTATGTCCGCCCAGGCACCTTTTTTTAAATTTTGGATGCAATATTTACTTGCCCTTACTGAATCTTCATATTCAGTCATGGTACCAGTTCTTAGAAGTAGGATTATAAAGGCTAGATGTGGTAGTGCACATCTTTAATCCCAGCACTTGGGAGGCAGAGTTTGGTGGATCACTGTGAATTCGAGGTCACCCTAAGACTACATAGTGAGTTCCAGGTCAGCCTGGGCTAGAGAGTGAGACCCTACCTCAAAAAACCCCAATAAATAAATAAATAAGTAAATAAAGAAAAAGAAGTAGGATTCTATCTCATTATCAAGATGCAATATTCCTTGGAGCACAGTTGAGGCAAATAAATTACATTATATTTCTAGTGTCTGATTTGCCTTCAGGACCTTTATGATTATGGTCTTGCCAATGGTGTCCATCCTGGACATGCATCCTTCAAGCCTTCTCTATTATCTCCCTCCCTACAGGTTGGCTGGGGCCTGGTTGACTGCTGATAAATTTCCAAGGACTCCTCTCCTTGTACCTGACCCACCTGCAGAGGCCCCTCCCCTCCTGGAGCTTGCTGTGAGTGAACACCTGGAATACCCTGCAGTATCTGACTGCACCTCCTGTGAAGATCTCCTTGGGGTGTGACTATCTCTCTGCCCTCAATGGCTTACGGCCACTGTGGGCCTGACGGTACTCACCTGGCTTATGGTACTCATGGCTCGCATGTAGCTCTCATTCCTGGACCGGAACTTTGGTGATGTGAGCAAGCTTGCCGGGTCAAGACTGTCCAGGCTTCGGTTGATGGAGACTTCGCTAACTGCCCTCAGGTAACTATGACTCCGGATCTGGAGTTTGGGGGAGTGTTCATTGGAGATCCTGGAAGAGAGCAATGGGAGAGGTGAATTTTAGCTATATTCCAAAGCAGACAGTAATTAGATGTGGCATCACTATTATTTATTAGCATTGTTCATAGTAGGAAAATAATAGTGATGTTTTCCTCTGATTAATAAACTTCCTCTATGGTGTCTCAAGAGAATTCTGGTTTTGCCTTCCTTTTTACTTTTTATTTTTTTGGTTTTTTGAGATAGTGTCTCACTCTATCTAGCCCAGGCTGACCTGGAATTCACTCTGTAGTCTCAGGGTGGCCTTGAACTCATGGCAATCCTCCTACGTAGGTCTCCCAAGTACCAGGATTATAAATGCACACCACCATGTCTGGCTTTAAAAAATTTTTTAACTGACACATAATAATTGTTCATGTATACTTTTGGGGTTTAGTGTGATATTTCAATGGATGTATTCAATGTATAAGAATAATTGTAAATAAGAATAATTAGTGTATCCATCACCTCAAATATTTATTCTTTGTGTTGGCAACCTTAAAAATCTTCTCTACTAGCTACTCAAATGTACCTTTCATTGTTGTCAACCAGAGGTACATGACTATACCATAGAACATTAGAAATTACTCTTTCAACCACATTCTTGAACAATTTAATCATCTTTCGATCTCTTTCCCCTTCCCTAGCCTCTAGTAATCACCGTTGTGTTCTTTACTTCTATGAAATTAACTTTTAATTTTTTAAATTTATTGATTGTTTAAAATGCTTTTATTCTTATGTAACATTTTTAGAGAGAGAGAAAATTGGCGCACCAGGGCCTCAGCTACTGCCATAACACTGCAGATGCTTGCACCACCTAGTGGGCATGTGTGACCTTGCACTTACCTCACCTTTGTGCATCTGGCTTACATGGGATCTGGGTCCTTAGGCTTCTCAAGCAAGTGCTTAACCACTCAGTCATATCTCCAGCCCCTTTTTTGATTTTTTTAAAATAAAAAGGTTGCACACATAGACCCCCTCTCCACACCCCAATTCTGCTGAAGGTCTTCAGTGAGGCTATTGGTATTCATGGGACCAAGAGGCCTCAGTCAGTCTCTGCAGAGATGGAAATTAACTGTGTTTTTTTTTTTTTTTTTTTCAAGGTAGGGTCTCACTCTAGCCCAGGATGACCTGGAATTCATTCTGTATTCTCAGGGTGGCCTCGAACTCATGGCGATCCTCCTACCTCTGCCTCCCGAGTGCTGGGATTAAAGGTGTGCGCCACCACACCCAGCTCGGAAATTAACTTTTTAAATTTCCACACATATCTGAAAATAAGCAGGATTTGCCTTTCTGTGCCTTATTTTACTTAACATAATGTGCTCCAGTTCAATCCATGTAGTCATAAATTACAGGATTTCATTTCATGTCTACTGGATGACTAATCTTCCTTTGTGTAAATATACTATGTGTTCTTTCTCCATCCATCTACTGATGAACGGTTAACGAGGTTGATTCAAGATCTTGGCTCTGGTGAATAGTATCATAAATCTGAGACTACATGTCTCTTCATACTAATTTCATTTCTTTGCACTTATAACCAGTGGTGGGGTTACTGGATGATCTGGTAGTTTTCTCTTTACTCTTCTGTTTGCCATCACGGCTGTGCTCTTCCACATTCTCATCAACAGTGTGTCAGTTCTGGTTTCTTCATGGAGGAAGATCTTTTGGCAGGAAATCATCAAGGTCTGATAACATTAGAGAGCAATGAAAATTCACTTTAACCATGAAGGAATTTCTTTATTCAAGGAGGGAAAAATTAGCAGTAAGTGTCATACTGCAGAACCTCTTTTGCAATGTAGAACGTTTTCCTTTTTGTCCATTTATTTCCATCATTTAGTATTCACACTCTTTAGTAATAGCAAGTAGATCTGTTTCTACAGCTGTCTATCCATTTATTAGTCTTCTCTCTTGTCTCTCTTCTTCATTCTCTTCCCTTCCTTCCTTCACTTTTGTTTCTCTCTCTGTGTGTCTCTTTCTCTTGGTGTGTGCCACACCTCTGGGGACATGCATGTGGAAGTCAGAGGACAACTTTGGTCTTTCTATGTTTCACTTTGGATCTCTGGCAGCTGAAAATGAACTGAAAGACTGCAAAGAAACGTGTAATACCAGCTGTCCCAACTTCTCCTGGCTCTGCCTCCCATTGCTGTGGGATTGTTAGGATCACAGATACATGCGCCACTTTGCATCTGGCTTTACATGGGTGCTGGGAACTGAACTCAGGCCAGTAGGCTTTGTAAGCAAGTGCCATTAGCTACTGAACCATCTCCTCAGCCCCCCTTTTCCTTCCCTCCCTCCCTTCATTATTAATTTCTTTGAATATTTTTATTTATTTATTTGCAAGGACACACAGAGAGAGAGAGAGAGAGAGAGAGTGCTAGAGGAGAGACAGAGAGAATGGGTGAGCCAGGGCTTTCAGCCAATGCATATGGGCTCCAGATGCATGTACTACTTTGTGAATCTGGCTTTACATGGGTATTGGGGAATTGAACTCTGCAGGCAAGCTCTGTAGGCAAGAGCCTTAACTGCTGAGTTATCTTTCCAGCCCTGAAACCTAATTCTTTATATGCTAATAAAAATTAGAAACAGTAGGGCTAAAGAGATGGCATAGCAGATAAAGAGCTTGCCTCAAAGCCTAAGGATTCATGTTAGACTCTCCAGATCCATGTAAGCCAGATGCACAAGGTGATGCAAGCACGCAAGGTTGCACATGTGCACAACATGGCACACGTGTCTGGAGGTTCGATTGTAGTGGCTGGAGGCCCTGGAGCTCTAGTTCTCTCTCTCTCATAAAAAAAATACAAATAAAGAAATAAATTAAAAAAAAACCACCTCTATCAGGATAAGCAAATATTTTCCACATGTTATGTGCAATTCTGTTGATCCCCACGGGGTCACTATTTTTTATTTTCAAGGTAGGGCCTCTCTAATCCAGGCTGATCTGGAACTTACTCTAGCCTGAGGCTGGCCTCCAATTTATGGTTATCCTTAAGCCTTCAGAGTGCTGGGACCAAAGCTAGCGCTACCATGCCTGGCTTGGGTTGCTTTTTAAATACCATTCCAAAAATTCTAACAAACCAATCAAGTTCAAATTCATATTCTCTTAAAGATATTTTCTTTCTAAAAAAAAAAAAAAAAAAGCATTTCTAACCTGAAGTTCATTTCCACTTGGAACTTGAGAGCTGGATGACAAACATGTTTGACTATTTTGCAAGTTGACCCAGAGATATGGTGATGACAATATAATGACATCGCTATTCCAGATGATTATCAGGGCAGCAATGGGGTAGATATTTCACAAACAGTACATATTCAAAAGCAAAAAGTGAAATTCCAGTTTTTGAAAAATGCGTGTCCATTGGACATGATGTGGAAATGATGCATTAGTGCCACCCTCAGTCATCCTGGCCACTTGTGATGAAATAAAGCACAATACCAGAATTTGAATGAAAAAAAAAATCTTTCAGAAGGCATTGAATAGCTCTACTTTGGTGAGTCATTTCCAGTCAAACAATGCACACCTAGTAACACATTCCACACAAGGAAATGAACACTTATCTGAGAGCAGAGCCCACAGCTGCCCACACAAAGGGGACAGCCTGTACCTGGGCTCAAGGTACAGGAACAGTCATTAAATATCAATGATAGTATGTTAATTACTTTTTATTATGCCCACACCAACAAAAGTTAATCTGACCATCCTAATAGGAGGAAGAGATGATGACATCAAAATGAAGAGAGAATGATTGAAACGGGGAGGGGATATGATGGAGAGGGGATATGATGGAGCTTCAAAGGGGAAAGTGGGGGGAGGGAAGTAGCATGGGATTTTGTCTACAATTAAGGAAGTTGTCAGTAAATAAATAAATAAATAAATAAAAATGTAAAAGCAAAAAAAAAGTTGATCTTTGCAGAAAAAGGGAAGTGTGCACACTTAGAAATGTTAGCTCTTGTGGAATTCCTTTTAATCCTGGTCTACTGAAATAATGAGATCTATCCTTAAATTACTTGAGAGTTATCTTTTTTTTTTTTTTTTTTTTTTTTTTTTTTTGAGGTAGGGTCTCACTGTATCCCAGGCTAACCTGGAATTCACTATATAGTCTCAGGCTGGTCTTGAATTCACAGTGATCCTCCTACCTGTACCTCCTGAATGCTGGGATTAAAGGTAGAGTTATCTTTTCGCAGTGCCTTCAAACTGACATGAAGTTTTGGCCTTGCTGGGCCAGTGAGCTCCATTCACGATCATGTCCCTTCAGTGTACCCAAAGACCAGAAGCCCTAAGGCAACTTGAGGCTTTGATTGCCAAGAAAAAAAAATACAATGATATTCAGATACTCAGCCCACAAAATTTCAGACCAATATCTCAAGAGAGAAAATGATCAACTTTTTATTATATGACTAAAATTTGATTTCAGATGATTAGAGATTTCTTTTTTTTTTCCACAGAAGGAAATACTTTATAATCGCAGATGACTGAGACTAATGGGCCAATCTCTGGAGGTGAAGGGCCACCTTACCCGTCCACTTGAATCCTAAGCTTTTAGCTCATTTTCACTTTATCTTGTCTCTGACTCATAAGATGTATTGGAATTTAAGGTTATTCCATGGGACCCAGAGGAAACATTTTATTGGATTAAGTTGGTTCCATTTTGAAAATGAATGTATTTGATCTTGGTCATGACACTTATCAAATCATGCTCATACACATGCTTGGATAGAGACACTTTGATTCCTTAGCTTTGGGAGTGACGACAGTCATTAGTTTTTGAGCATCAAAGACAGGATGTTTTTAGAAAAACCTAGGCCAGCTTTTTCCCCTGCGTCCTCCTGTGTAACCTTGATAGTGTTCCAAGGTCTAACGTTCAGTGAAGCTGCTTGCTTGGGAAGGTGACCCGAGTAATTTCCACTTTATAATACTTGACATTTATTACCATTTGTTAAATACCTATAGATTGTTAATATCATGCTCAGGCAAAGAAACCATGGCTTTGAGAGTCTGCATACTGTGGAAGGTAATTTATTATTATTTTTTTGTAATAGGGTCTCACTTATATAGCCCAGGTTGGCTTTAAACTTGAGAGCCTCCTGCCTCTGTCTTCTAAGTGCTGGGATTCCCTGGCATGTGCCAGCACACTTGGCTTGTTGAAGTTAATGATAAATGAGGCCTAGCCTCCACATTCTTGGGCAACTCTTTCTAGACTCTCATTTGGGTTCTTCTTCCTCTTTTAATTTACCCTCAAATGTGTTTATTCCCTATGAAATTTCACTTATAATCTCTATACTTTCTCTTTATATTCTACATTCTTATCGTCTTTCCTTTGAGTCTAATGATTCTTTTTGTGTGTGGGGTATGGTTTGTGTGTGTGAAAATGCATGTCTTATGTACACTCATGTGAAGAGTGTCAGAGGAGAATAGTGGGCATCCTCCTCTACTGTGCATCCCCTTATTCCTTGAGATGGAGTCTCCCTCCGTAGCCAGCACTGTCCTTTTTGTGATCTCCAGAGATAATCTAATCTCTGCTCCCCACAGGACTGGGGTTACAGGCATGTGTAGCCATTTCCACCTGTTTATGTGGGTGCTAGGAAATTGAACTCGAATAGTCTTATTCCTCATGCTTGTGCACATAGGTGCTCTTAACTGCTGAACAGTCTCCCCAGCTCCTGAGTATTTTCTTTTATATAATACATAAACATACACATACACACACTATGTGCATGCTATAGCATGTATATGGAGGTCAGAGCATGACCTTGGGGTGCTGGTCCATAGCTTTCTCCTAAACTTCAACACTAACCTTTCCACTAACTACTGTGCATTTTCATCTCATGTTCCACGGGTGTCAGCAACTCATCATGACCCTCCAATGAATACAGACCCTTTCCCTCAGAATTTAGTTACTTCATTCCACATTCAAATGGATGCAACAAAATCTGCCCAGGAAACTGTCAGAACCCCAGGAGTTTTCTGTCTTCTTCTCTTAACTGTCCAAACCCAGGTAACCACCAGGCTTCCCCATTCTTACTTCCTCTACACATGCAGAGTTGGCTTTCTCTCTCCTCATGTCCTTCTTCATTCCATGTTTTCTTTCAGTCTTCCCTGTAATTCACCTAAACAGGCTCCTCCCATTAGTTTGCATCTCTCATTTTCTGCTCGTAATGTCGGCACTCTCCTTCCTGGACACCTTTTGCAACTCTTCTTTACCAATGAGATCAAGGCTCAATTTTTCTAGTTTTCTAGTGTGTGTGTGTGTGTGTGTGTGTGTGTGTGTGTGCGCGTGCGCGCACATGGCATGCGTGTGCAGGTCACAGGACAACCTCAGATGTAGGTCCTCACCTTCTACCTTGTTTGAGGGTCTCTCATTGTTCACTGCTACATTTGACAGGCTAGCTGGCCTGTGCGCCTCGGTGGGATTCTCCTCTCTCTGCCTCCCCATTTGCCACAGGCATGCCAGGATTACAGAGGCTAGCGCTACTGTGTTCCAGTTTATGTAGGTGCTGGGGAGTCATACTCAGGGCCTCGTGCTTATGCAGCAAGCACTTTACCAATGGGCCATCTTCCCAGCTGGGGTGGTTTGAATGAAATGTCCCCAGTAGGCTCTTATGTCTTGAATATTTGGGTCCAAGCTGGTGGCAATTTGGGGAGGTTGTGAGGCCTCTGGGCGGTGGAGCTTTGCAGGAGGAGGCATGCCACTAGGGGCAGACCTTGAGGGTTATTGGTCTTGTCCTTCTGGGTGCTCAGGGCTGGTTTACTCTTGCTACTACCTCCCAGTTGATGTGATGAGATGTGATGTCCAGCGTCTGCTCTATCCCTGCCATGATGCAACGTTCCCTTCAGACTGTAAGCCAAAATAAACCCTTTCCTTCCATATGCTGATTTTGATTGGGAGCTTTGTCCCAGCAATGGGAAGGTAACTGTTACATCAGCCCAAGTCTAAACTCTACCTACCTTTCTGGTTGCATCTTTAAAAAAAAATTATTTATTTATTTGAAAGAGAGAGAGAGAGAGAGAGAGAGAATGGGCACACCAGGGCCTCCAGCCACTGCAAACGAACTCCAGATGCATGTGCCCCCTTGTTCATCTGGCTTATGTGGGTCCTGGAGAGTTAAACCAGGATCCTTTGGCTTTGCAGGCAAATGCCTTAACTGCTAAGCCATCTCTCCAGCCTCTGGTTGCATCTTTTGTTCCTACCTCACACGTGCTATCTATGGGTGTGCTCTCACCTTCTTTATGTTGGTACGCACTCGGCTTGGCACATTCTCCATCCTCCACTTTCCACTTACAGAGTTCTTTTTGTCTATCTATGGACAACTTTTATACATGCATATAACATACTTTATTTATTTTAAATATTTTTGTTTATTTATAAGCAGAGAGGGACACAGAGAAGAGAGACAGACACACACAGAGAATGAGCATACCAGGACCTCCAGCTACAGCAAATAAACTCTAGATGCACGTGCCACTTTGTGCCTCTGGCTTTTTGTGGGCACTGAGGAATCAAATCCAGGTCGTTAGGCTTTGCAGGGAAGCACCTTAACCACTGACCCATCTCTCCAGCTCCTAATATACTTTATCATAATTCCCTCATATTAGCTTCTCACCAATTTATATGAAATGAAAATTCCAGAGGAAGAGGAGTAAAGGACAAAAAATATACTGAAGAAATAGTGGCTACTATGTGCTTTGAATGCTTGGTCCCCAGCTGGGGAGTTTGGGAGGTGGAGCCTTGCTGGAGGAAGTATGTTGCTGGGGGTGGGTGTTAAAGTTAGCTCCCCCTTGCCACAGCTCAGCTCCCTTTCTTGAAGCTATCGTCCACATGCTGTTGTAAGGAGTAATGTCTGTCCAGTCTGTATTCTAGTATTCCCGCCCCCCACGATCATGAAGTTTTTCTTCAAGACTATAAAACAAAATAAACACTTTCCTTCCATCAGCTGCTTTTGTTTGGGTGTTTTGTCCCACAAATGTGAAGGTGACTATAACAATGGTCAAACACGCCCCACATTTGATGAAAACTTTATATTTTATTTAGTTAGTTATTTGCAAGCAGAGAGAGGGGGAAAGAGAGGGAGGAGGGGAAGGAGACAGGCAGGGAAGGAGGAGGGGGAGATATATTATGGGTGCACCAGGGCCTAGTGGTGCTGCAAACAAACTGCAGATACATGTGCGACTTTGTGTATCTGGGTATTAGGGAATTGAACTCAGGCTGTCAGGATATGCAAGCAAGTGCCTGTAATCACTGAGTCATTTCTCCAAGCCCTTGGCGAAAACTTTGATACATATACCTAATAATAGTCACAATATGTAACTGTAAGTGTTATACATTCAATGTGATTCACACTTAGAAATATCATAAAGAGCCCAAAGTCAAAAGCAAAATCTTAATGTCAGAAAAGAGAAATGACTCACCATATGCAAAGGCTCTCCAATAAAATTAAGAGTGGTTGGGCTGGAGAGATTGCTTAGGGATTAAGGCACCTGCCTCCTAAGCCCAAGAATGCCTGTTGGATTCTCCAGGTCCCATGTTTAGCCAGACGCAGTGATGAAAGGGCGCAATGCTGCACTTGCCCACAAGGGGGCACACACATCTGCAGTTTGTTCACAGTGGCTGAGAGGCTGCTGGCATGCCCATTTTCTATCTGTCCCTTTTTCTCTCTCTTTGACTCTCTCCTAAATAAATAAATAAATAAAATTAAAAGTGGTCTTTTCATCATATAGTATAGAGGCCAGAGGTCACTGAGGAGCAATATTCAAAGTCCCAAAGGAAAAATCTTGCTAAACAAACAAACAAACAAACAAACAAACAAACATCTATAACTAAGCTATTTTTGAAAAAAAAAAGAGAAGAAATTAAGACACTTCCAGGTCAAAAGTCATGATGCACACCCATAATCCCAGCACTTGGGAAGTAGAAGCTAGAAGATCAGAAGTCCAAAGTTATTCTTGTGACACAAGGACTTGGAGACCAGCTTGGGCTACATGAGACCCAGTCTTCCAGACCAAAACAAAAACAAAATAAAATAATCCCAGATAAAGAAAGCCTGGGAGAATTCATCACCAGTGTATCTGACCTATAAGATATTCTAACGTAAGTCCTTCAAGAGCAGAAGAAAGAACAGTAGATAGTAACATATATACATACAAAGAAATTAAGAGCAGGCTGGAGAGATGGCTTAGTGGTTAAGGTGTTTGCCTGCAAAGCCAAAGGACCTTGGTTCGATTCCCCAGAACCCACATAAGCCAGATGCACAAGGGGGCGCATGCATCTGGAGTTCATTTGCAGTGGCTGGAGGCCCTGGCACACCCATTTTTCTCTCTCTTTCTCTCTCTGCCTTTCTTTCTCTCAAATAAATAAATAAAGTTAAAAAAAAACCCAACCTCTAAAAAAAAAAAAATTAAGAGCAATGGTAAAGATAATTATAGAGGTACATATAAGAAACAGTTAAAGATTTGAAGTGTCCTCTTTAATTTACTTAACAATATGTGCATTAATTTAAGAATGGTGATGATGGTCTTTCTAGTGATCCAACAGATATGACAGTAATTGCAAAAAAGGAGGGGGAGTGAAGGGAGCCGTTTCTATATATTATTGGAATAAAATTAATATCAATCTATACTACGTTGAGTTAAAATACATATTATAATCTTCAGAGCAACCATTTGGAAAAAAAATTAAAAATACATAGTAAAATTACATAGAAAAATTACACTAATAAAAGCAATAATTGGAACAAAGGAGCAAGAGGTAATGGGAAGACACAGGCCACCCCACTGAACAGAATCAAAATACACATCCTTTTCAGAAGACATGGAACATTTTACAATAGATCTCACAGCAGGCTATAAAATGAGTTTGAGGCTAAAAGATTGCTTGGTAGTTAAAGCATTTGCCTGTGAAGCCTAAGGAGCCAGTTTCAATTCTCCATTTCCCACATAAGCCAGAGGCACAAGGTGGGGCATGCATCTGTAGTTCATTTGCAGTGACTTTAGGCCCTGGTGTGCCCATTTTTCTTTCTCTCTGCCTCTTTCACTTTCTTTCTCTCAAATAAATAACATGAAATCTTTAAAATGAGTTTGAGTAAATTTAAAATACTTAAATTATATACATAGTATTCCTTAATCACAAAAATGGGAAATTAATAATAGCAGGAAGATTTGAAAATCTCACTGTTTAGAAATTCAGTGATACATTTTCAAAGACCCAAGATATTTTATTTTTTACTTTTTAAATTTTTATTTATTTCAGAGAAATAGAGAGAGAGAGAGAGAGAGAGAGAGAGAGAAAGACTGAGAGACCAAATGTGGAATTGGTGCATCAGGGCCTTCAGCTGCTGTAAGTGAACTCCAGATGCCTGCGCCACCTTGTGCATCTAGCTTGCGTGGGTCCTGGGGAATTGAACCTGGGTTCTTTGGCTTTGTAGGCAAGTGCCTTAACCACTATGCCATCTCTCCTTTTTTTTTTTTTTTTTTTTTTTTTTTTTTTTTTGAGACACAGTTTTACTATGTAATCTTGTTTGGCCTGCAACTCACTATGAAGCCCAATTTATCTGGAACTCATAGTCCTCCTGTCTAGTGTGATCATTCATGTTCATGGTCAACTTGACTAGATTTGAAATTACCTATGAGTGTTCTGTGTATGACACTTCTGTTTGTGTCAGTGAGGTTTAACTGAGGAGGGAAGACCCATCCTGATTGTAGGTGGTATCTTCCCCTGGCGTGGGGTTTCATGCTGAATGAAAAGGAAAAAGGACAAAACACAAACAAGAACCAGCGTTCATCTCTCTCTGCTACCTGATCCTAGGAGATGTGAGCAAGTAGCCTCATGGTCCTCTAGTATGACTTCCCTGTTATGACGGACTGCACCCTCCAACCAGGAGCCAACACAAACCGCTCCTACTTTGTCACAATGAGGAAAGTGAATTCTGTACTCAGCCTCCCAAGTCCTGAGATGACTAACATGTGCCATGATAGCTGGCAAAATACCACGATGTTAAAGAAAAAGAGAACTTAAGATATTCTGAGACAAATAAACACTGAGACACTTAAGAGCTATAAGAAATTATAAAGGACTTTGGGTTGATTAAAAAATGAAAGCCTAGGCTATTAAAATTTATAGGAGGAAGTTAAAGCAGTGGGAATAAGAAAATTAATAGCTTTATAGGATCAATGTTAGAAAAGGTTTTCTTCCAACGATCAAAATAATTGATTTAACGATTATGAATAAGTAACCTAAATCCAATGCATACAGAAGGAACAACATAATAGCTATTAGAATGGGAATGAACAAAAAAAGGCAAAAAAAGCAACGTAATCTTTTTGATCAAAAGCTGATTATTTGAAGAGAATCAATATTTTAGATAGATGAAACAAGAAGACAAAATGAGGGCAAGAGAGATGGCTCAGCACTTAAGGCTCTTGCTTGCAAAGCCTGCTGGCCTGGGTTAGATTCCCCAGCACCCACATAAAGCTAGATGCACAAAGTGGCGCATGCGTCTGGAGTTTGTTTGTTAGTGGCAGGAGGCAAGGACATGGAATGGTACAGGATACAATTGTTTGACTATGTCTTTAAAAGGCTACATACACAACCACTATATAACCTTGAACTTGAACACCTGGAATTTATCATAGACAAATGAAGACTAGGTGTAGCCAAAAAATCTTTATAGGAATGTTGATAGTGGTTTTATAATCTTTTCTCTGTATATGTGTATATATGCATGATGAAATGGGCATGCATGTGCCACAGTGCACACGTGGAGGTCAGAGCACAGCTTCCAGGGTCAGTCCTTGCCTTCCACCTTGTTTGAGACTAGGTCTTTTTTTTTTTTTTCCACTGCTGCCTTTGCCAGGCTGGCTGGTCTACAGAATTCTGGGGTCTCCTGTCTCTGCTTCCCTTTTGTAGGCATGCTGGGATTGCAGATGCTTACGCTACAGCTTTACGTGGGTTCAGGGGACAGAACTCAGGGAAAGAGACTGCTGTGGAAAGCACTTTGCAAAAGCCACAGACTGGAAATCAGCCAGCGAATCCCTCAATGACTAATGTTTGAACAAACTATGGTACATCCATATCATGGGATATACTCCGCTCCATGCTGAATGAATCTTCAAGTGTTAGACTGAATGAAAAAAAGACAATTCATCAAGGTTATATACTGTATGGTTTCCCCTAACAGGGAGTAAAAAATGTATAGATGTGAAGTTCAGATTAGTGTTTGTCAGAGGCACAAGCAGGGAAGTGATAGACACAATGCTTGTGCTGATGAAATGTTTTGTTTGCTTACTGTCCCTGTCAATACCCTGTTTGGGCTGTTGTGCACAGATGTTGCCATGTGGGGGAGGGAGAGAAAAGCTGAGTAAAGGATATCTGGGCTCTCTCGAACTATTGCTACGTTTATAACATCATGCGAATCCACAATATTTGAAAATAATAATTTGGGGGCTTGAGAGATGGCTTAGCAGTTAAGCCACTTGCCTGTGAAGCCTAAGGACCCCGGTTTGATTCTCCAGGTTCCACGTAAACCAGATGCACAAGGTATGCATGCGTCTGGAGTTTGATGTCAGTGGCTAGAGTCCCTAGCACACCCATTCTCTTTCTCTCTCTCACTCTCTCTGTCTCAAATAAATAAATAAATTTTTAAAATAAAAATTTGGGCTGGAGAGATGGCTTTGTGGTTAAGGTGCTTGCCTGTGAAGCCTAAGGACCCAGGTTCAATTCTGCAGAAACCATGTAAGCCAGGTGCACAAAGTGGCACATGTGTCTGGAATTCATTTCCAGTGACTAGAGGCCCTGGTGCACCCATTCTTTCATTCTCTCTCTCTTTCTCTCTGGTAAATAAAAAAATAAAACATTAAAAAGTAAATAGAAATTTAATCAAAATAATTTCACCTGCAGACAATGAATGGCTTAGAATGTACAGAGTAACACATCTCACCACCTACTGCAAAACTGGACACTATTCCCGAGTCTGTGCCTAAGAATAAGAGGAATCAAGTTCACCTCCAAAATTTTAAACTTCTGCTACGATGAATTAGGGAGTGAAGTACCCTTTAAGAATGAGGGCTGGAGAGAAGCTTCTCTTTTCAGATGGTGATGACCACTGGGATGACCCAAAAGGCAACACAGTGCTGAGAAGAAGGGATGGAGGAGTGCCCAGCACTGAAACATCTCTGTCACACCCTCCAAGGCTCAGGGACCATTGCGGAAGAGGGGGCAGATAGAATGGAAGAGCCAAAGGAAGGGTATGACTTCTTACAATGCAACTGCCCAGACAGAAATTGGCCTCGATATCCATGACCTTGCAGTACCTAGCAATACCTTCGCAAAACCCTCAAAATAGAAGAAAAAGATGATGACATCAAATTAAAAGAGAGACTAATGGAGAGAGGGAGGGGATATGATGGAGACTTGAGTTCTAAAGTGGAATGGGGGGAGGGAAGGGAAATATCACGTGGGTTTTTTTTGTATGTAAGTATAAAAGTCAATAAAAAACAATAATTAAAAAAAAAAAGAATGAGGGCTGGAGAGCTGGCACAGTGTTTAAAGACACTTGCTTGCAAAGCCTGATGGCCCAGGTTCAAGTCCCAGAACGCATGTAAAGCCAGATGCACAGATAAACCTGGAGTTCAAATTTGCAGTAGCAAAAGGCCCTGGCACTCCCGTTCTCTCTTTCATTTTCTCTCTCTCTGCTTACAAATAGATTTTTTTTAAAAAGAAATAAATATTAAAATTAGAACGAACGCATGGGGGTGGACCTGTGAGATTAGGTACCACTGGACTGACAGGGAATGGCCCATTTTCTTTTCATGTTAACTAAAGTCACTGCTGTTGTAGCTAGAAGGAAAGGAAGTCAGGACGAGAGAGGTGCTGGGATTTTTTTTTCTCTTATTCTTCTCCAAGTTTCTGGAAATGCAGGTCATTCCTCAAGGCCAGATTTGTCTCCTGAATCCTGCCCTTCCCTTAACCACATAGCACTGGCTGTTAAGACTGGAGGCGGCCACAAGGAAAGACATTTCAAACGCAGCTTTGAAACATCACGGAATGCACATGCACACACTCTATCTTATATCGGCTTTAGCTGTAGAAAGGCGATGGTTCTGTAACTCATACTTAGAGAAAATAAGTGCTCGGTCATTGGAACGACAACAAATAAAGGTTTTCCAGGAAATGTGGAGGGTTGCTACCTTTACAGATTCTGAATATGAAAGTATAATCGTCCATGCTACAGGGCAGAAACATTGTAAAGCACTTGTGAGAAAAAAAAGATGTTCCACCAATATCCACCCGAATCCAATACTATGTAAATGACCACATGTACTCTGACTCAGCCAATTAAGTACAAAGACAGCAATAATGACTACTGTTGGCAATCAGAAGCTTTGCCGACGTGCTTGACTGTTGAAAAGGCGATGTCTACCCACTTTTATTGCTTTCATGTCATGGGAAATTATAGTGATTTCTTATTCTTTGGGTTTGCGAGAGAATGGAAAGAATCTTCACTATTAAGGGTGGCTTAACTTTTCTACACAAAAGCATTGAACACTTTCTTGCTAACACAAAGAAAGGGAATAAATCTTTCTGGTCAAAATGTATTGCGCTATGGTAACAATAGAACAGCCTAGACAATCTCTGTTGTGGAAAATTCCAAGTGTATGAAACGCCAGTGCAATGCGTCTATGGAGTGAGATACAGCTAAATAAACAAAGTTCCCCTTTCACATCAGACACTAAGGCTTGCCTCTGTCCTTCCAGCTTCTATGCCCGAGAACCCTAACTGTTCCCTGGGTCTTCATTACTTGGCTTTTGTTTCTTCCTAATGAAAGGGCCATTGATGCTTTGTCTTACTCCTTCCTGCGCTCGGTGGAAGCCCAGTGGTGGGCGTTTCCAAGGAGATGTTCTCGGGCCTCCAGGATGTTAGTAGAGATTCAATACCAGCGAATGCCTGCAGGGGGCGAACGACACTGAGGAATGAGCCAGGATGCACAATCCTCCCTGGTGGAATCCGCGCAGTGCCATCTAGGAAGCAGGCTCATTTTTTCACTGGTGACTTAATGATAATCGAATCAGAGGGTTTCAGGATCTTGCATTTCTGTCACGATCTTTTCTGTGGCTCTTATAAGGAATTCAACTCAGAAAAGCTGTGGAACCAACTAGACAGTGCACAGCTCATGCTGAAGCCTCTGAGATGCAGCCTCCCTCAGCTCCTAGGAAGACTCCCCAAATGCCACTGCCAGCGTTTATTGATAAGATTAACACCCGAGGCTACAAGAACGATCCCGGCTTCCCTCTTCCTCCATCTGTCCAGTGTTTCTATGAGTCAAGCTGGAAATGGTGGAGGGCGTCGGGGAAGACAAATACGAATAGAAAGAACTACGAATGCCTCTCAGCATTTTGCTATTTTGCCACAGGTTCTGATGGTGGAAGCATCTGAGCAAGACTATGTAGAGGATGTGGTTATGCTTATTATTGTTCTCCCCTTTTCCCCCCCTCTGCAGTGTACTGTGTGGCAAAGATAGGATGTTTGTCAGGGCAGATAAAACGAAATGCATTTTCAACTTAGGGTATTTTCAGTTTATAGTAGTCTGTCAGTCCCTCTGTAAGTCCAGAAGAATCTATACCTGACTCATTGGTCACACATAAGGACTCCAGTGCACATGAATCCTAACGGGCTCCACGGTATAGGACACTTGGGATAAACTAATACTAGCAGAAGACCAGTCTTTCAACTGGGTTTGTTTCCTTCTACCCATCAAGTGTAAACCAGCGTTTTTATGCACACCACGGGTCCACACACACATCTCATCAACACTATTGCGCATTGTCACCGTTGAATACTCATTGAGGAGATGGGGGTAGATAGGTCATGCTGGCCAGAGCCAGGGCTTGGCTCTTTGTCTTTGGCTGAGATGGAAAACAATGTAGGGCTGTAGGCAGGGAAGAAGCCACACAGGGCCCTGGCTTTAACGGCATCATTCTGGTAACTGTGTAGTGAGTCGATGTGAGGGTCTCTGGAGCACTTGGCAGCGTTTAGGCAGGAAGCAGTGGGCGTTGGCTGCAGAGGTACTCAGAGGGCTTGAATCCTGGGTCGATGATGATGACAGGACGGGTGGACTTGAAAATGAATGGGATGAGGAACGTGGGAAGAAAAGAAGAGACAGGGGAGGTGTCCATGATGACTGGAGAGATGGAGGAGGCCACCACCCAATATGAGGAGACCAAGGGAGGTTGTGGGGGAAGAGATGGGAGTTTTGTTTTGACTTGTTTAGACTGAGACGTCATAAATGGATCAAAGTCAAGTCATCCACGAGGGAGCAAGGGGTCTCAGTATAGCATTTGATGAAGTCAGAGTGATTCATTTTGGAGTCCATGGCATAGGTGACGTTTCAAGCCATGGTGTCATTGAGACCAGTGTAGGAGGGGGAACACGGCCTGACACAGTCAAGTGGTCGGGAGTTGGATGGAAGAGGAAGCAGTGGAGATGTGATGGACAGAGAGCTTCCACAGAGGGTGGAAGAAAGCTAGGAGAAGGTGACTGTCCCTGAGCCAGGCAAGAAAGTGTTCCAAGGACCTGATGTAGAGGAGGAGTTAGACAATGCTGACAGGTCAAGCATGTTGGGCACTGAGAATTGACAATGGCCTTAGCAAAGGCAGGGGATGAGTTACATTAACCAAAACAGCTAAAAGCCCGGGCTGGGGTGGGGTCAGAGAGTCCAGGGAGATGCAATGGAGAAGGGATACAAAGCATTTATAAGAACTTGCTTGTTTTGAGACAGTATCTTTCTCTGTAGCCCTGGCTGGCCTCAAACTCATGACTCTCCTCACATCAGCCTCCTAAGTGCTGGGATTAAGGCGTGTACCACCATGACTGGCTTTTAGGGTCATAGAAAAGCACAATGTGTCAGAGTGAGGCGTAAGGTAAACAGGGGATGAATTGGGTTGAAGGAGGCAAGAGCGAGTCAGTGCAGAATGCACAGTGCTATGACCACGGAGACCTTCCTGTGGACTCCCTGAGGGAGGAAACAATATAAAGATTGGTACTCGGGAGAAAGGCAGGTGGCTCACAGCATCGGTGTCTAAATTTCATGCACCTTTGCTCTAATAGACAATGAAATGGAAAGAAGCCAAGGTTTAAGTAATTGTCTCAAAGGTAACCTCTCAATCCCCAAGGCAGAGCTTTCCCTACTGAGTGGGCTTCCTCTTGTATTTCTGCTGATGACACAGTGAGTGCCTTGCCGATTCAGTTCCCAGAGGGGTTGTGGTGGTTTAATTCAGGGGTCCCCCACACTCTTAGGTATTCTGAATGCTAGGTTCCTAGCTTATAGAGATTTGGGAATTAATGCCTCCTGGAGGCAGTGTATTGTTGGGGGCAGGCTTACGGGTATTATAGCCAGTTTCCCCTGGCCAGTGTTTGACACACTTTTCTGTTCCTGTTGTCCACCTTACGTTGGTCAGGAGGTGATGTCCACCCCTCTGCTCATGCCATCATTTTCCTGTGCCATCATGGAGCTTCCCCTTGAATCCATAAGCCAAAATAAACTTTTTTTTCTCCCCACAAGCTGCTCTTGGTTGGGTGATTTCTGCCAGCAATGTGAACCTGACTGCAACAGGGGTTCTCATCCATGCTGAAACTCCATCGCTTTCTACTTGTTTACAGCTCCCCATTGGACCCCCATCCCCACCCAGGATGTGGCAGAGGAAATGTCACTGGATTTTGATGTTTGAATGAAGGTTGACATGAGGCCAGAGATCTACTAACCACTTCAAGAGGCTGTCAAACCTGGCTAGGTGAGACTGGACTTTAAGTCTGTTTCTGAATGGTGTATTACTTGTTCAGTACATACTTCAGCTGTAGTAAGATTCCTTCATGAGGAGAACAACTACTCTATGAGGCTGACCTTTAAAAGAATGCCTACAGGGCCTCTCTCCATTCGCATCTCCTGGAGTTAGCTGCATGTTACTGGGATTATAGAAGGATTCTGAGGGTAGCTAAAGGGGAACTGACTTTGCTGTTCTAGAATGTCCTGGAGGGAAGACTTAATTTAAAACTAAGCATGGTCTCATATAGGATTAGATTATGAAACAACTGTAACACTAAAAAACATAATAGAGCTGGAGAGATGGTTTAGCACTTAAGGTACTTGCCTGCAAAGCCCAAGAACATATGTTCAAATCTCCAGGTCCCATGTAGCCAGGTGCAAAGTGACACAAGCGCACAATGCAGCGTATGTGCACAAGGGGGGCGCATGTGTTTGTAGTGAGTTCACAGCAGCTGAAAGGCCCTGGTGGGCCCATTCTTAGTCTCTCTCTCAAAACACAAACAAACAAACAACAATAACAAGAACAACAACAACAAAAAAACAGAATAGTTGGACCACTCTGGTGAGGGATGTGGATAGTGGGGAAGGTTGTGTATAAGTTCAAGAGATATAGGAACTTTTTGTCCTTTTTTTTTCCTCTCAAAAAATAGATGGTCCAGTTGGTAAAGCACTTGCCTGGTAAGCATGAGGACCCAAGTTTGGATCCTCAGCCAGCTGAGGATATATATGCCTGTAATTTCACTGCTGGGGAGACAGAGACAGGTCTATGGCTTGCTGGCTAGTAGTCTAGCTGAATCAGTGAACTCTTGATTCCGTGTGAGATTCTATTTCAAAAACAAATAAGGTGGGGAGTGACTGAAGAGGATATTTGACATTGACCTCTGGCCTCCACAAACACACATACATGCACGAGCATGTGCGTCCATAAACATACATACATGCATGCATACCACATACCACATCCTCATAACAACAACAGAAAAAACCTTCTATGCATAGCACTGACTGTGGGCTCTGACGTAAACTGTGAACTCGGGGTGACAATGGTGTACAAATGCAGGCTCCCCTCTTTGGTGGGGAAGGCTGTGTATAGGTTCAATGGACAAATAGAAACTTTTGTTGTTTTTCTTTCTCACTCAATTTTGTTCGTAGGTGTATTTCTGTGAGTCTGAGGTCATCCTGAGATTACAGAGTGAATTCAAGGTCAGCCTGGACTAAAGCAAGACCCTACCTTTAAAAAAAAAGGAAGGTTTGAGATGGCTCAGAGTTTAAAGACCCTTGATTGCAAAACCTGAAGTAGGAGGATTGCTGTGAGTTCTAGGCTAACCTGAGGCTACACAGTGAATTACAGGTCAGCCTGGGCTAGAGTGATAGAGCAAGACCATACCTCAAAAAAAAAAAAAAAAAAAAAAAAAAAAAAAAAAAAAGTAAAGAAAACTGGTAGAGAAATCAGGTTCACTATATGCTGAGCCTGGATGGAAGGTGGTGATGGTCATACTTCTGTGAGAGAGCCTTGTCACCCAGGCTGAGCTGGCTCAGCAAGCACTGTTGTCTTCTCTCTCCATCATGGTAGCCAGGCAAGTTTCTCTGTTCTTTCAACAAAATGCATTGTGCACTGGCTCTGACCCAGGAGCTTTTGAGAGCTGGAACTTAGTTTTTTTTCCTCTTAGGAAGTCATAATTATCAGAGAAACCATACACATATGTGGATACTTAAAATCCTAAGGAAGAATATTGGTACCGTTGTTAAATAGGGGTTCTAGTAATTCTATATTCATGTTCTGGATTGATGATTTCAGTTACTCAATTTGTTTTTGGACAAGATGACAGTTAATCTCCTTAGGCTGGAGAGCAGAACTGGTTGACCTCGCCTGGAAAACCAACTTAAATAACTTTTTGCTCTACTGATAAAAATCTTGCCAAATTCCGTTCAAAAAGATTGGTTAAGTGTTATTTAGCTGATTTCGTTCTGCTCTGGGAGCAGCAAAGCCGGATGCAACGTAACTCAAACAGATTACAGAGGGGACTAGACCAAGACGCTGCTAATAATCTCTGCATCTCTCTGCCAAGTTACAAAACAACAGAAACCACCAAAATATACTCTGCTGTGATTGGAAATCCAAGCTGAGAAATGAGGCTCCTTTCCTCAGTCTTCTGTCCCCAAATTAAGTTGCTTACCACCCCCATCACCTCCAGCAGCTGCCACCCCACCTCCACCCTCCCACTTATTAGGAATAACTTCCAGCAGCTGTCTGAGGAGAGTTCTGCACTTGCCAACCTCTGGATTTTAGGAGCATCCTTAAGCTGTTCAAATAACTCTGTGCCAGAATTTTCCTCCTAATGAGTGCTGGGATATATTAAAAAAAAAAACAAAAAACTTCAGATTTCTTGTTTAAGTCTGAAGAAATAGCTTAAACTTCCTGATACCTCACACCCTCCAAGGCTCAGGGAACATTGTGAAAGAAGGTGGGGAAAGAATGTAAGAGCCAAAGTGAGGGGAGGAGTGCTTTGGAATGCTGTCTTCCTGACACACAGTGGCCACAGTACTCTTGACTTCACAGTGGATGACACTACTCTCACAAGACCTGCATAACATTAGAGCACACACACAAAAATGATGATATTAAAATAGAAGAGGGCAGAGTTGGAAAGCAGAAAGGGTTCAATGGAGGGGGTATTGGGAGGATGGTGGAAGGGGATTACAATCAGGGTACCCTATGTATATGTATGAAGGTTGTCAACAAATGTTAATGAGGGCTGGAGAGATGGCTTAGCAGTTAAGGCACCTGCCTGCCAAGCCAAAGAACACCCGTTTGATCCTCCAGGTCACTCAGCCAGATGCAAAGTGATGCAAGGGTGCAATGCCGCACTCACCCACAAGGGGGTGTATGTGTCTGGAGTTCGTTCACAGTGGCTGAGAGGCTGCTGGTGCACCCACTCTCTCTCTCTCTCTCTCTCTCTCTCTCTCTCTCCAAAAAAAAAAGTTAACAAAAGACTTCCTGATACCCTCAGCTTTATCTCCTTAGTGACAAGGTTATTCATTAGGAAGAATATGCCATGGTCAGTGATTGTGGAAGTTTGAATGGACAATGTCCCCATAGCCTATGTGTTTTTGATTAAGCTTCTTACTTGATCCGTAGCTGGTGGCAGTTTGGGGAATTGTGGGGCCTCTGGAAGATGGAGCCTTGCTGGAGGAGGTATGTCACTGGGCAGAAGATGCTGAGTGCTATTAATCTAGCATACTTGGTGTTAAGAGATAGCTCACTCTTGCCGCGCCCCCACCCAACAGATGACGTGAAAAGATATGATACCCTGGTTGTCTGTTCTGCCATGCATTCCCTGATGTTGCAGTCAGGTTAACATTGCTGGTAGAAATCACCCAACCAAAAGCAGCTTGTGGGGAAAAAAGATGTTCATTTTGGCTTACAGGCTCGAGAGAGAAGCTCCATGATGGCATGAGCAGATGGTGGACATCATCCCCCTTGCTATCATCAGATGGACAATAGGAACAGGAGAGTGTTCCAAACACTGGCAAGGGGAAGCTGGCTATAACACCCATAAGCCTGCGCCCAACAATACATTGCCTCCAGAAGGCATTGATTCCCAAATCTCCATCAGCTGGGAACCTAGCACCCAGAACACCTAAGTTTATGGGGGACACCTGAATCAAACCACCACACCTGACATGATGAAAAGTCCTCTGAAACCTGGAAGCTTAAGTAAAACCTTTCCTTTGGCTTGGATAGTTTGTCCCAGCAATGTTAAGGTAACTCCAGTGGTAATTCAGGTTCCTTGAAAGTCTGAATTCTTTGAAGTCATTTATGCTTTGAACATTGCCTGGAATGCCATGGGTGGATGGAATGTTGGTGATAATATTTGTGTGTGTGTTTGTGTGTGTGTGTTTGTGTGTGTGTGTGTGTGTGTGTGTGCGCGCGCGCGCGCCTCTGGTTGTTCTGGGGATTGAGCCTACAGCCTTGTGCTAGGAAAGCATTCTCTCATTGAGTAACCTGCCCAGCATTTTTTAATTGTGTCCTTTTGAATACTTATTTAGGATTCTCTTGCTGATGTTGGCTGCAGGTGTTTCATTTCTGATGGTTGGAGTTATGTCATGGGAGAGAGAAAATTTGCACTGGAAAGATGGCTTAGTGGTTAAGGTGCTTGCCTGCGAAGCCTAGGAACTCATGTTTGACTCTCCATGTCCTACGTAAGGCAGATGCACAGTGACACAGGTGCAAAGTGTCACTCATGCACACAAGGGGCGCATGTGTCTGGAGTTCATTTGCAGCAGGTGAAGGCCCTGGCACCCCCATTCTCTCCCTCTCTCTCTCTCTCTCTCTCCATGCCTCTCTCTCTTTCTCAAATAAAAAAAGAGAGTCAATTTATCTTGCTAGAAGGGTGCTTGGCTTGCTGACTACTTCTCTGCCTCTGGCTGCTGGAAGGAGAAGTTGTTCATGAAAGTGAATGGTGGCAGTGAGCTCAGACATCTCACCCTTTCTACTTGCCCTAACTTCTGTCATATATATATGTTAACTTTATAGCCTACAGAATTGTCACAAAGTGAATGTACCCATGGAACCAACTTTCAATTAAGAAAGAGAATGTCAGTTATATCCCAGAGATTCCCTGCCCATCATTACCTCCTCTTCCTTCCCCAAAGGTACCTGCTATCTTGGTTTGTAACACCGGGGATATAGTTGGCCCACTTTTGAAGTGTAGCGAAGGGAAATAAAAAAATGTGTGTTCTTTGAGGTCTGGCTTCTTGAATCCTTTAGCAGGATGCTCAGGAATGCCATCCAGGCTGCATTTGTATAGCTGTGGTTTATTTACGGTTGTAGGCATTCTGTTACATGTGTTGGGATGATGAACGTGGTATTTGAAAAGTGGATCACTGTGGCCTGCAGAGTCCTCTGAACTTTTAAAAGGGCTAGTGATGTGTGATCAGTGGCAGAGTGCTTGCCTGGCATGATTGAGACCCAGGGTTCAATGCTTAGCACCACAAAACATACATACATCAATAAACACATGCATGCACTGGATACCTTCCAGTGAGTTGTTGACCAAGGAGGTCCCGGTAGCTTCCAAAACATTAAAGGCTATTGCCAAAGCCCTTGGTTGCCCTTGAGAAACAGATGATAAGACCCTATTGCTGAAGACATCTCTTCCCTGAGCAGCAAGGTCACTGAGAAAGCAAGCTGGTGCTGAGCAGAAAACCTCTCCCTGTAGACCAGCCAACTGAAAGCTGGAAGAAGCTGCACTGCATGCAGCCGTATGGGAGACAGAAGTCATCAGCAGTGAAAACAGTGGACACTGAAAATTCAAGTTTGGCCATACAGGCCCAATGACTGAACGGGTGCAACAGTGGCATGTCTGCTCTTGGGGTAACCAACTGCTCCATAATTGGATTGAAGGCCCTCTCTATGGGAGGGAATACATACCTGGTACTAAAAAACCTAAGCAAAAGTCTATGGCAGGGGAGGTCATGAGCCTTAGGGGTATAAAGCCTGCTCTTGTCTGACTAAATGTATATATTATTCCCACCAAGCTGCCCTGAAAGCACTACACTTAATGTTCATATTCACATATTAACGCTACTGTCACTTCTGGTTAGAAAAGCTTCTCTTTTCAGATGGCGATGACCACTAAGATGACCCAAAAGGCAACAGTGCTGAGAAGAAGGGATGGAGGAGTGCCCAGCACTGAAACACCTCTGTCACACCCTCCAAGGCTCAGGGACCATTGCGGAAGAGGGGGCGGATAGAATGGAAGAGCCAAAGGAAGGGTATGACTTCTTACAATACAACTGCCCAGACAGAAATTGGCCTTGATATCCATGACCTTGCAGTGCCTAGCAATACCTTCGCAAGACCCTCAAAATAGAAGAAAAAGATGATGACATCAAATTAAAAGAGAGACTAATGGAGAGAGGGAGGGGATATGATGGAGACTGGAGTTCTAAAGTGGAATGGGGGAGGGGAGGGAAATATCATGTGTTTTTTGTATGTAAGTATAGACGTTATCAATAAAAAATAATAATAAAAAAAGAAAAAACATACATACATCAATAAACACATACATGCATGCATACGTACAGATCTAAATACATATATACTGTGTATTGGATTGGAAGCCACAGAAGTAGCCTCAAAAGCAGTCTGTCCCCTATTGCTGAAGACAACACATACTGCCACCAATGCAGAACATCAAGACATCTGGCTGAATGTGGAAGAAAGTCAGCTCCCAGATGATTAGCCCATATAGTGCTGAAAGCTGTGACATAAGATGCTGGGCAAAAATGGCCAACCTTGCTGTGAGCAAGCAGGGGACCCTGCTCTATACAATCAACTATCCTGACAAGATGCACATACTTGTGCAATAGTGGCCCCCACCCTAGGTAGGTAACGGATGGCTTTTTGATTGGCTAACAGATCTGCTCAGTGGAAAGGAAACAATAGCTGGGACTGGGAACCAAGTCAGAATCCTATGGAGGCTGAGAGTGAGGACTCCAGGGAAAAGCTTCCACTAGTCTTTGGCCAAAAGTGAGGCTACACCCATCAAAATCTCTCTATATTAACAATGCTTTTACCCCAAAACTATCCTTGTCTCAGTCTCTGTTGGAGAATCTGTTTTTCTTTTTCAGAAAGCAGCAAGGTCCAAGGACAACCACAATCTATCAACAGGACAAGGATCGCTGCTGGTGAACCACCCCTCGCACAGTGGCTAGGGCCCAGGTGAAAACACAGAGGAATTGGCAAGATGAGCAAGCGTGCTGCTCCCATGGTGAGCCTGACAACCTGAGTCAGGGTGATGGAGACAGACACTGAGGATGCTCAAAATGCACCAAAGCAGAAATCCAGAAGCTTCTGAGAGCACAACACTAAAGTAGACTTAAAACACACCCAGGGAATTTTGCGGAAGAGGGTGCCCCCTGATGTGATAAGATGTGATGCCCAGCCAGTGTGGAGGGTGAGAAGATGGCTTGGTGGGTAAAGTATTTGTCCTGCAAGCATGAGGACCTGAGTTCAGATCCCCAGAACCCACATCGAAATGCTGGACATGGTGGGGTATATCAGAAACCCCAGAATTCAGAGAAAGGTAGATCCCTAGTACTTAGTGGCTAGCTAGTTGTATCAGTTACCTTCTCATTGTTTGGGAAAAACGACTTGATGAAAATCAGGGCTGGAGAGATGGCTTAGCAGTTAAGGTGCTTGCCTGTGAAGCCTAAGGACATAGGTTCGACTCTCCAGAACCCACCTAAGCCAGATGCACATAGTGGCACATGTGTCTGGAGTTCATTTGCAGTGGCTGGAGGCTCTGGCATGCCCATTCTTTCTCTCTAATGAATAAATAAAAATAAAATAGAAATATAATAAGTCCAGGGGAGGAAGAACTTATTCTAGCTCACAGCGCCAGATTGCAGACCATCATGGTGGGGAAGGCATGGTGGCAGGAGCTTGAGGCAGCTGGTCATATTCAACACAGTGAGGAAGCAGAATGCTGCTGCTCAGCCATCTCTCTCTCTTTTAAAATATATTTTATTTATTTACTTGAGAGAGAGAGAGAGAGAGAGAGAGAGAGAGAGAGAATGAGAATGGGCATGCAAGGCCATCCAGCCACTGCAAATGAACTCCAGATGCATGTGCCCCCTTGTGCATCTGGCAGACATGGGTCCTGGAGAATTGAACAGGGGTCCTTTGGCTTTGCAGGCAAACACCTTCACTGCTAGGCCATATCTCCAGTCCCCTCTCTCTCCCTCTTTTGTATATAGTTCAGGACCCCATCTCACAGAAAAGTGCCACCTAGAATTAAGGTGGGTCTTCTCACCTCAATTAACATAACCAAGAAATCTTTCCCAGACAAGCACAGAGGCTAACCTAATCTATCCAATACCTAACAAGTGATTCTAGGTCCTATCAAACTGAGCTAGCTCTAGGCTCAGTGAGAGACTCTCACTCAAAAAAAAAAAAAGGTGGAGAATAATTGAGGAGGACACCTGGCATTGACCTCTGGCCTCCACATGCACAAGCACCTGCACACACATGTACACACACACACACACACACACACACACACACACACACATGAACACATACTATACACACATACGCATGCCAACAATAGAAAAAGAGAACAATGAGGAGTGCTGGCCATGCTCTGAGATGGGCAACCATCAGCGGGGACATGCTGGTGGGGATGTATCTATAAGATAAAATTTATATTGTGCCTATCAGGGTCTTGAACTAATTACCATTTATGGTGCACATAAAAAGCAGGCCATGCCTCTCATTTCAGCAGATATAGGGGAGAAAGAGTTTGAACTGTAAGGTTCTGGGTTAGCAATGAAGAGAGATTTCTCAATGGGTGGGCTACAAGTGAAGCTTTCTCAGGTAGCTGGGGATCTCTACAGGGAATGCTCCAGGAGAGAGAAAGGGAGTGGGAAAGGGAGGAAGACACACACACACACACTATATATATGTGTGTGTGTGTGTGTGTGTGTGTGTGTGTGTGTGTGTATATATATATATATATATATATATATATATATATATATAGAGAGAGAGAGAGAGAGAGAGAGAGTGCTCAGGAGACACATGGAGGAGACGCACCCCCAGGATGCACCAGAAGATTTTAGAGTCAAACACTCATCTGTGAAACAGAAAGGCTGAAGGTTGGAGGAGGAGATGAAGGCACATTATCTAACAGTCACTTGAAGAGCAGATGTGGAAGCAGATGGGTAAGCAGAGGGGATGGATGGATAGATTGCTGACACAAATTTCTGACTGATTGTCTTCCAATGGTTCAGCCTCATTCCTTTGTTCTTACTGCCCCTTCATTTTGATATCCTGTATTTTGGCATGTCAGCATTCTATCTAGTTTTCAAGATCCTAAATTTTCCTGGAAGCTTTTGCTGATGCAGAGGGAAGCTATTCCTTTCCCTTTCCAACCATTTTCATCCGGTATTAGTGTACACTTTTCTGATTACAATTGTCTCCCTATTCCTCCTTCCCCAGGAAATTTTCAGGTTTAAAATTCTTTTTAAATTACAAAGCATGCACATGCTTGCATAGAAATATGTAAATAATAATAACTATAACAGGTAAAAGTAACTTCTCCTCATTTTAATTCTGATCTTTAAAAGATACCTTTGAGCTGAAGAGATGGCTTAGCAGTTAAGGTACTTTCCTGCAAAGCCAAAGGATCCAGGTTCGATTCTCCAGGACTCCCGGAAGCCAGATACCCAAGGTGGAAAATGCATCTAGAGTTTGTTTGCAGGGACTAGAAGCTCTGGTGTACCTATTCTCTCTCTCCCTCTCTCTCTCTCCTTCTTGCTCTCTCTGTTTCTTTGTCTCAAATAAATTACTTAAAAAATAAAAAGATATCTTTATTGTTAGTTGATTTTATGCCTATATTTATTTCCTACTGCTGCTCCAATGAATCAAAGAGACATCAATGTCCCTATCTTATAGTTCTGAACATCAGAAGTATGAGCCTGGTCTCCCTGGTCTAAAATCAAGATGTTGACAGTGTGGTGTTTCTTTCTAGAGTCGTGTGTGTGTGTGTGTGTGTGTGTGTGTGTGGTGTGGTGTGGTGGGTTTGGTGTGTGCCTTTGTGATGCCCCGTGTGCTTGCTTGCAGCAGCTGTAGCCCATGTTCAGAAATACTGCTTCAACACTCTTCTGCCTGTTCTTATTTGAGCTGGAGTCTCTTTACTGAAGACCCCAGTGCTTGCTGTTTTCCAAAGCACAGGCCATTTCCTGGTCTAAATGTTTATGTGGGATCTGGAGCTTTGAATTCTGGCAATGTCAGTTCCCCTCAGGCCCTTGTGCTTTCACAGGAAGTGCACTTAACCTCTGAGCCATCTCTCTAGCCTGGAGATATTTATTTCTTAATATAGAACTTTTTACAGGTGTCAGATACCATGTTGGCTTTAGACCCAGAATCCCTTTAGAAGAAGCAGCTTGTTTTGGGGAGTGGAAGGAAGTAAGCACAGGGGATGGCTACCACTGAATCCTGCCCCTCTTCTGCGCATAAACTCAGCTGTGTGGCACCTTTTCCTTTGTGAAGTGGCCTCATCCTAGGATGCGAGGCTAGTTTGGGAGATTTGGCTCGTGCTAAGGACAAGTATTGTGGCAACAAGGAAGTGAGCTTTTCTTTTTTCCCACGCAAGAGAACTTTATATAAAGTATTTTAAAGTTAACATTTCAGCCAATGAAAGCATGTTTATGGTTTTCCAGTGATAAACAGGCATAGTCTCTTCATGGACCTGCAGCAGGCACTTTGTTCCTCCTGTCAAACTGATATTTCACTCTTTTTAAATGTATTTGATCTCATAGACTGGTTTCTGGTTTCTTAAATAGCCTAATTTCCATCCCAGTTTAAAAGTGATCTCATTTTCTTTGGGAAGGATATAGGACACAAGACCAACAAACAGAAAGTAAGTATGGTTTCTATATGTGGCAACAAAAAAGTATGAGAACAATTCAACTTGCAATAACATTAAAATAACACACTTAAGACTACATTTAAAAGTATGTGTAGGGCTGGAGAGATGGCTTAGCGGTTAAGTGCTTGCCTGTGAAGCCTAAGGACCCCAGTTCAAGGCTCGATTCCCCCAGGACCCACATAAGCCATATTCACAATATGGCGTGTGCATCTGAGTTTGTTAGCAGTGGCTGGAGGCCCTGCCGCACCCATTCTCTCTCTCTCTCTCTCTATGCTTCTTTCTCTCTCTCCGTCTGTCACTCTCAAATAAATACAAACAACAAACAAACAAACAAACAAACAAACAAAGTATGTGTAAAGTAGCAGAGTGGCACAGTCAAAATGGGCTGGATCCATAAAATTATGTGTAAAACTATGAAGCTACAGAATTGCTGAAAATATTAAGAAGCCCTCAAAAATGGAAACAAACAAACAAATGGTGTCCACATGTCCGCCCACAGACTGGGAGAATGAATGCTACTAAGATGGCACACATCCTGTGCAAACACGAGGACCCGAGCTCAGATCTTCAGCACATCCATGTATATGCTTAGTGGGTGTGGTGGCCCGCCTGATGTGAGAGGCAGAGATTGGGGATTCCCAGTACAAGCAAGTTGGCTAGCTAGGTTAGCCTAATAAGTGATTCTGAGTTTGAGTGAGAGACCTTGTCTCAGTAAATGACGTGACTGAAGAAGACACATGACATCAACCTGTGCCACCAAATGTACCACCTCACATATGAACATGCATACACATGATGATACCAACCAAATTTTGCAAAGTTCCTCTTAAACTACAAGCTGGATTCTTTTTTTTTTTTTTTTTCTCCAAGGTAGGGTCTGGCTCTAACCCAGGCTGACCTGGAATTCACTATGTAGTCTCAGGGTGACCTTGAACTCATGGTGATCCTCCTACCTCTGCCTCCCCTTTAATCTGCTGGGATTAAAGGCCTGTGCCACCACACCTGGCCCAAGATGGATTCTTTACATAAATTAGCAAGATAACCCTAAAATTCTGTGGAAATTCAAGGGATCAGAACACATTTGAAACAGAAAGCTGCAGGATGCATGCTCAGTTTAAGAACTTAACTACAAAGTTACAGAAACAAGGTCAGCAACCAAAGACAAGCTAGATCAATTGAGCTTTACCAAAATTTAGAAAAACTCACATGATTGCAAAAACACTACGAAGAAAGCAGAGACAGAAATACACAGAATGATCTTTGAAATTATACCTCAGAATTTTATAAACAACTCCTACACCTCAATAACAAAAACCAACAAATAACCCAATTAAAAATGGGTAAAGATATGAATAAATCTTTCTCTGAAGAAGATACAGAAGGGACCAATACCCATATGGAAAGATACTCTCTATCATTAGCTACAAGAGAAAGGCAAAATGGAACCACGAGTTAACTCTTTACACTGACTAGTGTGTGGTAGTACAAGAGACAGATGCAAACAGCACTGTCCAGCATGTAGAGAAACTAGAACCCCTTTACGCATCTGGTGGGAAGGAAAAAAAAAAAAGTATCTATGGATGTGGCAGTTAACCTCTTATTGCTGGGACAACATACACAACCAGATTTGTGGTCAGCTTATAGTTTCAAGTGGAAGTTTCACCATGGTGGAAAAGGCATGGCAGAATAGGCAGCGAGGGTGTCACGTCTTGTCATAGCAGCAGGAAGGAAACAGCCAGAGTGAGCTAGCTCTGAGTACCCAGTGGGCTGGACTAATAAAACTTAAGATCCATTCCCAGTGTCACACTTCCTCCAGCAAGGTCAACACCAGTTGGAGACTGAGTAGGAGGCTTAATCACAAACACATGATGCTATGAGAGACTTTCTCCATTCAAACCACCCACATGTACTTTGGAAACAATGTGGCAGTTTTTCCGAAGCTTAAAGTTACCATAAGACTCAGATACTCTACACCTAACTATGTCCTCAGTAATAATGAAAACATACACACACATGAAATCTTATACACACATGTTCATTGAAACATTGCTCACAGTAGTCAAAAGGCAGAAACAATACGGATGTTTATCAAGTGATGAATAGATAAATAAAATGTATTATATACATACAGTAAAATATCACTCATCCATAAAAGTAAATGAAGTCCCAGGTCATGCAACAATGTGGATAAACCTTGAAAACATTATTCTGAATCAAAGAGGCAAGTCACAAAGGGCCACATATTTGAAATATCCAGACTATGTAAATTCATGGGGATGGAGTTGACTGGGGTTATGTAGAGCTGGGGGGAGGGCTGAAGAAATGGAACATGAACACCAATAGGTAGGGAGAATTGTTGGGCTGAAAATGCTCAACTGGGACTATACCAAACCCCACTGTATTGCATACTCAGAACAGATAAACTCAATAGCATGTGCCTCATAACTCAGTGAGTAATTTATAAAAAACGAAATACCCTTTTGAAGTTGCATAATGATGAAGGCAAGCTGGTTTCCTTTCCTATGCATGCCAAAGCAATTTTGCAAGGGGTGGGCATGGAGGGAATCTTAGGTGAATACATATGAAAGATTGAGGGCTTAAGCAGGAGTTAAGTTCATCCTCAGCCTCTGCCAGGTAAGTTCATTTCCTTCTGTATGCACATCCTGAGGGTCCGATAAGACCTAGTTTCAAACTGTTGAGTACATGTATATATTTTTTTAATCCATAATAGGAGTCCTTTCAAAGATTGAGTGGAAAGAAACAAATAGTGTGAGTGTGCATGGGTTTGTAAGCATTTGTGTAAGAGGAAGAAGAGCTTGTAAGGGAAGAACGCCAGACCCCAAAGCAGAGTGTGCCACTGGGCCATGCTGTGCCTTCCTGGATGAGGTGGTCTGTCACCTGGCTTAAGACACCAAAGCAAACTGTCTCACCCTGACTACTTCTCCAGTTGTGGGGCTCTCCCTGATGGGAAATAAGTAGGAGCCTATGTAACTCTTTCCTGTCACAGTTTGTTCTTCATGTCTGAATACTAGTCTATTGTGCCTAGAGATCACATTTTCCTCGTCCAGTTTGCCACTGATGGACAATGCTATCAATGCCCTCCCCTACCCCCGCGGGTAAGTTAACGTCATAGCTTGCTATTGGGGAATAGTTAGACCGAAGGGAAAAGTCTTGGTGTGCCACAGCATAGAGGGTTGACTATAGCTCAGGAGAATCAGTAGCATCTTTTATGAAGTGAGAGAGAGGAGCTTGAAGGCTCCAACCAGAAGGAAACGATAAAGAGACAGAAATGTTAATTACTCTATTTGATCACTGTGTGCTCTCTGTATGTGTTACCATAGCATCACGGATGCAACTAATATATACAATGAAATCTTGCCAGTTAAAAAGTTTGTTCTCCATTTTTCTTCTTCTTCTTCTTCTTCTTCCTTTTTTTTTTGTCTTCTTCAAGCTGTTATAGTCACAGGGGAGGGTTGAGTCTTCTCTATTGTATTTTTTAGAAAACCCTGGAGGATCTATTTTTATTCATTTGTTCAGGTGTCCAAATGATGAAGATGCTCTCTCCCAATCAACGACAGCCCACCCACAATGTCGCTGTGTTCTCTGGCTTGGCTTCTTAATGACGGGCCGGATTCCTGCCCAGCTCTGCCGCCCGCACAGCCCTACAGGGCGCCCACACCGAGCTGCTGAGAGAAAGCACCATAATGGGGGGGGGGAACCAGTCTGCAGGCAGCGCACAGTAGAAGACCCTTGAGGAAGGATCACTACTGACATTCGGTTTAAGAACTCCAGCAAAACCCTCTAATGTACAACTCAGGAACAAAAGCTAACAGAATTGCATGGTGTTCAAGGATTTTCCTTAAGAGTAGATTGTAGTTGTTCTTGCCATGAAAGGTAGTTCTAAGAGATGACAGACACGTTAATGTAATTCACCGCGGTAGCCACTGTGCCATCTGTATGTGTTTCATAGAATCATCTTGTAATCTTGAAATATGCGTCATTAAATTTATTCAAGAGATTAGAAATGAGTTCTAGGAATGTCCTAAAATTCAAAGTCCACTACAAAACCTGTGAAACTGTCCATGCCAGGGCTCTTCTCTTTCCCCTCCTGCCCACCTCTCACTCACTCTCTGACAGCCACTGTCTTTCTACCAATTGCTGGTCTCAGCCATGCTCCTGTTTGCAGGCCCCTTCTTGATTTGTGAAATGGAATCCCAAGTCACTTTGCAAACTATATACTTTGCTTTATGGGCTGGAGAAATTATAAAGGCTTTCCTCTCATCGCCTGTGCAGTGTTTGTGCATTGTCTTTATGGCTATGGCTATACTCTCACTGATAGAAAGTCATTCCAAACAAGAGGTTGTATGAGCTCCCTGTTGCTGCTGTAACACATTACCATAAATGCAGAGGCCTGAAACACCAATCAGTGAATTCTCTTGACTGCTCTGGAGGCCAGAAGTCACACAGAAGGGTGTCTTAAGGGATGTTGAGAGGGGCTAAAGTGTGTAGGGGTTCTTGCTGAGGAATCTACATTCTTTTTTATATTTTTAAAATGTTTTTATTCATTTATTTGACAGAGAAAGAGGGAGGGAGAGAGAGAGAGAGAGAGAGAGGGAGAACGGGCTCACCAGGGCCTCCAGCCACTGCAAATGAACTCCAGACATGTGCACCTCCTTATGCATCTGGCTAACATGGGTCCTGGGGAGTTGAACCTGGGTCCTTTGGCTTTGCAGGCAAGTGCCTTAACCACTAAACAATCCTTCCAGCCTGGAATCTGCATTCTTGAAGCATCCTGTGTCTTGGCTTGTGACTGTCCTCTGTTTATAGTCAGCATCTTAGCATCCTCTACCTCTCTTTCCCTCTCTGACTTCTATTTTGTTATCTCCTTCTCTGATTCTGACCCAACTGCCTCCCTTCCTTAATACCTCTTGAGATTACACTGGTCCCACCAGAATAATATTTCCTTGTCAATATCCTTAATCACATTTGCAAAATCACTCAAACATTCTGGGATAAAGACATGGCCAACTTACTACAGCAAGCACCCCTATTACTGAACTTTGTTGTTACACAAAATGTGAGCTTTATTGGAAAGCAAGGCATGGGGGTTACATGTTCTGGAAGCTTTAAGATTTCTTTTTCTATGTGGTTGTTAAAATAGCTAATGAGAAAAACGAGTAAAAATGGCCATGGGGTAGGGGTGAGTTCAGTGAGTAGCAGAAGGTCAACAGCCCAGTGGAACAGACTACAAGTGGCAGGTGCACGCTCAGGTTTAGACTAGATGGACTAACTGTCCACAGAGAATCCTCACTGTTAATCCTTGATTCTAAAGGGAGCTCTCTGCATGTTGTTAATCACTCTCCAGCCTAGGTGAAGTGAAGACATGAGAACCAAAGATCACTAAGAAAAATATGAAAATCTAACCGGGAGGCAAAGATAAGCCAGCCTGAGTTAATAGTTAAAAAGATGAGTAAACCAAAAAAAATATGAGTAAATGCAATTTCTTTCTATTGTAAACCAGTGTCTCTGTTGTGTGAAGTGAGGTATTTTGAGCTTAAGAAATGTCTGGCATAATGTCTTGTTCAGGTGCTGGTGGTGGGGGCAGTTCATGGGGAGGAAGAAAGAGTAGAGAATGAATGTGCATCAATGGGGAAAGGAACTGAAGTGAGATTTTTTTTATAGTGTACATTCTGAGGCCAAGTGGTGGGATTATCAGATTTTAAAAATGTAACAAACAGGGGCTGAAGAAGATGGCTTAGCAGTTAAGGCACTTGCCTGCAAAGCCAAAGGACCCAGGTTCAATTCCATAGGTCCCAAGTAAGCCAGATGCACAAGGTGGTACATGCATGTAGAGTTCTCTTACAGTGGCTGGAGGCCCTGCTGTGCCCATTCTCTCCCCCCATAAATAAATAAAAATGAAAATTTAAAAAAATGTAACAAGCAGATGAGTCTTACAAGGTAATTTACATTTACAAAATTAAGCTTAGAAAATGCTAATAACCATGAAAACAGGAAACATCACAAAATAGTTTTGTCATCTTTTGGGCATAGATGCATTATTACACTGTACAAGAAGAAAATGAACTTGCATTCGTAGATTTCTGATTTCCTCATGATTTCACCATGATTAGAATTATTCAGCTCTGAGTCACACAAATGTACTATCACTGTGAGAAAAATGAGACTTTGTTACCTTTATAGCCAGCCCCTTCCCATTCGTACAGACCTTTATTTCTTCTAAAAATGACCACCAAATCACCCAAAGTTTGGCCTTCCTTTGCATGCCAAAATTCTCCTGAAAATGAAATCACTGTAGAAGGGGGTTCAGACAACCTGAAGACGTGTGGCTTTTTGTTACTCTGCTGTTTCCAAGCTTTCTGTTTCCCTCTGAGACATGAGCACTGGGCTAGGGAGAGGTCCTTGGTTTCCTGCCAATGCTGAAATTTGATAATTTTGTATAAAGACGGTATTACACAGGAGAAAGATAGGAAGGAACTTTTAAAAGACGATACTAGAGTACCCCAAGAAAACAGAGGAAGCTAGATGAAACCTTGCTCACTGGGAAGGTAGGGGATCATTAACTGTTCTGCCTTCAAAGGAGGAGACAAAGTGAAGTGAGGTATTTCTATTCTACAAGTGTATTTATGGTGGTTTGAATTTAAAATGCCCCCCCCCATCGCCTTACATGTTTGTGGTTAAGTGTCTTCCTTATTTTCCCAGCTGGTGGAGCTTTCGGGGGTAGAGCCTTATTGGAGGAGGTGTGTTGCTGGGGCAGACCATGGGTTAGCCAGTCCAGCCCACTTGCTAATGCTAACTTGTGCTTGCTATTCTCTCTCTGACACGGATGCACAAAGATGTGAGCTGACTGCTTTTCTCTGCTATGTTGAAATTTCCCCTTATAGCTGTAAGCCTTCTGTCAGCTGCATCTGGCCAGACATTGTGTCCCAGCAACGAGAAGGTAACCCCTATAATATTTCAAGTCTGTAAAATAATTTTAAAAAATTTTAATTATTTTTATTATTTATTTTTGGAGACAGACACACACAGAGAGACAGACAGACAGAGAAGGAGAGGGAGACAGATAGATATGGGTGCGCCAGCAGTCTCTCAGCTGCTGTGAACGAAATCCCGATGTGTGCGCTCCCTTGTGGTCAAGTGCGGCATTGCGCCCTTGTATCACTTTGCATCTGGCTAAACGTGGGACCTGGAGATTGGAACTGCTGGACATTGGAACCAGTGTTCTTAGGCTTAGCAGGCAGGCGCCTTAACTGCTAAGCCATCTCTCCAGCCCTGTAAAATAATTTAAAAAAATCTACTTATACAACACCCTTTGAGAATTACACAGGACTATCGTTAGGTTCATTTGGCCAATGGGAAATCTTGCTCTTTGAGCTTAGTAGCTTTTCATGGTCATTACACTTTGGCAGGTGCCTTTGGCACTTACTTTTAGGTATCAGATGTCACCCTAACAGGTCTGTGTTTGGCAAAACTATTGCTGTCATACCAGAATGACTTTTGCCATAGAATGCAGCCATCACAATGGATAATTACAAAACTGTTATAAACGATGGAGAAATAGTTATGAATCAGAGTTTACGGGCAACAGAATCAGAACACAGAATTATATGTTCAATCATGATTGTCACTACCTATGGGCAAAGCATGGGGAATTTCTAGGAAAAACAAAGACAATAACAGAACCAGCTCTGTTATGTGAAGAGAGTATAACTCATTTTTCCCTGTTCAATTTTTTAAAATATTTATTTATACTTGCATGCAGAGGGAGACAGAGAGAAGAGAGACAGACACAGAGAGATAATGGATGTGCCAGGTCCTCTGGCTACTGCAAATGAACTCCAGATGCATGCGCCATGTTGTGCATCTGGCTTTATATAGGTACTGGGGATCTGAACTGGGTCATTAGACTTTGCAGGCAAGTACCTTAACTGCTGAGCAATCTCCCGAGCCCTCCTGAAGAGATTTTTTAAAAAAACTTTTGTTGGTAATGTTCATACCAGTTCATAATGTATTTTGATCATGACTCCCTCCCATTACATTTTTTGTCCCCGTCCCCTATTTCCTCTGCCTCTACCACCGAACCCCTTCTTCTTTCCAACTAGTCCCTCTTATCTTGATGTCTTTTTCCCCCCTCTTTTGCCTCCCTTCACCATCCATGGCAGTATGTTGTTGATGGGTTCAGTATTTCTCAGGTCTTGTGCAGGTAGTGACAATCACTGTGAAGTCATAAATCCAAGAGCCACTTCATGTGGAAGACAGTATTCCACTTCTTGAAGACAGTATTTCAAAGGACTCTTCCTTGTCCTTTGTTTCTTATATGCTTTCTGCCCACTCTTCTGCATTGTCCTCTGACCTTTGGAGGGCATGAGAGACAGGTCTCCTGTAGTGCTGAGCACTCAACAATCCCATTTTCAATTTTTGGTTATAGATTGTTTACATACTGGTTTCATGTTTGTGTAATTCACTTCATCTTTAAGGAACATACCAACACATACAGTACAGTTCTAATCATCAATCCAGCCAGCTCCTCTTCTATAAGGAAGAGTGACATATAGACCCACAGTGATAACCCAATAAAGAAGGGCTTGTAACAAGATCCTCTAAGAAGCATTGATGCAGATGATACTTTATTTGGAGAATGATGTAGAGGACACAGCAGACTTTCCACACCATTTAAAACAGAGGCTGAGGGCCTAGAGAGATGGTTTTGCCTGTGAAGCCTAAGGACCCAGGTTTGATTCCTCAGTGCCCATGTAAGCCAGATGTACAAGGTGGTGCATGCATCTGGAGTTCATTTGCAGTGGCTAGAGGCAAAGTCCTGGTGCACTCATTCTCTGTTTGCCTCTTTCTCTCCCTCTCATATAAATAAATAAGTAAATAAATAAAATTTAAAATAGAGGCTGAGGGAAGAGAGGTGGCAGACTAAGTGGGTTTGGTAAGGTAAGGGTCTGGAAGAGTGAAGCTCCCATTGGAATTTTGTTCAATACAGGTTATGGTGAGTCTTCCAGAGTGATCTTGAAACTTCTGGAAGGCATGGAGCTCTGGTAAAAGATCAGGTTTGAGAGTTCGGGGAGATGGCTCAGAGATTAAAGGCTTTTGCTTGCAAAGCCTGAAGTCCTGGGGATCAATTTCCCAGTCTCTCGCACAAAGCTGGATGGGTGTTTTTTTTGCAGTACACAAATACACACAAGTAAATATTTCTTTTAAAAAGATCAAGCTTGAAGAGGTAAACTAGAGAGTGCAAGTCACAGATAAGAGATGAATCTACAAGAGTGGATGACATTGCACAAGGAGACACTATTGACCAGAAACAGGCCCAGATCAAGGTAGAACCACAGGATGCATCAACATCTAAAGGGACAGTGAAAGAAGAGGACCTTCTGGAAGCTATTAGAATTGATGTTTTGGTGGTGACCCAAGAGAGACAGGTAGCATTCAAGTCAAAAGAAGAATTGTTTTTTTGGAGAGAGACACAGAGAGAGACAGAGACAGAGGGAGAGGAGGACAGACAGAGATGGGCGAGCCAGCAGCCTCTCAGCTGCTGAGAATGAAATCCAGATGCGTTCTCCCCCTTGTGGTCCCCTTGTGTGCAGCATTGCGCCCTTGTGTCACTGCATCTGGCTAAACAGGGGACCTGGAGATTGGAACCGCTGGAGATTAGAACCAGTGTTCTTAGGTTTAGGAGGCAGGTACCTTAACTGCTAAGCCATCTCTCCAGCCCAAAAGAAGAGTTTTAAGAAGACTGTACTAACAGAATGAAATAGTATAGAAACTTAAAAAAAAAAAGATGAGAACCCAGCACCCAGCAATATCCACTGGCTATGGCATTTGGGAGAAGTGTGACAAAGATATAGAATTAATGAGCAATGAAAAAAGAGATGATAGTGTTATATTAATAAAAGAGAGCTGGGTGTGGTGGCGTACACCTATAATCCCAGCACTTGGGAGGCAGAGGTAGGAGGATCAGCATGAGTTCAAAGCCAGCCTGGGACTACAGAGTGATTCCAGGTCAGCCTGGCACTAGCCTCAAAAAGCCCTACCCTACCTCAAAAAACAAAATAAAACAACAATAACAAAACAAAGAAATAAGCTCCAAGGGATTAAAACCTACAAACCCCAAAACATCAGCATTTAGGCACTATATTAGTCAGCAATGATAAATTTTAATGGTCAGGAGCAATGCTTGGGAAATAGATATGTACATAGATTACTTCAGAATCTAAGAAGCTTAAATGTTGGTAAACATTTTCTGGCACATTTTTTGTGGCTTTGAAATATCAGCTAAGTACTGTTGACTTACTTTGAATGCCTGTTAGTCTTCAGCTCATACATCAGGATCAGTAAGAAATTTAAAATTCTTGTCTCCAAAGTGATTTTAGAGTGAATTTCCTTCTCTTTATTTAGTTATAAAACAATCTGGTGGATGGACAGCTATGTGCATCTTTGAATGGATAGTTTTCAAAGTCCTCTGAGTCTCCTGTCTTCCTTCTTTCCCTTCTTCTTCTCTTTCTTCCCTTCTCCCTTACCATCCCTCCCTCCCTTACCTCTTTCTTTCTGGGTCTCACTACATAGTCCAGGCTGGCATCAACTCACACTCTTGCCCCAGGCTCCAGAGTGCTGGGACTGTGGGTGTACACTCCCATACCTGGCTCTGTTTCTTTAATCTCTGAATCAAGGAAGTTGGATTGGGCTGCGACTTTCATTATCCACTTCACTCAAGCAAAGCAAGAAACAGACAACAGAGTTCACTGAAAGGTAAGTCTCTGCTTGATTTCTTTTAATTATGATGTACCCTAGAGAGAATTTGTGGAGAAGCGAAGGATGAGGGGCTTTGGGGATCTAGATGTGAATTTATTTTTTGTAACTTCTTTTTTATGAGAGAGGGAGAGAGAGAGAAGTAGTGTTCCAGGGCCTCTTGCCACTGCAGTTGAATTCCAAACGTGTGCACCAACTTGTGTGCACGTGCGACCTTGTGTGCTTGCATCACCTTTGTGCGTCTGGCTTAAGTGGGACCTGGAGAGTTGAACATGGGTCCTTAGGCTTTGCAGGCAAGCGCCTTACCTGCTAAGCTATCTATCCAGCCCTAGATGTAAGTTTCTGGCAGTGGAAACTGGAGAAGGTTTCCTCTGAAATCATGGAGAGAGGTTTGGCAAAACATCAGCTTCTGTTATGGGGTGTGGAGTGGGCTGGTAGATTTATGTGCTTCTCCAGCAGGGTCTTGAACTTACTTTCAGCATGGGCTAAACCACTGTCACGCTGCAGACAGGCTGAGACAAACACGGGGGAACCCACCAAGTGCCTGCAGATGTGTTCTTCACCTCTTGGAAGTGACAGAATCAATTAGTGCAGGGTCACCTTAGCTAGGTGCCCTGGGCATGGCTTTTGGGCTAAGGCAATAAACAGCTACCAACTGTGATGATGTTTCTAGAGAATGGTGGGGAATAGATAGCAGGCAGCTCACCAGGATATGAAAAATGAGATCCCTCAGAAAAGGAGGTGCATGGCAAATACCTTCTCTTCCATGACTTTGCATGGCAATATCAAAACCAAAACCAAAAGTAGCTCTGAGGGGCTGGGGAGATGGCTCCGCAGTTAAAGGCACTTGCTTGCAAGGCCTGATGGCCTGGGTTCAATTCCTTAGCATCCACATAAAGCCAGACTCAAACAGTGATGTAGGCATTCAGTGTTCTTGTCAGTGGCAGTGAGAAGAGACCCCAGTACACACACACAGACTCACAACACACACACATATAGACACACACACACACAAATGAATGCAATTAAAAAAATATTGGCTCTATATAGCATAGTGGTACTCAGCCAAAATCAGTGTAGAAACAAAGTTGTGGAGAATAACATTCATTTTCTTCTCATAATTTCATGCACATGTAATACTACAATGGGGCAGAATGCACAAAGTGGCTTATGAGAACAATGGGTTCTACATTCAGAAAGGTGGCTTAAATTCTGAGATGTCCACGTTGCATCTATTGCATGATTTCCTTTATTGAAGTAAGGGGTGTGTGAGTGGTGTGTGTGTGTGTGTGTGTGTGTGTGTGTGTGTAAAAGTCTTCTTAGGAGTCAATGACAATCATTCTAGAACGTGATATTATTCCGAGTCATGTGATATTACTCATAGTCACAGTTTTCACATGTTTATCTTCCTAGAGAGAACAGCAGCACAATGGAAAGGAATCACAGTTTACAAAGGCCAAGGGCAGTTATCATATTTACCAGCAAATCATGTGCCAATCCCAGTCTGCTCTCACCTCCACAGGGGACCTTCCCACCTACAGCCAGCTGGCTAGAGCTCTGAGCACCCCCCACCTCCAGTGTATCTACCTGGCAGGTTCTTAGTCCAGGAGCCTGCATCCAGCCCCAGAACTGGCTGGCTCTGGATCCTCATGAACTCCTGGAGGAGCAACCTTCTTCCTAACTCTAGCTGTGGATACTGGAGACAGGACACTCTGCCCTGAGGCAGGGCACTCTGCTAGGAGACAGGACACTACCTGGAGACAGGACACTGCCTGGAGACAGGACACTCTGCCTGGTGCCATGCTCATTTCTCCAGGGGGGAGGGTTGTTCCTGCCCAGCAGCACACTCATTTTCCTCCTGTCAATGCTTCCTACCTTGGAGGCAGGACCTTAAGCTCCACAACCCTGTCTGCCAGCTCAACTTTCACAGTAGACCAGAAGTAACTGGAAGGTTTGACTACTGGATATTTTATATCACTCCCATTTCCACCTGCCTTCCTCACACCCCATCCTTGGACAGTGGTTCCAGTCCAGGCTGAGCCTCAGTTGGCTGAAGTGCTGGGATAATGTACCGGGTCCAGGTTCTGGACCTCTCAGACCCTTTGGGTTTTGCCTGATCCCTCAGCCCTGGCCACTTGCTCTGCATCCTGGGCAGAGCAGGTTCACTATTGCCAAGTGCAAAGTCCGGCCTTTGTGTCTTCCTCCACTGAACACTTTCTCAGGGTGAAGGCTGAGCTTTGTTCACTCCCTAGTCATCTTGTGGCCTGTGGAGGCTCCGGTTTCCTTACTGGGTGCTTGAGAAAGTGTGATATAGACAATACTTTGGAGAGTAAGCTTGACCAATGACAGACAGGAGCCTGGAAGGAATTAACAGGTAGGCCCCTACCCCTTTCTTTCTCAGGTAGACGTCTTGGCTTTCACAGGTTCCATATGGCCTATCCAGACGTGCTGTGTCTGTTCAAATAACCAGCTCCATGTTCTGACAACACTCTGGCCAGCCTGATAATGTCCCACCTTGTGTTTGCTTGTCTTTCTTCCTGGCCACCCCTCCTTGTCACCTTTGAGAAGCGCATGGCCAATTTACCTCCATTCCATTTTGGGGAACTGGGCTAAGCCAGATTCCATGGCTTGCACAACCCTTGTTGAAGAGGGTTCATCAACAGGCCAGCCAGCCTTGGCTGGTTCTTTCCCATTGAATGAATGTCTGTTCTGGTCCTTGCTAGTCTGCTGAGGGGGCCTGAGACCCATTGAGTATGAGACTCCAGGACCTATGTTAAACAGGTAGGCGTGGCCATTTGCACTTTTTGGGGGAGGGGGGAGAGAGACAGAGAGAGAGAGAGGGAGAGGAAGAGGAAGACAGATAAGAGATGGGTGCGCCAGCAGCCTCTCAGCTGCTGTGAATGAAATCCAGATGCATGCGCCCCCTTGTGGTCAAGTGTGGCATTGCACTCCTTTTGCATCTGGCTAAACATGCGACCTGGAGATTGGAACAGCTGGAGATTGGAACCAGAGTTCCTAGGCTTAGGAGGCAGGCGCCTTAACCGCTAAGCCATCTCTCCAGCCCGCCACTTGCACTTTTAACCCCAGTCCTGTACCAGAGCAGAGACCCAGGAATTGCAAGCATGCAGCAGAGACTCTTGTTGCTGCAAATGACTGCCCATCTAGCTTTATCTTGGTGGCTGGGAAATTTAACGTGGGCCACCAGGCTTTGCAAGTGGGTGCCTTTAACTGCTGAGCCATCTTCCCAGCTCTTTCTCAGTGTTTTGGATACTTGGTTCCTCATTGATAGAAATTTAGTTAAATTGTGAGCCTTTGGGAGGTGGAGCCTTGCCAGAGGAGATGCGTCACTGGGGGCAGATCTCGAGGCTTATTACCACTGGGTGTTCAGAGCCAGCTCCCTCTCACTGCCATGACCCAGTTGTCTGCTTCATCATGCTTTCCTGCCATGAGGAAAAGTCCCCCGGGAACTCTAAGCCAAGATTAACCCTTTCCTCCATGGGCTGCTCCTTTCTGGTGTCTTGTCTTAGTAACAAGAAGGTAACTGCTACAGCTCCCTCATCTTGGGCCCTTCCCCTCTCCTCTCCTCTCATCCTCTTCTCTCACCAGCCTGACTTCTTCTTGCTGCACACAGACATCAGACACTGCACTTATCACTCCCAGCCAGCTCCCTCCTGTGGCTCACTAGCTCTGTAAGGCACCTAACTCCTGCTTCAATATTCCTTTCCTGCAGTTATCCTCTTCTCACCTTGTCTGTGTTTCCTTCATCTCTCTTGCTTATTTGAGTTTATTCTTCTAAAGCAGATGTTCCACAGGACAGGAGCCATCATCCGTTTTGTCCAGTGAATGATTCCACATACTTAGAACACAGCTTGGTATTCAGAGACGCTTATGTAGTTGTTGAATACATCATTGAACAAGGGTATGGCATACCCTTTCTCCTTTTGCCAGGCAGGGTATGGCTGGCTAGGTCTCAAGCTATCAGAATAGCCTGTCACCACCCTCCTCAGGTGGCTGCACTTCCTTATTTTTGCACATGAATGTGTATGTGCATATGTATGTTCATATGTATGTGGATGCATGTGTGTGTAGGCCAGAGACTGATGCTGGGTGTCTTCATCAGTCGTTTGACATTCTATTGTTTGAGACAGTCTCTTGCTGAATTTTGATTCAGTTAGACTGGCTGGCCAGGAAGCCCCAGGAATCCTCCTGTCTCTGCCTCCATGGTGCTGGGATTACGGGTGTGTGCCACCACGCCTGGTGTTATGTGTGGGCACTGGTGATCCAACTCAGGTCCTCATGCTTGTAAGGCAAACACTTCAGCCACAGAACCATTTGCTCAGCCCCATGTTCATCCATATTTAAGTTCCGTTCAGAGGTCAGTAATGAGACAGTCAGCTGGGACCTAACAGCTAAGTAAGTGACTCCATGTAGCTGTCAGCATATAGCATTGTGCTACATGTTCAAAGCCCATTTCAATTTGTAGCCATCCATTCATTTTTTCCCTGATTTCAGAATTCTCCATGTCAAAAAATCTTGTCTCTAATACTTGTTAACATGGCTTACAACCATGAGAAGTGATATGAGGAGAATCCCATGAATAACCAGCTCAGGACATTTCCCATTTGACACTTCATTATGGGGCATGTAGAAATTTCCTGTAGGGCAAAGAGCACCTCTAACACTTAGGGTTTTGTGGGGAGAAGGAAAAGCTGATGGAATGGAATTGAGAAATATCACTCCCCTCACACCCTACACATGGCCACAAAGGTACAGTTAGGCCAGCTACCCCCAGAGGGCAGATTGCAGAAGTTGGCAGTGAACTCTGCTTCATTTTCAAGAGAGCTGTGTGGCAGTGGGTTACAGTCCCAGGTATCCAACCATGGAGAAAGCGCTGCCAATTCCTAGCACACAGATTTGGCCAATTTCATAACATATGGTAAGGAAGAAAATACGTCACTGATTTCCCTCCCATCACAGCTGAGTTCTGCAAAGCTGCTGCCTGCTGGTCTCCCACTGTGAAAACCGTGTGCCTGCAGTTCTCTGTGGTCACATCTTGGAGGCGGTAGAATGTGCCAGTGAAATGTTTATTGTTGAGCGACAAAGTCACTTCAGCCAGTCTCTGTGTGACTCACCCATTTACTTCCAAAGCATCACGAAGCTAACACTCTGTGGACACACATAACTGATTCTGACCAGGAACAGGAAGGGTCGTGAGCCACCGACTGAGTCATGTTCCAAGTCACGGGGGAGTTGGACGTCACAAAAAAGCTCAAGTCCTTTGAAGTAGATAAAGGTATTTTCTGTATTCTTTTCTTCTGAGTACTAACAGCTAATAAACCAATAAACCCTTTTCTGATATGCAAGACAGCATGTAGTGCTGTCAACAGGTAATATAATTGGGATGAGGATTTGGTTCTTGGGGGATAAGCTGAACACATTAAATAAATATCTTTTCTCCTTTATGCCCACCTCTTTTCTTAGGATTATGTGGCGGCTTGTGGAGTGCAAATTACTCCAGGAACACACAAATGCTCTTTTTTTTTTCCCCACATACCAACCAAAAACTAGGAACTCTCCATGTATCTCATTAGCACCCCGTGAAGGTATGAGGTGGAACCAGATGGAATGAACAGAGCTGAGGGACCTGTTCAGCCACAGAAAGGCATCACTCGGAGGTCAAAGGGCTCGACCAATCAGGGAGCTAAAACCAGTAGGTTCCTGTCATTTGACTCTTCAACTTTTCCCCAGCGAACATGGCGGATACTGACGACGACGTCACACATTTGCATCTGTCATGGGCTCTGATGCAGACACAGAGGGAGAGAACTTCACCTGTGATAAAGACGGGGCTAGCCTTAGAACTCCAGGCACACAGGGGTCTTGAAAATCTTCCATAGTGAAGACTTTGGGGGGGGGAAGCACCTCCTGTTTTCTTTAAAATTATCTCACCTATTTTGCAATGTCATTTAGTCTCATGCAAAACATACTGGCTCCAACCCAGCTCTGTTTGTGATCTGTACTATGGTTTGGGACTTTAAAACTTGCCCGGGGATCAGTTCGTGATCTAGTTAGTACCAGCATGGTACTATTAGGAAGTGTAAGACCTTTAAAGCAGGGCCTAGTAGGAGGTCTTCAGGCCATTGGGTTGTACCTGCAAGGCGGGGAGGGGACCCTAGCCCTGTTCTCTTTTCACCTTTATGCATGTTGGCTCTAACTTGGTCTCCTCTTGGGAGGTACTTTGCTGCAAGTTTAAACACTGGGGAGAAGGCCCACTGGGTAAAGTCCTTGCTGTGCAGGCATGAGGACCCGAGATCAGATTCCTAGTGTCCACACTAAAGCTGGGTGTGGGTGTGCATACTATAATCCCAGTGCTAAGAGGGTGGAGACAGGCAGATCCCCAAAGTTCATTGGCCAGACAATTGAGTCAAATTGGTGGGCCACCGCCTTAAGAAATAAGGCAGAGAGTAACTGTGGAAGACATTTGATGTTGACTTTTGGCCACTCTGCACATATACGTAAGTGCATGCATACCTGTATGCACTCATATGCCCACACACATATGAAAACACACACACACACGCGCACACACACACCCCACAACAGAGGCAGTCAGCCATGAACCAGAACCTGTGAGCCAAAACAAACTTTTCTTCTTATAAGTACATTCTCTCAAGATTTCTAATGCATTTATTTATTTGAGAGAGAGAGAGAGGGAAAGAGGTAGAGAGAGACAGAGAGAGAGAATGGGCATGCCAGTGCCTCCAGCCACTGCAAATGAACTCCAGACTCATGCGCCCCCTTGTGCATCTGGCTAACATGGGTCCTGGGGAATCAAACCAGGTTCCTTTGGCTTTGCAGGCAAACGCCTTAACCATTAAGCCATCTTCTCCAGCCCCTCTCAAATATTTTTCTTACAGTAATGGGAAAGCAGAACTAACACAATCTGCGATTGGTAGACCAGATTTTCCAGCATAAAAGAGGGCTGTTTAATGATCCAGAGAGTGATAAATGATACATGTTCACAACTGTGAAAATTACATAGTCATGATGTACTCTCATCGCTGTTGCACATGAAAAGTGTTTTCTCCTAACCCTTTGTCATCAGGCAGAATTCAGGTGGTATGCTCTTTTAAGAAGCTAGGAAGAGAAGGGCCCAGGGAAATGGCATAGCAGTTAAGGAGCTTGCCTATAAAGCCTAATGACCAGAGTTTGTTCCCCCAGTACCCATGTAAAACCAGATGCACAAACTGGCACACATGTCTGGAGTTTGTCGACAGTGGCTGGAGGCCCTGACGTGCCCATTCTCTCTCTTTGTCTCTCTCTCCTCTTGCAAATAAAATAAATTTTATTTTTGAAAAAAAAGAATCTAGGAAGAGACAGATGAAGCAGGGGTTGGTATCTTACCTAAGAGATACTAGAAAGAAGCAGAGATGCATCACCTGAGTCCGACTGATGAATGTGCTACAGACCTGTGAGTCACAACTGCTCAGCCAGGAAGCTGGTGTGAGTTGACTGACACCTACTGAGTTTTCACCATAGCAAATTTTAGCAGCAGGAGTATCGTTGGTAAAAAATAAATAAATAAATAAATAATGCCCACAATTCATATCTTGATGACTTAAAAAATGTACTTCTCAACAGTGCCTTTTACCTGGGGCATGCAACACCTTTTCTTTCTTTCTTTTTTTGTTTTTGGTTTTTCAAAGTAGGGTCTCACTCTGGTCCAGGCTGACCTGGAATTAACTATGTAGTCTCAGGGTTGCCTTGATTGTGTTGGGAGAGTGTTGGGATTAAAGGCATGCGCCACCACGCCCGGCTTCACCTTTTCTTATAGATAGTGTTGATGGCAGAAATCACCTGACCAAGAGCAGCTTGTGGTAAAAAAGGTTTATTCTGGCTTACAGACTCTAGGGTTAGTTCCATGATGGCAGGACAAAATGATGGCATGAGCCATTGATGGTGGGCATCAGCTCCTGGCCAACATCAGGTGGACAATAGCAACAGGAGAGTGCCAAACACTGGCAAGCGGAAGCTGGCTATAATACCCATAAGCCCGCCCCCAATAATACACTTCCTCCAGGAGGCGTTAATTCCCAAATCTCTATCAGCTGGGAACCTAGCATTCAGAACATCTCAGTTTATGGGGGACACCTGAATCAAACCACCATATTCCACCCCTGGCCCCCATAAACTGATAACCATCCATGATGTAAAATGCAATGCATTCAGTCCAACTTTAAAAATCCCCAAAGTTTTTATCAATTCCAATGATGTTCAAACATCCCCATAGTCCAAGATCTTTTAACTGAGCCACAATACCAAAAAATTCCTCCCAAGCCCATGATAGCACATGATAAACATTCACACTGCAAAAGATGGCAATGAGCATAGCAAAGAAATATTCAGCCAAAAGAAGATTAAACAGGGCAAACATCAAACTCTGTAGCTTTAAGTCCAACAACTCTAGACAGCGACACGTCTCCAAGTCTGATAACTCTAACCAGCAACAAATCTCTGGAGTTTCAATCCTACCCCTCCAGCTAGGCTGCTCACAGTCCTAAAAAACTTTATCTGGGGCCGGGAGCTCTCTTTGGCAGCCATCTCGTGGTCCCGGCATCTCCACTGGGTCTCCACTGCAACCCATAGTTTATCCTCACGGCTCCATCGGGTCTCCGTGCAGGCATCCGGCAAACCTGCTTCACACTGCCCATGGCCATTTCCAAAACACAAGACTGTTGGGCCCTAAGAGGCCAGGGTGCGAGGCCCAGTGGAACTTCCTGAGCCTGACTAGAGTTTGGCAACCTGTCTTTGGCCTATTACTCCCGCTTAGGAGTGACTCAGCAAGACCTAAGGCAAAATTGCCTCCGCCCAGCTACTGCTTACATGGTGAAATACTATTGGCCCCTACACCTTTTTCCCATCCTAAGACCCCACCCTCTTTCTCAAGGCTATATAAACATCTTCCTACTACACTAAAATGAGTTCTTGCTTCGACAAGACTCCCGACCCAGGGTGTTTTTCTCTCCGGTGCCTTGGAGGGGGGTGGATCTGGGTCGTCGACATTCACCATCCCGCTCAGCACCAAGAAGGGACTGGCTGGACCAGCTCCTTCTTCAGCCCTATCTCCAGAGGACCCGGCACAAGACCATGTTGCAAATTCAATGACCCTCTCTTTACTGCATTTCTTATACTCCATAATACTAGGTGGGGTGCCAATTTTTTAATCCAGGGTGGAATAAAGCAGACTTTGAAGAACAGGACACTCCTTCAGCATTCAAGTCCCTTCAAAAGACTGCATTCTTTCTGTTATCCCAATGCAGGTCAGCTGGCTCGATCTTAATGGTTGTAATCTCTCATACAATTTCTGCTGAATGGGCAGCAGTTTTAGTCCAAAGATTTAATTTCTGTGCCATATCCGCCTGTTCACACCAGTCCATGTCTATGCAAAGCAACCCTGCATAAGTTCTCAGGACACAGGCATAACAGCAAGCATCTCACACAAACTGCTCCTAGTCCAGTCCAGGCAAAGCTCTTTCTCACCTCATAAGCCAAACTTCACAGTCCATAGTTCTTACTGCATTCAGGTCTTTCAACTCTGAGCAGAATAGTGTACCAAGCTGTACTTATAGCACTGCAAGGCATCTCTCAGGTCAAGATTTCAAATCCTTCCACAATCCTCTTGAAATCAGCTCCAAAAGGCCAATGCCACACAATCAGGTTTCAAGCAGCAATAATCCAACTCCTCTGGTACCAACTTTACTGTTGCAGTCAGGTTTGTATTGCTGGGAGAAATCACCCAACTAAGAACAGCTTGTGGGAAAAAAAAAGGTTTATTTTGGCTTACAGACTCAAGGGGAAGCTCCATGATGGCATGAGCAGAGGGTGGACATCACCTCCTCACCAATATCAGGTGGACAACAGCAACAAGGGAGTGGGCCAAACACTGGCAAAGGGAAACTGGCCTGTCCCCAACAATATACTACCTCCAGGGGCCGTTTAGATTCCTAAATCTCCATAAGCTGGGAACCTAGCATTCAGAACACCTAAGTTTATGGGGGACACCTGAATCAAACCACCACAGATAGAAAATGAAATTAATGTCAGGCATTATGGACTGAACTGTGTTCTCCCCACACATTTATTTATTGTAATTTTTTTACTTTCTTTTAAAAACATTTATGGTGTTTTCAAATACAATTTATTTTTGTCGATTCTCTCCCCCCCACACTATCTGTCTTCTCCTAAAATTTATAGGTTGAAACTTTGATGTCTAATGATGGTGCTTTGAAGATGGGGCCTTTGGGAGGTAATTAAATTTAGATGGTGTCATGGGGGTAGGGCCTTCACAACGGAATTCATATCCTTACAAGATGACTTTCTTAAGTCCCTCTCTTTCTGGCAAGGTAAATCTACAGGAAGTCTCTTCCCAACATCTCATCCTGATGTCACCTTGATCTCTGGCTTCTCACTTCCAGAACTGAGAAGATAAATGCTATTGTCTCATCGACTTGTCTGCAGAGTTTTGTTATGTCAGTCTAAGGAGACTACCCAGAATTCACTGAGGTGTAACATCCGGACAATAAGAAGAAAACTTGCCGAGACCGAAAGCCAGTAGATGCAGAATGTTCTTCACATCTTTAGTGGGGAACCAGGTAGCTCATCACACTCACCAGCAGAAGGTTTTGTTTTACCCAAAGTGGTCAAATAAGAGAGAATTCAGGACATCACACTGTGCTAGGAAAAAGGATCCAGCACACTTGTAGCAGTTAGTGTTATATTGCTGGGACAAAGCACTGGCCAGAAGCAGCTTAGGGGAGGAAAGTGTTTATTTCAGATTACTGTCCTGTGCGGAAGTTTCAGACAGCATGGCAGAGCAGAGGCTGGGTGTGGCATCTTGCCACTGCATCTGGGAGGTAGCAGTAAGAAGGAACTAGCTATGGCAAAGGGGCGGGCTTGGGTTATAACACCCTAAGGTCTGCCTTCAGCAACATAACTCTACCTCCCAGATTGCCACCAGCTGGGGATTAAATATGAAGCTTAATCACAAACACATGAGGCTATATGGGGACATTTCACGTTCAGACCACAACCATCACACTCTAAGCCTCTTTCCTACCACAAAGACACAGGTTTAGAACCATGAGTGAAACACCTGCTTCATCTAACAATCAGTTGGCATAACTCTCCCATGGAATTCCTCCCCCAACAGAGGAGAGGAATTGGAGAAATGATCAAAAAGGCAGAGATTGCATGGCAGCTAGAAAGATCGGCAGTCAGAGGGGACACCTGGGAAGAGCTTGGGAGACGCAGACTGTCATGTTCAGTCACTAAGGCTTTGGGAGTGGATCAGAGAAACATCTTCCTGCTGGGGACACAGGACAGAAGCTAAGCACAGTGTCAAAGTAGAGGGAAGTCAGAGTCTACAGGGTGTTGCAGGCAGAATGGGGTGAATGGTCCATGGTGGAGAGGGCCAATGGGCTTTTCCTGACTGGGTCTGGCACATGGTGGTGGGGGAAAGGGTCATCATTCTTTGTAAAAATGCCTGTTTCTAGGATTTTCCCTTTGACCTCTTTACTTTAGTGTTTATTTTAAAGTAACATTTATATCTGGTGCATAGAAGATATGATATATCTTACTGAAAAAAACTGCTCTCAGTTCATTTGATTTTCCAATAATGAATATGTCAATACAGCTGTTTTACAAGTGAAGAGAAAACACAGTGAAAAGTGAGGTACCCCAGGGGAGGAGGCGGGTGGTGGAGTTCACTTAGGTACTGAGGGCTTCCTTCCCCGACTTTGAAATTTGTTTTTGCATATGTATGTGGTTTACATTATGTGTGTGCATGTGTATTTGTAGGTCAGAGGTTGGGTATTTTCCTGTAGTGTTCTCCATCTGGAACTCACCTATTCAGCCCTGTCTCCTCTTCCCCAGCACTAGAATTACAAGCATGCGCCACCATGCCTGGCATTTTATAGGGATGTTGGGGATCTGAACTCCGATCTTTATGTTCATGCAGCAAGCAATTTACCCACTGAGCCCAATGTCTTCCCCACTCTTTAGCACCACAATCTGTGACTGCCAATGGGCTCCAGAGGCGCAGGCACCACCATGAGGTGTGAAGGAAGAAGGGGATGACTGAGCTCCCAAGCTTTTTAAAAAAATATTTTAAATTTATTTATTAGAGACAGAGAGAGGGAAAGAGAGAGAGGGAGAGTGAGAATGGTTACTCCAGGGCCTCTAGCCACTCCAAACGAACTCTAGATGCTTGTGCCACCTTATGCATCTGGCTTACATGGGACCTGGAGAATCGAACTAGGGTCCTTAGGCTTCACAGGCATGCGCCTTAACTGCTAAGCCATCTCTCCAACCCTCCTGAGCTTTTTGTCTGAGTTCTTTGCAGCCTTCCTCTCCTTCCAGAAGCAATTCTATCTTTAAAATATTTTATTTATTTATTTAAGAGAGAGATCAGGAGAGAGAGAGGAGAAGAGGCAGATAGAATTGGCATACCAGGGCCTCCAGCCACTGCAAACAAACTCCAGACGCATGAGCCACTTTGTGCATCTGACTTATGTGGGTACTGGGGAATTGAACATGGGTCCTTAGGATTCTCAGATGATAAGCAATGGACTCTAACCATAGAAGCTATTATTTTTGTATTTCAGCATATCATTTAAAAAAAGTAATGCTTTTTTTTTTTTCTTCAAACACACACGAGAGAAAAACCCACTGTTAGCATGTTTAAATGATCATCTAACTTTTCTGTAGTTACCTCCAGGGTACAGAGAATAATCATGGAGGCCAGGACACAAGAAGCTTTCCAAACTGCTTCCACCATCTCCAGCTCAGTGACTTAAGAGTGTGGGTGGTTGCTACGGGCAACCACCACTTAAATAAACCTAGGGAAGGTGGGTCCAGGAGCACAGGGACTTAATGGACTTACCTGATTTTGGAATAACAAACCAAGGAAAACCAGCTGATGGCCCTCTCCCCTCACAATGGTCACTGCTCCTTGCTAATGCCAGGAATCCCCTGTGTGGAGGTGACTTGTCTTTCAACAGACAAAAGGATGCTTTTATTTTCAAGCAGCTCAAGCACAAGATATTCAAGGAGGAAAAGCAGCTGGGAAGTTTTTAAGCAGTTGGTGGAGTATCATCACCACTGGGAGCTAAAAAGACAAAGCCAACCGGCAAATGTGTTTCCCACTGGTTGTTCATGTCCAGCCCAGAGCGGAGCCGTCTCAGAGTCCAGGCAGTGGAAACGCAGGCTTTATGACCAGACTTTCCTACTTGGTGACTGGGTATATATTTCACTTTATATCATGCTGTTTTTATTTTATAAAGGGTCATACTCTTTTATTTCCTCACCCCTGTCCCCATATTTCCTGGGGGCCCTCCTCCATGGGCTTATTGGTCTTTAGTCTGGGGTCTGACTTCAGTCAGTCTCTGTGAGGGAGGGGGGTCGGTACCTCAGAGCATTCCTACCCACTCTGTGGCTCTTACAATCTTTCCACCCTCTCTTCCACAGTGTTCCCGAGCCATGGTAAATCGGTTATGCTTTCTCTATTATTTTCATTTTTTTCCCTCAAGGCATCAAATATTTTGAGACCCTCAGTCACTGTTGATTGAACTTACTTTTCAACTCTGACTTCCTTCCTCTGTTCTTACCCCCAAATTACAGTTCTATGACATGTTGGGAACAACTGTTTTTTTTAAAAATAATTAGGCCTCTTTGCCTTCCATAACTTTGCATAAAAATATTTCCAAAGATGGAATTGGTTGCCTAAATTATGGCACATGCATATAATGGAATACTTGGCAGTTATTAAAAAGTTTATAGTCTGTGCACTTGTAGAAAGCAATATTTAAGATTGTTTTCACATGTTGATATGTGGTATAAATGCCTGTGCATATGAATGTTTGAATGTGTGTGTACACATGTGTCTGTGCATGTATGGAGACTAAAGGTCACTGCTTATGCAGCAGCTTAATTTCTTTTTTTAAAAATATATTTTATTTATTTATTTGACACAGAGAGAGAAAGAGGTAGAGAGTGTGTGTGTGAGAGAGAATGGGCACACCAGAGCCTCCAGCCACTGCAAAAAGCTCCAGATGCATGCGCCTCCTTGTGCATCTGGCTTATGTGGGTACTGGGGAATCGAACCGGGGTCCATTGGCTTTGTGCTAAGCCATCTTCTGCAGCCCCCAGCTTGATTTCTTTACATTCAGGCACACATCTTCCCTCACCTGTTTGCCTCTGAGTGACTACTCAAATTCCATCCAGGATGAACTGTTTCTCTTCATATTAATTTTTCCGTTTTGAACAATTACAGGACTTTACTCTGAGGATATATATATATATATATTGAAACTTATGAATAATCACACAAAATTGTTTACATCACTTTTGCTGGCAGTTATCTTTGTGTGGCTTTGATATCCTCCTAAGGCTATCCTTTTTTCTCTCTCTCTCTCTCTGGGCATGTGTTAGGTACATACCAGTGTAGAGGCCACAGGTTGATGTTGGGTGTCTTCCTAAGCCAGAAAGCCTCAGGGATCCTCCACTCCTTCACACTCTGAGGACAGGTACATGCCGCTATGAGCAGCTTTTAGGTAGGTGATGGGGATTCATGTTCAGATCCCCTTGGTGTCACGGTAAGCACTTTACCCACTGAGCCATCTGCCCCTTTATCACTCCATTCTTCTCTATAACCGTACCCACTACCCTTTCATAACCCCAAACTCCATTCTTCTGTATACTTCTACCTAGTCCCCCTGTGTAACTCCTTTCTCTATCACTTTACTTACTGCCCCTGGATGACTTTCTTCTCCTTAGGGAAATTGGCAGCTTGAATAATCTGGTTCCTCTGCAAAGACGTCTTGGTTAAGAGTGACAAGACCTGAATCCTAAAGCTTGTTGGATAGCATAAGCAGGGCATTGATTTCTTGGGGCTGCCATTCCTTGTTTGTAAAACAACAGAGACATGATTGTCTCCAGGCCTCCTTCCGGTTTTGTCTCTATAGTTTTTCTTTTATCTTTGGAGGTAAGATAACAAAAGAAAATGCAGAGTGACAATTTGGTAAATGTTTAAAAAACTGACTCCCAAACTAGAGATAAGGCTTAGTGACTAAGGTGCTTGCCTGTAAAACCAAAGGATCCAGGTTTGATTCCTCAGTACCCACGTAAAGCCAGATGCACAAGGTGGCACATGCATCTGGAGTTTGTTTGCAGTGGCTTGAGACCCTGGTGTGGTCATTCTCTCTCTCTCATTCTCTCTCTGCCTTTCTCTCTCAAATTAAAAGACAAAAAATGACTCCCTAGGAAAGAAAAGCTTTGAGTTTATAGAATATATTGGTTTCCATGGGATGAATATTTCCAGCATAGCCATTATCAAGCTACTTAGGTGGCAAAAATGAAGATAGCTGGAAGAGATAGCCAGTACCGGTTCTCATCAGCTGACTGAACCCAGTTTTGCAGAATGAGTCCTTTCAATAAAGAAACACACCTTATGAATATGATCAGTGTTATGGTTTAGATCTTAAGTGTCACCTAAAAGCCACAGGTGGAAGCTTTAGTCATCATCGTGTGGTACAGTTGGGAGGCGAGGGAACCTTTCAGAGGTGGGGCTCAGTGTCAGGAAGCTGGGTACTTGGGAGAATACTCTTGAAAGGGATGTTAGGGCCTCAGAGAGTGAGAGAGAGAGAGAGAATGTGTGTTCCATGGTACTCTAGACGCATGTGCCACCTTGTGCATCAGGGTTTACATGGGTATTGGGGAGTCAAACCTGGTTGGCTAGGCTTTACAGGCAAGCACCTTAACTTGAGCTGAGCCATCTCCCCAACCCATTATCTTCTCTCTTGCTTTGCTTTCAGGCTACCATCAGGTGATGGCTTTGCTCCACCGCCTACCCTCCACCATGACGCTCAGCTTTACCACAGGCCCCAAAGTATTTGAGCCACCCAAACATGGACATTTTAAAACTTCAGAAACTATGAACCAAAGCACAGCTTTCCTTTTTATAAGTTATTTATCCCAGGCACTTTTTTTTTTTTCTTCAGTGATGAACACTGGTTGCACTGGTAAAGTTTGGTTGTCACTTGATTGGACTAATACACATCTGGGGGATGAGTGAAGGAAACGTCTTGTGGGTCTGTGATGGCTGTTCCAGAGTCAGTTAGATCACGAGGCTTCTGACCTCATGAATGGATGAATGCCTTGAGAGATCGGAGGCGGGAAGACATAGGGCGTGGGGTCTACTTGGAGGAAGCAGGTCACTGGATTCTGTTTTATCCTGGCTTCTTCCTGTGTTCCTCCCACTCTCTGATTCCTGCCTACCATGAAGATGTTCTTCGTCCACACGCCCCCTCCTTTGGATGTTTTGCCCAAGCTTATAGGGCCAAGAGACTACAGATGGGAATCTCTGAGACCACGATCCAGAATAAATTCTTTCTCCTGTTAAGTTGCCGATGTGGTATTTTCTGTCCCAATGATGAGAAAGTGATAATACTTTGACTAACACAGCCAGCTATGCTCACCTCTAACTTTTCTTTATTGAAGACTCTGGCACAACCTATCCTCACTGAGAGGGGAAGGCCAGCAACAAGGGAAAGCAGTGTTCACTTTGCCTGTTCTTCCCAGGCTCTGAAGAGACGAGCTCTGGGGAGGATCCAAATCTTCTCAGAGGTCTGCACCCTCTGCCTGGTGATGGCCTCTCCTGAATACTGGCCCAGGGATGCCCCAGGTGCAGGTGATCTCGTATGTAGCTGGTAACCTGGATCAATGCTGAGAACTGTCAGTCTTGTCTTTTTTTTTCGAGAGAGAGACAGAGAGAGAGAGAGAGAGAGAGAGAGAGAGAGATTGAGAGAGAGGGGGAGAGGGAGAGGGAGAGGGAGAGGGAGACAGATAGAGAATGGGCATGCCAGCAGCCTCTCAGCTGCTGTGAACGAACTCCACATGCGTGTGCCCCCTTGTGGTCAAGTGCGGCATTGCGCCCTTGCGTCACTTTGCATCTGGCTAAATGTGGGACCTGGAGATTGGAACTGGCTTTCTTAGGTTTAGCAGGCAGGCTCCTTAACCACTAAGCCATGTCTCCAGCCTTGTCTTTTTTTCTGGGAAAGAGAAGTGGTTCATAGAATGAAAAGAAGATTCCAAGCTGAAAGTCAAGAACAATGTCCAGATGGTGCCGACTGTCCCCAGGTTGCTCAGGGAATCGTCCCCACCATTTCATGAGTCACTGGGAGGAAGAAAGTTGGCATGGGAAGCAGAGAGCTACAGCTTGAGACAGGACAGAGTGGCACACTATCTCGTGATCAGAGGATAAACCCTGTGAAGTCTTTGTCCAAGCCAACTTTAAATTTCCTGGAGATCCTTGGCAGGTTCAAACTAAATGCACTGAAAACATTTTTGTAAACTTATTTACAGCTAATTGTCTTTTCAAGATAGGCTTAGAAGGAAATAGATATAGTACTATTATGAAGATAGATGGTCAAACACATTTCCTCATTGGTTTATGTGGCTTCACAACTAAATTTTAAGAGTTCGGAGTGGCTAAAGTGATCCTTCCCCAATTCTAAAAGAATTAGCTAATTAACTAGTAGCCTAAAACCAACCCCCTCCTCCTGACCGAACTAGAAACAACAGGGATTCCCCAGAGGAACTGAAGGAAATATGCTAATGTTCTAAGTGGATGACAATACTAGGGATGGCTGTGCAGATATTGCAGATATTTTTAACATGCTAATGTGTACCTGCCAGACTGAGCTCCCAGCCTCCAGGTGGGCTGGCAAGGCTAAGCAAGGTTGAGAAGGAACAGGGAGCTTTTGAGAGAGAACCACAGATTGAGAATCACAGGGAGGCTGAAAAATGAGGGGGGGGGGAGGGGGCAGGAGAGAGGGAGGGTGAAAAGACACACCTAAGAATGCCCAGCAGAGATGAGATGGCAATTCACCTCAAGGTCTGCAGGTTGCCACTATGGTGGGAAGCTACTGTTTTAAATTACACGATGCATACAAGGGGTGAGCATTTGCTCAGCATCTGTGCCAAGAGCGTCACAAACATTGCTTCCTTTCTGCACGAGGGAGAGAGAAAGTAGAAAGTGCATAAGAATGCGCTAACCATCTTCAGAAAAGTTAACTCAGGAGGAAGAAACAATGCCCACCACGACAGTTTATTTTTGAGAGGAAGATTTATGAAAGAGTAGAGGGTTGGAGAGATGGCTTAGCAGTTAAGGCACTTGTCTGCAAAGCCTAAGGACCCAGGTTCACTTCCCCAGGACCCACATAAGCAAGATACACAAGGTGGCACATGTGTCTGGAGTTCATCTGCAATGGCTAGAGGCCCTGGCATGCCCTTTCTCTCTCTCTCTTTCTCTCTCTCGAATAAACAACAACAACAATGGCACTTGCAGGTCTGCAAAATGTTTGTCTTGTCTTTTCCTCTATTAGATTATGTAGCATTTACCTTCTCATTGCTGGGACAAAATACCTGGACAGGAGCACGTTATGGAAGGAAAGAGTTTCTGTTGGCTTACATGTTCAAGGGGAAGCTTCATCATGGTGAGGAGAACATGGCAGACCTATGCAGGAAGCCTGGGTCACATCTTCACACATCAGGGAGGAAGTAGTCTGAGTATTGGACTTGGAGTTGGCCTATATTATACAAAATCCCACCTGTAGAGACACTCCTCCTCCATCAAGCCTCTATCCCAAAGGCCCCCCAACTTTCCCAAATGCCACCATCCAGGGATCAAGTATTCAAAACACATGAGCCCACGCCAGACATTTCATTCAAACCACCGCAGGGTATTATACTATGAATCTTAAAGACTAATATATTCCCAAGTTTGAACATGGATGGCCAATAATGATGAAGACAGTCAATGTGTAGGGCGTACGTACGATGTACTGGGAATGGTGCTAAATGTTTCATATTCATTACTTTTCACGAATGGTCACGATTACTCACAGTTTCTTACAAGATAGGAGACATTCCCCCCATATCACTGATGGGGAAATTGAGGCACAGAATGGTGAAATGATTTTCCACAGTAATATGCCCAGAAGTGACAGAGCAATAATTCAGAACCCAGTTTCTTTAGCCTTGTAGTCTGAGCTAGATACTATAGTGTCTTTGTGGGATGAATGGAATGAGTAAGATGTTGCCGCAGAGGGGATGGGGAGGGAGCAGCGTTCATTAGCAGCTTTGAGGTTTTGTGACTGTTCTCCATTTTCTGAGCACATGATTTAGCAATGAAATATGAATGCAAACAATGTGCCTCACTTCCAGGAAATAGTACTGAGTCAATCATATTCCCTTTCTACCATTTGGCAATTGTGGAAGCACCAGCCGTTCTGAGTATGCGAGCAGAACCCCCTTGCCAACTCGTGATACTGTGAGCAAGAAGCAAACTGTGAGAGCTCTGGGTTTTTTAATTTAAAAAAATTTTTAAAATTGATTTTGGCTTTTTGAGGTAGGGTCTCACTCTAGCTCAGGCTGACCTGGAATTTACTATGTAGTCTCAGGGTGGCCTTGAACTCACGGTGATCCTCCTACCTCTGCCTCCCGAGTGCTGGGATTAAAGGCATGGACCACTATGCCGGCAGGTTTTTAATTTTTACTTTGATATTTTACTTATTTATTTGAGAGAGAAAGGGAGAGAGAAAGAGAAAGAAAGGGGCAGATAGAGAAAATGGGCATGCAGGGCCTCCAGGTATGGCAAATGAGAGGCTTGTGCCACCTTGTGCATCTGGCTTACATGGGAACTGGGTAATTGAACTCGGGTCCTTAGGTGTCACAGGCAAATGCCTTAACCACTAAGCCATCTCTCCAGCCCTGGAAGTTGCTTCTTAATACAGTATAACCTAGTCTATCCTTTTTAGGCCATAAAGTGGTACCAGCAAATGAGTTGTTTCCATGTCAACAAAAACAACAAAAATCTGATTTAGTGTTGAGTTATTTGTAGTCTCTGGATTAGCATAACCCCACTGAGGAGGGCCCTCAGGTTAGCAGGAGTTGGGGCGAGGGGATAACAGTGTATAACCTGTTACAATACACATACAATAAATTTTAAGAAAAGAACAGCAAAAATCTCAAAGGTGTATGTCCGTGGTTTCAAGATTTGGTAGCAGCCCGCAAATAATTGCCATCAAAGGCTAGAAACACGTTGATGTACACCTTCTAAGGGTAAATTACTTTATAGACTGTTTCCTCCAACTTGATAGATGATGCAACAAATGCGTTCAAAACACAATGTTAATAGCATATGCCGGCCACATTTGACAAGTTATTTCATGGTAAGAAATGAATTCAGAGGAAAATAAAACCCCCCCCCCAGATTTCAAATATCAGTGAAAGACAATAAAGAGGGTGTAGACCTCTACTCGGGACTGGAGAAGGAAGTGACCTGGGAAGGGTTTTGGTTGACAAAAGAATGTGCTCTCTTCTCTCCACCCCACTGCTTAAGCCCCGGAGCAGATTCAGAGAATTTAGAATGAAGACACAGTTAAATAAACCCCTCTGATTACAACACAATTGTTCAGAGGGGAGCAGCTAAGTCTGGTTCTCTTAGCCTGATGAGCTAAGAGCAGTTAAGATTAAGGTACGGTGATAAGAAAGTGAAGAAATAGAGGAAAAAGCATCATTGCACCTTAAAGAGTTCCACAAGTGTGATTACTGGTCTGTGGACTTCACTGGAGTCAAGAAGTATGCAGCTGACTGCAGTTCTGCCAAAGCTGTACCAGCAAAGGAAACACAAGCCTGGATGCAGACATGTTACTGGAGGTGTCCTCCACTGTGACACAGGCTGCCAAGGAGCATGTGTTTCCTGACATGGACTACAGCCATGGTCAAGGAGAGTAAGAGAGATGTCCTTCCTCAGACACATGGAGGACAATGGGCAAGAAGTCAATGTTAGGGTGCAGAACTGTGGTTTAGTGAAGAAATATTATCAGGTTGGGGGGGATGGCTCAGTGGGTAAAGGTGCTTGCTTGCAAAACCTGCTGGCCCCGGTTCAGTTTCCCAGTAACTGTGTAAAGCCTGATGCACAAAGTGGTGCATGCGCCTGGAGTTTGTTTACAGTGGCAAGAAGCCCTGGTGCACCCATTCTTTCTCTCTCTCTCAAATATAATAAATACATAAATATAATAATAAAAAAGAAACATTGTCTCCCCCAAGGAAGAGAGTGTACAATGTCTTATCCAGCGGGGCTGGAGAATTGCTATCGGTTGATGTCTACTATGATCTTCATCTTCTTCCTTTCTAATAGGAGTGTTTATTGGAGGTAATTTTGTTCCTATTTTTCAGTTATGTATTGGGTGTATGAGAGGCAGGTAATATGTTCCTTTAATTTTTTTTAAAAATTGTTGCAAGAGGACAGAGAGAGAGAGAGAGAGAGAGAGAGAGAGAGAGAGAGAGAGAGAGAGAGAACGGACACACCAGGACTTGTAGTCACTGCAAACAAACTCCAAGACGCATGTGCTACTTTGTGCATCTGACTTTATGCGGGCACTAGGGAATCGAACCTGGGTAGTTAGGCTTTGCAGGCAAGTACCTTTACTGCTGAGCCATCTCTCCAGGCCTAATTTGTTCTTTGGAGTGTGCATGTCACAAAGTCGCCCATGGACTGTGTAGCATTCTCTGCGGCACTGACTATCCACCACGGACCATAAACTTTGAGGATGATATTTTGTCAGGATCGGATAGGGCTTCTGGGTTTTTGCCTTCTGATGGTGGAACATGACTATTCTTTGTATGCAGGAGAGAGAGAGTAGAGTGAAGTAAAATATTTAGTGGCTAAAAAGGTGGATTTGGGTAGTCATTAGAGCCATGTGACAAATGCTGTTTTGTGTTTGCCCTAGCATATGGAGAGGTTGTGGACCCTCTGAAGTGAGGCATGCATGGCGGCGTCACTAGTTTGGGTCGACGCAAAGAGAAAGGAGGTGGACTGCTCCACTTGCAAATGAGTGCTTTACGAGGTTGCTCTCTCTGTGTTGGTGACTTAGAGAGGGCGTTCTTTTTCATGGAGTATCCACCAGCTCCTGCACAACCGTGATGAGAAGACTCTATGAAGACTCGCAGTGCAAGCAAGCAAGAATGCTGTGGTCAGAACCTCTGGTTTTGAGGTTGCGTGTGCATGTGCATATACACATGCTCATATATGTGTGGGTGCAATGTGTGTGCAGGTGTACATGTGAAGGCCAGAGGTTGACACCAGGTGTCTTCAATTTTCCACCTTGTTTATTGACATAGGGTCTCTCACTTGAACCCAGAAGTCACTAATTTGGCTACTCTCACTTGCTCCAGGGATACCCTGTCTCTGCTTCCTGAGCTCTAGGCTCACAGGCTGGCTGCCCTACCTGCCTGGCATTCGTGTGAGTGGTGGGGATCCGAACTCCAGTCCTCACATTTTGCACAGCCAGCACTTTACTGACTGGGCATCTCTCTGGCTCCTCGAAGGCTGTTTTAAACATCCGTCTTAACCCAGCCTGTTTTGACTAATACAGGTTGGGAGCTCCAAAAAGTATAATCTTAGAGTGATTGAAGCATAGACAAATTGCAGGACAGCAGCAAAGTTCTCAAAGGAGAAGGAAGGCTTACTGGGAACCTTTGAAGTGCCTCATTGAGGACTTTGTGCATATGCAAATGAGATTCAAGATGATTTTTTTTTTTTTTGGAGAGAGACAGAGAGAGCGGAAGAGGGAGACAGATAGAGATGGGCGCGCCAGCAGCCTCTCAACTGCTTCAAACAAAATCCAGATGCGTGTGCCCCCTTGTGGTCAAGTGTGGCATTGCACCCTTGCGTCACTTTGCATCTGACTAAACGTGGTACCTGGAGATTCGAACCGCTGGACATTGGAACCAGCGTTCTTAGGCTTAGGAGGCAGGCGCCTTAACCGCTAAGCCATCCCTCCAGCCCTCAAGATGATTTTTTTTTTTTTTTTGGTTTTTTCGAGGTAGGGTCTCACTCTGGTCCAGGCTGACCTGGAATTAACTATGTAGTCTCAGGGTGGCCTCGAACTCTCAGCGATCCTCCTACCTCTGCCTCCCGAGTGCTGGGATTAAAGGCGTGCGCCACCACGCCCGGCATCAAGATGATTTTTTAATAGCTCCATAGAATGTCTTTGGATGAGCATAAAGGTGGTGGCTCAGCAGAGGCAGAGCTAGGAGGATTGCTGTGAGTTCTAGGCCAGCTTGAGATGATGTAGCAAATTCCAGTTCAACCTGGGTTAGAGTGAGACCTTACCTTGAAAAACCAAAAACAATCAACCAAGGAAAAAAAAAATCAACAAAAAATAAAGTCTTTGGATGAAGTTGGAACAGAGAAAGGCTATGACAGCAAGACAAATTGTTCCACTTGAATTTTTCAAGTGAGAAATAGTGATGTCGTAAAGCTCAAAGAGGTTAGCGGTGAACCACACTGTTTTATGACTACACTTCAGAAAAGGATAATTCCACCCACTTAAAGAAAACAGGCAATAAGAGAAGTGATGTATTTAGGAAGTTCTGGATTATTTGAAAGCCTTGAAATCTCTTCCAGCTTGCTTAGCTTGAAAATATATGAGCAATGTGCATGATAACAGTATGGTGCTGATCTTGGGGTGAAGTCAGACTCCTTACGCTGGAAAATCTTAGGTAGGTAATGTTGTGCATCACACTGAAATCTTCAAGACAAATGAGCAAAGCTCTAAGGGAAATATAACTCAGGATATTTCAGACTATACTCAGAGAACTTTCCCCAAAATTTTCTAAAGTAATGGGTTCTCCTTATACTCACCTAAACACCTTTGGCCGCAGTTCCAATTTTCTTCTGTCTGATATATGGGTATTCTGATAGCTACCCTCTTCCATGAGCACCCCCATCAAGATGCATTTATTATGGAGTCAGCCTGCTTCCAAAAAGGATTAAGGGCAGCTTCTCACATGTCTACCCTGGCTTACATTTCAAAAAGCTTTCTCAGGGGCTGGAGAGATGGCTTAGTAGTTAAAGCGCTTGCTTGTGAAGCTGGAGGACCCAGGTTCGATTCTCCAGTGCCCACATAAGCCAGATGCACAAGACGGCACATGTATCTGGAGTTGGTTTAGCTGGCATGCCCATTCTCCCTCTCTGTCTCAAATAAAAGTTAATAATAAAAATAACTAAAAAAAGAAGCTTTCTCAGGGTAGAGAGATGGCTTAGTGGTTAAGGCAGTTGCCTGTGAAGCCCAAGGACCTAGGTTTGATTCCCCAGTACCCATGTAAGCCAGATGTACAAGGTGGCACATGCATCTGGAGTTTGTTTGCAGTGGCTGGAGGTCCTGGTGCACCGATTGTCTCTCTATCTGCCTCTTCCTCTCTCTTTCTCTCCCTCCCTCCCTCTCTCAAATAAATAAACAAATATTTTAAAAAGCACTTTCTAAAAAAATACATAAATAGCTTTTCTCATTCTTGCACGATGTCCTGTCATCTAGGTGCAAGATGAGGATTCTTCTTAAATTTCTTATTTATTTAATGTATTTGTGTGTGTGTGTGTGTGTGTGTGTGTGTGTGTGTGTGTGTTTGTCTATGGGTATATGGACATGCCAGGGTCTTTTGCCACTGCAAATGAACACCAGACACTTGCACCACTGTTTGCATCTGACTTACCTAGGCTGGCAGGCTTTGCAAACAAGTGCCTTTAATGGTTAAGCCATCTTCTCAGCCCCAACATGAGGATTTCTTTAATGATGTAAAATGAAAACAAAGCCAATCACTTGAACTATGCTGAAAGAAGTATCTTGTAATTAAGAAAAACCAACACCCTTCTAACCAAAACACCCTTGCTCATGTCAAGTAAATTTTCTTTTGCAAACAAACTGATTGGTTATGAATTGAATATTCCCTCAAGTTCATGTGCTGGTGACAAATCTGAAAGTTATATGCTCAGTGAAAGTTGGAGGTTGTGGGCTGGAGAAATAGCTTAGTGGTTAGGGTGCTTGCCTGCAAAGCCTAAAAGACCCATGTTCGACTCTCCAGATCCCATGTCAGCCAGAGGCACAAAGGTGAGGCAAGCACAAAGTCATACATGCCCACTAGGTGGTTTCTGGAGTATGATTTCAGTGGCTGAGGTCCTGGTACGCCAATTCTCTCTTTCTCTAAAAAAAAAGATATATAAAAAATTGGAGGTTGAATATTTGGGAATTAGGAGATTAGATGAGGTCATGAGGATGGTAAGAAGAGGCAGGGAGACTGGAGCAGCATGCTTCTTCCTCTCTGTCTGTGATGCCTTCTACTTGGTCTCCCCATGGTGCCTCCTGCCATGTTAAGACAAACAGGAAACTATCACCAGGTGCTTCACCATGTGTTTAGACCTCTAGCCTACAGAACAGTGAGTCAAATTTTATAATTTACCTAGTCTGTACTGTTCAGTGCTAGTAACAGAAAATGGACTAAGGCAACGATCAACTCTGATAGCTCTCGCCTGTAAACTGTAAGTCCCTTCCCTCTCTGGAGTGCCTGTCTATTAGATCCTAGCATGCTTATTTGTGTATAAATTCTAGAAGACCAGGTTATAGTAAACCATTTAGTAAATTTATCAGAACCAAGGTATAAATGACTCCCATGGTACTTAAATATTAAAGGTACTGAATAAGTGTTTACTGCATGAGTAAATGAATAAATATAATTTCTGATTGCAATTAGGGTGTTTTCTCTATCTGGCAGTCTGCACTTAAATAGGAAATGCAGATATAAAACTGGAGGAATGACAGCCAGAAGGTAGGCAAGGCATGGATTTTAAGGCTCTTTTCAAGCAGTAGTTGTCTTCTTCCCCACAGGACAGTGGGTAGAATCTTTTGTCCTAAGAGGGGTGAGGATTCTTTATCTCCAGCACCCTCATCTGAGTTCTTTCCTGGTCACATTTTCCTGGGGTCCTCTGGCCATAATTACACAGCTCTGCATAGCCCGCTGTCTTTTTCTCTGGTAACTTCTCAGTTCTTTACACCCACTTTCCACTTCATTAAAAACTCTATTTTAGGGCTGAAGAGATGGCTTAGCCATTAAGGCACTTGCCTGCAAAACCAAAGAACTTAGGTTTGGGCTGGAGATATGGCTTAGCGGTTAAGGCATTTGCCTTCAAAGCCAAAGGACCTCAGTTCGACTCCCCAGGACCCACGTAAGCCAGATGCACAAGGGGGTACATGCATCTGGAGTTTGCTCCCAGTGGCTGGGGGCCCTGGCACGCCCATTCTGTCTCTCTCTGCCTCTTTCTCTGTCTGTCGCTCTCAAATAAATAAATATAAATAAAATATTATTAAAAAAAAAAAGAACTTAGGTTCAATTCCTCAGGACCCACGTAAAGCCAGATGCAAAAGGTGACACATGCATCTGGAGTTTGTTTGCAGTGGCTAGAGGCCCTGGTGTGCCCATTCTCTCTCGATCTGCCTCTGTCTCTCTCTTTCAAATGAGTAAATAAATAAAATATGAAAAGTTTAAAATTCTCTTAAATATTTCACTGTGGTTTCAGTCAGTTCTTTTTTTTTAATGGAAGGGAAGTATTTATTTTAAGCTTACAGTTTCAAGGAAAAGTTTCTATCATGGTGGGGGAGCATGGCAGGAGCAGACAGCATCAAATCATCACATCAGAAGAGAGGAAGTAGAAAGGCACAAGAGCGCCAAGTGGGGCTGAAGTATCACACTCCAAGACCTGCCCCCCAGTAACTCACTTCCCCCCACAAGGCTCCACCTCCCAAAGGTTCTACAAACTTCCCAAACAGCTTCACTAATTAGGTGTGGTGGTTTAATTCAGGTGTCCCCTCTATGGGACATCTATGCCCATACTACCCTGAATGTCTCTGCTGGATGCTAGGTCCCCAGCTAATTGGTGGCAATTTAGGAATTGGATCCTCCTGGAGGCAGTGTATTGTTGGGGGCAGGTATAGCCAGCTTCCCCTTGCCAGTGTTTGGCACATTCTCTTTCTGCTGCTGTCCACCTGTTGTTGGCCAGGAGGTGATGTCCACTCTCATGCCATCATTTCCCCCTGCCATCATGGAGCTTCCCCTCAAGTCTCTAAGCCAAAATAAGCCCTTTCTTTGCACAAGCTTCTCTTGGTTGGGTATTTTCTGCGAGCAATGTGAACCTGACTGCAACACTAGGGATTAGCATTCAAACACATGAGTCTGTGGGGGAACATTCCCCATCAAACTACTATAGACACTAAGTCTATTATACATTATATGCATGTACAATATACAACATTCAGCACACTCTTCATTCCACTCAACTTTGTATGTTTTTTTTTCCTGTTGTCAATAACAGGTTCAAATCATAGCTTTTACACTTAGTTGATCATTGACCTTGGATAAGTTATTTAGTCTTTTATAGGCTGAGATTTCTCATCTGTAAGAGGGGCAGCATGACATGAATAGAATTGAGATGAACAAATGAGAGCATGTATGTAAAGCCCTTGTACTCAGCCACACATATATACTTATTTTAAGTATATATTTTACTTAGAACTTTATGAGTATGGAACTATCTTCCTGACTTTCTAATCTTTCAATCCCAGCTTTACGTAAAGTATCTGAACTTCTTCCCCACCCCCGTACACCACTTCCTTTAAACACATACTTCCCTCTTTTCTATTACCAAGGGCATTTCTAGACAGTTCAATCTATGCAGGTTTCTTTCCCAAACAGGCTTTTCTAAAGAGTAATTATTTAGTAAGAGACCAGGATAGGGTTCACTCACAGAAACTGAAACCATTTATACCCCAGTGAAGGACTGATTTGTTTTCAAAGCTGGGCACGGTGATCTGGGATTGAAACAACAGGCAATTATTGTAGTACCCCCTCCCCCACCTCTCGATCAGTCCTGTTTCTAGTAGGGGTTGGAACAGCATTTAGATCTTTGCCTAGTGATAATTTACCTATGGCTGAGAATGATATTCCTGTTTTAATCTTTCCCCATTTCTTGTTAATTTGGAAAGCAGAAGAGGATTTGGAAGGATGGAAGATAATAAAAGAAAGGATGGTCAGGGAAAGATGAAAAGCTATTGCACATTTATATCATTGAGCAAGTAAATTCACAGTGCTGTAGTGTATGGTTGTGCTAGTCTGTCCTCCCTACTATTGTATGAAATGTTATTTTATGTCACAAATATACAGTGGGAGAGGCAGAAGAATGGAAAAGCATTTGAGGAAAACAGACAACTAAGCAACAAAGACATTTCACATACTTAGGACAAAGATGGATGATATTGCTATTTTTTAAAAAATATGGTTCATATCTTTGGGGAAAAAATAGCAAAGCTCCCTCCAATCTCCCCCACCCTTCCTCTTTTTCTGGGAAGGGAAAGAACATGAAGAACAGTCGGTGGGTAGGAGGGGCGTGTGGAGTGTGAGGAGCGGGCAGAGGACACAGTGTGTCTAGAGAGAGAGAGAAAGAAACTTACACAAAGATAAACAAGAGACTCCAGAAAGAGGTTATAGCTGTGGTCTCCTTATACAGAATGGATTCATTTTCAATCGTCAGCTTTCCGGATGAAAGAGAACACCCCCCTATATGTCTGCTCAAAGTATTTCTATTGACCAATACAATTCCTGATGTCTTTAAACTGGGAACTAGCACCTTTTTTTTTTTTTTTTTTTTGTGCTTCATCTTTACATTTTCTTTTTTTCTTTTTGTTACTTTCTAGGTAGGGTCTCACTCTGGCCCAAGCTGACCTGGAATTAACTATGTAGTCTCAGGGTGGCCTCGAATTGATGGCAATCCTCCTACCTCTGCCTCCCAAGTGCTGGGATTAAAGGCATGCGCCACCTTGCCTGCCTCTCATCTTTACATTTTCCTCATTAGTGTCCAAAGGCTCCCCAGAGACCTTTCATGTAGATAAGACATGACATTCATGGACATTATGGATCAGTGAGTCCTGGATGAAGAAGCAGAATGTTCACATTGGTTCTGAAGCCCAGGCTGTAGTGGGTGGGAAGGGTGATGGGGGTTCATTAATGCTGGGATCTGGTAACGCGGTCTCCCATGGGCCTGGTGGTGGGCAAGTCAAGTGATTCCATCATGCTAAAAGCATGAGACTTCTTTTACTGGGCAGACTCAGAGATGGTGAACCAATAGGCAAAAGCACAAAGCCCTTTAGCATTTCACTGGCCATGATGGTTCATCTTCACTGTCAACCTGACTGGATTTGGAATCACCCAAGAGACATACTCCTGGGAATACATGCTAGGATGTTTCTAGCAGACCCACACTGAATATAGGTGGCTAGAGACCCAGGTTAAATTAAAAACAAAAAGAAATAAAGAAAGAAAAAAAAGGGGAAAGAGGAAGAAGCCAACTGAGCACTTGTCTTCATATCACTCCGCTTCCTCGTCTGCCCAGATGCGAGGAGTCCCAGCTTCTTGCTCCTGTCATAACCTTAACTTGGTGCCATACCTTTCTCACCGTGTCGGACTCTATCCTCTCACTGTGAGCCAATATAAGCCCTTCCTTCTACGAGTGGATGTCTGTCAGGTATTTAGTACAATGCTATAAAAGCAACTGATCTACCAAGTTATTTGTTTTCTTTAAAGAGGCAAGGGCTTGAGAAAAAAAAAAAAAGAACGAATGATCCTGAAAATGAAAAACTGTCGGCTTCAAGACATTTAGAATTAGAAATACATTTTCCTGAAGGTTTTGTTAGACCCTTTATCAAAATTGTTAAGAGGCCGGCTTTCTGACCACTTGGGAATGTCAGCTGTGGGTAAGTTTTCTCTCGCCCCAGGCCTAGCCAGGCTGAGCCCAGTGGAGCGCCCCCCCAGCCCTTACTCTCCACATGGTCTCCTTACTCCCTCCAGCTCTCTACATGGCAGGAGCTCTTTAAACTTTCTTTACTTTTTTTTCTATGATTTTCCCAGGCTCCCCACATGGTATCTCTAGCCACGTGGGTTTCTTTCTTTGGCTCTATACTTCTCTCAATAAATATAATAATTTAATAATGAAAAAATGCTAAGAGGGTTGGAGAGATGGCTTAGTGGTTAAGGTGTTTGCCTGTAAAGCCAAAGGATACTGGTTCGATTCCCCAGTATCCACGTAAGCCAGATGCACAAGGTGGCACATGCATCTGGAGTTCGTTTGCAGTGGCTGGAGGCCCTGGTGCACTCATTTTCTCCCTCCTTCTCTCTGCCTCTTTCTCTTTCTCAAATAAATAAATAAATAAATAAAATATTAAAAAAATTTCTAAGAGCTTTTATTTTTTTGGAGAGAGACACAGAGAGAGAGACAGAGAGAGAGAGAGGGAGAGGAAGACAGATAGAGATGGGAGCGCTAGCAGCCTCTCAGCTGCTGCGAATGAAATCCAGATGCGTGCACCCCCTTGTGGTCAAGTGCGGCATTGTACCCTTGCATCACTTTGCTTCTGGCTAAACGTGGGACCTGGAGATTGGAACCACTGGAGATCGGAACCAGCGTTCTTAGGCTTAGGAGGCAGGCGCCTTAACCGCTAAGCCATCTCTCCAGCCCAAAAGATTGCTAAGAGTTTTGACTAGCCCTATCACAAAGCCTGTGTCCCCTGTTTTAAAACCAATTTCAGAGGAGTTTCAAAGTCTATAATATTAAAGACTGACTATTTCTTCTAGAATTTTCCCTTACTACCTGCATAAAAATATACATATATGAAGAAAAGTTAAAGGACTATTTGCTTTGGATTACTTGATATTTGAACTTAACTTTGGAATCATTTCAATGGTAGCATACTTACTATTATTTAAAAAGATTCTTCCTATGGTTTATTGAGTGGACATTCCAACATGGGGTTTGGGCATTGTTGTCACTAGCCATGGTGACAATAATAGTCCAGGTTTGAGAATCACCTGTGTATTATAGCAACTTCAAATAAAAGACATAAGTTCTTTCTCAGAACCAACTCATAGGAATATATTTTGAAGAAACTGTCCCTGAAACCTCTCCCCTACTTGCCTGACAACTTATCATGGAATATGGAGAAATTTCTTTGGAAAATACTAGTATTTGGTGGATATGTCAATTTACGATTAGCTACTTCCCAAGGGAGAAGAAAAGCTTGAGAAGAAGTGAAGGGAATTGTTAAGAGATGTCGACTAAGACAGACAAGGGAACGAAGCCATAGTGCTCAGAGAGGAGCTACCCAGGAGCTTTGCAAGCTCAAAGATAGACTTGTTCTTTGAGGTAGGGTCTCACTCTAGCCCAGGCTGACCTGGAATTCACTCTGTAGTCTCAGGGTAGCCTTAAACTCATGGTGATCCTTCTGCCTCTGCCTCCCAACCTTAGTCTTCATGTATCTGAAGACTCAATCCCTGATATTAAGTAGCTGATCACAGCCGCATCCATGAACGACTCTCTCAGGATGCCTTTGGAACACGGAAGAGGGAAAACAAAAAAGAAAATAATGGAAGGAGCTGTAAGAGCGCTTTCTCTCAGCATTTCTGAGAGAAGATGGGGAGTGAAAAAACCTCAAACAAAATGTTGTCCTAACCTCACTGGACTAATTTTAGTTATCTTGGTTCATGGCTATGATTCATTCCCTAAAACTGTGAACTGCTGAGGAGGAAGGAGGAAAAAAAATTGACTTAAATGTCAAACAAGTAGGAACATAAATATAGTTTTCTTTTTTGGGGGAACTAGAATTCCAGGATATGGGTAACTTTTGTTTTTCACATGAAGGACTGAAAGCTTCAAACTTCTAGAAAAATAGTGACTCCAGTCAAAACATTATCAAGGGATAAAAGACAGAATTAATTATGAGTCATGTAATGTTTGAATTTTTACCTCCTTCTCTCCTTTAATCTATTGAGCTAGAGATCATTAAATAATTATATGCAATTCAGTATGATGGAAGCTTAATATGTAGACCATAATGATAAGTGGAACTCATAAGACACATGAGGGATAAAGTAAGAAGAAATTCTGGGGAGTATTGTGATTGCAGAAAAGAAAGGCACGCTTGGTCAGAAGTTCTCTTACCCGCTGAAGAATAGGGGTCAATAGAGATGGCTTGATGACTCTGTCCTGAGCAACATAAAGTATTTTTCAATTTACAAGATCTTTTCTAGTCACATAGTTTACATTTGAATTTTCACAGCTTTGGAAGAAACCACTAACTCTTACTCAGTTCAACCATTTCATTGTCTGACGTACATCTAATTTTCTGAAGTAGCCAGTTCTCTAGAACATCAGCCTGGCTACTGTTTGCCTCTCTGCTCTTAAAACTTACATGTCTGTCAACATATAGCCTGTGAAACTAGCGAAGGATCATATTGTTTAGAAGGCTAAGGAGAAGGAAGGAGTCCCAAGGACTTGAGCCCTTAGAGGAGACTAGTCCCCACGGCACAGTTGGGCATGCTGATTTCAGCATCTGTTCCTGTCCTCCGCTCTTCTTGGAGTGCTCTCTTCTCCCTTCATCATCCTCACAGCAGTGCTCCTTTCTGTTCTGCCCATAACTATGCAGCACCTAAGGCCCAAGGTGCCATTCAGAGAATGGGACCAATGCATTCTGTTGAGGCTCTAAGAGCATCTCCAGGAGGCGGGAGGATGCTGGAGGCTGCAGAACCCTACTGCTTGGTTTAAAGTGAGACAAAATACCTGAAAGTGTACATGACTTCCTTGCTTTTCACAGTCCTTCCCTGGCAGGTTTTGGAGGATGCCAGTGACACCATTGATGTCACAGCTGGGATTATCATGGTCTCTCGTGAAGAGATATTTAAGGTCTGATAAAGGAAATTTTCAACATCCTCTTTTTTTAAATTTATATTATTCTGATTTTACATTCATAGTATTGGTTCCATTGTCCTCCTCCCTGTCCTCTCTCTTTCAAAGGGACCCTCATCAATGGGGAATGTAGGTCATGTGTTGTGGGGGTAGACAAGAGTTCTGGTGGGTAGGCCCCAGTCTCTGTGCATAATGCCCCAACTTGTGACTCTAACAATCTTTCCGCGCCCTCTTCAGTGAGTTTCCCTGAGCCACATTGGGGTCATTTTAGTTCTGCTTCAGTGATCAACATCCTCTTTTAAAACACCTTGGTTCTACTCCTTTTGTACAAAACCAATTCTGATCAGGCTGGGTCTATTCAATTTTTCTGAGCCTCTGCTAGATGTATCAATGTTCAAAGGTGACTTAAAAAAAAAATTTCCATGATTGGGCTGGAGAGATGGCTTAGTGGTTAAGGTGCCTGCCTCCTAAGCCTAAGAACGCTGGTTCCAATCTCCAGCAGTTCCAATCTCCAGGTCCCACGTTTAGCCAGATGCAAAGTGACGCAAGGGCGCAATGCCACACTTGACCACAAGGGGGCGCACGCATCTGGATTTTGTTGGCAGCAGCTGAGACTGCTGGCGCGCCCATTCTCTATCTGTCTTCCTCTCCCTCTCTCTCTGTCTCTCTCTGTGTCTCTCTCCAAAATAAAATAAAATAAATAAAAATAAAACACAGGTAAAAAAATTTCCATGATCAACTTTTACCTGGTGTGGGCATCCTGTAGGTGGAATCATGTTCCCCAACAAATATACTACTAATATCTGTGAATGTGACCAGTCAGTGCAGGTTTACTCAAGTTAAGATGAGGTCATTAGGGAGCTCCCTAATGCCATGGCTGGTGTTATAGGACGTCTGCACTGTGAAGACACGGAAGTGAGTGAGGCAGGTGACATCAGAGGCAGAGCTCTGCTGTTGCAAGCCAAGGAACACCACGTATAACTGACCACAGCCAGAATTCAGCAGGAGACAGGGAAAGACTGACCTCTACATGTTTTGGCAGAAGCATGGTTCTGTCAACACCTTAGATATAAACGTCTAGATGCTTTTTTTTGGTGGAGGGGGGGACAAGTTCTATTGCTCAAGGCCACTCAGCTTGTGAAACTTTGTCATGATAGTCTTAAGAAGCTAATACACTAAAGCAAAGTGCAAGGGCCTCTGGAAAGAATAAACATCTTCTTTTTGTGGGTTGACTTACCAATATACCAGTTGATTGAAAATATTCAGAGCAATTGTATACAGTCCCTTGGGGGAAGAAAAAAATCCTAAGTGGACTCTCCCTGTCCAGTCATTTAAACTATAATGGACTTGGCTATGTAAACGAGTCCACAGCATAGAATAATAGTCAGAGGTTTTCCAATGTCCTTGATTCATAATCCAATTTGTATTTTGACCACACTGTTTTGTCTAGTCTGTTTTATGTTGTTGTTTAATATTTCATCTGTACCATAATATAACTGCATAAATAGTAATCGCAACATATATGTCATCAAAATATATAACCACAGGCACTTAAAATACTAATTATCTGAAGAATATTTTCCAGATCTAAATGGAATTCTCTCCCTAGATTTACATTGTAAGGCTCTGATTTCCTCTTTATAAATAATACTAAAATTTAAATGTCTGTATCCAATCATCAGTTTCAGTAGTTTAAAGCTACCCTTTGTTTCTAAATAGCACACGTGGAAGTAAGGACTACTCACATCACGTTTTTTTCAAAACCAGAAATCCTTTTAAGGCCTCACAAATTGCAATATTTACATTAAAACTTATATACATATCAAGGACCATCATGTACCACACAATTTTCAAGCATGTCCACCTTCTACAAAATTCCCCAACACAATCATCTCTATCATATTGCTCCATCTTCTCAATAATCTGTCTTTTCAGGAAAAGTTCCTCTGCATACTTAGTGGCTGAAAAAAAAAAAGTCTAATATTGAATTACATGAACCTTCTCATTGACCAGAAATATTACTTCTGGGTAGTTTCTTCTTAGTGGTTAAGAGTTCAGTGTATAGTCAATGAAGAGTAGACCCGAGTTCCTCTGTCTTTGAAGGCTGATATATACAAGTCAGGTTTAAAATCAATAGACCATTCAGTGCATTAGGCCACCTCATCTGAGGAATTTCACTAAGTCTTGGGGTCACACGATCTGATCCCAGCTGGGATAACACGAGGACTAGCATGTTAGAATGACTTACTTGAGAGTGGTGAGTTCTGTGAGGGATGGCTGGGTAGCCTTGAGATAGCTTTCTCTTCGTGCAGCGACTTTGGGAGTAGCCTTGGGACTTGTGTCTGAGTCTCCACTGTCTTCATCCCCCATGGCCTTGATATAGCTGCCACTTCGCATCCTTCGGCATGGAATCTCATCATCTTTACCTCGAGGTGTATACCCTGTCCATTCATCTTGAGGAACCTAGTCAGATATAAAACAGAGAATTCACCTCTAAAAAAAGGAAAAAAAGAAAGAAAATCATGTCTTTTCTTGTCCCTGTTTTTAAATTTTATCCTGGATTAGGTAACAGAGATCATTACCTAAAACTTTAGATGTTAATTTTTCAATTTTTTTTTTGAGACAGGGGTCTCACTCTAGCCAGGCTCACTTGGAACTCTTTTTGTAACCTAAGCTGCCCTCAAGCTCATGGCCATCCTTTGATCTCAGCCTCCCAAGTGCTGGAATTAGAGGCATGAGCTACCGTGCCCTGTTTAGACATTAATTTTTTCAACAGTATGCTCTTATGGTAACAGTTTCAAAAAATGATTCGAATTCATATAAATCCATGTCACAATCTTTAGTCAAACACAAGGCGTTAGGAAAAATGAAATCCCCGCCTCTGACTTTCTTATATATACTCTCAGTTTTCTCACACTAGTAAAAGCTGATCAAGGCATACGAATGCTCTGTCAGCATAAACCAGTTTTATTTGAACTTTTCAGTGACTTATTCTCAGTGGTCATTCAGGGATTTTTATTTATTTTAGTTTTTAAATTATCAAGTAGAAACTTTGTATGGACACATCTTATGTTGGTACCATCATTTTCCTTCATTCCTGCCCCAACTCCAATGAGGAACCTCCTTAGTGGGTTTTCTGGTATTGACCACGGAGTTATGACAGTAGTAGTCAGTCATTGGGGGTGGGGGGGTGGAGGGCTATTCTCTGGCTATTCCTTCCCACCCTGTAGCTCTTACATTCTTTCTCCCCCCTCTTCTGCAAAATTCCCTGAGCCTTGGTAAGTGTACTTTAAGTCGACTTGAGTGTTGAGCTCTCAGCAGTCTCTGGATTTCTGCCTTTGTGTTTTTTGAATGTACTCAATATCTGTCTTCATCGCCCTGGCACAGGTTGTCAGGCTCACCATGGAAGCAGCATTCTTGCTCATCTCATCAGTGTCTCTGTGGTTTCACCTGGGCTCTAGCTGCTGAGTGGGGTGCTTCATCTCTTGCCAGGGCCTCAGCTCTCTACTCTTATCTTGTTAATAGATTTTGGTTGTCCTCAGTTCTCACTGCTTTCTGATTTCACCCATGGAGCTCTAGCATGGTTATGAGTCTGACATCTTTTGAGGATTAAAAAAAATTATTTATTATTTGACAGAGGGGGAGTAAGAGAGGGAGAGAGGAAGAGAGGAAACAAAAGTACAGGGAGAGAAGTAAAAGTAGAGAAGTAGAGGGAGGGAGGAAGGAAGGAAGAGAGAGAGAGAATAATTGTATATGGGTACACCAGGGACTCTTGCCATTGTCAATGAACTTGATGTATGTGCCATTTTGTGCGTCTGGCTTTATGTGGGCACTGGGGAACTGAACCTCAGGTCAGCAAGGTTTGCAAGCAAAAGGGCCTTTAACTGCTGAGCCATCTCCTCAGCCCATCATTTAGGAATGTTGACTGGTTTATTTCTAGCTCCGTGGCCTTCCATCAGTACTATCTCATGTCCAGTCTTTCTCTTCCTCAATTCCAGTTACATGTACTTACCTATCACTTTTTATTTCTAAATGCTTCTTAATATCTAGTCAGCCTCCACAGAGCATTGCTGTGAGGTGTTCCAGTGATACTTTTATGAAAGTGAATTATCTTTTCTCAATTTCTACATATGTGACTTCTGCACATTCATGCACATGCATCATACTTCTCGAGTGTCTCCTCTGCTGACATTCTGGTTGCTCCACTTACCTGGGATAGCTACTACTCATCTGAGTCATTCCTTGCTTCTTGCTGTGCAAGATTCTACTCTCAGCGTCTGACTGTGGTGACTGTCAGAGGAAGCTGTCAGTGCACTGCTCTTTTTTTTTTCTATGAGCATTTTTTTTTTAAAGTTAAGCAGGACATCACATATTCTGTGTTTACAAGGCTCTTTGATGACATTCTCAGTTCCTCTTGGATTTTCCACTTTAGTATGGACTCTACCTTATTTCTGTTTAATCTCATTATTCTTCTATTTGGGAACAAAATACATAATGACTTCTGGTTTTGTCCATCAAGAAATAAACTTCATGGCCAGAGAGATGGCTCAGTGGCTAAGGTGCTTGCTTGTAAAGCTTAAGGATCCAAGTTCAATTTCCCAGGACCCATGTAAACCAGATGCACAAGGGGGCACAGGCATCTGGAGTTCATTTGCAGTGGCTAGAGGCCCTGGTGCACCCATTCTCTCTGTGCATCTGCTCCTTTCTCTCTTTCTCTCTCTCTCATACATACACAATAAATACACACATCAATAAATAAATAATATTTTTTAAAAAAGAAATAGGGCTGGAGAGATGGCTTAGCAGTTAAGGGTGCTTGCCTGCAAAGCCTAAGGACCCAGGTTCAATTCCCCAGTACCCATGTAAGCCAGATGTACAAGGTGGTACATGTGTCTGGAGTTCGTTTGCAGTGACTGGAAGCCCCATTCTTTCTATTTGTTTCTCTCTCTTTTTCTGCCTCCAATAAGTAAATAAAATATTAAGCAAAGAAATAAACTTCATAAAGCATGGAATCCTGTACCAGAGGTACATGGTAATTAATTAAGAAACCAACTAAGTAAGGGTGAAGCTGGGCTTTACCCTCAACATGCTTATAACAGAGTAAATAAGAAAATATAAATGAGTGTGGGAACAGATCCAAAGCAGCATATTTACAAGTTGGTGGTCTGGTACCATAAGTGGAATATATACTACACTAAAAACAGGAGTTGTCAGGGATGGCAATGGGGAAGAGATATCCAACCAAGTGGGCTTCCCTTGGACTAGCTGGATTTGCAGTGGGAAGATAAAAAATGATCATAGCTATATACCTATATCACTATCTATGTATCTATCTATGTATCTATGTATCTATCCATCCATCCATCTATCTATCTATCTATCTATCTATCTATCTATCTATCTATCTATCTATCTATCTATCATCTTACTGAGTTAGGGTTTTATAGTTCAGATTGGCCTGAAACTCACTATATAGCCAATGCTAGCTTGGAACCGAAATTCTTCCTGCTTCACCCTCCTGAGTGCTTGCATTTTAAGCATGAATCATCACATTCAGTGATATTTGATATCTTGATGCTATTTCCTGGTTATCCATTGTGGTGGTTTGAATGTGGAGTGTCTCCCTTGCCTCCTGTGTTTGTCATTAAGCCTCATACTCAATCCCCAGCTGCTGGAGTTTTTGGGAGGAGGGGGTGTGTCTCTGGGAATGAGTCTTAGGCCATTATAGTCCAGCCCCCTTGTCAGTGTTAGCTAGCTCCTCTTGCTGCTCTCTCTTGGCTGTGGTGACAAAACATGACACCCACTTGATCTGGCATGTTGAAACTTCCCCTTGAAACTGGAAGCTGACACAAACCCTTCCTCCATAACCTGCTTCTGGTCAGGCATTTTGACCCACCAATGAGAGGATAATTGTTACATCCATGAAAACAATACATCATTTCATTATTAATACTTGACTATGCACAGCAATTTGTTTATGGGGTCATATATCACCAGTAAAATAACCTCATGCTTCCTCCACCCTCCCCTTTTTCTGTATTTTTCAGATGAAGAGCAGGAGGTGAGAAAGCTGATGCTAACTTGACAAAGAACACACGGCTAGGCAGGGGAAGCCCTGGGATTCGAATTCTCCAAACAGGATGTAATGAATTTTACAATAAATCATATGTGGATTTGAAATATCACATGCTATGAAAATGGTCTGATGACTCATGCATATATTATACATAGATTTCTAAATAGTATCGATTGTGCAAAGTAAGACGAGATGTTCCCCTGTCAGAAGCACTCATTTCCTTCCTACATTATGAATTTGTATAATTTGAAAGCTGTTATCTAGAATCATTAGACTGGAAAGATGCTGCTATTCATGGACTTGAAAGCAGTAGTTTGTAGGTTCTTGAAAGGTACTTAACAGCAATGCAGCGTGTTACTAACTTAACGTACTCTCTTATGCTTCGCCTAGGTATGCAGACGCTGTCTGGACTGCCCTGGATTGTCTTGGGGCCACATTACCATCACTTACAACAGTGGAAACCTAAGCTATGGAATTTGCCCCATGTGACAGGTCTGAAAGGGTAGAATTGCATGGGACAGCTCCTGGCTTTGCTATTCACCACTGTTTTGATGGAGACACTCTCTGGGCTGTGACTTGTGGCACCTGTGGAACCAAACAATTGGTCCTCCACTTTCATCATCCATCATACGCAACATACTTGTCATTCACTAACCATGCTGGTAGCAAAGTAACGTTCTCATTTCTCCATGCTAAAGAGCATCAAATCACCACAGCAATTAAGAAATTATAAATGCTGGGCTGGAGAGATGGCTTAGCGATTAAGGCATTTGCCTGCAAAGCCAAAGGATCCCGGTTTGACTCTCCAGGACCCACGTTAGCCAGATGCATAAGGGGGTGCATGCACCTGGAGTTCATTTGCAGTGGCTGGTGACCCTGGCATGCCCATTCTCTCTCTCTCTCTCTCTTTCCCTGCCGCATTCTCTCTCTTAAATAAATGAATAAAATATATTAAAAAATTATAAATGCTGGGAACAATGTTGTTTTCTCTCAGTTGGCAAGTGACTCAGTGCCTAGATACAATCATGTTCAGAGCCTCATTACTGGCTTCACAATTATATCCTAAAAATTAACTGAGTACAGCAAGGGTTACAGGTGATGCACCTGACACTTGCTATACATTTCTTATAGTGCTGTGAAGTTCACGGGTGTTTCATTTTGGAATTTCAGACATGAATGTCAAAGTGATGAGGTCATATTACTTATGAAAACAAAAATCATGGCACATTTTTGTTCCGTGCTTTTCAAAGTTAGCTTGTGGCAGAAGCTTAAGCTCTACTAGAAACAGCCTGAACCTGTTGCTAAGGGAACAGGCTGAGAAGTATTTAATCTGTATACCTTTCAATTAAACATCCTTTTCAAATAACAGCAGCTAAAGAAATGGACCCATGTGACTTCCACTGGAGTACAGAATAAATATTAACACCTAAAGGAAGCATATAGCAAGATTACATATAAAATGACACAGAAGTCCCTTCTAGGGAAAACTGGACCTTGGTGAAGAAATATACCATTGCTGAATTGTTAGGACCAGTATCATTGCTACAATTGAGCCAAGTTTTATTTTTAGAGTCTTAAACTTCAAAGAAAAATGGCATTTCTGAGGTTCAGAGTTTTAGAAGAAAGTATATCCTTTTTTAAGGGTCTTGGAGTGAAATGATACCCCCTTTTGAAGGGGGGGAAAAAGGACAATGATGTGGCTGTAGCCCTCACTGTGACCTAGACAGAGGTCACTGGGTCCTTCCACTTCTGTTGCATAGAAAGAAAAGATGTAGGGCAAGCTAAAGAGAAACTTAACCTTGCGCGCTGGCTGAGAAAGCATCCATTGTTCAGAGGGCTAGAAGTTCTGGAAATAAAAGCAAGTTGGAGCAGAGAGCACTGAGTCGGGTACTGTTGACACCAGGCTAGAGAGTGTCCTGCCTGATAAAAGCTGTCTGATCCAGGTCAAATTTTATTATAGCTGTAGATTACAGAGGAGGGTTAGTTGCTTTTTGGTGTTTTCTTTCCTTCCTTCCTTCCTTCTTTCCTTCTTTCCTTCTTTCCTTCTTTCCTTCTTTCCTTCCTTCCTTCCTTCCTTCCTTCCTTCCTTCCTTCCTTCCTTCCTTCCTCCCCTCCCCTCCCCCCCTCCCCTCCCCTCCCCTCCCCTCCCCTCCCCTCCCTCCCCTCCTCCCTCCCTCCCTCCCTCCCTCCCTCCCTCTCTCTCTCTCTCTCTCTCTTTCTTTCTTTCTTTCTTTCTTTCTTTCTTTCTTTCTTTCTTTCTTTCTTTCTTTCTTTTGTTTAAGCACTAACACTGCAATAGGGAACTTTACTTTTTGCATCTGGCTTATGTGAGTAGCTTTGGAATTGAACCCAGGCCAACAGGCTTTGCAAGCAAGCGCCTTTCGCAACTGAGCCATCTTCTCCCTAGAGAACTTTATTTTTTAACTTTTATCTTTCAGTGCATTTAGTTGAGTGTGTGTGTGTCTGTACATGCACAGGTACACATGTGTGTACTGGTAAGTGGGCCCATGTGTGTGCAGGCCAGAGGTTGATGTTAGGTGTATTCTTCATTCTCCCTCCTATCTTATTTATTGAGACACAATCTCTCACTTGAACCCAGAGTTTGCTGATGTGACTAGCCTAGCTAGACAGCTCACCCTGGGGACAGCTCACCCTGGGGATCATCTGTCTCTGTCTCCCGAGTGTTGGGATTACAGGAAGGTCACCATGCTTGCTTGGCATCTACATGGGTGCTGGGGATCCAAACACAGGTAACTTCATGATTGCATGAGCCATCTCCCCTGCCCCCATGTTTTTTTTTGAGGTAGTGTCTCATTATTTAGATCAAGCTGGCCTTAATATTATGATGCTCCTGCCCCAGTCTTTATCTCAAATGCTGGGATTACAGGTGTGCACCCCCATTCCCATCTGAGGGCTTCATTTTATTTTTGAGGCAAGCCTAACAGACTGGCCTCTTTTTTATGAGCAAGAATGAGAGAGAAAGAAAGAGATTTGATGAGTCAGGGCCACCAGCCACTGTAATCAAACTCCAGATGCGTATGCCACCTTGTGTGCATGTGTGACCTTGCATGCTTGTGTCACCTTGTGCATCTGGCTTACGTGGGATCTGGGAGTCAAGCATGGCTCCTTAGGCTTTGCAGGCAGATGTTTTAACTGCTAAGCCATCTCTCCAGCCCTGAGGGCTTTAGTTTTGATAAAATGAGCAGGAGCAAGTTTCTATTTCAGTCTACAATTTAAGCATCATGGCATCATTCAGAAGCTCAAAAAGCCTACTCCTGGCCAAGGAGTGACCATAATCAGATTCTGCCATCCTCTAGTTCCCCAAAGAGGATGGCTGGCTGGCTTCCTTCCTTCCTTCCTTCCTTCCTTCCTTCCTTCCTTCCTTCCTTCCTTCCTTCCTTCGTTCCTTCCTTTGTTCCTTTGTTCCTTCCCTTCCCTTCCCTTCCCTTCCTTTCTCTTTCTTTCTTCCTTCCTTCCTTCCTTCCTTCCTTCCTTCCTTCCTTCCTTCCTTCCTTCCTTCCTTCCTTCCTTCCTTCCCTCCTTTCAAAGCTTTTAAAAAATATTTATTTATTTATTTGAGAGAGAAAGAGAAAGAGGCAGATAGAGAGAGAATAGGCATGTCAGGACCTCTACCCACTGCAAACAAATTCCAGACACATACGCCATTTTGTGCATCTGGCTTATGTAGGTCCTGGAGAACTGAACCTGGGTCCTTTGGCTTTGTAGGCACGTGTCTTACCCGCTGAACCATCTCTGCAGCCCTGGGGGATTGCTTTCTTAATTGCAGTGTTGTCACAGGTTCTGAATGATGGACTCCTATGATGAGGCTATGGTCTACTCAGTAACAGAACCGGGGAAACCAACTACTACAGAAAGGGGCATGCTTATAATTCCTAGAAAGTAACTTAAAACTGGTTATCTTCCAGCACTGCAAAGTGAAAATGATCCTATTACAAGGAACTAACATTCTAAGAGAGCTGGAAGAGCCAGATCAAGATAAGCACAACTCCAGAAAGCAAAATCGCTGTAAGGAAATAAGATGAAGTGAGGTAGTAGATTGGCTTAAGGGAGGGGGGGCTCTCTTAACTTGATCCTTAGAGAAGCTGTCCTGAAAATGTGACATCTGACAGGAGATTTGATAACAAAAACAGCCAGTCTGGGGAAGATTTGGGGACAGAGCTTCAAAGTAGAAGGCCCAGCCAATACAAAACAAACAAGCAAACAAATACCAAAAAACCCCACACAAACAAACAAAAAATTCCTCCCAACTGTTGATTGCAGCATAAGTTGATCTCCTTTGGGAAAACTATAAATCTAATCTACTTATCTAAGGGGTTAGGAAAGTAGAGCTTGCAAACTAAATCTAGCCCATTGTCTGTTTTTCTAAATAAAGTTTTAATAGTATGCAGCCATAATCTTTCATGAAGCTTTAACTGTGGCTATTTTTATTTATATTTTTTTTTGGGGTGTGTGTGTGTGTGTGTGTTCATGACTGTGGGTGTGCACGTGCCATGGTACCTATGTGGAAGTCAGAGGACACTTTGGGTGTTGATCCTCACCTTCCACCTTATTTTGTGGCAGCATCTCTCATTGTTCACCACTGCGTTTGCCAGGTTGTCTGACCCACATGTTCTGGGAGATTCTACTGTCTCTGCCTCCCATCTTTTTGTAAATGCGCTGGGTTTATGGACTCACTATAGTGTCTGGCTTTCTGTGGGTTCTGGGGATCTGAACTCCAGTACTCGTACTCACGCTTGCATGGCAAGTGCTTTATCCACAGAGCCCTCTACTCAGGCCTATCCTATAATCATGAAGTGGTGTTGCTCTACACTTCTTGTTCTTAGTGTCTTTGTTTCATCTTTCCACTACTCTGCAAGCTCACTGGATCAGGAGAAGCACTGTTGCTGAAGGGCTAGAAGAGTGGGCTTTGCACATACACATTTCAGGTGGACATTACTGCAGGACCAATTACCTGGTACAGCCTTGGGAGAAGTTCATGAATTTCTCTGTGCCTCATTTTCCTATCCATAGATACACATGTGGACTAAATGAGACAATGCTCATATGCATACAGGAGATATTTAATTAAGGTCTGTTTTATGGGAATTCTGTACTCTACATACCACCCAGCCATTGTGTTGAGCACACAGGCCCTAATGATTGGTGACTAGCTTTCCAAGAAAACTCTGATGGCTGTTTTCAATGTTGTTTCCTAATACAGGGGCAAAAACAGTTGAAATATATTAATAAGTACAAGTGTAAATTTTTTTTTTTTTTTGGTTTTGCAAGGTAGGGTCTCACTCTGGTCCAGGCTGACCTGGAATTAACTATGTAGTCTCAGGGTGGCCTTGAACTCAAGGCGATCCTCCTACCTCTGCCTCCTGAGTGCTGGGATTAAAGGCGTGCACCACCACGCCCGGCCCCAAGTGTAAATTCTTTAAAAATATTTTATTTTATCATTCATTATTTACTGAGAGAGAGAGGAAGAGGCAGATAGGAAGAGAGAGAGGAAAATAGGTACGCCAGGGCCTCCAGCCACTGCAGATGAACTCCAGATGCATGTGCCACCTTGTACATATGCATTACGTGGGTACTGAGGAATTGAACTCAGATCCTTACACTTTGCAGGCAAGCACCTTAACCACTGAGCCATGTCTCCAGCCCCAAATATAAAATCTTAATATACTGTCTACTCTATTTTGGGACTGGGTAGAAGCCTATAACCTTTAAGTTACACAGGACAAGATATCTTTTCTGGATTCCCAGTCCTTCAGCCTTAAATGCCTCTATTTGGTTCACAAAGCAGAAAACCTAGAGGAAAAGAACCCTCCATGGAACCTTAGAAATTTAAAGATCCTTTTAATGAAACTTTGTCCCAAGACCTATGAATTTGAGATATATAAAGGCTGTCCAGGCCAGTAACTGAGTTCAGGGGTGTCTGACCTATTCATAGTTCCTGAGGTAGGGAAGGACAGGCTAAAAGTGGAAAAAGCAAGCTTATTGTTCATCTATTTTCTGAGGTCAAGGATAGTGCCAGAAATGTAGCAGATTTCTGGGTGATTGTGACACCAAACCCATGAGTAAATTTCAACACCAGCTTTGCTTTCACTTACTGTGTGTGACTTTGGATAAGTCACTGCACTTCTTTGATTCACTTTTTCCATCTGTAAAATGGGGATGACAACAGCTATATAAGGAATAAGGGGAGTATATTCAAAAACATTTTTGAACTTCAGCATCATAAAAACAAATACCTGGCTACTTCTTATGTGCGGCCAGCCATAAATATCTTGAAAATGATAACGCAAAATCATTTCAGAGGACTGGCATCCTTTTATGTATCAGATATTCTAATGTAAGACTATAAATACAAGGAGACTATATACATAAAATGAAAAGATATAAACATTTCTTCTGTGATAAGAATATAACACTCCTACATTGTCATATGGGTGGTGAAAGGTAATTTTAGGTCCTCTGGAAATGGACTATCTTTTGGTGATTTTTTTCTCCCTTAAGTTTCCCCAAACTCAATTAAAAGAACATCACACTAGTTTTTGGAGGTCTGTGAGCTAAAGCTCACAGGAAGTATCCTTAACGAAATCTTGCTCAAACCAGGCATGGTGGTGCATGCCTGGTGGCACATGCCTTTAATCCCAGCACTAGGAAGGCAGGGGTAGGAGGATCACAATGAGTTCAAGGCCACCCTGAGACTACAGAGTGAATTCCAGGTCAGCCTGGGCTAGAGTGAGACGCAACCTCCAATCCAAAAAAAAAAAAAAAAAAAAAAAAAAAAAAAAAAAAATCAAATCTTGCTCATAGGAAACTTTTGAAGGTTGTGTAATTCAAGATTATTATTTCCATTCTGAACATCTGAAACATATGACTGAATTTTAAGCCTTTATTTTCACTTAGTTAATAAATTTTACATTTGCAGTAGACAAAGTGACGATGAATCTATTCTTCCTCACTTGCCTCTAAGACAAAATAACTCATCTTTCTGACATACCAATGCCGATCTCTCAATATTTTTTGTACCAACAAGAAAGAAAGAAATACCATCAATTAAATCTGCTACTTTCTAGATTATGTGCCACATCTGAGTATTCAAGATGTTAAACTGTAAAAAAAAAAAATAAGGATCTTAGTATCCATTCAGAACTCTTTAAAATATGTATAAAAAGAACAATAAATAGGCTATTAATTATATAATTTAATTTTCATATTCAGAAGTAACCAAAATAATAATTACTATTCATTTGTGTTAAGGTTTTGCAAAAACCTCACATGTTCATGGAACTTCTATGACACTTAGAGCTAATTTAAAGGATAATAAAGGTATTATATTTTTAGCTTGTATAATAAACAGGTTACCTCCCATTCACAATTGTTATTTTATGATAATCTACATACTTCAGATAAGGAAACAACTTCACAGAGTTTTAAGGTGTGCCTGAGGGGGAAACATTCATATACAACATGTGGTTTACATGACTTGAGATAAAAATGGCAAGAATGACTCTCTCAGGTACAGGAAGGCTTGTTTGCAAGGCTCTTCCAAACCCAAGCAGCTGGAGGGCTCTGCTTCAGCTGGGCTGCAGGTGTTGAGATGTGACTATAACTAGGACATGTCGGTCATTCATTGCAGTGATGGTCTAATGGCTGAGAGATGAAGCTATGTGCGCATCCTCGAGAGTGGAGTATCTCAGGATGGGACGTTGGATGGCGAGGTTTGGAATAATGGAAATGCGTGAGATTTGGGGAAATCTGAGAGCCACAAAAGGAATGAAGACACTTAGAAAGCCTGGAAAGCTGAAATGAAATATATGTTCTAGAAATATATAAAAGCAGGCCAGTGCAATTCTGGACAACTGATAGACCTGAGGCTGCTGTGGCACCTGAGGCAAAGTTCCGTTTCGTCAGCAACAAGAGAAGCTGGGAGAAATAACTCGGACATTTGCCTAATTAGGTAGAATGATGACAATATAACAAGGAAGAATAATAAATGTTAATAAGTTTATATCTGTAGGGTGAGTCTTTAATAGCTGGTGGCATTTTGCAAAGCACAGGGTATTTCAATGATAGCAACCAGGTAAATGGAGACACTTGGCCTTGGCTGAGGTGACAACTGAATCAGCCTTTCCTGATCTTGGTGAAAAAGGATCAGTAACAGAACAAAAACCTGATACATTAAAGAAGACCTGTGGATCTGATGTCTATGGAACAACTGGGCAATTATGGAAACTCTCAAAGGGCTGGGAGCAGCACCTGGGTTTCCTAGTTTAATCCTTCACAGCCATTCTATGAAACAGGCAGTATAATATCTCTTTTACTGTTGTAAAATGGAGGCTCAAAAAGGTGAAATGAACTTTCCAAGGTCATAATAGTTACTGAGAATCTAGACTGACACCAAATCTTTGGATAAATTCACCCTTCCTCAGATGAATATAACACTCTGCCTCTGAGGAGTTGATGGTGCTGAAGTGAATTAACAAATAAACTACAAAAAGTTAAAAGAAAAAACAGCGGGTATGCTCCCACTGCACTACCCTTTAAAAGTGGAATGTAGCACTAAAATAATCATAAATATTTTCTTGTCACTAATTTGTAGGTATTGGTAAAAGAGGATTTGAAATAAGTACTTCAAATAAGCATGACGTGAAACAACATTTGTTTCAAGGTTTTGTGGCCCCTTTGTTCTCTTCATTACTGCCTAAACAACAACAACAACAAAATGGACAGTGTGTTTCCTGGGCGGGGGGGATGTAATTAGAAAACTTGTAGGGCAGCCACACCTTTAACAATGGCTTTGGGGGTCTCTGAGCATCACAACAGAGTTTAACATTGGTAAGAAAGCTTTGCTGTGGAGTTTCTGCCTGCAGCTGTTCGTGGAAATGGCTGAAATGCACCGGCCTTCTAAGCACTTTTAGTGGGCTCTCAGATTCCCTACTCACTCGGCTCCTTTGCATCTTCTTTGCAGCTGGGAGAACTGCCTTTCTGCTCCACACAGCTTTCACCTTGACAAATGCGACTTGGCTTAAGTGTCCCTGTAGCCTTTTTAGCTTGCTCTTCTCATAGCAAAAGCAGGGAGGGGGAAAAAAAAAGAGCAGGAATAGGAAAATTACAATGACACGATATGCAGTTCCCTAGGTATGACTATCCTTTCCCAAATAGGATGAGATCTCCTTGGCAACCACCCTTCCTCACTCCCCTGGAAGCCTGAATCTTACTCACAATCATGTTGTAAGAACAAGCGTAAATATCTACCTCATTAAAAGTAGGGGTTATACCCTTCCCCACAGCCCCCTCTACGTATTTGTAATGCCCTTGAAAGAAAATAGCTTTGTAAACAGTGGTATGCAATGGTGGTTTACGCATGGAGTGACAACAGAATTCTTCTCACCCACAAACATTTATAAGTATCTGTAGGGGACCTAATGCCATAGCTGTTTCTGGGTAAATATGCCAAAAAACATGGTCTGTGGCCTCAAAGGAATTAACAAGCTTTAAGTGGATCAGGTAAATTTGGAAGATGGATAAAGGAAATGAGTAAAAATAGCTTTAAAGCATGTCAGGCTGAGTTGAGCATTAAATCTCTGTGCTTCTGAATTATCCCCTGGCTTTGAGGTATGTTCCCATACACTCCCTTTTCTAGGGGTGAGGCTCCATTATTTGTGGGAGTGCCCAAGGCCCATGAGAATTAGCACTCGTCTTTGGGGGCTGCTGGGAAAAATTATTGAGGAGTCAGATAATGGCAAGAAGGAGAATGTTGTTAAGATGACTTTGTGATTCTACACCAATAAATGGTGACCAAGATACTAGATTTTAGTAGTGGATAGGCCCAGGAGAGGGAGTGAATTTGTATAAATGATACACCCTGTATTTTGACTGGAGTAACAATGGTAGGGTTTGTTCTTTTAAGTCCATTGGGTTTCTCATGACATCCCTCACTGGTTTGTGTTGGGGAACCTTCCTCCCCAACCCAAGGCCCATGTATTTCTGAAATGATACAAGGTTTGGACTTAAGCAGTCAGCACACACTATCCTCTAGCTCTGTTCATTGCTTCATTGCACCACACTGAGACGTATGTATGATCTGTCTTTCAATCTGCAAGGATCTTGGGACTTTTGCTTAAATGCTGGACAAAGATATTTTCTCTCTCCTTGAGTACATCAGTAGGGAAGTATGCAGCCTTAGGCTCTGAGTTAGCCATTTTATAATCCCAAACACACAAGCATCATTAAACATCCTAAAAAAAAAAAAAAGAGCACCATGTTGGTATTAATTCTCTTGCAAACATGAGAAAATTGAGACTTTGTGGTGTTAACTTACTTACATTAAATGTTATAGCTAGTACACATAGTCAGGATTGAAATGTAGGTTCGTCTCACACAAATTTCTATACTCATCACATCATACCATGTTGTCTATAATAGTTTCTAAACTTTCAGTAATTTTCTATTAAACAAAATTCAAGTGTTAAATTTCTGGAAGATACGATGCTAGAACATTTTGAAAATGGTGACAAGTAATGATGTTAGACACTTGGAAGAACAAAACGGGCACAGAACACCACCACTCAGCAATTATCATCCTCTATAATCCCAACACACAGGAGGCAGAGGTAGGATGATCGCCATGAGTTCAAGGTCACCCTGAGATTACATAGTGAATTCCAGGTCAGCCTGGGCTAGAGTGAGACCCTACTTCAAAACAAACAAAGATGAATAGAAAACATGAGTCCAAAAATTAAAAAAAAAAAACACAAGGATTTGGTCTATAGTAAATATATTTATTTCCATTGGCTACATAAGAGATAAGAGAAATTGGAGCCCTTACTTGTTTGGAGGGCAGGGAAACTGGAGGTATATCTCTTGGCATGGCCAACTGAACACTGTGTTTTCCATGATTGGGGTAGTCAGTAGTTTGCTATTTGTCCACCACATGCTGTGTGGTTTAGAGCTATAATTTCTAGTTGCTAAAAGTTGAGTTTCCTGATGCAAATCTGAGTTGGATGTTCAGAAACAGAAACAGAGCTAGATCAGTGATTTTTTTTTCCCCTCTGGAGGTCCACGGAAGCCCAGATATGGAAATACCAGTAATCAAAACTAACCTAGGGGCTCAGCCATTGAAGGCACTTGCTTGCAAATCCTGCTGGTCCAGGTTTTATTTCTCCAGCACCCACATAAGAGCTGGACGCAAAGGCAGCACATGCAACTATGATCCCAAAGTGCTTATGACCATGGGAGGCGGAGCCAAGAGGGTCTGAAGCAGCCAGTGTGATGGCATTTGCAGTCTGGCAGTAAGTTTGCTATGGCAAGAGACCCTGTCTCAGAGAAGGTGTAGTACAGACATTTCAAAGTTGTCCTCTGACCTCCACACAATGCACCCCCTGACACAAATAAATAAATATTTAAGAAAAAAACTAACCTGGTGGTATTGGCTGAAAGCTCACAGCCCATCATTTGTTTATCCTATATATACCTGGACTACTTGCCAACTTTGTATGATCATGAATAATTTTCTTTAGAACAAGAACTGATAAACATAGAATGAACAAATAATACAGATATTTTAAAAATGCCTTTGGAACTTAAAGTCTGAAACTCTTTTTATTTATTTGTGACACTTCCATACATGTAATAGAATGTACCTTGACCTTATTCTCCCTGTCTCCCCCCCCAGTTATCCTCTCTTACTCACTCTCCTCCCATCACTAAAAACTTCCTTCTTCCCAATTAACTCCCATCATACGTTTATGACTATTTTTTTTTTGTTTTGTTTTTTGAGGTAGGGTGTCACTCTAGTCCAGGCTGACCTGGAATTCACTCTGTATTCTCAGGGTAGCCTCGAACTCATGGTGATACTCCTACCTCTGCCTCCCGAGTGCTGGGATTAAAGGCATGCGCCACCACTCCTGGCTTCATTATGACTATTTTTAAAAATGACTGAGTTAAGTTAAGGTTTCCTGCATGAGCATGGATAGGTGGGTATTTCCTAGAGTATGCACAAATTATCAGTGGCTACATCACTCAAGAATATGAATCCCTCTGTCCCACTACCTATTAGTTGCCATTAAGTCCTCAGAGAGGAGTGGCGTTTTATGAGCCCCTCCCTATGCTATCATGAAATGTTGACAGGTTTAGTCTTGTGCAGGAAACCGAGAGTCACTTATTCTCAGCTATTTTGCTGGCTGTGCATCTCTGCATTAACTTCTGCCCATTCCAGAAAACAAAAACAAACAAACAAGCAAACAAACAAAAAAAAAAAAAAAACTTCGGTGATTGAGGCTGAGAGCAGCACTAATCTATGGGAACAAACACAGACATGTAGGAGGCAGTTCAGCATCCTGTCAGTTTAGCATAGCGACAGTAGTGGGCTCCCCTAGGGACTATGTCTCTAGCCACAGGCTTTAGCCAGGTGAATAGTACCAGGCACGAAATTCCTCCTGTTGTAGACAGTGGTTGTTACTCCCACAACAGTTCACTATTGAACCAGGGGCCATATCTTTTCTTTATTTTAAATATTTTATATGTTTAAGATAGATGAGAGAGAGAGAGGGAAGGAGGGAGAGAATGGATATATGAGGACCTCTAGTCGCTGCAAACGAACTCCAGATGCATGCCACCTTGTGCATCTGACTTACATGGGTACTTGGGAATCCAACCTGGGTCCTTAGGCTTCCCAGGCAAGTGCCTTAACTCCTCAGCCATCTCTCTAGCCCTAAAGATTTATTTATTTATTTATTTATTTATTTATTTATTTATTTATTTATTTACAGCAAAGAGAGACAGAGAGAAAGGGCATGCTAGGGCCTCCAGATACTGCCTACAAACTCCAGACACATGCACCACCTTGTGCATCTGGCATTATATGGGTACTGGAGAATTGAACCCATGTCATTAGGTTTTGCAGGCAAGTGCCTTAACTGCTGAGCCACACAGGCCCACATCTTGCCTGGAAAGTCAGTTGTGGAGCACATAGTGTCCACACCTGGGTAGGACTGTTGATGACTTTCCCTCACCAGCTTGCATAGCACCTTGCAGCATGAAAAAAGCGATCGAGTAAGGAAGAAGTGTTCAGCTCCATCCCAGCCCATTTCTGTATGTCCTGCAACCAAAGCATGCAGTGCCTTTGCAATATGGACTTACTATCTAGATTTGGTGGACAACCAAGAACAATGACAATAGACTATTAAAACCTGGCAGCAAACCACTGAGAGGTTAATAACTTATGGCTTTTGGAAGAAGCTTTAGCCATCTACATAGGAGACTTCTGTTCAAACATAAAGTCTGATATTCTTGTTAAAATGTTTTAAGTTTAGGGGCTGAGAGATAGCTCAGTGGTTAAAGGCACTTGCTTGCAAGGCCTGCCAGCCTGAATTTGATTCCCCAGGACACATGTAAAGCCAGATGCAAAAAGAGGTACATGTATCTGGAATTCATTTGCAGCAGCAACAGATCTGGGTATACCCATACACACACATGCAAATAAGTAAAACCATTTGAAATGCACATATTTAATACACAGAATGTCAAATTAATGACCTCATATATTAATAAATTTAAAATTCATAAAATTTTGAAGAAAATTTCAGAAAATAGTTTCCTTCAGTGTTCTATTATTTATTTTAAAACACTCATTTTCTCAAGTGAGACTACAGATGAACCCACTTATCAATCATTGACTTAACTTTTTGACCCCCCACAAACAGGCACATTAAAATCCGGTAAATTCAAGGAGACACACATCCCTGTTTTCCTTCACGTTCATTTGATTACTATGCCTTTATCAAATTCTCGGTGACATTCACACCACCCTGAATGTTCCTCAAATCCAATTCGAAAGCAGTTGGCTGGTCCTGCAACAGTTATACCACTATTGAACTAATGAAGTATTCTTCATTCAAATAGATCACAATAAAAATCTCCCCCCCCTGAATTCCACTCACTCTGTGTTAGCAAAACACTACCCAATTACATGAATCTAGGTCATAGTATCTAGAAAGAATTGTGTAATATTTTGATGTTTTTATGCAAATGTGTGATACAAAATTTCACTTTTATGCCATCATACAGGGAGAGTGTCTCTTTAAATGTTAAGCTACATTTTAACCCACTTGCTGCAAGCAGAAAGAGATCTATAATAGGTGTGTGCATAGATGATACACTAAATAGCTACATTCATCAGTATTTCCAAGCTAGTCAAGCCACACTGAAGGGAGCTGCTCTACACGGAGTGTTCTCTCAGAGTTCTGAGGGAAGGTTTGCTCAGATCAAACTTCATGGTGGTGTTTTCTTCCATCACTTAACTGGAGTGTGAAGCTGGAGATAAATGTACATTTCTTCTGTGACTTTATCAAAATGCTCTGAAAGCACCCACACATTAGTATAGCATACATTTATTGAGTATAGATCTTAAAATAGGCGCTGCCTTGGGTAGTGAGGATAAAGCAATGAAGCTTCTTCCTTGACAGGGAGGGGAGAAAACAAACTAATACATTGACTGGTGGTATATGCTTTGGAGGAACAGAAACCATGGAGGGAGACAGAGAATGTGGATACAGAGGAAGAGAGGGTAGAAGGGTACATGATGCTGATAGCATGGGCACTGAAGTCCTCTCTGAGAAGTGACCACTGAGTAAAGATCAGATGGAGTGGGGAGAGGAGTGCTCTGTGCAGAAAGAAGAGCAGATGAGAAGGGCCTGATGGGAAGGAAGGCCAGCAGTGCCTACAGGAGTATGCCAGAGTGGACTGAGAGGAGACAGAAGTGGAAGGTAGTGCTAATGGTCAGAGATGATGCTCACTTCCAGAGAGCTTTCCATGCTGCTACACGGCCTGTGGCTTTCATGATGTGTGAGATGGCAATCGAATGGTGGGTTTTTTATTTTTATTTTGAGAGAGAGAGAGAATTGGTATGCCAGGGCCTCAGCCACTACACTCAAACTCCAGACACTTGCACCACCTAGTAGACATGTGTGACCTTACATGTGCCTCACTTTTGTGCATCTGGCTTAAGAGGGATCTGGAGAGTCAAAAATGGGTCCTTAGGCTTCAAAGGCAAGTGCCTTAACTGCTAAGCCATCTCTCTAGCCCTAGAATGGAGTTTTTGATTAGAGACAACACTGACTTTTTTTTTCTGTTTTTTCAAGGTAGGGTCTCACTCTAGCCCAGGATGAGCTGGAATTCACTATGTAATCTCAGGGTGGCCTCAAACTCATGGTGATCCTTCTACCTCTGCCTCTTGAGTGCTAGGATTAAAGGTGTGTGCCACTGCGCCTGGCCAGTTCTAGTTTTGAAGAATCTCTTAAGTCGTTTGGTCGAGAGCAATGAAAGGGAAGCAAGAGTAGATCAGAAATGAAGTAGGCTCATGCGAGAATCCAGGCTAGACTGAAAGGTGAAGAACCGGGTAGTTGTGGTGGAGTGGGGGAGAGGATAGAACCAGTAGATCTCTTTATGATGACCTAGATATACAGATTGGAAGGAAGGAGTCAAGGGTGACTCCAAGACTGATCAATTGGAAGAACTGAATTCCCATTAAATAAAGTGAGGGGGCCTAAGAGAGGAGCACATTAAAAGCTCAGTTTGGACAGTAATTCAACATTACTACAGAGGTACCACTACAATTATGTGTATATATGTGCATAAAAATAAAGGAGACTAAAGAAGAGTGAAGTTATGTTGTTTTCAAGAAAATGGATACAATATGAGATTATCATAATAAGTGAAATAAGCTTGATCTTGGAGGAAAAAAAATATATATGAGACATGAAAGCACAAGGGAGGATGGGGAAGGAAGGAGATTAGTGGGAGTAGAAAAACGGTAGAGGAGGAGAAAGAAAAGGGGGATAAGGGGATAAGAGGATGAGGGTGAATATGGTCAAGTTACATGATATACTTGAGAGAAGTTGTCTTTGTAAGACCCAACATTATGTACCATGTTGAACACTAATTTTTTTTTTTTTGGAGAGAGACACAGAAAGAGACAGAGAGAGAGAGAGGGAGACACACACACACACACACACAGAGAACGGGCATGCCAGCAGCCTCTCAGCTGCTATGAACAAACTCCAGATGTGTGCACCCCTTGTGGGCAAGTGCAGCATTGCTCCCTTGTATCACTTTGCATATGGCTAAACGTGGGACCTGGAGATTGGAACCGCTGGAGATTGGAACCAGTGTTCTTAGGGTTAGGAGGCAGGCACCTTAACCGCTGAGCCATCTCTCCAGCCTGAACACTAATTTTTTTAAAAACTCTGTTTGGGATGCATTGAGATTGAGATACCCATGAGACATCCAAGTAGAGATGCTGAGTAGGGAGCTAGATCTGTGCATATTACCATCCTGGGTTGGACTAATACATGTGGGCATGAATGCAGCACTTAAATCTTTGAGGATGAATGAGGTCACCTAAGCAATGAGCAATGGTAGGAGACAGAAATAATCTAAGAAGCCAGGCGTGGTGGAGCACTCCTTTAACCCCAACACTCAGGAGGCAGAGGTTGGATGATGGCTGTGAGTTCAAGGCCAGCCTGAGATTACAGTGCAATCCAGGTTATCTTGAGCTCTTAGAGTAAGAACCTACCTTGAAAAAAAAAAAAAACTTAAAAAAAGCTGGCCTTGATGGCACATACCTTTAATCCCAGCACTCAGGAGGCAGAGGTTAGGGGGATTGCTGTGAGTTTGAGGCCAGCCTGAGATTGCATAGTGAATTCCAGGTCAACCTGGGCTAGACCAAGACCCTGTCTTGAAAAACAAAATAAAACAAAGAAATGATCTGCGAGAGGCTGTGTCTGGCTTAGCTTTGCTCCCAACTTGGGCGGGGAGAACCAAGCAGCAGTAAGCAAGGCAATGTGAGAAAGATCAACATGAGGAGCTGCCCTGGAAGACAAGTGAGGAAAGTTTTTCAAGGAGGAAGAGCTGATGAATTGTCACATGTTTTCCTCTAGCTGCAATCTCAGGCTAGCAACATCCATTGCACCTCTTACCAATAGGCTGCTTTAGATAAAGGATTCTGCTCTTCATTAATCAACTTTCTTTGCTCAGCAAGAAGTAAACTTGACATCAAGCCCCCTCCCATCTCTCTTAATGTTCCACAATAGGAAATGTATCTTCCTTTGGAAACCCAGTGCCCAAACACATACTTATGAAAGAAGGAAATGCTTAACCTTTTGGCATGACATGCGCTCAATCTTCTTCCCTATTCTCTCCTACTTAGTCTATTTAATTAAAAATAACATTGTTCCTGATCCCCTTAATTGATTTCACTAACCACTAATTGGTCATGACTATGGGATTGGAAAAAAACGAAAAGAACAATAGAACCTGGCATGACGTCTGTCACAATCATTGTTAATGAGAAAGACAATGTTGCTCATTTTTACTTCTCCCAACATACCTTTTCTAAAATAAATGCTTAGGAGGCCGGAGAAATGGCTTAGTGGTTAAGGCATTGGCCTGCGAAGACAAAGGACCCAGGTTCAATTCCTGAGAACCCACAGAAGCCAGATGCAAAAGGGGGCACACGCATCTAGAGTTCGTTTGCAGTGGCTGGAGGCCCTGGTGCACCCTTTCTCCCCCCTCTTTATTTTCCCTATTTCTCTCTCTCGAATAAATAAAGAAAAATAAAATATTTTAAAATAAATGCTTAGCACATGCCTGTGGAATAAATAGTATTGAGGTCCTAAAGTCACATGTCTTGAATGGAGCTCTGTTACTGTGGTGCTTTGAATGTAAAATGTCTCGCATAGCCTCATGTGTTTGTGATTAAACCTCACACTTGATTGCCTGCTAGTGGAGCCTTTGGGAGGTGGAGCCTTGTAAGAGAGGAGGTGTATTGTAGTGGGGGGTGGACCTTGGGATTTATTAGTCCAGCCCACTGGGTATTTAGAGTTAACTCTCTCTTGCTGCTCCCTCCCAGCTGCCATGACAAGATGTGAGCCAGTTTCATGCTCTGCTTTGCTTTTCTCTACCACAAATAAACTTCCCATCAAAACCATAAGAGGAAATAAACCCTTTCCTCCTATGAGCTGCTGTGGTCAGGTATATTGTCCTAGCAATGAGAAGGTAACTGCAACACAGTTACCTTTCTATACCTATACAGAAGACCATTCCTTAAAAGCTCTTTCTTTAGCTTTCATGCCTTTTAAATGAGGGCAGATTTGAGTGTTTTTTTTTTTTTTTTTTTTTTTTTTTTTGAGGCAAGCCCAACAGACTGCTTTTCTAAAGACACTATTAAATTATTGTATTTATCGAGGGAAGTACAGAGCCAAGGAAAGGCAACCACAAGGCTAGAGATCCCATGTGGAGGGCCTGGAAAAACCGTGGAAAGAGAAGAGAGAAAAGAAAGTTCAGGGAGCTCCTGCCATGTGGGGTGTTGGAGGGGATAAAGGAGCCCATACGGAGAGTAAGGGCTAAGGGGCCTTCTCAGCTGGGCCTGGGCAGAACCAACACCTGGCTCAGGTGAACCAGAGGGTCAGCTGGTTGGTTAGTGCTAGGGGCTGTCTCAGGAAGAGGTTAGCCCTGATATCAAGTTCTGGGGGCTGAACTTGATTAACCACAATGTTGGAATCCTATGAAAGACCTCCCTTCCAGGAGGGGTCCTGTTGTTTGTGTAGTCTGCTTTTTTTTTTAATGTGAGGAGAGAGAAAGAGAGAGAATGGGCATGCCTGGGCCTCCAGCCACTGCAATCGAACTCCAGATGTGTGCCCCTTTGTGTGCATGTGCAACCTTGTACATTTGCATCCCTGTGAATCTGGCTTATGTGGGACCTGGAGAGTCAAACATGAGTCTTTAGGCTTTGCGGGCAGGTGCCTTAACTGCTGAACCATCGCTCCAGCCCTTGAGTGTCTTTTTGAATAGCCTTTGTGTAGACCTGGCTAAAGTTGGAGATGACCACCTTATGGATGATGTCCACTAATTGGGCTATTAGTCTTCATGCAACGCAAGAGCATGCACATACGCATGCCTGTGCATGACCTTGACCTAGTATACTAACATTCTGGGGTCTGGGAAGTGGAGTTAAAAATTAAGCAAAAACAGGGGCTGGAGAGATGGCTTAACAGGTAAGGCGTTTGCCTGTGAAGCCAAAGGATCCCAGTTCGATTCTCCAGGACCCACGTAAGCCAGATGCACAAGGGGTGCATGTATCTGGAGTTTGTTTGCAATGGCTGGAGGCCCTGGCATGCCCATTCTCTATCTGCCTCTCTTCTATCTTTCTCTCTGCTTGTAAATCAATAAATAAAAAATAAAAAAATAAGCAAAAACAAATAAGCCCCTATCTCCATTCTAGAACCTAAAAAGAAAAATTTCAACATTTTAGAATAACCTTTTTTAAAATATATATTGCAACTCATGCTATTAGATGTCAAAATGAACAAAAAAATCTCTGTAAGAATGGGGGCGGGAACCTCTGTTAAATATCTATAACTAGGAATAGATAGACTAGGACAAAAATGAGTAATAATGTCTTAGAATTATAAAACTTTTGATTGCAGAAATGGTGTCTAATTTGACCTGTGTATGTCATTTAATGAAGCAAGTTTAAGGAAAAAACAACCTGGCAAATAGTATGTCCTCAGTGCTAGCTAATGTTAAATCTTTCCTCACAAAGCACACCTACAAAGTGGCACAGACAAAGATGGGATGTTTTTCTACCACATCATTCTTACTCATGTAGCTTGTCAGTTATGGGGAAGAGATGGATGCTGCAATGAATAGAGACAGATTTATAATCAACTCAGCCTGCGTTCAAATCTGACTCAAACCAGGCAGGATTTTGGCCTAGTTATATGACCATCTTACAATTCCAGCTTTTCAAATATAAAACGTGAACAGTAACACCTGATTCATGGGCTGATTACAGGTTAAAGATGATACAGACATGAAATAACATGTACTACAGTACAAGCTTACTAAATAAGACAAACAGGAAAACATACAGATTATGTTTACTAAATAGAACTTTATAGTAGTTTTGTTTTGTTTTGTTTTGTTTTTCAAGGTAGGATCTCATGCAGGCTGACCTGGAATTCAAAGTCTCAGGACTCACAACAATCCTCCCTCCTCTGCCTCCCAGTGATTATTACGTTGCCACATGCCCGGCTTGTAATATTTTTGAGGGATGGGGAGTCAAAGCACCTTTGCTAAGACATCTCTCCAGCCCTTTAAAAATTTATTTATTTATATTTATTTGTTTTGTTTTGGGGGCAAATTTTTTGTTTTTCTACAATGCTAGAGTGTGGCTCATTCTTTTTGCTGCTGTTTCCACCTGCTGTGGCAGAGGTACTGTCAAGCCTCTGCTCATGCCATCTTTTCCCTGCCATCATGGAGCTTCCTCTCAAGACTGTAAGCCAAAATAAATACTTTCTTCCCATCAGTTGCCTTTGGTCAAGTGTTTCATCCAGCAATGTGAAGGTAACTGAAACACTTAGCAATACATCCATTAGAGTTTGAGTCCATAGCTTGGTACTGTAGCCTAGCCTAGCCTAGCCAGGTGATGACCATAGAGAAGTAACTGTGGGCTGGAGAGAGGACTCAGTGGTTAAGGCACTTGCTTGCAAAGTGACACATGTGTTTGGGGTTTGTTTACAGTGGCTGGAGGCCCTGGCATGCCCATTCTCATTCTTTCTCTTTCTCTCTGTGCTTCTCCCTCAAATAAATATAAATAAATAAAATATTAAAAACAATTAAAATATTTTTAAAAAGATTTTAATAAGCAACTGTCATCAATGGGAATTCAGACAACAGCTTCTGGGACCAAAAGAAGTCTGGGAGCAGATTCATTTTCTGAGGTATCACCACTAGGATCAAGGCCTAAGTATAAGTACAAAGGCCCTAACTAGTTGATCAGGAGGCTGCCAAGACAAGTAGAGCAAGCCTCTGCTGTACTGGTTTTAACACTCAGCATTGAGCTAATTGGCATATCAATTTCATTGACATCTTTTTTTTTTTTTTTTTTTGAGAGAGAGAGAGAGAGAGAGAGGGAGGGAGAAAAGACAGATAGAGAGAGGGAGAGGAAGACTCTCAGAGATGGGCGAAACCAGATGCGTCTGCATCCTGCATTGCGAAATCCAGATCAGTTTGCATCCTGTGGTGAAGTGTGGGACCTGGAGATTGGAACTTTGCATCACCACTGGAAATTGGGACCTGGAGATTGGAACCAGTGTTCTTAGGCTTAGGAGGCAGCACCTTAACCGCTAAGCCATCTCTTCAGCAACCCCCCCCTTTTTAAGAGTAAGGTAGCCCACTGTGGAATCTTTATTTCTTGTTGACAATTAAAGAGGGAAGTTTACAGTACCTGAACTATCATACCAAATGGCACACAAAGGAATTTGGGAGACCAGTTTTTTCTTTATAGTCTTCTATATTTTCTAAATGATCAAGAATCTAATAATGCCCAGCTTTAATACAACATAAAGCTAACCTAAAAGAAATTAAGACTTATCACATATTTAAAAACAAACAGTTTGCTTACAAATATATGGTAAGTGTCCCCCATAGCCTCATGTATTTTGAATATTTGATTCCCAATTCATGGTAATTTAGGAAATTTGTTTGGCCTTTGGGAGGTGGAGCCTTGCTGGAGGTGTTTGTTGCTGGAGTTGGACACTGGAGATTATAGACCAGCTTCCTGCTTGCTATTGTGAGCTCACTGTGGCTACTTCCTCCCTGCTGCTGGTATGTGATGATATGAGCCAGCTTCCTGCTTTACCATGCTTTCCCTGCAATGATGAGACTTCTTGAAGGTGCAAGGTGAAATAAACTCTTTGCTTCCATCAGCTGCTTTTGGTTGGGTGTTTCCCCCGCTACCAATGACAAGGTAATTGCAACAAAATCTGTCTCACCCAGCAATCTAAAAGCAACTTGAGGGAAAAGATGCCCTTTCCTCACAGGCACTGTGATTCATACCTAGAGTACCAATTCCAAGCAGAGTATCACATGAAATGAAATAAATCTGCACAGGGAGTTTCTGATTACCTTAACTGGGTTGGACCTCGCTTATTAATCAACAGAGAAGTAAAAAGTGAGAACTATTACTTCTTGATTTTTCTCCATCAATTACAGAGAAAGCATTGTATGTGGGGCAGGAAGGAGGGACCTCAGCAGACTATCATTCTGTGCATGAAGAAGCTGGCGGGCTCACATGTGGGCAGAAAATACATGGCCAGCATCAAAAAAGGGGATTTGGAAACATCTAAGGAATGGCATGTAGATGTTTCCATGGACACCTTCAGAGAATCAAAGGTACATCCCACAGCGTGGCCAACTGAACTCTACCAGGGTAAGAGTGCCCTGTTACTAGATCTGAGCAGGCCTACTCAGAAGACAATGAAAACTGCGGCCACACCCAGTGTGTTCCAAAGAACATTTAGTAGATCACCAACCCTCAGGTATACTCTGCAGAAGAAAGAAAGTCTATGGTGCTGCTCTCATAAAGAAGATGCCAGGATGTGTACTGATTGACAGCTGACTCTCTTTCTCAAACTGTGCTTTTTCTTCAGCTGACCCATCCATTCACATCATCCTTTGGTAATGTCAACCTGCTTATTTGCAAATGAAGAAACTGCCACCTCCCCAGGATGTAAAAGGCAGGGTTGGGTTACAATTCAGATCTCCTTTTGGGCCAGTGCCCCTTCTGTTTCACCCTGCTTCAAGTAATTACCTAACCACTGAATGCTACAAAGTGGAAAAAAAATTATTATATATGAACACTCTTAACAATTTGTAGAACGATTTTTTTTCAGTTTATTTATTTGCAACCAGAGAGAAAGAGAGAGAGAGAGAGAGAGAGAGAGTGTATATGGCAGACCAGGGCTTCCAACCACTGCAAACGCACTCCAGATGCATGCACCACTTTGTATATCTGGCTTTATGTGGGTACTGGAGAATTGAACCCTGGTCCTGAGGCTTTGCAGGCAAGCACCTGAACCACTGAAACTATCTGTCCAGCCTTTGTAGAACAGCTTTGATCTTTCTATGTGTACATACAGAGGACAAAGAAAAAAAAAACTATATGTAGAAGAATAATTATAACCAAATACAACTTTTAGGTACTTAGATTTGAAGTCAAACTTGTACTAGTATTTGTATCACTCAGGGAATCAGTGCAAAAGAAATGTGATTATAGAGACATATAAATAGCATGGACTTATAAAAACAGGCACATGTAGTATCTTGCTTGTGTGTGAGTGTGTGATGCCATTACAGTGACCGATGCACTAGTGCAGCCCACAGTGGCCTGGGCAAAATGTTGGACATTCCACACCATTGCTTTTCCACCTGTTCTTACTTGAGCTGGAGCTGCTTACTGATCCTGGAGCTTGCTGGAATTCCCCCCTCCTTTTTTTTTTTGTGAGCTCTGTGATTTTTGGGTCTCTGCTCCTCTACAGGATTGGGGTTATAGACATGCATGGCCCTGCCTAGATGTTTTATGGGTCCTGAGCATAAAACCTGACCAGTCTCTTTGTTTTCCTCAGACTCTCACTTGCACAGGAAGTGCTCCCAACTGCTGAACCATCTCTCCAGCCCATGCCTTACATTTCATATTACTATACTCAGACCATGCCAATGTTTTTTTTTTTTTTGAAGAGAGACACAGAGAGAGAGAGACACAGAGAGAGAGAGAGAGAGACAGAGAGAGAGGGAGAGGAAGACAGATAGAGATGGGCACGCCAGCAGCCTCTCAGCTGCTGCGAACGAAATCCAGATGTGTGCACTCCCTTGTGGTCAAGTGTGGCATTACGCCCTTGCGTCACTTTGCATCTGGCTAAACGTGGGACCTGGAGATTGGAACTGCTGGAGATTGGAACCAGTGTTTTTAGGCTTAAGAGGCAGGCGCCTTAACCACTAAGCCATCTCTCCAGCCCAATGCCAATGTTTTGAATGGTACAAATTATGAGAAGGGAAGAAGGGTTTGTTCATGATAATAAAGGTTCATCTTTGGATGTAGAAGTATATGAGACCCTTGTGAATGATACACATGCCCATTCTTCCTTCTATCTCTAAATATTCTCTGGGATTCAGTCTTCAACAATTTTTTCCTCACACACACAAACTTATATTTAACAATATTTTTCTTTATCATAGAAACTTAGAACTACTTACAGAGAACAATGATACAGATGCACTTCATACGAAAAAGGTTTTCTTTTGTCATGTTTTCCTTTGCCCGTTGCTAATGAGTCAAGCTGACCTGTTGAGAGCTTCTCCAATGACCCGCTTCCTCCTAGTGACAATGCCTCACTTCAGCAGGGTAAGTGGGCACTGAACCACTTACTCACGCTAGCAATTGTTAGAGGAAAATGTTCTGAACTAACAGAAAAGCATTGAGTTAAACTCCATTTATGGTCTTCTATTTGGCAAAAGGAATTTCTTTTGGATTAGCTAGCACTGGACAAATGTCTAGAAAAGAAATAACATTTGGCAGGGGCCTGGGAGTGGATTTTAGTGGTAGAGCATGTACCTCGTATGTGTGTGGCTCTGGGCTCAATTCCCATCACCACACACATCTTTTTTCTATTGGAACACAACACACAAGTATGCACGCATGTGCACACCACCTTGATTTCTGTTTGAATATCCATAGGAAACATTATTATTATCTTTTTGGAAGCAGCATCAGCTATGTTTTAAATCAAAAAAAAAAAAAAAACCACGAAGCCAGGCATGGTAGTGCACACCTTTAATCCCAGCACTCGGGAGATAGAGGTAGCAGGATCGCCGTGAATTTGAGACCACCCTAGACTACATAATGAATTCCAGGTCAGCCTGAGCTAGAGTGAGGTCCTACCTTGAAAAACAAACAAACAAAACAAACAAAACAAAACACAAATATGATGTCCAAGTTTTCACCTATGCCAGACAAAATTCTCAACATGACTGAAAAAGATCTGAAGCAGAAAATACATAGTGGGATGTGGAGGCCATGGGAGGGTAGAGAGGCATGATAAGAGAGACAGATTAGTGTGCCCCCTCCAGTGCCATGAGGTAGAAGGAATGAGGCCATCTTTTCCTCTCTACATTTATCGCTTGGCACTTTCAGCTGTCTGAGATGACAATTTTGAGCTGGTTTCTGCTATAATAAATATATGGAGCACAGAGCAAGCGTAAGAAAGGTCTCATGAATAACAGTTGATTTTTTTTCTGTCCATTTATATCCGAGTCGTACTTTCCTATGAGTGAAGAAATACATCTGCTTGTTTTGTTTTGATTTACTAAATACACTTTCTTTTGTGCTTATGGGATATAGCAACCCAAAGAAGAAATAAAAATCTTATGTGGAAGCATTTAAGTATCATGAAATATTTAGATCAGAAGTTTCTAGTGTGTGATCAAGAAAAGTAGAAGGAAAGTGGGGCATCTGACCAATTCTCTTGTGCAACATTATCACAGACTTATCTAGGAGAGTTTAATTCTGATGAAATTTTAATGCATTTCCTAATTTTAACAAAGATGCAGAGTTACAAAAGACAGCACATCTTCGTGTAAAATTCTATTACCACATTAACTTAAGTAACAGTGAACAACTATTTCTGAAGGAGCTAATGATACAAAGAAAACTGAATGAAAGAACGAATCCATAAAAAATAATTTCTGCAATTCATCAAAATGATTAATTGGTATCAAGGTTAGTTCACTAGGTGACTCATCGTACATTGTTGGTACAGGAGGAAAGCGTGACACTGAGTCACTCTTCTTCATAGGCGCTGTTCATCTTCTGGCTCTTTCACACGTGAGAGGGGCGGCAGAATGTGGTTTTCATGAGGTCAGGGATTGGGGGGGCACACGTATGTGTGTGGAGTGTACATGTATGTATGAATGTCTATAGGTGTGTGGTCTGCTTGTGTGCAGGTTTAAATGCATGAGGTCTATTTTAGGTGTCCTCTGTAGTCAACTCTCCACTTTATTTTCTGAGACAGGCTCTCTCACTGAGCCCAGAGTGGTTCAATTTAGCTACACTAGTCAGCGGGCAAGTCTCAGGGTCCTCTTGTCTCTGCCTCCCCAGTGTTGGGATGACAGGTGCATGCTGCCATGCCCGATTTTTAAAAATATTTTTAATTTATCTTTATTTATTGGAGACAGAGAAAGGAAGAGAGGGGAGAGAGAGAGAGAGAGAGAGAGAGAGAGAGAATGAGAATAGGCACGCCAGGGCCTCTAGCCACTGCAAACGAACTCCAGATGCATGCGCCACCATGTGCATCTGGCTTATGTGGGACCAGGAGAATGCAACTGGGGTCCTTAGGCTTTGCAGGCATGTGCCTTAACTGCTAAGCCATCTCTCCAGCCCCCATGCCTGATTTTTAAGTGGGTGCTGAGAACTGGAACTCAGATCCTTGTGCTTGTATCGTAAGCACTTTCCCTACGGAACCATATACTCAGCCTCAGTGATCCTGTTTTGCTCAATTCGGTGTTCCCATTATCTGGAAGTATGCTTAGCACCTGGTAAATGGGTACCACACATTTGCTAAATGAATGAACACCTTTATATAATGAAGCTTTTTATAACTTTTACAAAGAATGAGGAAAGGCTGGGCATGGGCATGGTGGCACATACCTTTAATCCCAGCACTTGGGAGACAGAGGTCGGAGTTCGAGGCCAGTCTGAGAAATATAGTCAGCCTGGGCTAGAAGTTAATGCGATCCTACCTTGAAAAATCAAAAACCAAAAAAAAAAAAAAGAGGAAGACAAAAACATACTAATGTGGAAAGATGTTCAGTATACACTACTGAGTGAGAGTAAGAAAGGCCAAGGGCTGGATATACTTAAAGTATTGAGTACACATGCATTTATATATATGTGTGTATAGATGTTTATATGCATACAGATATACATGTGTACAGTTGACTGTGTCAGGATATAGAAAATATCAGGAGGAAAATGTTGATAGTGATGGTTACTGATGGGAAGAAGTAATGGGACACAGGTGTGAAGTTTATACTATAAAAATATTTATTTATTTTAGTTATTTGAGAGAGAAAGAAGCAGATAGAGAGAAAGAATGGGTGCATCTTCAGACGCTGTAACCGAACTCTAGAAGCATGTAACACCTTGTGTATCTGGCTTACGTGGGTACTGGGAAATCGAGCCTGGGCCTTTTGGCTTTGCAGGCAAGTGCCTTAACCTGTAAGCCATTCCTCCAGCCCTGTGAAGTTTATACTTAAAAAAAATTTTAAGTCATGTTTTTAATCTTTTAAAAAAATGTTTAATTTTATTTATTTATTTGAGAAAGAGAGAGAGAGGAAGAGGCAGATAGAGAGAAAGGATGGGCATGTCAGGGCCTCTAGCCAATGCAAACGAACTCCAGATGCATGTGTTCCCTTATGCATCTGGCTCACGTGGGTACTGGGGAATCGAACTGGGGTCCTTAGGCTTCACAGGCAAATGCCTTAACTGCTAAGCCATTTCCTCAGCCCTACACTTTTAACTCTATGTCATTGTGCACTAATTTGCTTTTGTCACAATTAACATATATAACTTTTTTTTTTTTTTTTTTTTTTTTTGTTTTTCGAGGTAGGGTTTCACTGTGGTCCAGGCTGACCTGGAATTAACTATGTAGTCTCAGGGTGGCCTCGAACTCTTGGTGATCCTCCTACCTCTGCCTCCCGAGTGCTGGGATTAAAGGCATGCGCCACCCTGCCCAGCCATATATAACTTTTAATAGGAATGTAAAGTTTCTAGAAAATCCCTAGACCTACAATACTTGTATGTCTTGCCTTATTTTATAATGCAAACTGTCTTTATATTGTTTCAATACAAAGACAGCTCCATCAGCTAGACCTAAGGAACAGGTTTTAGCTGGACACTGATAAAAGCTGTGCTAGAAAAATTAGGATCATCCAAGTATCATTATTATGGAATATATTTTGCTTCCTTATATCTTCAGCTAGAATTTCATGTCCCACATTAAGAACATTTACATATAACCGAATGCAAGAAACCATATGTTCTATGTCAGCCTGTACCACTTATTTTTAATGAGATAAAATAGCTTATTTAAATTTTGAAGTTCCCCATTGGGTTTAGACAATTCAGCTGTGTATCCAGCAGTGAGGCTTAAAAATAGATGGCGTGACATTTGTGGGTGCTTTTAAAAAAATATTTCCTGGAGAAAGAGGCAGCCCTCACACCACTTTTACCACTTCTATTATATAAGAATGGCAAGCTTTTATGCAATGAAGTCTTCATAAAAATATTAGTCTTTTCAACATATAAAGAATAGCTATTTGGGGGTTCGGGGAGATGGCTTAGTAGTTAAAGTCACTTGCTTGCAAAGCCTGAAGACCCTGGTTTGATTCCCCGTTGCCTGTGCAAATCCTTATGCACATAGTGACGCATGAATCTGGAGTTCGTTTGTATTAGTAAGAAGCCCTGGCAGGCCTATACTCATTCTTACACACACACACACACACACACACACACACACTCTCTCTCTCTCTCTCTTTCTCTCTCTCTGTGCTAGAAAATAAATAAAGAAGTGTTTTTAAAAAAGAATATTTTGGAACCGATCACACTGTCTGCATAAGGGTATGCCATCTGAGCATTTAGTGGTTATAATTAAAATAATGGGATAGAAATGTGGTTGGAAAGGCTCCGTAATAATTGTATGTGAAGAATTTTCTCTTCCTTGACCCTCCTTATTGTATACTTTCTGTAGCTACTATGTAGTCGACTGTATCCATACAAAAATGAACGTAAATGTGTGTTATACTTGGCTTTATAGGTCTATCCAATAACATTTGTACCAACCTGACAACAGTAAGGTATGATTAGCATGATCCTTAAGTGGACAGTCATAAAATTCTTTAGAACCTAGGGTAAGAATTAAACTGGGTTGACTGAGAATATCCTGTCATACAAACTTTCAAGTGGAGTAGCTGTACAGGAGGACTATGGTCAATTAAAATCGGCAGTATTAAAATCAGTGCTCCAATCTGAGTAGCGTTGCTGATGGCAAAGGCTTAGGACTGAGAGGAAATGAAACCCAATGCCTCACTTTCCTGATTGGCACCATGCACCTATCTGGGCACGCTACTGCTCTCGTTTATTAAAAAGATATACTTTATGAGGAAACTGTAGTTTCTGGGTCATCTGAAGGAGGAAGTCAGGCCTGTGTGAGGGACCTCATGTGTCCTTGCTGGCCAGCCTTTCTATCTTGTTTTGTGGGCTTTGTCTCTGGGTCCTCATCAAAGGTACCAGGGTTAGGTTTGTTTCTCTTCCTTCAGGAATGCTCTTGATCGCCGATGCTGTCACTCACACTACAGGTGGAAGGGCTGACTCACTGAGGAGTAAGTAATTGCAGTTTGTTTTGTTTTTGTCTTTTTGCCCTTTCTAGTGAGTGACTTGAATTTCTGGCATGTTCCAGATCAGAGTTTTCAGCTCTTTCTGCCTGGGATAGTCCACTGACCAGAGGCCATTACAGCAAGTAGCCTGGTTAAGGAGAGAAAATCCTTAATCTCCTATTTGTTTGCACTCCACCCCCAGAATCTACTTTACAGAGGCAGCGTAAGTGGCCCAGCTTTCCATGGGTCACATTGTTTCATCACTCCTGGATTTTCCTTTTCTTAGATTCTGCAAAGGCTTTTAGTGGTCCGGGTGCCCCTGCTAGGAGCTGGAGTTTTGTGTTTTCTTTTCAATAGTCAGGTCTACCTCTGAGCACCCTGTGGCATGTTGTAAACGTGATAAATGCTGATAAGGAACCATGGAGCAGGTTCTTGGGTCCTGGGGCTGGTTGCAGAAGAAAGCAGGATGAAGGGGAAAAAAAATAAATCAATTTCTAACACAAAGGCAAGATTTAGCCTCTCATTAGAGCCAACTTCTACATGTGAAAAAGTTTGGTAGTAAAATGGCACAGGAATTTTGTGTGGTGGAGTCAACCATGTAGCTGAGGCTTTCAAGATGTGTTTTCCATCTTCTTTCCAATTTTGGGTGTTAGGATGTAACTGGATTTTGACGAGCATATGTTATTTTCTTTCTCCTTTTACATTCAGATCTGCATTATGACAAATTAGACCTTCCTCCTCAACAATGTAGAATGGTTTACTTTCTACTAACAAACTTATTTCAATTATTTATTTTAAAATTATTTCACTTGGAGGTGAGATGATACTTAGCTATGTTTCCCTCTTATAACTCTTTTCAGTTCTATTTGCTTATGTCTTAGGTATGAATACATTGATTCTAGCAAACAATGGACATTATTATTCCTATAATTTATGCAAATACATTCTCATTTTTATAAACAAAACTTTGAAAACTATTGAACTACAAAAACTTTACACATTAATTGATAAATTTATTTTCACCTTGAGTACTTTGATGAAATACTCTGGACCATAAAAGTCATGTAGAGTGACAAAAACAAATACAAAAATCTTTTATTATTAGTGATATGTTTAATTCATAAGATAATTTGTATTCAAATGTGAACAAGGCATGCTTCTCTATTTATTTTTATAATAAAACAGTAATAGTTGCATCCATTTATAAATTTTGCATTGAACATAACAAACTTCTGTGTTCTAAGAAAAATATCTGGCATTATTTCCATATATATATAATGTTAAGAGATTAGGGTTGATGGAAGGATTTTGCTTCAGATACAAATAAGAGATTCACAAACTGTATCTTTTTTCTTCATCCCATGATAATGGTGCCCGCAGAATATAATTAATGAATCAATTTCTCCACCCATTCATTCATATATATTGAATACCTTTATATGCCAAGCATTGTGGGAGCAGAAAACACAAGATTCACATATTTATTTTTGTCCCCAGGGGTCATTCTGTGTATTGAGGAAAGAAATGGAATCACTGCAGGGGAAGGCATAACAGGACTTAAAGATGGTTACAATAGAGTATGGAAATTGGTAGAAAATAGATGCATAGACAGCACTGGCAGCAAAGCAGTTCAAGAATGCCACTCTTGACTTGAGACTTGCATGATAGGTACAGCTTTGCCAGCTATATAAGAGGGACAGGAAGAGGGATATAAAGAAGAGGAAATAAAATATGTGGAGGCATACCCATAATAGTTCTCCCAGCACAATATGTAAATGACATACCATATAGAGAAAGCTCATGTAAAGCAAACTTCATTTTAGTCTTAGGTGTCTTGGGGTGCCTGCTAGATAGAGATCACATGGAACTAGTCAAACTTATGCTAATCATGGTCTTGACTGGGTTTAAAGACGTAGACGGTCTTTCTAAGGATTTTTTTTTAACTTGATCACCAACATAGAACCAAGGACAACAGAACATGACCCTTTTTGATTCTGGGACACAAGTTATCTTTTATAAGATCCCTGCCAGTTTTTTTTTTGTTGTTGTTGTTAAGAACTTGTCACTTCTTCTGAACAGAACATCCTGCCATACCGTCAGTCACTCTGTATTGTCATATGCCCACCCTCACTGCCTTCCATCTACATAACATCTCACTTATACATCTGTCAAAAAAAGAAAAAAAGCAAAGAAAAAAGCAAAGAAAAACCAGCTTCATCCTCCAATGGACTTCCTGACTCAGGCAGAGTGACCTGGTACATATTCCAGCATGCTCAAACTTCTCAGGACTTTGCCCCTCACCACCCCCACCACCTTCGTAATATCAGTTTCTTTTTATTAATACTCTATTCACCTTTATCAGCTCATTTGGAGAGTCATCTTTCATTTCTCAAAATATCACCAACTGTATTAGTTTCCTCTGGCTACTGTATCAAGTCACTACAAGCCCAGTGACTTAAAAAAACAACTTATACTTATTCTCTCACAATTCTGGAGGTCAGAAATTCAGAATAAATTCAATGAGCTGAAACCAGGATATTGGCAGGGTTCAGTAACCTAGGAATGCACTAGAGAAAAAATATTTTCCTTCCTACCTACCTACCTTCCTTCCTTTTTTAGAGAGAGAGAGAGAGAGAGAGAGAGAGAGAGAGAGAGAATGAATTGGCATGCCAGGGCCTTAGCCACTGCAATCGAATTCCAGTCACTTGTGCCACCTAGTGGGCATGTGCGACCTTGCACTTGCCTCACCTTTGTGCATCTGGCTTACATGGTATCTGGGGAGTCAAACATGAGTCTTTATCCTTTGTAGGAAAGTGTCTTAACCACTGAGCCATTTCTCCAACCCTCTTTTCGCTTCTTTTTTTTTTTTTTTCCTTTTTTACTGTCAAGAGCTGTGCTCCTTGGTTCAAAGCTCCTCCTCTTATCTTCAGAATCAGGAAAAAACATCTCTGTGCTTCCATGGTCAAATGGACTGCATTTTATTATATTTATATTTATATTTATATTATATTATATTATATTATATTATATTATATTATATTATATTATATTATATTATATTATGGGCCCACCCTGATAGTTCAAGGTAATCAATCTCCTACTCCAAGATGATTAATGTAATTACATTTGTAAAGTCCTATTGATCACCCAAGGAACACAGTCTTTGGCATCAGAATATTGCCATATTTGTTACCACTGTTCTACTTAGTACAAACCATTATTCTACTTAGTACAAACACCCATACACAACCCATCAGTTGACTGCTCTGTATCAGGCATCATTTCCTGATGTGGATGCCATTATTATCTCCACTTCACAGAAGAGGAAACTGAGACACAGCAATGTAAAGTCATTTGGTCAGGTCACACAGATAGGGTATTTCAATCTTGTTCCATTTGACTCAAAAGTGGTTTTTTTTTTTTTTGGTTTTTGGAGGTAGGGTCTCACTTTACCTCAGGATGACCTGGAATTCACTATGTAGTCTCAGGGTGGCCTTGAACTCTTGGCGATCCTCCTACCTCTGCCTCCCAAGTGCTGGGATTAAAGACATGCGCCACCACGCCCAGCCCGACTCAAAAGTTTTTACTCATTTATCTACCCCTGTACTGTCTCTCACATTCTGTGATTAGGCCTGCGTATGTGTTGGTTTGAACTGCAAGGACTCTAAAGATTATCACACTCCACACAAAATGGAAAATTCCCTAGAAGTTTTCTATGTTCAATCCTTGGCTGTACTTCTAGATATTTCTTCTGCAGAGAACACTGCTAATTATGTGGCTGGGTGGTAATAAGCAGCCCTTTACTTCTCTAATGAAAGAGCAGTGGAAGACCCCTGGGTAGGCTAACATCAGACTCAGGCTGAAGGACACTGGGGACCAACTGAGTTTGGGGACAAGTTCTATGGGAAGAGTAATCATGGAGCAAGACTTGGAAAATGATTCCTGTTCAGAAGGACAATGGAAATGAAACTGAAATGGAAGGCTGAGCGATTTTCACTGTACAGAAAGTGAGAAAGGCTAAAACCTCCTGTAGATGGAGGGACTGTAGGGAAAAGCCTGAGAATAAAGAATACTGTAACACAAAGGAAAGTACTTTCAGATTCACAGTAAGGGAAAAGCACACCTCGGTCAGGGCGGACTGCTGGAGGTCAGAAAGCAAAGGAACGCTGACAGTCAGTGAATTAAAGACTTTATGATCGCTGTACGTTAGTATGAAGAAACCTTTTTCTCATACTAATGAGGTAATGGGTCACCTGGTTACTAGAAAAAAAAAATGGCCCCTGGACACAAACAAATGGAGTGACTCACTCCTTAATAACAACATCACTTATGGCATCTTGTGCCTAAGATCGTTCATGCACAGAACAGGAATAAGAACAGGAAGATTAAAGGGCTTATGTAAAATACCATAGCCCAGCCTTTGTGGGAATGAGTAGCACAAAGAATCATTGCATCGAGTTTCTGCAACCTCGGGAAAACAGCAGGTAATGGCTTGTTAGGGAGTGTCGTGAGCTAGGCATGCATTCAGATGGGGCAGTGTGCTTGGTCATGGGCCACAGCTATGAATGAAAGGGTTCATGGAACAGACAAGTTTGAGAAAGCATCAAGCAAATAAGTGATGAATTCTACATAAAATAGAAAGAGCCTGTTGAGGAAATGATGGCTGCTATGAAAATGTAATGGGAGAGGGTCTCAGTGATGGCTTCTTTATTGTCAACATGGCGTTTCTGGAATCACCACGGGGACACACCTCTGGGTGTGGGTCTGCTTCTAGAAAGGTTTCACTGAGGAGGGAAGATGCATCTTGAATGCGGATAGCATCATCCCATAGGCTTGGGTTCTTGGACTGACTAAAAAGAGAAAAAGGAGAACGCAAGCTGAGCACTGGTATCCATCTCTCTCTGCTTCCTGACTGTGGACACAACGTGACCAGCTGCGTCTCACTCCTGCCATCAACCAGGCCTTCCCTATTGTGATAGACTATCCTCTCAGACTGAGAGCCAAGATAAGCCTTTTCTCTGTTAAGTTGCTTTGTGCTAGGAATTCTGTCACAGCAATGAGAAAAGTCACTAATGTAGTACCGAGTCTAATCTAGCTGGTCAGGGAGGGCTTTCTGGAGAAAGTGTTATCTTAGATGAGTCCAGAAGACTGAGAGAGGATTAAACAGGGAACATGGAAACTGGTGGGGGATAGAAAGAAGAGACTAAAGGGGGAAAAAATACATGCAAAGGTCCTTGGTGAGAACATATGGCATTTATGAGGAAGGCAAACCCAAGCTAGGATGGCCAATGTGCAGACGAGTGAGAAAGTGAGGCTGGGGAGGAACAATGTACCCAATTATGTCATGTCCTATAAGCCAATGATAAGGGGTTTTGGCTTTATCATGGGGGTAAAGAGAAAAACCATTGAATGATTGTGTGTGCAACACAAGGTCTTCCTATATTGCCTAAGAGGGCCTCAAACTCTCTCTGTGGCAGAGGCTGGCCTTGAACTTGAGATCTTCCCATCATAGCCTCCCAAGCACTAGGATTTCAGGCATGTGCTACCACCCATGCTTGAATGACTATTTAAAATGTTTGTATTTGTTTGTTTGTGTGTGTGGAGAAAGACAGAGAGAGAGAGAGAGAGAGAGAGAGAGAGAGAGGGAGATTGAGAGAGAGAATATGAACAGGCACCCCAGAGCCTCTTGCTTCTGTAAGTGAACTCCAGATGCATGGACTAGTTTGTGTGTCTGGCTTTATTTGAGTACTGGGGATTTGCACCTGGGCCTGCAGGCTTTGCAGGCCAGTGCCTTTAATCACGGAGCCACCTTCCCAGCCCACTTGAATGACTTTTAAGCAGAAAGTTTTAATGATTCTCTTGATTCAAAAAGACTGTTTTGGAGATTATTGCAGAGTGGATTGGACTGAGAAATACCAAAGCAAGAAGATCATAGGGGCATGTATAATACTGTAGGCATGCTGGAGATTTACCTGGAAAAGTGGCAGAAAAATGGGGAGAAATGAACTGGTGAGTTGTATAGAATTTAGTGGCTTTTCTATTCATTCATTCACTCATGGCATTCATTCTTGAGCATCACAGAGATGACATGAATGTGAAGTATCAAGGCTGTTTCTGTATTTCTAGGTTGGAAAAAAAAAGCATGGGGGGGGAGGGAAGATGACCACTAATATGGGGGCAAGGAAGGTCGGGGAGAGTGGGAAGGTGAATAGAACAATTTATAATGACATATAGGTTGAAAATCCAATGCAGCCCATTATTTTTGTACATTAAAATATGCAATAAGAAAAAAAAGTAGATCTTGATGCCACTTACAGAAATGGGACACACAGGGCAAGAGCCCCCAAGGATGACTCTAAGTGTAGGTACAGTCATGCTAGGACTTGAGTCATGCTTTTATTTGTGTACCCCAATCTCCTCAGGCCCCCCAGTTTATGAACATAAATGAGGTCCCATTAACAATGATAACCAAGCCTAGTCATGTTTTCCTTGCTCTCATCTTTGTTCTTCCTCCAGTTAATTCTAATTGTGTTCAGGAATGGGTTTCACGTGTATTTGGAGCAACTCTGCCTTCTGTCAGGCTGTCTTGCCTTGGTGCCAAGAACATTTTATGATGTGGGCCATCTGTACCAATGCTGCCACCTGGTCACCACTGTCCTCAGATAGCAACTGCTACTGGCCTTTACAGTGTGTGTGTGCGTGTGTGTGTGTACACGCACACATGTGCATGCACACACACACACATGCTGCATAAGGAAGATGGTGGGTAGTTGTTTTCTCTCAATTTTCTGCATTCGGTCAAGGTACAAGTGCACAAGTAACCTGTGCCTTGCATTTGACATTGCCAAAAACACTAAACAGCTGAAAATTTCACATCTTCTGGTCACTGCAGTAAAAAGACCACAAGAAGGTTGCTAGCCAAATGGTCTTGCACATTTCCATCCCTGAGTTGGCTACAGGTGGCAGTTGTGGTGATTACAAAGGCTTATTTTCTAATTTCCACCAGCTTGAACATAGATACCACATCAGTATGTTCTGGATTAGTGACATTGGAAAGAAGGGAAAAGGCGGGGGCAGTATTAGGACAAAGAATGAAGAAAGGTTCCTGTTGCAGCCAAGGAAAGTCTGGAGAAATGTGATGTGGGAGGAAAAGGGGGAAAGAGAGGAAAATCCAATCATCAACAACCTGCCATGCCTGAACTTTCAACACATCTCTAGCAGCAAAGAATATATGTGAAACTGAACATCTTTTCAAACCTTGAAATATGAATAGGTAACATATGTTGTCTTGTTATTCTGAAAAATTAACCATGACAGACTACAATTCTACACCCCTACTTGTCACAGGTTTACTAAATTAAAGATATCAAGGGGAAATGTTTAGAATTTGTAGGTGGGCCCTACATGATATTTTAGGTAGAAATTTAGTAACTATGGATAGATCAACACCATGTTCAAACTCTTAGCATCACAGTTATACTTTCAGGAACAATGCACATAGTGAGCAATCTAAAGAGAGAAAATGAAAGTCCTTTTTAGTGTATAAAGCCTGATTTTGATATTTAAGGACTCCCACACAAACAAAAGCACCTTGAAGCTCACTGCTCATTTCCCATGCTGAGAAACAGGGCACAAACACAACACAGGAATAGGAGGAATATTTCCTTTCTATTTCTCTAACATTTTCCTATGCACTAAGGAAAAAAAAAACCTTCTGATATATCTTTTGAGGTCACCTACTTTGAGAGAAAAGTTTCTAATTTTCAAGTGACATAGGAGTGAGCCCCAAATGCCTATGAACACAAATCTTAATTATATTTTTCATTTTTTGTCACTCCTATAGAAAAGATGATTTCTTCTCCACCTTGTTAAACCATTACTAATTTCAGGGATTTGTGTCATGATCCGAATAAGCCAAGAATCCTTATGTCAAACTCCAAAAAGGTGTATCCTAAAGAAAAGCTAAGCTAGTAACTATCTCATCCTTCCTTGTTTTTGAGATATTGTAGCCAAGGTAATGGTAAAAGTCTCTGGAAGATTTGATAGATCCCAGTTCTATAAACTTAGTGGACAAGTACATTTTTCATGAGAATTGGAATCAATGTACCTATGGAAAATCAAGACAGGAACAAAGAAAACTTCCCATTATAGTATGTTGCTATTTTAAAAATACAATCTTACAAAATAAAACCCACCTAAACCAAAGCTATGGAATCATCTTAACAATTGAAAATTACAACCTTTTCCAGAATAACATATACCTAGAAATGAAATTATCCAAAAACCAATGTGATATGTGTAGTAGCCTGCTTTTGTTTTGCAGAGCAAATCCAAACACCCATTTACATTATAGCATGATAAATATCAGCACTTAAATAACTTAGTCAGACTTTGCTGAAGCTAAATATTCCCTGGCTTAAATTCATTCAGAACTATAGATGAAAAAAATGATTGTATAGATGTCAGTCATTCTTAGTAAAAGCTGGGTTCTGTCCCCCACCTTTCTGGTGCCATAAGCACTCTCATTAAAGGAAAAAGGGTGCATTGGGGGTACTTGTTATGAAAATGTTCCTCACAAATTCATAGGCATCACGAAACATGGAATTAACTCCAGCATGCTCAAAGAAAATCTGTAGATTAACACAAAATTCCAGCACCCAGAGACTATTTCTTTTCCACCCGTAGCCCAAAATTGCTATTAGCTTACCTTATTAGCTGAAACACCAAACAGAAAGTCCTTATGGAAAATTAAGTTCATTATTCATCTCAGCTTTGATTTGGTGTAGTGCAGCTGAGAGCACATTAGCTTCTTTCTACGATTTGCCGAGGCAAAGTGGGTGAGTAAGGCAGTAAACACAGGACTCGGGGGTGGGGGAGAGGGATCTGCGATATGCTCACAACTCTAGACTTGCAACTTTACATTTTCATTCATATTAAGATGAAATCAAATCTTTTCATGGAAGGCTGTGGTTTAAGTCCGTACTTGGTGCACATTTTTAACCCTGTGTAATTTTGCAGAGCAGTGTAGCTATAGGGTTGTGTGTGCTCCCTGTCCCAGGAAAAAATGACATTTCTCTGTTCATTATCTTGGTGGATTCTTGGACTACTGAGTCAGCTGGTGGTACATGTGGGGGGAATTATATTGTGTCAAAGAGAAGTCCATATGGAGTACTGATCCCTGTAATATGCTGACTAGAGATGGCCGGTTATTTCACTAGCAATAAAAGACAAATGCATTTTCCAATTCTGAACGTAAGTGTGTTCACACACAGATTGGATACAACATTCACAGGACAAATAGCGAGACAAGAGAACAGGGACCCAGTTCTAAAATAACAACAGATATCTATTTCCTGGACATGAATTCTTTTACTCTCATTTAGAAGAAAATTCAGTAATATTTCCTTATTTATAATTTTCTCTAAAAGAATTAAGCATATTCTAGCAATCTCTGGGAAAATATCTCTCATCTTTTAAAAAATTTACTTCTATAGAGAAACATTCCTGAAAATACATGATTGTGTGTGTGTGTGTGTGTGTGTGTGTGTGTATTTATGTCTTACTTTTAGATGGAGCAGAGGAATAGTGTGGCTTTCTCTCCCAGGTGCTGTACTTCATAAAATCTGAGCAGTCAGTATTTATTAAACATTTGGATTTGTCAAGTGAAATCTCCAATCACAATAGCAACACCAATTCTATGTTATTAATGAGCAAGAATCATATGACTAAGAAATGCAAATTTTAGTTTGGAACCAAGACTTTTTAAACTTTGTTTTTCTTGTCACCAGATAAAATCAAATGTGAAAGTTCTCGCCTCCTGACTTAATATGACCCTTGCTGCCTTTAATGAGAAATTACAAAGAAAAGGCATAATCAAGTGACTGATTTTCTTCTATGATATTTAGCATAGTGTTATACATAAAAGAGTAATTACACTCTTGGATGTATAGTAGGAGAAAGGAAAATAAATCTCCACACAAAAACTTGTATACAAATGTTCTCAGCACCATTATTTACTATAGCTGAGAGCAGAAATAACCAGGATGTCCATCAACTGACGGGTAGATGACAAATCTGCATTATATTCATACCATGGGATATTATTTGGTGCCAAAAAGAAATGACTATGCTGACTGGCCATGGTATATGCCTTTAATAATCCAGAACTTGGGAAGCAGAAGTTAAGAGGATATCTATGAATTCTAGGCCACCCTGAGACTACATAGTGAATTCCAGGTCAGGTTGGGCTAGAGCAAGAAACTTCCTCAAAAAAAAAAAAAAAAAAAAAAAAAAACAAAAAACAAACAAACAAACAAACAAAAAGAAATAACTGGGCTGTATAGATGGTTCAACGGTTAAGGCACTTGCCCGAAAAGCCTAATGACCCGGGCTTGACTCTCAGTACCAATGTAAAGCCAGACGCACAAAGTGGCACATGCATCTGGAGTTTGTTTGCAGTGTCTAAAGGCACTGATGTGCCCATTCTCTTTGTATGTCTATTCTATATCTCTCTCAGTTTGCAAATAAATAAATGAAATATTTTTAAAAATGATGTATTGACACATGCTATACCATCAAATGAAGACTGAAAACTGCCATCTGTGAGAATCCCAACACAAAAGACCACACATTTTTATGACTTCATTCCTTACTAATGAAATGTCCAGCACAGGTATGGCAAGTAGATCAATAGTTGTGTTGGACTTGGAGTAGGAAGTACTAGGAAGTAACTGCTAATGGAGATAGGACTTTTTACCAGAATGATGAAAATGAAAATCTTAGACTTTTGTGATACTTGCACAGCTCTGAATAGACTAAAACTTTAAGTAGGTGAACTTTATGGTGTGTGAGTGAAACTGCCTTAAGGATGAAAATGAAATCATTGTCACACGTGGATCAGCTATATATAATGAATTCTGGAAATGACTGAAAGAAGTGAAGGAGGAGAGAAATGACCCCAAATCTGAGATTACTGAGGATTAGAGAGCTGTAGACAGACCTGAAGAAACATTGATACTGATGTTTCACTGTGGCTAATTTTATTTATTTTGACACACATTCTCATTATGTAGCCCAAACAGTCTTTAAATTTGTGATCCTCATGCCTTAGCCTCTCCAGTAACTGTGATTACAGGGATGCATTGCCAGACCTGGCTTGCGGCTAATTTTCAGTAAGAAAAATAACTTTAAAATCTGAGAGGGAGAGCAGATGAAGAAGATGAAAAGGAAGAGGAGGAGCTAGAAGAATAGGAGGAAACAGAGAATAAGGGGAAAGTAGAAAAGGGGAAGAAAGAGGAAGAAGAAGAATAAGAGTTTGCAAGCTTGCTTTTTAATTTATTATTTTCAGTCCTGGGGATCGAACCTAGAGCCTTATGCACTTCACTCCCCGAGCTGGCCATAGACTTGCATTTGATGTGTGACATGAAAGGACAGATGATTCAATAAGGAAATGAGGATCACAAAGCTTAACCAGAATGTCAGAAAGTCAAATATCTAGATGCAAATGAAAGAAGAAATTATATGAAACCACGGGCTGGAGAGATTGCCCAGTGGTCAAAGGCATTTGCTTATGAAAGTATGAAGACCTAGGTTCAATTCTCTAGGACCCACATAAAACCATATGCACAAAGTGGTTCATACATGTAGAGTTTGTTTGCAGTGGTAGGAGGCACTGGTGCACCCATATTCACTGTTTTTGACTCTCTCTCAAATAAATAAATAAATAAATAAATAAATAATAAAAATATCTTTAGAAATAAATTATATGAAGCCATAAGAATTGTTCAATGAGGGTCTTAAATTGTTCAGATTAAGGAAACTGATTTTTAAATTTAATGAAATTAATTAATTTATTTATTAGCGAGAAAGAGAAAGAGGCAGATAGATAGTAAGAGAATGGTGTGCCAGGGCCTCTAGACACTGCAAACTCCAGATGCATGAACCACCCTGTGCATCTGGCTTTACATGGGTACTGAGGAATTGAACCTGGGTCCTTAGGATTTGCAGGAAAGTGCCCTAACCACTGAGCAATCTCTCCAGCCCCAGGAAATGGATTTGAAATATGCCAGATGGATTCAGAATCAAGGAAGAATAGAGGGAAGTGAGGAGTGTCTATATAAATTATACTAAGGGAAACTAAGTAAGGCCTAGAATGACATGAGATTGGTGAACATTGTTAAAAAGGCCTTTTAAGCTATGTGAATTTCAATAAATAGAATAGGGCAAATCTAAAGGCTTGGTCCAGATGGCTTCATGTGAGCAGATGAGGATAAAGGAGGAGGAGGAAGAGGAGGAGGAGAAGCAGTGGGGAAGAGAGAGGACAAAATAGCAAGCTGTCAAACTTTTATTTTTCGACTTTTCTCCGTCACAGGATGCAATCTTTGCATTGGGAAGGGAAGAAAGAGAAGTGAAGGGATGAGAAATTTGACCTTCAAGAAAATTTCTTCTGTGTAAATAATGCCCCATTGGTACTTCTTTTCTAGAACTTCTATGTGAATTTCAGGTACTTGACAACTTCATAGGTACTTCAAACTCCCTATCCCTCCATCTTCACCCTCAGAGTAAATATACCCAGGGAATTCTAGAGTTCTCTACTTCACTGAATGGAACTGCCATCTTTAATATAAGCCAGGTATCTTGCTGAACTTCCCTCTCCCTCCACAACCCCATGTCTGACAGATTTGGGATCTCTGAAATTATCTACTTGCTTGGAGAATCTCTGTAGCAGACAGCTTCAGGTTCGCTGAGATGAACTTCCAGACCAGGCACAGTTATGCAGGAAGGGATACTTATTGAAGCTTACAGATCCAGGGAAAGTTCCATGGTGGCAGAAGAAGCTGGCCTGCTTTCACAGGACCAAACACAGAGAGAAAAGCCACAAGCCAACAGCCATACCACATACTTCAGGAACTCCAGCTAGGCACACTTTGAATGTCTTTAGATTGAAATCTCAAACTCAACCACCACACCTTAAGATGGGCACAGTGACACTGCCTTCAGCCAGGTGGTTGCAGATGTAAACTACAAACTAATAAAACACTGAATATATTGGGGGACATCTATTCAAACTACCACAATCACCATCATCATCCTAGTCCTGGTTATCATTTTATGGTTTTTGTTTCTATTTTGAGGCAGGATCTGTGTGTGTGTGTGTGTGTGTGTGTGTGTGTAGCTCACAATGGCATTAACTCTTAATCCTTCTGTTTTACCTTTCAAATGCTGGGATTACAGCATGGGTGTGTACCTATACCACATGCAGCTTTGGTTAGCATTTTTTTTTTTTTCAAGGTAGGGTCTCACTCTAGCTCAGGCTGACCTGGAATTCACTATGTAGTCTCAGGGTGGCCTCGAACTCATGGCGATCCTCCCACCTCTGCCTCCGGAGGGCTGGGATTAAAGGTGTGCGTCACCACGCCCGGCAGCATTTTCTTTCACTATGTTTTATTTTCTCACTGTTTCTTCAGAGTAAATATAAACCTTCCCCTTTGGGTGAATGTAAATTGTCTCCACAGCTTCAAGTGTTTATAATGAAGCTGGCAGAGTCTTGGGAGGCAGAGCCTTGCTGGAAGCAGTGTGTTATGGGGAGTGGGCCTTGGGATTATATAGTTCAATTTACTGAATGCTGAGAGCTAACTGGCTCACTTTGGCTGCTCTTGCTCTGCTGCTAATGTATGAAGATGTGAGCTGGTTTCTGTTCTGCTGTGCTTTCTCTGCCCCTCGAAATAGTAAGATTACATGAGACTTCTCATCTACGAAGCAGCTTCTGATAGGGTGTTTCGTTCCAGCAACAAGAAGATAACTGCTACACCCTCCTCCACAAGGGTTTATAAATTTATTTATTTTAAAAATAATTTATTTATTCATTTGAGAGAGAGAAAAGAGGAGAGAGAGAGAGAGAGAATGAATGGGCACACCAGGGCCTCTAGCCACTGCAAACAATCTACAGATGCATGCGCCCCCTTGTGCATCTGGCTTACATGGGTCCTGGAGAGTCAAACCGGGATACTTTGGCTTTGCAGGAAAATGCCTTAACTGCTAAACCATTTCTCCAACCCCTGGTTTATAAATTTAAAATTTAAGGGCTGGAGAGATGGCTTAGCGATTAAGTGCTTGCCAGTGAAGCCTAAGGACGCCAGTTGGAGGCTCAATTCCCCAGTACCCACATAAGCCAGATGCATAAGGTGGCGCATGCATCTGTAGTTTGTTTGCTGTGGCTGGAGGCCCTGGTGTGCCCATTCTCTCTGTCTCTCCCTTCTTCCCTCCCTCTCTCTCTCTCTGTTGCTCTCAAACAAATACATAAAAATAAACAAAATTTAAAAATTTAAAACTTAAACATGACCTTCAGGGTCTTAAATGAATCTCACTTACCTTCTTGGACTCACCTATCACTACGACAGTCTAGCCATGTTGATTTTCACCCTTTAAATTTCCCTGAATTTTTTTTTTTTTTTTTTTTTTTTTTGCATATTCTTGTCGTCCTGGTTGAGACATGATTCTCTGGACTCCTCCTCTACTTTATGCTATTCTTCCTTTGGGCCTCTTCTCAACAGTTCGTTTTTGTAAGAAAAAGCGGGAAAGAAACCAGAAGGACGATCTGCTCCACAGCAGAGATAGGCTTTATCTGGGTTGGCCTGAGAAGGACGCTGGCTAGGCTGGTCAGAAACAACTTCCCTTACAGATTGGGGGTATTTATGGGGCAGTGGAGGTATTAGAATTCCTTGGTTGCAGGGCAGTCCATCTTGACTCAGGGCTTGGGCCTCTTCAGGGAAGTGATAATCTGACAGGTGGTTTGGGGTTAATGGGGATGGGTGGTTGGGTCACTCTTGGGAAACAGGGGTTACAGTGAAATGGCAGTCAGAGTCCAAAGATGGAACCATCCCAGTTTAACATTCTGGTTTGTTACAGGTACTAAGCAAAGGAAGTGTTTGTGAGTAGAAAGATCAAAAGGTACCCAGGCCACTTTATTCTTAGCATCTTCTGGAAGACTTGGTTGGGATTAACCTCTTGATTCAACTCATATGAAGAAACCCTGACTTTATTTAAAAAAAAAAAAACTTTATTCATTTTATTTATGAGACAGAGAGAGAGAAAGAGAGAGAGAATGGGCTCGCCAGGGCCTTCAGCTGCTGCAAACGAACTCCAGCAGCATGTGCCCCCTTGTGCATCTGGCTTACATGGGTCCTGGGGAATTAAACCTGGGTCCTTTGGCTTTGCAGACAAATACCATAACCATACGCCATCTCTCCAACCAGAGACCTGAGTTGCTACTTGCCATCGATCTACTAAGGCAAGTAAGAGGGTTGCAGGAAGGGAAGACATTTTGGATTTAGTAACTTACTAGCCAGATATTGTTGGAGGGGGATACAACAACATGCTAGTCACCTATACTGCAGTCTACAAGGGTCCTAGTTTGTTTTTTTGGACCAAAGGGCAGTCCTGATGGCAGACCTCACATTATAAGAGAACCAAAGAACTCCCAGAATAGTTCAATAGCTCTTTCCATAGAAGTCCGTTTATGCTCATTTGTGTGGTTGATTTAAATTAATGCTTGTGTCATGCTAGGGAGCACGAGAGTGGAACTATGTTTGTTTCTGATCATTGTTTCCTTTGTGTCCACATGGGTCTAGCCATAGCAAATATTTAATATTGTTTGAATGAGTGACAAAGCACATAAAGTAGTAGGATGTGGTGATAGGGTGATCAGAGTATGTTACTGGCAAAATAACTGAATGCTCGTGCTCTATGTACAGCATCAGTACGAGTGCCCTAGCTTATAAATCTAGTCCTTCTACATCTTTCCCTGGTCAATTTAGCTACATTATCATCAAGGGCTGCTCTTAGTCAAACACATATGTTTTGCTTAGAAAGTTCACATATAGGATGCTGGTTTAAAATATTATAAGACTTGTGGTATTACTAGTTTCCTCCAAGTCAGACCTTTCTTTTTCTTTTTAAAAAGTATACATGCCATTCCTAAAAATATTAAGCTTGAGATTTTGTGTGCCAATTCTTCAAATAAAAGAAAAAGAAAAAGCTTTTGCCAGGGTGGCTGGGATCCCAGAATCAACATGGGTGCATTTGAAACTGGATAAGAGAAATAATGACAGTGAATGAAGGGCTGAAGAAGGGGAAGAGACTTTTGAATCTTTACAGAGATGTTCACATGCAATATTTGATGGGCTTTAGATGCTACAATGCTCAACAGAAAGTCTCTGGGTTTGTGGGGAGCAACTCCAGTTAACTAAGAACGGTGAGGGCACCACTGTGCTTTACTTTCACTTTTTATCTTTTTTCCTTTTTTCTTTTAGAGAAAGAGAGAGAGAGAGAGTATGCAAGAGAGCATGCCAGGGCCTCAGCCACCGCCACCAAGCTCCAGACTCCTGTGTCACCTAGTGGCCATGTGCAACCTTGTGCTTGCCTTACCTTTATGTGTCTGGCTTATGTGGGATCTAGAGAGAGACAGAACATGGGTCTTTAGGCTTTGCAGGCAAGTATTTTAATTGCTAACCCATCTCTTTTAAAATAAACTCAGCTGACAGGTAAGCATACATCAAGCTTCCATATGTGAAACCATCTTTACCACAAAAAAATGGAGGGGGGGCTAAGATTTCTAAAAGATTAGCAGGATAGCTGTCATAGGAACTGAACTTTCTCACTTCTCTTGGAATCCATTCTAAAACATGAAAGCAGTACAACAGAAAAAAGAAAGAAAGAAAGAAAAGAAACCCTCCCAAACTACATTTTTAAAAAAAAAAAAGAAAGTGGGTTCTGGGGAGAAAGTTAAAAGAAACCCTCCCAATTTTCCAGTATCCACACAAAGACAGATGTACAGTGTAAAGGCCCTGATACATATGCTTTCACTCTCTCTCTCTTAAATAAATAAAAATAAATACATTTTAAACAAGAAAACAAACAAACTCCAAAGTCAGAGTCAGGCAGGATGCTAAACACTGAAATCAAAAGAACATGGTAAGGAAACACAAAGTATGGAAGGGTCTAGAGACTGCGGCAGTCAGAAACCCCTAAAGCCAAGGCTTTAGTCTGTGAGGGAAATGCTGTGGAAAGACCGAGAGTGATAATAGAAGGTGAATAGCCACAAAAGTTCTGAAAGTGTTTCCTTCCTTCCTTCCTTCCTTCCTTCCTTCCTTCCTTCCTTCCTCCCTTCCTTCCTTCCTTCCTCCCTCCCTCCCTCCCTTCCTTCTTTCTTTCCTTCTTTCCTGCCTTTCTCTCTCTCTCTCTTGCATATATGTGTGTTGTGTATGTACATGTATATATGCCCTTGCAGTCCCCATATGGTCACCTGCTGTGGCTGCAGTAGAACATCGGGTTCCTGCTCTGTTGCTTTTCTGCCAGGGTCTCTCCTTTTACTGTTTCCAGAGCTTGCAGAGTCCATTGGTCCTCAGATCTCTGCTCCTGTCTGGGGCTTGCGTGACCCTGCCCAGCTGTTCTACACGGGATCTGGAGAGGAGGAACTTACACGCAGTCTCAGACTTTCTTCCTCGGGCCCTCCTGCTGGCACAGGAAGCACACCTAACCACTGATCCACCTCTCTGGCCTTCACATTGTTTCTGAAAGTGCTATGCAATTTGAGTTTCATGGGTTGAGCTACCTGTGGGGTGATCTATGGGGGAACTGGGTAGCAACATGACTAGGTTGGGCTCCGAGTATCAGAGGATGGGTGCACCACGTTATAAGTAATTCAAAAATGTGTCAGCAGCCAAGGAACCTGTGATGGTTAGAAAAAAAGATATTCCCTCTGCAGGGGCTTCCCTCAGGTTCTCTAGGAAAATAACTCAAATAGGAGGAACACAAAAGTAATATGCAATGCTGGTGAAATAAGAAATATGAAAAAGAACAGCCACAGATTTCTTGTAAATAATGAAAATTTGCCTGAAAAACATGGCGTAAGTAATCATCAATATTAAATGAGTTAATTGAATAGTTAATAAAGCAACTCCTCATGTAAAGAGAGACCATAGGGGCTGGAGAGATGGCTTAGTGGTTAAGGCGCCTACCTCCTAAGCCTAAGAACGCTGGTTCCAATCTTCAGGTCCCATGTTTAGCCAGATGCAAAGTGATGCAAGGGTGCATTGCCACACTTGACCACAAGGGGGTGCATGCATCTGGATTTCGGTCGCAGCAGCTGAGAGGCTGCTGGAGCGCCCATCTCTGTCTTCCTCTCTCTCTCTCTCTGTCTCTCTCCAAAAAAAAAAAAAAAAAAAGAGAGAGAGAGAGACAGAGAGAGAGACCACAAAGAATTCAGGGAAGAAAGGAGGCCAGTAGGATGGTAACTGGAAGACTGATAGAGAATGTGAAATAGAAACTGGTAGAATTGAAAGAAAGGGGGGTTGGAGAGATGGCTTAGCGGCTAAGGCGCTGTGGGCAAATCCTAAGGATTCAGGTTTGACGCCCCAGAACTCACATAAGCCAGATGCACAAGGTGACGCATGCATCTGGAGATCGTTTGTAGTGACTAGAGACCCTGGCCTCTCTCATTCTCTCCCTTTCTCTCCTAAATAAATAAATAAGTAAATAAGAAGGCAAACAAAAGGACATAAATGATAAATAGCAAAAAACAATTAAATGATATAAAGAGACACAAAAAATCAAAAAAGATCAGAGAGAAAAAAAATATATTGAAACTAGTCAAAAGAGATCCAATATACACATACACTTACTCCCTGAAAAAGAGAGCCGAAACCATGGAATACGATAATTATCTTGAAAGACAATTCGAGAAAACTTGCTTGCAACAAAAGTGCTGTAAGTGTACATATTTAAAAGTTATCCTTTGTGGTGATGACTGCTGGGGAGACTCAAACTCATGACTGTGCAGAGAAGAAGTGACTGAGAATATTGAGCACTATGTAGGACATCTCTATCACATCCTCCAGGACTCAAGGAATACTGCAAAAGAGGCGGTGTCAACAACGTGAGAGACAGACAGCAGTGCTTTGGAACACCGTCTTCTGGACACTAAGTGGCTATTGCATTCATGACCTCACAGCAGCTGTCATGACATGCACAAGACCTATATAGTGTTGGGTCCATCGATGTGTTGTCATGGACTATGTAGGAGTGGAAACATGACATCAAAATAGAAGGGGGACTACTTGGAAAGAAGAAAGGGGTTCAGTGGAAAGGGACTGAAGGAGGAGGGACAAAATAAATGAGAAGGGATTATGATCAAAATACATAATGAATATGTATAAAAATTGTCAATAAAGAGTTTTTTAAAGTGGGCTGAAGAGATGGCTTAGCGATTAAGGCACTTGCCTGCAAAGCCCAAGGACCCAGGTTCTCTTCTCCAGGACCCACGGTAAGTCAGATGCACAAAGTGGCACATGTATTTGGAGTTCATTTGCAAGGGCTAGAGGCCCTGGCATGCCCATTCTCTCCATCCCTCTCTCTCTGTCTCAAATTGAAAAAAAATAATAATACCATTTAAAAGTTAAAAAGTTATTATTTGTATGAGTGAGCACTCATCCAAAATGATTAGTGTAAAGATATTCCAGAAAGAAACGTGGAAAGAATTCTTTGAGGGTTACAGTAAAAGTATAAAATAAATTAAGGAGCACAAAAGAAGCTGACATCCACAGAGACTTTACCCTTGGTGCCCAGAGCCACAGCACTGCTAAGATACCAAGGATGGAAGGCAGGAGCCATGGATTTTCTACCTAGTCAAGCTCTCCTTCAGGAATCAAGACTCAAGAATAAAAGACAGCTTTGAACATGATGAGCATTTAGGTAATATTTCTCAAATGAACCTGCATATTATTAGTTTATTTTCTTTTTTAAAAATTTATTTATTTAGAGAGAGAGAGAGAGAGAGAGAGAGAGAGAGAGGTACAGAACTAGGCCGAGAGAGAGAGAGAGAAAGAGAGGGAGAATGGGTGTGCCAGGGCCTCCAGCCACTGCAAATGAATGCCACATTCATGCACCCCCTTGTGTATCTGGCTTATGTGGGTCCTGAGGAGTCAAACCTGGGTCCTTTGGCTTTGCAGGCAAGTGCCTTAACCACTAAGCCATCTCTCCAGTCCTAGTTTCTTTTCTTATTGTGAAAAAATACCTAACAAAAGCAACTAAAGAGGGGAAGGGTTATTGTGGCTCATGGTTTGAGAGGATACAGTAAGACTTTATACTACAATGAATTGGGCATCTTTTTGTTTTTTGTTGTGACCTCTAGAAGAATTTTTGTATGACAAAGATTACCTATCCCCACAGGCTTCCTAAAATGAATTGGATTTTTTTTCTGAATAAATTTTAAACTATTATGTTAATGTCTTAAATTGTTTTAAAGGTTTTTGTTGAAGTTTGAACAATTTGTCTTTCCAGAAAACTAACATATGTGTTGGTAATGCTTACATAAAATATGTTTTTATTGTTTTTTTTTCTTTCTTTCTTTCTTTTTTTATTTTTATTTTTATTTTTTGTTTTTGAGGTAGGGTCTCACTCTAGTCCAGGCCTGGAATTCACTATGTAGCCTCAGGGTGGCCTTGACCTCATGGTGATCCTCCTACCTCTGCCTCCCAATTGCTGGGATTAAAGGCATGTGCCACCATGCCTGGCTTCTATTCTTTTCATATTAAAGATTTAATAAGTACTGTATCCATGACTGGCCTTATTTTGTTTTTTTATTATTTATTTATTTTTTTGGTTTTATGAGGTAGGATCTCACTCTGGCCCAGGCTGACCTGGAATTCACTCTGTAGTCTCAGAGTGGCCTTGAACTCATGGCGATCATCCCACCTCTGCTGGAATTAAAAGCGTGTACCATCACGCCCAGCAGACTGATTTTTTTTTTTTTTTTTTTAAATAGTATTTATTTATTTATTTGAGACAGAGAGAGTGAGAGATAGAGAGAATGGGCGCACCAGGGCCTCCAGCCAGTGCATCTGGCTTATGTGGGTCTTGGGGAATCGAATCTGGGTCCTTTGGCTTTGCAGGCAAGTGCCTTAATCACTAAGCCATCCCTCCATCCCAACTAATATATCTTTTATACCACTGCAAAAGCAAATCTTAATTCAAACCAATACCTTTAAAAGTAAATTTTAAACTGGTTTGATTTTAAGAGTCTACATAAGGCAGAGAATGCAGGCCATATACTCTTTTATATACATAAGAGAAAGACACAATGATAGTAAAATGTTCCCTATTATGAAGGATGAACTATCATGCAAACTTTAAAAAGTTGTTTTCTGCTTCTGTGTTAATGATGTAATCTGATGATTCTCTACCGGTTTAATTTATAAAGTCTCTATGGCATTGCAGTGAGACTACCAATCTCAAAAAAACAAAACAAAAACCCCAACAAGAAAAAAAGTCTCTGTGATCAAATTATCACTTATTTTTGGCCTTTTTTAAAAAAAAAAAAAAAGAAAGAAACAGAGGGAGAGAATTGGCATGCCAGGACCTCCAGCCACTGCAATCAAATTCCAGACACATGCACCTGCTTGTGTACATGCGTGACCTTGTGCACTCTGTCAATTTTGTGCGTCTGGCTTATGTGGAACCTGAAGGGTCAAATATAGGTCCTTAGGCTTCTCAGGCAAGCATCTTAACCTCTGAGCCATTTCTCCAGCCTCCATGTTGTTGTTTTTTTTAATTCCCACTAGTGTTTTATATCATGGTTTCATTTTTCCTCCATGGTGAATTTATTCAGAATTTTATTAATATTATCAATCTTTTCAAAGAATAGCACCAATATAAAACTGATGATTAGTTCTAGTTAATTTCTATTAGTTTCCTTATATTGTTACACATTTTATATAATGTTACATTTCCCCAATGCATGTCTATTAACTGTATGAGACCCTCTTCCACAATAATACCTGTAATAAAAAGATGTATACTCCTCTATTACTCTTCCACCTTACTTCCCTAAGACAGTGTCTCTCACTGAACCTATAGCTCACTGACTGCTTCAGTTGAACTAGCTGAGGAGGAAGCCTCAGCAGTTCTCCAGTCTCTGCCTCCCTCAGCACTGGGGTTACAGGAATGCATGGCCATGCTGGCTTTTTACCTAGGTGCTGGGGATTGAACTTATGTCCTCATGTTTGCTGGACAGGTGCTCTTGGAAGAATTTATGACAGCACCCACTGAGCCATCTTTCTGTAAAACTAGCAAATCCCAATCCCAAGCAATATATTTTTTTGAATGTATTTTGAAGATATTTCTACACAAAGTATGAGCAAAAAATGTTATACTGGATCCTTCCAATAAACATATAAATAGGTGACACATAACTGGTTGAATGGCTTTTCCTTAACAGTAAATAATTCATGACAAACAGAGTGGCTTCTGGGTGCATGTGTGTAAGTTTTGGTTTATAGGTGTATGCATAAGCTTTCATTTTGGTTCTGTTCTAAACCTTTATTAAAACTATCATCAGCCGGGCATGGTAGTACACACCTTTAATCCCAGCACTCGGGAGGGGAGGTAGGAGAATCACCATGAGTTCAAGACCAGCCTGAGACTACAAAGTAAGATCCAGGTAAGCCTGTGTCAAAGTGAGACCCTACCTTGAAAAAACAAACAACCCCCCCCCACTCCACAAAAAACATTATCAACACAGGTATTTTGAACACAATTATGAGATTTACCATATGACATGGAAGATATTTATTATATTTCACATTTATGTCCCTTAGTTTTGATAGTGCAAACATTCTTTTTGGTAGTCCAAATGGCAGTTATAGGTGTGAATTATCAAGTAACTTTTCCACAGGATTCTACTACTATTTACTAGGAATTTATGGTATTACCAGATGACTGGCACAGTAAGTGATGTTCCTAGAGTGGGTAGTGCCCACCTGTACCACAGTAAATGGTGACCTTGGGCTAGGAAGATGTACACAGTGACATTTACACAGGAGAAAAGTAATGCCATGCATCAGGTGACATTACCCAAGTGGTCAGTACTAGGTAGGGAATGATGTCAACATGGTGACCTGAAAAAAAAAAAAAAAAAGGGTCCCAGACATTTTAACTGAGGCTGCCAGACACACCAGCACACTGACTGAAGTGGAACATTTTAGCCAAAAATCTCACTGAACGTTGTGACATTTTAACCTAACTGAACTGTGTTCACAGTTAGGCTGTAAGCTACGAGGAATGCCACTTTTCTTGAGAGACGTTGTCATTTGTTGGTGGTGATATTGAATATGCTTCAGGACCTATTCTGGAAGACTTGCTGAAGGTAGCTGGTCTTTGGAAGATGAAATCATAGACTCTGAGTCAACTTTTTTTTTTTTTTTTTGAGGTAGGGTCTCACTGTAGTCCAGGCTGACCCAGAATTCATTATGCAGTCTCAGGCTGGCCTCGAACTCACAGCGATTCTCCTATCTCTGTCTCTCAAGTGCTAGGATTAAAGGCATGCACCACCACCCCTGCAACTTGTGGCTGTTATTAAACATTTTAATGGCTGCCATATGGCAGGATAACTAGATATATTTCATATGCTTGTAACTCTAACAGGGTGGGAAGGTTGGGTTCAGAAGAGAGAAGAATCTTCTAAAAGTGTCCACAACAGGAAGTGCTACGAATGTTAGTAAGTAAATAGGAAACAAAACAAACCGTGAAGGAAAAAAACAAAGTAAGAGCAAAAAGAACTGGGGAAAGAAAATGAACTCATTGGAACAGAAACAACTATTATAAGCACAGGAGTAGAAAGAGAATTCGACACTATTAGGAAATTGTTAGTCAAAATAGGGTTAAATGCAGGCCACTGAGGCAATGACCCATTTTTTTGTTAATTAGATGAGAGAATTGTGCTTTCTAAAATTAAGCTGACTGAGGAACTCTAGTGAAGTGAGGTCAACAAAAATAGCAAATCAGTGGGAAATTAGTCATTTGAAATGGAAGAAGCACGTGCTCGATGAGTATTAAGCTGTTTATAATATAAAGAAAGCAAACTTTCCTGTATCCTTGCACACACTACAATACCAGTCACTAGAGGGCTTGGGTTTCCAGTATGGAAAAAGTGCTTGTTTTAGAAGTACGCACTCTACATTAGACACCAGCCCAGACATTAGTGCATTCTCTATCTGAAAATAGCAGAAAGCATAAAGAGTCACTACATAATAACAAAGCAAAATTGAAATGCTTAAATTACTTTAATACATTAAGATTTACTTGTATTTTAAAAACTTTTTTATTATTGCTTACTTATTTTCAAGAGAGAGAAAGAGAGAGAGAAGCAGATAGAGAACAGTGGCCTCTAGCCACTGCAAACGAACTCGAGATGCATGTGGCACCTTGTTCATCTGGCTTACGTGGGTCCTGGGGAATCAAACCTGGGTATTAGGCTTCACAGACAAGTGTCTTAACTGCTAAGCCATCTCTGCAGCCCCTGTCTCCTTATTCCCTTACTTGCCCCACTCAATTGTTGATGAACCTGGCATCTTTAAGGTACCTTTACTTTAAGTTATTTATACTTCTCTCCATCATACTGGCTTCCTACCATGGCCTGTACTACAATAATATCTCATCTGGTTTACGTGGTGTTGTAGTGATCTTCTTGTTGTTGGGACAAAACACCTGGTCAGAAGCAGTCTGGGGAAGAAAGAGTTTATTTCTGCTTGCAGTTTCCAGGGGAAGTTTCCTCATGGATGAGCCAGAGGCTGGGCATCCCATTTTGTTCTATCAGCTGGGAGGCAGCAACAAGAATGAGCTGGCAAGTTAACACCTAGTAGGGATGGCCTAATACATGTCAATGTCTACCCCCAGTGACACACCTCCAGCAAGGCTTCGGGTCTCAAAGGCTCCACCAGCAAGGGATTATTACACTTAATCATAAATACATGAGGCTATGGGGGTCCTTTCACATTCAAGCTAGCACCCAGTGATAACACACTTTGATTCACAGTTTTCAGTCCATCATGACAGGGAAGGCAGGGTTACTAAGTATGGGTGGCAGAAGATAGATGAGAGAAAGAGAGAGACTATGAATGAGAATGAATCTAGGGGTCTGGGTATAAACTTCAGGGACTCATTCCCAGAGAGCAAACCCAGATCTACTTAGTAGGCTTAATCGCCAAAAGATTCCACAGCCTCCCAAAATATTGCCACCAGCTGGAGAACAAGAATTTTAAACATGAGCCTGTGGGGACATTTCAGATTCAAATGATAAACACAAAATTCAAAATATGTATATATATATATATATATATATGAAAAAATATATATATGAAAATATTGTAAGTTCAAAGTATAACCTGTGCTAATGATCATCCTGCAGTCTAGTCACTTCCCCCTTTGGACTGAGAGACTGACCACAAAGTTGCAGTTTACTGCTGTTTTCCAGCATCCCAGAGAGAGAGCGTTAGCCTGGGAAAAGATCCAAACCCAACCCTCGAGGCATTTTCTGTACTCAGTGTGTATCACTTTCACACCATTGTAAAGCTAAAAAAGTCTTAAGACCATCATGAATTAGAGATCACCTGTACTTAAATTTATACATACTAAAGGGCTGGGGAGATTGCTCAGGGGTTAAAGGTGCTTTGCTTGTAAATTTATAGAAACAGAAAGATTTCGAGTGATATGAAGAACTGACATATTACTTACTATACAGCTAAAAGAACCATAAAAGTTTCAAATAAAAAAACTGCAATGGGGACTGGAGAGAAGGCTCAGTGGTTAAGGTGCTTGCCTGCAAAGCCTAATGACCCAGATTCAATTCCCCAGTACCCATACAAAGCCAGATACACAAAATGGCACATGAATCTGGAATTTGTTTGCAGTGATAGAGACCCTGGTATGTCCATACTCTCTGTCTTTATCTGTCTGTATCTCTCTACTTGCAAATAAATAAGTAAAATATTTTTTTTTAAACTGCAAAGGAAAGAAAATGAGTTTTGCTCTCACTGCCAGAGAAGCTTCTCTTTGGAGATGGCTGTAGATACTGTGAGTCTACAAACTCATCAGCTGCTGAAAATAGAGGCTGTGCAGATCTCAGTGCTAACTAAGACGTCTCTATCATGCCCTCTTTAGTTCAGTGTATCCTGAAGAAGAGGGGGCGGAAAGAACGTAAGAGTCACCCGTGGGAAGGAGTACTTTGGGGCACTGTTGCATACTTTGGGGCACTGACATAATCTGACATGTCCATGATCTTACAGTAGATGTCGTTATGCCCCGAAACCTGCACAATATTGATCTCATCAACAATTTAACTTGGAAGTCACAGGAGGACAAAAACAAAGAAATAATCAAAATAGAATAAGGACTACACGGACAGAGGAGGTTAAGAGGAGGGGGATATGACCAAATTACCACAAGTTGTATATTGAAATATTCAATAAAAAGTACACACAAAAAATAATAAAATTCAAAAAAAAAAAAAGCTACAAATGTGTACCCAGTGAAGTCAACATTGTCTAGTAGGTATACCCAGCTTTCTGTCATTGTGACCTACAAATGTGCCGTGCTGTAGTCATAACATGACTCACAGGCTGCAGGGTGGACATGTCTGGCTAGCCTAAGAGCCCCGTGCTTTGCCTAGCTCAGTGAAGGGGTTCTCACATGACAAGCACTGGAATGTGTTTGTCACAGGAAATGAATGCAGCTCTCAGACGGTGCTAAGAACACTAACGGTATGAAGAAAAGTGGTGGGTGAAGCTATTGTACGCTTAGGCACCAGCAAGTGAGACTAATAAAACTTACATACTTTAGATGGGTCTCTAGCGTTAGGTGTATTTCAAGTTGGAAGAGAACTGAGCAGGTGGCAATGTTTAACACAAACTGACAAGTTAATTGCAAGTCAAAAGGAAATGCTATGTAACAATGAATGACTGCTGTATGTAAATAAAAATGCATTCTATAGAAGCGCATTGAGTTGACATCATGGTTTTTGAATGGAGATGTTGTCAAACCATTTTAGAATAGCATTTATAAAACAATATAACAAACATGGATGTTGACAGCCTTTCCATTTTATCTCCATACACGTGAAGGATCCAGAGACCAATGAATATATTGTCATCTCAGTGTGTGTGTGTGTGTGTGTGTGTGTTGTTATGGCAAAATTCCTCCACATTGAAAGCAGTGAATAACTACTGCCAACTTTATCAAAAGCAGTTGGGTCAACTCATGAGAGAAGGTGTGTGGGGAGGGTCACCAGAGACCCACCAAGATGTCGGGTGTCCTCATGCCAGCCATATACACTAATGCCTGAGGTCTCATGACATCAGGGGAGATGGAGTATATAGAGGGTAAAAGATCAAGGAACAGTGAGCTCCATCTAAGCTGTTTCTTTGGAGTCTCCATGTTCCTTAAGGAAGCCCTCACCCCGAGGCTGAGGAAGGAGCATCCCAGAGGGTAACCCTGATATAGTGAGCCGCACTAAAGGACTGCTTTGGGGTCTCATACTTCTGGACAGTGACAAGGAGCTTCTAGAAGTGACCATGGGGAAGTCGTCATTCAAGGTAGGATAGACTTCTTGGAGGTTTGGGTGGTCTTGGGTCTCTATACTCTGTAAGGCTTCATGCCAAGGCTGAGGAGTAAAGTGGCTGCTTTGAGGGCTGCACGTTCCTATAAATACCCACTCTCCATGCTCTGTAAGTGACCCCCCAACAAACTCCCTGGTTCACCTAACTTGTTGGGATTCGCCTAGGGCCAGTCCAGGAGGGACGGCAGGGTCTCTGCTCAGGAGGGGGGTGAGAGGCGTGGAGTCACGACACAGACTGGGAGTTGGGTGGAAGCAGGCAGAGGGTGAGTTGCTGCAAACTCATTTATTCAAGGAAGTGTAAGGGGTTTAAAGGGTTTGGCTGGCCAGTCGTTGTATGGGATCGTTCCCTTCTTGTGACCAATGACAGCCTGTCTTCAGGCAGATCATCTTGCAGCAGGTTGTTCGCGAGCATGGGACTATAGCTGTTGTCACGCCAGGCCTGTGCAGGATGCCACATCCACTGAAGCCACTTCCTGGTTTCTTCTAGCAGGCAGCCTGGCTAGGGCCAACCTGCATTGTGTCATACATATCCTCTTTTTTTGTGAAAATTGGTGAGTGAACAGATGTGATGATTTATGCTGTCAACGTGACAAGGTTCTAGAATCACCTGTGAGGGATTTTCTAGCTTAAGGTAGCCCCTGAGAGTGTTTGTGAGGGATTATCTTGATTAGGTTCATTGAGATGGGAAGACCCACCTTGACTGTGAATGTGCCATTTCCTGGGCACGGATCCTGGACTGTATCAAAGGGAAAGAGCTGGTTGAGCATCTGCATTCATCCCTCTTGGCTGCCTCCCAGCTGACGTGGCCATCTGAAGCATTTGGGATTTGTTTGGTTTGGTTTGGTTTTTTTACTCCTACCATGATAGACTATTCCCCCCTCTGGAACTGGAATGAGAGGATAACCTCCTATACCTGCTGTCCAGTGGAGTGACCACTAGGCACCTGTGGCTACTGAACACTTGAAGTGTGGCTGCTGTGAATAAGAAACTCAATTTTAATTTTATTTAACTTGACTTTAGCCACCTGTGACCAGGGGCCATCATATTGTACAATACATTGTATCATATTGTACATATTGTACAGCATTGAAATGGATGACCTGATTTAAAAGTCCTCATGGGTCAACTGTCTTTCATTTGGCCAACATGGAAATGTCCTTTGCTCTATACCTGACATGTTCACCCAGCTTCTCAATGCACGTTTTTTTTTTAATATTTTATTTTTATTCATTTATTTGAGACAGAGAGATAGAGAAATAGGCAGGTAGAAAGAGAAAGAGAGATAGAGAATGGGAGCACCAGAGCCTCCAGCCACTGCAAACGAACTCCAGATGCATGCGCCCTCTTATGCATCTGGCTTACATGGGTCCTAGGGAATTGAATCTGGGTCCTTTGGCTTTGCAGGCAAACACCTCAACTGCTAAGCCATCTCTTCAAGCCCTCAATGCACATTTTTAACATTTAACATTTTAACAACAAGAAGCCCTCCACCTGCTTGGCATATGATGGCTTTGTTAGAAAAATCATCCAGTAGCCACCTCCCTGGTATTATGATCTAGAGTTGCAGTTAGGTTTGGCTACAATAATAAGCTCCTTATTATTTTGCTGGGGTTATTTCCAAACCTGCTGTGGCAGTTTGAATGAAATGTTCCCCATAGGCTTATCTGTTTTGAATACTTGGTCCCCAGAGAGAAGCTTTGGGAAGGTGGAGCCTTGCTGAAAGAGGCATGTCATTGGGGGTGGACCTTGGACTTTGTTAGTCTAGCTCACTGGGTGTTGGTTAGCTTGTTCACTTACGCTATTTACTTCCTACTGCCATGTGGCTGTGATGTCCACCTGGCTGCTTGCTTGCTTGCACCATGCTTTCCCTGCTATGATGAAACTTCCCCCTGAGATTACAGGCTAAACTAAAACCTGTTCTCCCATAAGCTGCTTTTGTTTGGTTGTTTTGAATCAGCAACGAGAAGGTAACTGTGCCATCTGCTGTCTCATCTTCTCATGCCTGTGAACTTTTAGGGCTCTCCGTATGGCTACTGCTACCCACAGAGTCCATGGCAATCCATCCTGCTGGCTGGGCCTGAAGCTGAATGTCCAGTGCTATGTGACTTGTGACACTGTGACGCTGTCCATTTAGATTTCTTCTCCAGGTACTGGTTAGTCCTTCAGCCTCAGGGTCCAACAGCCCGATCTGGCACAGAAGCCCACAGCTCGCAGATCCATCCAGCAGAATCTCTTCTTATCCTCACACCATTGATTGTCATTAGAAATGCCACCCACAGATTCACTTGATTTGGGCTTGGCATTCAGGCTATGGATGTTCTTGCCTTTATGGCACAATGCAGGTTGGGCCCTAGCCAGACCGCATGCTAAAAGAAACCAGGAAGTGGCTTCTGTGGATGTGGCATCCTGCACAGGCCTGGTGTGTCAACAGCTACAGTCCCATGCTCGTGAAAAACCTGCTGCAAGATGATCTGCCCGGAGACAGGCTGTCATTGGTTACAAGAAGGGGACCACCCTATACAATGATTGGCCAGCCAAACCCTTTAAACCCCTTACACTTCCTTGAATAAATGAGTTTGCAGCAACTCACCCTCTGCCTGCTTCCACCCAACTCCCAGAGTCTGTGTCGTGACTCCACACCTCTCACCCCCTACTTGGCAGAGACCCTGCCATCCCTCCTGGGCTGGCCCTAGGATGGACCCCAACACTTGCTTCTTTAGGAAATTTTGTAATTTTAGAAGAGAAAATGGTACATATTATTTTGTCAATGACAGAGAATATCTGTCTTCTGTTTACTAAGCCTCACCGGCTAAGTGGTCAGACCACTCACCTGTCCTCTCTCTGGCTCTTTCTCCTTTTATAGTACCAGCATCCTTTATTGGTTGCAACATTATGTGGAGAAAAAGAACACATCAACTATCATTGTTGAGTTAGTGTCCCCAAACCATGAGACTGATGACCTTCCACCTCCCCTCCAAAAAAGCTCACCTATTTTCTTTTCCTCAAACTGGTCCTTCCCCTTTGTTCTTTTATCTAGCTACCTACCCCAGTACTTGGTCTGGGTCAAACAAGTACTGAATAATCTCAGTTGAGTGAAATATTTGTGTAGAATGACATTATTATTAATCCATTAAACAAAAAATGGTCATTATATACCAGTGGACCAGATAATACAAAATGACTATGTGGGCTGGAGAGATGGCTTAGTGTTTAAGGCGCCTGCCCTCTAAGCCTAAGAACACTGTTTCCAATCTCCAGGTCCCACGTTTAGCCAGATGCAAAGTGACACAAGGGCGCAATGCCACACTTGCCCACAAAGGGGCACACACATTTGGATTTCGTTCACAGCAGCTGAGAGACTGCTGGTGCGCCCATCTTTATCTGTCTTCCTCTCCCTCTCTCTCTGTCTCTCTCTGCAAAAAAAAACATGACTATGTATTATGATAGCTACATGTTTTCACCACTGATGGGAGCTATGAAATATAATGCTACATTCTATTTACTCATTAATAATACCTTCAAAAACATAAATGAGATAAAATTGGTATAGTTTAATTTTAGTGAATTCTTTCATGTCTTTACTCCTTATAAGTCTTTGTCAAGTGAATAATTAACATTTAATCCTTACGCACAGAGATATTTTGTAAAGTACTGAGCTGAAAGAAAGTGGAAGCTGTGGAATATATTGACTGCATCCATCAGTTTAATTAAATTAGAATAAAGGTTTTTTAGAACACTAAGTTATTTGCAATGCAATGCGATACCTGTGCATGAGGAAAAATCCAAAATGAAGTAGGTAGTTGGACAGTAAAGTACAGGTTGACTTCAAGTTCATAACTGAGTATGACTCTGTATTCTGATACATTTCAAATGTTTGGTTATATAGAATTCTGAGTTACAATATACTAGAATGATGACCATCTAGTCTCCTAAAAGATAAGAACATACAAAATATAAAACCATACTTTCTTCTGGGGGAGTTAGGCTTGGAGATTTCTAGTTTTTGTCCATATTATTTCTGTCAAATGATTTCTTACAGAAGCAAATGTTGCCAAAGCATAGTTTATGGGCAGACAGTGCTTATTTGAGCACACAAACTCACTTGTTTACTGTTATTTGACAAAATAGATATATTGAGCTCATCAAATTGCCTTCTAAACACACACGTTTATTCCCATTGATAAATGCTGTTGTTTTTTTTTTTTTTTTTCGGTTAGAGAAGCTTCTGAGATGGCTGCGCCATCTCTATCATGGCCATCAGGGCTCAAGGGACATTGAGGAAAAAGTGGCAGAGTGACTGTGAGTGCTGCTCTTGCTGCCAGCCAGAGAGGCTTCTCTGTGGAGATGGTAGTGCACACTGAGGAGACTCAAAACTCAGTAAAGCTGAAAATAAGATGCTGTTGAGAGCGCAACAGAAAGGAGACATTTCTATCATGGCCTCTAAGACTCAGAGAACATTGTGGAAAAGGAGATGGAAAGAATGTAAAAGCTGCAGAGTGGGAAAGTACTTTCTGGCACTGTCTTCTAGATATGAGCCAACTGCTACCTTCATGACGTCACAGTGGTTGTCATTATCCCCACAAAACCTGCACAATTCTGAGCCTGTTGACATTTTGACATGGAGGGTGGAGGGGACCCAAAGAATGAGTCATCAAAACAGAGCAGGTGGCTCAACAGGATAGTGGTGGGGGGGGGGACAAAACAGGACAATAGGAGGGAATATATGATCATATTACAATATGTTCATGTGCAAAAATTCTCAATAAATGTTAAAAAAACTAAAAAATACATAAAGTTCTCTTTCAAATTTAACAAAGCTCCAACTATAATCAACTGGTCAGCCTCAGGGACTCAATCATGTTTCTTTCTGAAACAGATAACTAAGTAATGAAAGAAAAACTTGGACTGAAGAGATAGCTTAGTAGTTAAGGCACTTGCCTGCAAAGCCAAAGGACACAGGTTCGATTCTCCAGGACCCATGTAAACCAGATGCACAAGGTGGCACATGTGTCTGGAGTTTGTTTGCAGGGCTAGAGGCCCTGGCATGCCCATTCTCTCAATATATATATGCTTTTCTCTCTCAAATAAATTAATTAAATTAAATATTAAAAAAACTTTAGATAAAAGCAAAAATTTCCAAGGGGAGCCCTGAATAGTACAGGAAACAGCCCCAAGAACTGATACATGGGATTACATAAAATGAAAAAAGCTCCTGCACAAAACAAGCAATCAGTAGAGTGGGCAACCTACAGACTGAGAGAAAATCTTTACCAGTGAGACTTCATACAAATACACAAAGAGCTGCAAAAATCCAATACCGTTAGAGCCCCAAACTGCCAATCAGTAGATAGGCCAATGAACTGAACAGTTCTCCAAAAAAAAAAAAAAAAAAAAAAAAAAAAAAAAGAAAAGAAAGAAAGAAAGAAATACAAATGTCGATCAACATTTTAGAAAGTGTTCAATATCTGTGGCCATCAGTGAAACAGTGAACTACAAATTTAAATGACTTTGAGAGTCCATCTCACCTGAGTAAGAGCAGCTATCAGCAAGAAAATAAGTGCTGACAAATGCTGGCAAGGGGTTGGGGAAAGGAACCCTTACCCACTGTTGGTGGGAGTGCAAACTCGTGCACACAGTTACTATGCAAATCAGTTGGAGGCTGTTCCATAAACTGATATAAATTACCAGCTATACCATTATTGGGCATATAACCAAAGGAGTCCACATCTTACCACTGAGATACCTGTACATCTGTGTTTATCACTCTCCCTCTCTCTCAGATAAATAAACAAATAAAAATAAAAATATTTTTAAAAAAGCATTTGAGGGCTGGAGAGATGGCCATTATTGCCTATGAAGCCTAAGGACCCAAGGCTCGATTCTCCAGGATCTTACCACAAGGGGGTGCATGCATCTGGAGTTGGTTTGCAGTGGCTGGAGGCTCTGGCACACCCATTCTCTCTCTCTCTCTCTCTCTCTTTCTCTACCTGCCTATTTCTGTATGTCTCTCTCTCAAATAAATAAATAAATAATAAAATATTTTTTTAAAAAAAGCATTTGACAAAACTCAATATCCCTTCATATCAAAAGCTCTCAACCAATTAAATAAAGAATATACACCAATATAATAAAGACTAGAAATAACACTGAACATGAAACTTTTGAAGCTCTTCCTTAAGACCTGGACCATGACAAGGAGCTTATTTTTTACCACTTCTATTTAACATAGTAATGAAATTCCTGCCCATAGCAGTTAGGGGATAGAAATAATCACATGCAAATTGGAAAGGAAGAAAAGTTAAATTATACCTCTTTGCAGAAGACTTAATCTTATATACAGAAGGCTAGATAGAGACTACACTGGAAGACTGTTAGGTCTAATAAATGCAGCCAGCAAAGTTTCAGGATATACATCCAGACCATGAACAGTGTGCATGAACAGTGAGCCATCTAAAGAAGAAACTAAGAAAGCAATATCATTTATAATAGCTAAAAAGACTTAGATGTAAATTTAATCACACTGAAAATTATAAAACATTCATTAAGAGCCAGGTATAGTGGTGTATGGCTTTAATCTCAGCACTCGGGAGGCAGAGGTAGGGGAATTGCTGTGAGTTTGAGGCCAGGGTGGGCCTAAAGAATGAATTCCATGTCAGCCTGGACTAGAGTGAGACCCTACTTGAAAAAACAAAACAAAAAAAAATGATTGAAAAAGACACAAATAAATGAAATATATCTGATGTTCATGGATTAGAAAAATAAGTATTGTTTGGCTGGAGGAATTGTTTAGCAGTTAAGGCACTTGCCTGTAAAGCTGAAGGACCCACATTCAATTACCCAGGCAATTCCCCACATAAGCTAGATGCACAAGGTGGCACATGCATTTGGAGTTTGTTTGCAGTGGCTGGAGGCCCTGGCACACCCATTCTCTCTATATGCCTCTTTTGCACTCTTTCAAATAAATAAATACAAATAAAAATATTTTTGAAAAATAATTATTTAAGTGCTTTTACTACCCTAAGTAATCTATAGAATAGATGTGATTCCTACCAACAAAACCCCAGTAATATATTTTTAAATTTTTTAAATTTATTTTTATTTTGGAAAGAGACACAGAGAGACAGGGAGAGGAAGACAGGTAGAGATGGGTACACCAGCAGCCTCTCAGCCGCTGCGAAAGAAATCCAGATGCGTGCGCCCTTGCGTCACTTTGCGTCTGGCTAAACGTGGGACCTGGAGATTGGAACTGATGTTCTTAGGCTGAACGGGCAGGCGCCTTAACAGCTAAGCCATCTCTCCAGCCCTCCCCAGTAACATATTTTTATAAAAATAATTTTAAAAAACACTGCTGGAGAGATGGCTGAACAGTTAGGCAAAGCCTAATGACTCAGATTTGATTCCTCAGTACACACATAAAGCCAGATGTGCAAATTGGTGCATGCATCTGGAGTTCATTTTCAGCAGTTGGAGGCCCTGGTATAGCCATTTTTTCTCTCTCTCTGTCTGTTTGCAAATAAATTAATAAAATATTTTTTAAAATAGAAAAAACAATTCTAAAATTTGTATGGAACTACAAAACCTCCAAACACACAAAACAATTTTGAGCAAAAATAACAAAGTTAGTAGCATGAATACTTGACTTCAAAAATATAAGAACATGTGGAAATAAGTAACATGGTCTTGACTAATAAGTAGGTTAATGGAGAAATTAAAAGAAAAAGTTAAATTTTCTTTAGTTGAATGAAAATGGAAACACAGCATCCTAAAACATAGGTGATACAGTGAAAGCAATGATATAACCCTCAAAAGGAATAAGGGGGGAACATCTGAAAAGAAGGGCCCTGGAGAGGGTGGATTGAAGCCTAAGCTTAAAGGAAATTTTTTTTTTCTTTCTGGCCTGTAACTCCCAGTACCAGAAATTGGTTGCTACCCACATTGAGCTGTTGATGGGAGAGACCTACGAGGTCCCCAAATCAAGATATCTTTCTTTCAAAGCATTTGATTACCTGCCTGAGGCAAAAGCTAAGACCCTGTTGCTGAAGACACCATATGCTGCTGACACAGAGCATGGAGAAACCTGGCTGGAATCCAGAAGAAAGCCAGTCCCCAGACAGTTAGCCCGTCTGGTGCTGGAAAGTGCTGCATGAGCTATTGGGGAAAATTGGCCAACAACAGTCTGAGCAACCAGAGGTCTAAGCTACTCAGAAGGAAACACCCTGACATAATGTACATGCCAGTGCAATAGTGGCACACAGCCTCAGTGGGTAACCAATAGCTTTCTGATTGGCTAAGACATATGCTCAGTGTAAAGGAACCCATATCTGGTATTGGGGACCAGATCAGAATCCTATGGAGACAAAGATTATGTTCTCAGTGTCAAGCTCTGAGTACTCTTTGGCTAGAAGAGGTGTTACATCCATCACATTCTCCTCCCTAAATCATTAACGCTTATCGCATTTAAACTGTGCTGGCTTCACTCTCTATTGGAGAATCTGTTCTCCTTTTTCAGAAGGTAGCAAGACCCAAGGAAATAAACTACCCCTCACACTTCAGTCAAGTCACAGCTGAAACCACAGAGGAATGGGAAGATGAGCAAGAGTGCTGCTTCCATGCTGAACCTGACAATCAGTGCCAGGGTGAAGGAGACAGACACTGAGGACACTCAACACTTATCAAAGCAGAGATCCAGAGGCTCCTAAGAGCTCATCACTGAAGTAGACTTAAAACTCACTCACTACAGCTCAATAAATTTTGTGGAAGAGGGGGCAGAAAGGTTGTAAGAGCCACAGGTTGAGACATCATGCCCAGAGGCATTCCCCCCCACCAAAAAAATAACTGACTGCTGTTCCCACAGCCCATAAACCACAACCTCATAGGGAATACCTGCAACCCCACTGAGTAGAGTTCCCAGTGGAATGGGGGCAGGGACAAGGGAAAAGAGGGTACCAACACATGATGTACCCATATGAAATATGTTGTCAATAAAAACAATAATAAAAACATTTTAAAAAAACAAAAAAAAAAACAATGATAGCTGGGCGTGGTGGCACATGCCCTTAATCCCAACACTTGGGAGGCAGAGGTAAGAGGATCGCTATGAGTTCGAGGCCACCCTGAGACTACATAGTGAATTCCAGGTCAGCTTGGGCTAGAGTGAGACCCTACTTCCAAAAAAGAAAAAAATAAATAATAAAAAAGAAAGGAGCAAAAGACCTGCATAGATATTTTTCAAAAGAAGATATGTGAATAGTCAAAAAGTATATGAAAAAAAAAAAAAAAAGCCCAACATCACTCATCACAGAAAGGCAGATTGAAACCACAATGAGGTCTTGTTAGGTGGGGACGGGCTCCCCAGATGGAGTCACCAAGGACAGCAGAATGTGACAGAGGTGTAAGTGGATTATCCACATTCCCCAAGAAACTGCCTAGCCATTATCTCTTCCTTGCCTAACAATGCCCCTGGTCATGGTTTCCTACCCCTTATCTCCTAAGTCACCTGGTCACTGTAGTGGCATCATACCCTGGCTATTTTAAAATGGTTAATATAAGGATCTCCCCTAAAGGAACTTTTCTAGTTCTTTTTCCTTCCTCACCTTCCCCCAACTGAAAAAGCCCTATAAAGCCTACTACCTGAAAACTCAGGTTGCCTGTGCTCCAGTGTGTGAGTCAGCCCTGGCACCTCGTGCTTTTCTGGAATAAAAGCTTCCATTTTTGACTCAGGGTGGTTTGCGTGGTTTTGATCACTCCTGAACCTTATATCTGGTGCCCTGACTCAGATAGGAGGCTCCCAGTTGCCCTCTTGGGCTGCCAGACTTCCTTTCCCCTGACCAGACCACCGAGCTGTCACTTACCCTCTGGAAGTTTCAGACCCTCTCTGCCTGATACTGGCTCTCACATCCCCCACAATTCGGCCTCGCTCTTCTTCCCTCCTTCTTGGGTTGGCCTGCTCTTGGGTTTAATCCCTCCTTGTGGAAGCAGTGGCAGCACACCAGGCTACTTCCCTCACCCACTTCTGGCTCCCAAGCCCAGGGCTCGAGAAAGACACACTCTCGACATCTCAGGAATCTCACTCTCTGGTCTACCGTACCCTAAGGGGTGCCTTTTGGTTTGTTTGCACCATCTCGGAACACTCTTGCCCTCCCTCCTCTCCCTCTACCTCCTGAGGTCTCATCTTGCACTGCCAGCCCTCTGTCACCATTCTGCTGTCCTTGGTGACTCCATCTTGTGAGCCCAGCCTGACCTAATAGGTATCGGGATGACTCAGAAGGCACCATGGTGTGGAGAAGAAGGGACAGAGGAGTGCTCAGCACTGAAACATCTCTAACTCACCTTCCAAGGCTCAGGGTCCATTGTGGAAGAGGTGGAGGAAAGAATGTAAAAGCCAAAGGAAGGGTAGGACTCCTGACAATGTGCTCCTCCAGACACAAAATGGCCTGGATATCCATGACCTCGCAGTGCCTTACACTACCTACGTAAGACCATCATAATAGAAGGAAAAGATCATGACATCAAAATAAAAGAGACTGATTGAGAGGGGCCGGGGATATGCTGGAGAGTGGAGTTTCAAAGGGGAAAGTGGGGAGAAGGAGGGAAATAACATGGGATATTGTCTAAAACTAAGGAAGTTGTCAGTAAAAAAAAAAAAAAAAAAAAAAAAACAAGCTGGGCAGGGGGAGGGGGGGAGAAAAGAAAAATAGATACCAAGTGTTCACAAAGTTAAGGAGAAAAGAGAAAATCATACACTTTTGATAAAGTATAGCCATTATAAGGAAGAAAAGTATGGAATGTCCTCATGACTCACACTAATCATGTTTATTGCAGCATTATTTACAATCGCTGAGATATTAAACAACTTCTTGTCCATCAACACATAAATGAAGAAAGTATGGTCTACATATAGTAGAATACTCTTCAGCTGTAAAAGAATGAACTCCTATCAACTGCGACAACAGAGATAAACCTAGAGAATGCCATATGCTGAGGGCAAGCAGTCAGGAACAGAAAAACTAAGTTACAGCATCTCATTCACAGAGGGGATCTGAAAAAGTGGTTTATATACGTTGTGAGCTGTACAGTGCTTATTAAAAATGTCAGTGACCAGGTGCTAGCCAAAGGATATATATTTGTAGTTATGATAATAGTAAAATAGGAATAAAACATTCCAGAATATGCAAATATAAAGATGGAAATAGACAAGTGAGTACCTATGGCTGGGCAATGGGGAAGAGGAGATGGTGGAAGAGACAAACATGGAATGGTTATGATTGGTCACGGAACTGCTTTTTTTTGATGAGAAAAATGTTCTAAAATTGACTGAAAGTTGGCCATTTTGCGGACACACTGAAACATGGCAGATTATATACTTTAAGTTGGCAAGTTGTGTATTATATCTCAAAAATCCTTTTTACATTCTTTCTCTCTCTCTCTCTTCAGAATTTTTTAATTGGTCCCTGCTTCACTGCTAAGCCCGTCTGTTTTTCCAGGTTCTAACCTAAGAAAAGCATTACCTTTCCTCTCTCTCCCCTTTCTTTCTCTTCATGAGATACAAGTCCAAATCCTAAGCATGCTTCCTCTCTGACAATCTGGGCTTTCTCAATAAAAACTCCTTTGCTTTCTTTGAAAAGGGAATCTGTAAAACATTTAAATCCTGAAAGTAATCTTGTTACTAAATTCCATCAGGGATGCTTTGAACCCTTCAAATTACCACAGCCACAGCCTGGGGCGCTAAGGCTGGCTAGCCCTTCAGCTTACCACACTGAGGACGGTAAGGCAACATTGACTGCACCATACCAGCTTTTTATGATGTTACCCACAATGGACTCAGAAATCTTTCTTTTTAATGAATTATCAATATTATTTAAGGAAAAATCACAAATTGTGGGATTTAGGAATCATGCTTTCATGTGGAAACACTGCATAGTTTATAAGGTTCATTTAAGAGAAATTGTTTTTTTTTTTTGGGGGGGGGACTGGAGTAGAGCCACAAGCATGTGGATTTAGGGGACACTGAGGCTTTTAAGGAGAAATCAGAGTAAAGCTGCAAACATGTGGAAAGTAGAATCTAGGAGCTTGTGTAGGGAAACTTGGGAAGAACCCACACGTGGTAGATTCAGAAACCAGAGAAAAACCATGCATGCAATCAAAGAGAGAAGTCACCCCAAGCTATAAAGCACGAACAAGTGGAAAAGCTATCTAAACCAAGAAACAGATTTTTTTGTTTCGTTTTTTAAATTAATTAATTAATTTATTTATTTATTTATTTATTTATTTATTTATTTATTTATTTATTTATTTTATTTTTTTGGTTTTTCGAGGTAGGGTTTCACTCTAGTCCAGGTTGACCTGGAATTCACTAGGTAGTCTCAGGGTGGCCTCCAGCTCACATACTCCTACTTCTGCCTCCTGAGTTCTGGGATTAAAGGCGTGCGCCACTACGCCTGGCTGGTTTTTTGTTTTTCTGAGGTAGGGTCTCACTTTATCCCAGGCTGACCTGCAATTTACTGTGTAGTCTCAGGGTGGCCTCCAACTCACAGTGATTCTCCTACCTCTGCCTCCCAGTGCTGGGATTAAAGGTATGCGCCACCATGCCGAGCTCCAAGAAACAGATTTATGCTCACCCCTCTGCCTTACTACCCAGGCAGGCTGGGTGAGGGGGAAGCGCCACTCATGTGTATCCTTGTGGCCCTAAGAAGAGAGGTAGACAGGCTGAGCAGAGAAATGGAGCTGAGCTGAGCAAGGTAGAGAACTAAAAAAATGTTTGCCCCAGTTCATGAAGCTCTTTCTTAGATAGCTTTGATGGGGCAGTGGGAGAGAAATCGGCAGTAGTGTGAAAGCTGTGCAAAGCTTGGGTGCAGGATGGGCTGAGGGGCATGGCCACTTATTCTTGTATCAGGTGAGCAGCTCCGTTACACATTGTTTTACACAGTTCGTTTTCCTTACACATAGAATAACGCGGCTAACCCATGCAAAAAGCACTGGGCTTAGGGTTGTTTTTCGCTCTTCCCCATCTCTGCTTTTGTCAACCATGTGTTCTCTGGAAGCTACTGAAGAAGAAAGGCATAAGGAGATGCACTTGCTGGGACTATGGCACTAGGTAGACATAGGTCACAACTAAATTAGACAATGACTGGAGTGGGAAAAGCAGGGTGCGGAGGCCAGGGCAGAATTTCCTGAGCATACAGATGGCCAAGTTAATTGGACATTTCTTGCCCTGTGACTAAAGAATGAATGCTAACTTGTGGAAGGAAAAGAAGGAACTGAGGAAAACTTGGCGATGGCCACTGCTCTAGCACTCTGCACCGGTCATGGGGACACCAGTCATCTTTTCAGACCTCAGTTCCTCCATCTGTAAATGAGTTTGTACTACTCTTCCATGGCAAACCAAGGAATAAAATAGCTACTGAAAATGTGAGGAGAAGTAAGAGAGAAGGTAAGGCAAGAAGATGAAGGAGGATGAGGAGGAGGGGGAGACTGGAGTCTGCTCTCTTTTGCTTAGGAGTAGGCAGAGGATGGGGAGATGGATGTAGGGTGGAGTGTAATAACCCTGCATACTGGGTTTCCCAAGGGCTGTTTCAGTAAAACAAGTGAAGAATGATATTAAGGTCTTGCCTAACACAGGCACACCCTTTCCAGGATTCCCTAATCCCACCCTAGGATGCCTGGCAATGGTGATATCACCAGGCATGGGAGAGACAAGAGACCAGGCAGCCCAGCTAATCAGAGCTGTGTCTGTAGAAGAAATGAGAACATGGTTCAAATTTCTCATCATGCAATCATCACGGGAATTGGTTCTATAGATTTACAAATGGAATTTAATAAATAACAGTCAGCTTTAGGATTTCTTTCCTTTTATAAGAGTAGCATGAATGTCAAAGTACATTTTTTTTTCAAGACACTAAAGTTCATAGGAGACATTTTTGATAGATTAAAATTGTTTGGCTCATGAGATCATCTGGCATAGAATAAAATGCTTCTTTTTCCATGCAGTATTGCGTAAGTCAAATACGGCAGAGCGACCTACACAATAATTTTCAGCCTATGAAATGTGATTTTTTTTTCATCAGCCTTACCACACGCCCCTCACTGAGAGCTCTTGTTTCTGGTGGATCTGTTTCACCTCCTTTCTGAAAGCCTTAGAGAGAAGGTAGCAAGCAGGAAAAATCAGCTATTTATAGGCATTTTTGACTAAAAGTGTCTGCTCAGCGTGCCATGGAATACTTCCAAGAGGTGGGAGAACAGGAAATTATCTAAAATCAACTGGAAGGCTGGAGGAGTGTTATGGGGGAAGGATTTTTGCATGGGAGTCATTTGCAGAAAGCTCAGGTTTCATTTGCAAACAAATGACAGTTACATTCCCTGATATTCCGAGTTAGGGAGAAACTAGCTGAACTTCTACTAGTTGTTGGGGGTGCGAGAGAGAATGTGTTTTTCAAGGATTCCAAATAGTTGGGATCAACGAAGGGACTTAAAGGGGAATGTAGTCCTCCACACCTATTCCTTGCTTGATGGAGTCGCCAGGTAGATGGATGCCCATGGAACAAGTAGGCAATGAATGGATTTCTTAGTGTGGACTGTGGGTCCCGGTGACCCAACATGGAAATTTTCATCATCGCTCATATCCACTTTTATAACAACAACAACAATAATAAATGGCAAGATCGTTTGCTCAGGTTTTCACAGTTAAGAAAACAATTCCATGAAATTCCTTGTGAATCCTGATGGGTTTTGTTTTCATTGTTCTGGTGGCCGAGTGAGGTGGGAAGTCTTAAAGACTGCCAAGAGACAGGTGGCTGCTGGAGAAAGTCTGGGCTTCTGACAGTTGTTGTGTGGAGAAGAGGTCCTGAGAGGAATCTGCCTTCAGCTTTCATTTATTCTTTGGGATTCTATAGCCTTATAGGAAGCTGGTTCAGAGAGTGGAGAGGGTTAGTTGGAGACTTTTGGTAGGAAGAATGGAGAGTGATGGCCCAGGTCCTGTTGCCACCTCCTATCAATGGTGCTGGGGCTCATAACCTGTGCAGTTTTCATGTCCAAGGAAACATTCCTTGGAGAACTGAGTTAAGCCAATAAAAGGTGTGATGAAGGGTGGGTCTAATTCCACTGCAGACAAATCTCAGAGCTGTTGCCATGGATTAAAACTTTGTCTTGCTGATTTACCAACTGCTTGAATTAAGGCAGTAGGGAGTTGTCAGAAGCAAGGTATAAAAGCTGGGCGTGGTGGCGCACACCTTTAATTCCAGCACTCTGGAGGCAGAGGTAGGAGGATCGCCAAGAGTTCGAGGCTACCCTGAGACTACATAGTGAATTCCAGGCAATGAGCCAGGCATGGTGATGCATGCCTTTAATCCCAGCACTCGGGAGGCAGAGGTAGGAGGATTGCCTGGGACTACAGAATGAATTCCAGGTCAGCCTGAGCTAGAGTGAGACCCTACCTTGAAAAAAACAAAAAACAACAACAACAGAAACCCCCAAACACCAAGGCAAGAGGCTGGAGAGATGGCTTAGCAGTTAAGGTACTTGCCTACAAAGTCTAACGACACAAGTTCTATTCCCCAGTGCCCACATAAAGCCATATGCACCAGGTGGTGCATACATCTGGAGTTTGTTTACAGTGGCTGGGGGCCCTGGCACACCCATTCTGTCTACCTCTCTTTTCGCTGCTTGCAAATAATAAACAGTTTTTTTAAAAAAATAATAAAAAAAAGAAAACCAGGGGAAGGTTTTTATAAACAATCTAAAACTTGAAGAGGCCAGAAGAATTGGGTTCCTTTAGCATGTAGTGAGCAGTGAGATTGAGCAATTCCTATTGACACATCATAATCTTTCCCTTCCTCTTTATGTATTTATTTAGTTGACACTTGGGGTGAGGAAGCCTTATACCTACATTTTGATGAAGACCTCCTGTTATCCCTCATGGGGAGAAGCCTTCCTTGCTCACACAATCAGACATGCTTATCATAACCTTGCTCTAATGATAATTACGGTGGGCCAAATATAAAAGAAAAAGTAATATTGCACATGAAACACAGAGGAAAAAACACAAAACACATTCATACCTGAGGACTGATAATTTTAAAACTATTTCACATTATAATTTTAATTGTTTCCTAAATTTGCAACTCAACTCCTACCCATAAAAACCAGAAGCAAACACAGTTGTGTAATCACACCAATTTTACAAATACAGAAGTGGAAGCACTGGGTAGAAGGGTTCAAAATCAAGCTCACGGGCACCTCATCTGAAGGCCGTGTTTCTATTAGTTAGACTCTACTGCCCCCTGCAGTAAGTACTATGAGAAATGACGTGTGGTTCTTTGATGCATCTCCAACAGAATCACACCAGATCTATGAAATCTGAATCTCTTGAATTGATGCCAGACATCCTTACCTGATATATTCCCCCTAGGTAATTACTGTTCTTATAAATTTAAGAAAACTTGAACAATGATAGAATAATATTCAATGACAGATGGCCATCGAAATGCATGGTTCTAGAAGGCATGCATGGAACACTAACATGGAGACCATGTTTTCATGTTCCAGGGAACATTTCCAACCTTAGAGAGAAGTCTTTCCCCAAACTACTCATTTTTATATTTTGGTTGCAGTAACTAAGAGACCAATAGCCTTAGCCTTTTGTGTCTCCTGTGGACTGTTTCTCTCAGATTCTCTAGAGTTTCTCTGACTTAGTATATTTGGTCTCATTGTCCCAACATATATTATCCTACATGTTAGCACCATATATATATATCTATCTTCAAATCCCAGACCCTGAGGTCTAAGCGTAGGATGGAAAGATAAAGATCCAAAGATGGATCATCTCTCCATTATCGTCTTTTGGATTACAATTTACTCCTAGTAAAACTATTAAGATGTAGGAAGGCCCAATCCATAATAGGAAACATATCCATTTTTTTTTCCATGGTGATCCTCCTACCTCTGCCTCCCAAGTGCTGGGATTAAAGGCGTGCACCACCACGGCCAACTTATTTTTTATTTATTTGAGAGAAACAGAGAATGGGCCTCTAGCCACTGCAAGCTCCAGACACATGTGTCACTTTGTGTATATGGCTTATGTGGTTTCTGGGGAATCAAACCTCCGTCCTTAGGCTTCACAGGCAAGTGCCTTAACTACTAAGCCATTTCTCCAGCCCCTAACTTTCTTCTCTATTATGAGACTCAGTGTTGATTAAGGCTTACCTCAGCTTCATTTTTAAGAAGTTAAAATTTTTACCAGGCTGGTGAGATGGCTTAGCAGTTAAGGAGCTTGCCTGCAAAGCCTAAGGACCCATGTTTAACTCTCCAGAACCCACATAAGCCAGACGCACAAGGTGATGCATGGGCACAAAGTGGCGCACGCTTCTGGAGTTCGATTGCAGTGGCTGGAGGCCCTGATGTGCCAATTATTTCTCTCTCTCTCTCTCCCTCTCATAAAAAAATATTACCATGTTCTTTGTGACCACAGAGTCCCAAATTTCAGGTGATTATTTCTTTAGCAGGTGTCTTTGTCTGTCACTGATATGAGTGTTACGTGCTTCACACCTAACACTCAGATCATTTCTCTTCTCCTTCCGCCTCTTTTTGCCTTGACCTCAGTGCTTCAAAAGAGGTAGTGAGCATGGTTAAACTTGTTTTTGAGAAGGGTCTGAAGGTTTCTACAGACTGTGAGAAATAGCAGTGAGCAGAGAGCAATGGTAGTTGGGCAGAGACACTGCCAGTCCGGGTCTTGTCTACTGAGATAACTGATCTTGTCAAAGTATTTCTTCTTCTCCCTTAAAAAATAGGTAGAACTAAATGATTTCAAACGTTTTTTTTTTCTAAGATGATTATTAAACAAAAATAAATGGGTAGGAAGATACAGTGTCCACACTGCTGGGGGAAGAGGTTGTGAATGAGGGGGTTTATAAAGTGACCCTCCAATGAGGAAGCTCTATTATTCAGAAAATGTTGATTTTGAAGAAAAAAAAAAAAACCCACCTAACTTTAATTACACACGTTAAGATTTTAAAGTCTTAGATAGTTAAATTAGGAAGTTAGACACCCCTGAAGTTACATATTAAATTGTGTTTTTCCAAGGGTATGGGGAACAGAAAGCAGCTGGTTTTATGGTTGTTACAGGCCTCTTGTTTGAAAGAGACCAACACCTGCCTTTTCCTCGCTCCAGGGTAGCAGGGCATTCCTAGCTAGTATGAAGTAATGGTCTGAGATAAAACTGGAAAAGGAAGAGCCTAATTTTCCCACTTGGGATCAGTACAAAAGAATCTGTTTCCCCACTTCATAGTCTTTCTTCTTCCATGGATTTTGTGAAATCGTCCATTTAAAGTAGCTCTGATTTAGCCGGGCATGGTGGCGCACACCTTTAATCCCAGCACTTGGGAGGCAGAGGAAGGAGGATCACTGTGAGTTCAAGGCTACTCTGAGACTACTCATAGAAATTCCAGGTCAACCTGGGCTACAGCAAGACCCCACGTCAAATCCCTCCCCCCAAAAGTAAATAAATAAATAAAGTAGATCTGATTTCATCAGAGATCAAAAATAGCAAATGTACAACTGTGTTTTACAAACATGGGGGTGCAACATGTCACTGGAGAGGTGAGAAGAGGAGACCTGTGTACAAGCTTAGAGCACACTAACCCTTAATGTACATCATAGATTGTCACCATCACTAAGCCCGACTTGGGTGGAAAGTTTCCCAATTCTTTGAGAACAATGTCTTAGAAACTCCAGCTGACACAGAACAGTGATAGAATGTATGCGAAATCAGAATAAGGCTGACTAGAAAACCCATTTTGAAACTGTAGAGGTTTTTATCTTAGAGATGTAAACAAAATAGGACATATTGCTAAACTTTAGTAAAGTATAACCTTTTTTAAATGATAACCCTCTCCCCCTTTTGAGCCACAAAAGAGGTGGATGTACTCCAGGATGTGAAAGAGTTAAGAATAGTGCAAATAAGAAATTGGCAGAAAGTGACAGGAGTATATCATCTCCCTTTCCTTATACCACATTCCCCTGCTGCTTGTGTTACAGTAATTAAATCACTCTTTATATCATTACCTTTTAGTTACAAACAGAGAAGGCTCACTTGGAGAAGCAACTGACTTAAAAATCATTCACACTGGGAATCATTCATTGAAAAAAAAATTATGCGTTTCTCTACTGTGGTTCCAGCCTTAGACTTTAGAGAAACATTTATATATGCATTTACTAAAATAAAAAAAAAATTGTCCTTGTGCTATACTGTAGTCCAAATGGATGCTATATAGGTAGGCAGGCAAGATAGTCTTGAGAACTAGGTAAATGAACCCTAGAAGGAAAGTCATAAACACAAGCCTTTTTGGTTCAGGGTAGAAGTATGGGTTCAACTTTTCAGGTGAGTACTAGAAGTAATAGTGAATTCACAAAGTTCCTCAGGAAGTTTATTAATAGTAACCTGATTTTACCTGAACAGGCCAATGTTTATTTTCCTTCACCCAACTTCCCTGGCTAATGACAGAAAAATTTGTTTACAAGGTATTGCATTTTTTGAACCATATGAAATTTCAGAGTTCCAGTTTTTAGAACTGTACAGATGGCCTTTCTAATGACTCAACCCTGTGTCAGTGACCATGATCATGAACTCCAGCAGAACTCACACTTTGATGAGGGCACGAAGCTCTAATTAGTTGTAAGAACTGAACTCTAAATTCACCATCATCTACTAACAGAAATGGTTGCCTTTGAACCTGAAACCCCAGTGGTAAAAGGCACAATCTAATTATGAATCAAAGGTGAGGCAATATTGCCTAGGTTTTTTAACCAGTGTTTTCTAGTGCTCACAAATCATTATTTGAACTTCTGCATCATTATGTTCTCTAGTAGGCTAGAGATTGCAGATGAATCTTTCTCCTAAAGAAATGGTGAATGGTTACCTTGAGTTACCATCTTTACTTGAGATCAAGCAAACTGTTCTCAAAAAGGATTGGAGAAAAGGGAAATCAATTTCATTGGCAACTGAGAGATCAAGGTGGTTGGACCCTTTGTTCACCAATATTCCATCTGCAATTAGTAGACTGAAATTCCCTGCTATCAGCAAATATATATTACATACAGAAGCCTCTGGTTGTGGCTAACCAAGTATCCCTAGTTTTGCTGATGCTTAAAAGTAATGTTATAAGAATGAGTTAATGACCAAAAATCATAAAGTTCTTTAAAAGCTTCTAGGAGGGCTTTCCTATTCATTTATTTTTTTTTATTTTCTCCTATTTATTTTTATGTTCTCTCTAATAGTGCTGAGTCTTTCTGGACACTTGTTTGGTCAAAGTGCTTAAAATGTTTTGTCAATTGTCATCCACCTCCCCCCCCCATTCCTGATACTAGGTTATAGACAACATAATCATAGAAAATCAGAGCAAACGGCACAGAGAAAGGAGATGACCAGGACTCTGTCGCTGATCACTAATTTCACATTCAAAATTGGCACCTGGCAAGAGTCAACCCATCTGTTTTGCAGTGAAGATGCATCTCTACCAAGATCAGTGGAAAATAGGGAGAAGGCTAGATAAGCTGAAAGAACTCTGGCATTCTTTTGCTGCATTATTAAGCCATATAAATGGAACAAATAAATGAACTTTTCAATGTGGTGGGTGAGGTTTTTAAACAAAGCCAGCAAGGCAACATAACAGTAGCCAAAGTCATTTGTATATCAGACATCTTCATAAATTCTACATAAAGTACTTTTAAACCAAGTCACTGTCAAAATTGTTCTAAGACAACAAAAAGGAAAAACTTAGCCATGAAAGGTAAACTCTCACTGGGAAAAGATGGAAATTATCTTGAAACAATTAAAAAAAAAAAAAAAGAAAGAAACTGTACCTGTATTTTTAAAAAAGCAAATCTGGGCTCACACTTGCTACAGCCCTTCTTTAGTAATCTTTGTGGAATCTTATATAAACAACAGATAAAAGAACATGAAAAACAAAATACTCTGAAAAAACCAATCACCCAGAAATTTAAATTTTGCAAAGGAACAGTAATTACTCGGGATTCTTGTCTAGAAAAATAACCGATCACTTTTTGGTCACTAGCCACATAATGTCCTCTAACAGCTCATTGTACCCTGGATCCTGTGAATTAGGATTTTATGAAGCCTCTGTGGAGACAGACTTATGGGCACCTGATCTCTCCTCCACCTGTTTTCTTACCATCTGTACATGCATTAGTTAGCTCTTTCAGTCACACTAGGCATTTTTAGAGAAAAATGAAAATAACAGAATAGCAAAACTACCCTTTCTCCATTCTCCCCCTTTGCAAAAAATACTCCCCACAGCCACACCAAATACACACTCATCAAATATAAAGTAATAAAAGAGTTATACCCAAACCTGGTCAGTCCTTCCATTTCTTGAAACTTGCACACAAACTGAAGAGACCCATTCAGCCTTAAAAAGGTCGATCATTTTGTTGTCCTAAAATCTCATCTCTGAGAGTGCCGTCCTCCTCCGTCCCTGTCTCGCTTTCTCTTGCTCCCTCTCTCTGTGTGTGCCTCTCTCGCTACTTCTACCAGAGAGCGTTTTGTTTCCTCTTTCCTGTTTCTGCTGCTAGATGAATGCAAAATACACGATTTGAAGGTTTTTTTTTTTTTCCCTCTTAGGTTAACAGTTGGAAATCTAAAATCTTGCTCTTCTGAATGGCTTTATATGTCACTCACTCAACTAGTAACATTTATATAGAGAGGCATAAACACAGGAAAGAATTCTGCTTTTTTTTTTAAAGCAAAAACAAAACAACCCTCCCTCCCAGCCTATTTTATTTACTTAACTATTAGCACTTACCCTGAGATGTGCCATAAGTGCTTTATTCCAAATGTACAAAATCCAACCACATCTCAACTGAGAATTAAACAGTTTTAATGTCTTCAAATCCATGTTTCTGCTCCCAGCCCTAACACAGACAGTCACTGGCAGCGGTACAATAATTCTAAACAGCAGACATCTGATTCTTGACATTTAAAAATAACAATATTGGGAAAAAAGGGAGTCTTTTTTTTTTTAATTAACTAAAACAGCTTGTGAGTGAGCACATATTACCAATTGTCTGTATTGACTGGACCATGCACTAATAACAAGCTGCAGTATGTGATTCCAGAGTCAGTGTCAGGCACTGGCTAGACACCTACAGACCTCTTCTATGTTTTATAGAATCATGGCAGGGGTCTACATGAAGTTCATTTTAAGTGAGAATTCTACAAAGATAGAATCAAACATTTGGTAGAATTTAAATCTTATTATTGGTGGATGTGAGTTTAATCTTATTTTAGTCATGGATCAAATTGGGGTCATAATTGGCTATTCCATTGTTAGTCTAATTTCATATCCACATTCTTTTACTAGTATGTACATATCCAAGGTCAAATGCCCACATACATTTAAATGAAGAATAAAACAAGTACCTCTGAAGCAAATTGCAGATTTGGGCAGATTTTGGTTTAATTGTTGGCTCAACTATTGATTCTCTATTCATTTCTGGGCAAGAAATTTCCTCTTTTTTTTTTTTTTTTGCCTCAGTTTTGCCTATAAAACTAAAGCAAAGAGGGACTATTTGGGACAAAGAAGGGACCACTGTAAAGTGAGGTGGGGTGCAGGGGAGAGAAAGGGATAACATGGGATGAATATAGTCAAAGTTCATTATACGCATGCATGAAAATATCATAATGATGTTCATTATTTTGTACCATTAATAGCTGCTTGTGGTGGTTTGAATAGGAAACGTCCCCTATAGCCTCATGTGTTTGTGATTAAGCCTCATACTCAGTCCTTAGCTGGGGGAGCTTTGGGAGGTGGAGCCTTGCTGAAGGAGGTGTGTCCCTGGGGCAGACCCTGAGGTTTATTAGTCGAGCCCTACTGGGAGTTCATTTGCTCACTCACGCTTGCTGCTACTTCCCAGCTTCTGTGGCAAGATGTGATGCCCAGTTTCTGCTCTGCCATGCTACCCCTGCCATGATGAAATGACCCTTGAGACTGTCAGCCACAATACACCCTTTCCTCCCATCAGCTGCTTTTGGCCAGAATGTTTTTTTTTTTTTTTTTTTTTATAGTCTCAGCAACAAGAAGGTAACTATTACAACACTCATAGGAAAAGTAACGATTAAAGAAAATAGCAATACTTCCTACTAAAGTTGTTTTGAGTGTGAAATAAGATACAGCTCTGATTCCTGGCACATGAAAGGTATGTGATACGTGCTGCTTCCTCTCTGCTGACAGGAAGCGAGCACTGTCAACAAAAAGCATGCAGACCAAGGAGGTAAATGAATCAATTTTGACCCACCATGTTGCCTTGTACTAGATGTGTACCCTTGGGCAAGTTACTCCACCTAATTTGCTAAATCTCAGTATTTTTCTGTGAAATACCTCTAGAGTTTTTGAAGAGCAAATTAGATAACATTTGAAAAGCATCTGCTTTTAGTAGGCATTTATGAAATGAGAGTCTCCGGGCCTTCCAAATCTTGAAAATTGCTGTAATTAGTACTCTGGAATACGTAATTTATGAGTGTAAAAACGTGGACAGATTACAGCCTTGTAGACCAAATGACGCATGTTGCAGCAGATGAAGGAGACCCTGGAAGTTGAAGGCTGTGGAGCTCGTTAGTGGCAGGCACGGACTAAGACCCTTGATGGAACTTGTGGTACTGTACTTCGCCTGCTAACCATGAGGCTGACTGTAAACACATTTGTAAATCCAGCTTCAATATTAGCCAGGAGTTAAGATAATATTACTGAAAAACAAAAACAACAAAACATTCCTTCTCTGTTTCTCCAAGTGGGCTTTTAAGAATGAGTTTATAAATGAACTTATCTATGAGGATTGAGTAGAGCTGACTAATCCTGTTTCCTGAGAAGAATCTTTATAGGTTGGGAGATTCCATCTACATTTCCTAGAAGCAAGAAAAAAAAAAAAAAACTGGAATTCAAGTCTTAGGAGGCATCTCTTGTTCTCCTTTGCTATGTAAATATCCATATCTTCCCTCCCTTTGTTTGTAAGAAATCTCCAGTGTCATCACATGGGCAGAAAGATGGCATAGTTCTCCACTTTATTTATTTAACATGATGCCTTCTCACTTTCAAATACAGAATTATTATATTTCTAGCTTGAATGCCTTTTATATCCTAGCACCTCAATAAATGCCAACTAGGAGTTCACTTTATGGTGAAAGATTTAAATACACAGAGTTCAGGGTTGACCATTATCCAGTGTAGTGTAGAAAATATAACCTTTTGCAACATTTGAATAATTGTTGGAATGAAAGCAAAGGTATTTTGGGTATCAAAGTCAAATGATCTACTACTCTAGGGAGAAGGAAAGGGAAAATGAAATTGAGGAAAATATATATGAGATTTACTGTAATTAATGTTTTGTTTTTCTAAATGGGTGAAAACGTAAGTTAGTGATTGCTTTATTTTTATTTATATTTTTCTCAAATATTTTATTTTAAAAACTAGCTTAAGAAAGGTAAATAATTTGAAAATACAAGTTCTAAATCTTTATCCTATGAAATTCAGTGATGTAACTACACTAAAACCCACAAATTAATTTATTTCTGCCAGTAATAATGGAATGTTTGCAGAAAATTGTTCCTACTTTGCATCATCTAGCTCCTTACCCATTCTTTATTCAAAATAAATATTTATTAATAAAATGCTTTATTTTCAATACTGAATAAGACTTATGTGCTTAAATAATAAATCTTTTAGGTATAATGTACATGATGGTCATTTCTTTATTAAGATACTTGGGTATCTAGTCCCACTAAGTCTTTACCTTTCTTTGAGTCTCCTTTTATAATCCTTTAAATTGAAAATTGTTAATAGTTCTTGATTATTTAATTAATTAATTTATTTTGAGGTAGGTTTTCATTCTAGCCCAGGAACTTACTCTGTAGTCTAGGCTGTCCTCTGACTCCTGCTGGTTCTCCTAAATCAGTCTCCCGAGTGCTGGGATTATAGGGATGAGCCACCATACCCAGCTTGCTTGATGATTTATTCATGCATATGGCAATTACATAGCAAACCAAGAAATCTACCTTCAGCGGGAAAGACACTTATTTGTGTGTATGCAAAAGCTACCGGCATGCTGCTGCTTTCTTCTGAACTTTGGGCATGGACTCTGGCACTGCCTTTGCTCAGAGTTAGAACATTCTTAGGGCAAAGAGATAAATTTCTGAGGGGAAGGATTTTTCCTTGCATTTCATCTGAAGACAAGAATGGAAATGATGATGATTTTACCATGTATCCATAGTCCAGTAAAACTTTTTTTTTGAAAGATAAGGATATCAGGAAAGAACAGAGAGAGAGAGAGAGAGAGAGAGAGGAGATGCTCTGAACAGGAGAAATATGAGGGTCATTGTGTGGAGAGTTGTGTTTTAGGAAAAATAATCCTGGAGGAAAAAGTAGGGAACAAAGCCCATCTATCTCCTCTGATATAATTTTACATCGGATGAATCTTGTGTAAGCAAGCTGGGGGCAAAAGGGACAATCAGGAGTAGACCATGGAAAGGAAGAGCAGCCTGTTTGGAGAATATATATATATATATATATATATATATATATATATATATATATATATATATATATATGCACATATGGATTTACACGCACTGACACTAATTGTATTTTATTGCACTGACGCTTCCCCTCTGTCCTCCTCTGCTCTGTGGTCCTGAGCCTCTGCCTCTGTGCTTGTCAGGTCCCCAAATTGTCTCCATCTCCACCTCCTCAGGGCATCATCTTGCTGGGCTGTGTCTTGGGGATGGGGCTGGTGGGGTGTGGTTAGTATTGGTGATGATATTTATTGCAGGGATGAAGATAGGTTCAATTTTGGTTTTTATATTGTTTACTTATTAGGGAAAGAGAGAGAATGAATGGGCACGCCAGGGTCTCCAGCCATTGCAAACAAACTGCACAGACATGTGCCACCATGTGCATCTGGCTTAAGTGGGATCTAGGGACTTGAACCTGGGTCCTTAGGCTTTGCAGGCAAGTGCCTTAACCGCTAAGCCATCTCTCCAGCCCCAATGATAGGTTCATTTTCACCTCAGGTAAAATTTCACCATGAAAACACTGAATAGATCTAACTGAACTCTTTCCAAAATGGAGATTATTGTTTACATTTGGAAGAAAGGTTAGGTTTATTTTAAAATTCTTTGCAGATTCCCCCTTTATTTTTCTCTCCTCCCTATCCATGATCCCTCAGTCAAAAGAGGAATTTAAGGCCTGAATAACTCCTGCCTTTGTGTATCATCACCTAGTCTCCCTAAGATCACTCGATGGACTTGTTCACACTTGCTTCCAGATGGCAGCCGTGAGCCCCTGAAATGGTAACTGATTGGATAAAGTTTATAAAGACAGTTTAGAGTCTAGACTAGAACTCAGGGCCAAGCCCACACAATGCAACCAGGAAAAAATACCAAGGCACCCATCATGAGAGGTAAATGGTACCTGTAGGTACTGGCAGGAGCGTTCTTGTTGACAGGACTCGGCCTTCACCATGGCCTGATCCATGTTCACCGAGGACTTCTGGTATACCTCCCGTGCTCTGCTCACGGTGAGAGTAGAGGACCAGGCGCTCTTCTTCAGAAGTGGGGCATCCAGGTTGACCGGCAGGTTGGCACAGGTGGAGCACTTGATGTCATTGTTACTCCGGGAGGCCTTCACCGCCTGCTCACTGATGGTGTTGTAGGCTTCCATGAAGTACTGTGAGGCAGAGCGGTCAGGGCACCTGCCCATGGTCATCACCCCCGAGGGCGTGTGATAGATGCACACGTCACCGTCCAGGTTGTCGTCGGAGCTCCACCAGCTGGGGGAGGTCGGGGAGGCGTTGGAGGCATTAGAGCGAGCTTTGGACTCCGCTCGCCGCTCCTTGCTCTTGCTGCGTTTGCCATACCTGACCGTCTGCGTTTCATCCGGGCTGGCTTTGCCCCCATTCACACTGCCCTTGGACGGTCCCTCCAAGGAGTGTGACTTGGTAAAGAGCTTCTGGACCGAGTGGACCAGGTGCCTGATGCGACCCGGGCTGTCGCTGCGATGCTCCACGGCTGTGCGCTTATATTGCAGCGTGTGATAGCCATCCCGGTTGAGGGGCAGCTGCCTCTCAAACTGGTCCAGCAGGTTGGCAGGGAGGCGGTTTGCCTTGGTGGCCAGGGTGCGGGGCACCAGGGCGCACTCGTCCTTCAGCTCCTGCTGGGAGGTGTAATGCCTGCGTGGGAAGGTGCTGCTGGCCAGTGGGTCACTGAAGGGGCCCACGCACTCCGCCTGGAAGGAGTTCCGCTGTGTGTAGTAAGGGTGGTCGGCGGGGTGATGCTCCACCGGGCTCAGCAGGTACGGCTTGTGGTCTGAGTGGTGCGACAGCGAGTCGCAAGCCGACTCGCAGGTGATCCCGTGGTGATGGCTGCGGCTGCCCGATAATCCTTTCATGGCTGACCGGAAGTAACCGCTGGGGTCATGGGCACCTGCTCAAGTTCCAGACCCGTCTTGGGCAAAGACCTGAAGGAACACAGAACATGAGAGGAGTTAAGCATGTTCCTTGGTACCTATACAAGATGGGGAGTTGAGGGGGCACTATGTGACACTGTACTAGTTTTCTGGCTGGGGAACTTATCATTGTCTTCCCAAAACAGCTCTAATGCATGGCTCAAACAGTATCTCTCACCTTTATGAACATGGGAAACTCATTTCAAAGCCAGAAAAAAGAGATGGTACAAGTTTAAAGTTAGTAGACTGAGAAAAGTGTACTATAAAATGTAACTTTTTTATTTCAGAGAGCACGACACACACACGGGGGGAGAATTGGCATACTAGGGCCTCAGCCACTGAAATCAAATACCAGACACTTGAGCCACCTAGTGGGCATGTGCTACCTTGCACTTGCCTCACTTTTGTGTGTCTGGCTTACCTGGGATCTGGAGAGTCAAACATGGGTCCTTAAACCATCTCTCCAGCCCTGAAAAGTAACTTTTTTGAGACAGAATTTTGCTATGTATCCCCGGCTGGAGTTTTTAATCCACCTGTCTTCAGAAGCCAGAGTGATGGAATCACATGCAAACATCACCACATCAGGCTTAAACTGTTTTAAACTTATTTCAAAGTGCTTCTGTTAATCTTCTTGATTCCAGTGGCTGAATGCATCTTCCCCTTGCTTTTCTGATTTCAAATGTATTCTATGGTAGTCATACAGCTTGCTAAAAGGCCTAGTGTACTGTATGGTAGTCTTACAGCTTACCCAAAGGCTTCCTGTGGAATCCCTTCCCTGGTTCTTCTGGCAGAAAGAATTAGTTCCCATGTAGTGATTTCATGGCATCTGATACACACTTCCTAGAACCCACTCAGCTGTTTGTTTCCCTGACTTTCCTAATTAAAGCTTCTTGCAGTCTCCTTATCTCTTTACCACTTTAAAAAAGTTTTTATTTATTTGTTTGAGAGATGTGGAGAGAGAGAGAGAGAGAGGAGAGAGAGAGAGAGAGAGAGAGAGGGAGAGACAATGGGTATGTCAGGGCCTCTAGCCACTGCAAACGAACTCCAGTTGCATGCATCACTTTGTACATCTGGTTTATGTGAGTTCTGAGGAATCGAACCTAGGTACTTTGGCTTTGTAGGCAAGCACCTTAACCGCTAAGGCATCTCCCCAGCCCATCTCTTCACACCACTTTTACATGCCCCTACCTAGCAATCGGCTAGCACTGCAGGCACACAGCAAACATTCCATACATGGGAATTAAAATCCAAGAGGAACAAACTTGAATGCCAAAAACACAAAATGCAACAAACATGTGGTGATAAGAGAAAGCCTTGGGGCATGATGAATGCTCGGTACACAGTGATGAATGCTTAGTACCTTGATTGTGATGGGGTATCATGACTGCATGCATATATCCAAGCTTATCAAAATGGCTGGGATAGATGTGGATATTTTTGAATGTCAATTGTGTACCGCTATGTCTAAAATCATTTCTAAGCCAAAAAAAAAAAAAATAGGGAAACCAATGGCACAATCTTTAGAATGTATCCATGTATCTTCCATCCCAAGCTTTCTGCTCTGAATGCTGTAGAAACAAGGATAGCATAGAAACAAGCCCACAGAGGAATCTGAGTTGAAAGAAGGTAGGGTCAGTCAATCAGAGATGTGGAGATGTCTGCGCGTGTGTTTCTGTCCTCAGTGGGTGAACAAATTGAAAGCAGGTCAGAAACAAATAAGCTGGTGTTGGCCGAGGGTCATCTCTTCTTCCTGGTTGCTATGGGTTGAATCTTAAATAGCCCCAAAGACCAAACAATATGTTGAGGGCTTGGTTGTCAGCCTGTGATGTCATTGGTAGGTTATGGGAACTCTGATGCATAGAACCTAGTGGGAGGAAGTTAGGTCACTGAGGCATGCCCTTGAAGAAGATATTGAGATTATGGCTCCTTCTCTCTTGCTTTCTCTCTCTCTTTTAACTTCCAGGCTGCTGTGAGGTGAACAGGTTTCCTCTACCACTTCTGCCCTACCACAGGCCTAAGTGATTTATCATTTCAACCATCTACCAATACTTCTGAAACCATGAGCCAAAATAAACCCTTTCCTTTATTGAGTTGATTTCCCCCATTATTGTGTCACAGTGGCAAAAAGCTAACATACTGAGTTAAGGTTTCTGGTTAAATGTTCCAAAGTAAGGACAAAATGGAAAGGCCATTGCAAAGTTCCTGAGGAAGTGAATGAAAACTCTGGACCTCATGTTCAGCATGGCCTGAAGGGGGAGGCACCCCTGCAGAGCCTCACAGTGGAAACTTCCTTTTTGAGTCCTTCTATGAGCTCCAGTCTTCCTCAAGCTCTGGTCATAGAGGCTGTGGTTCCAGCAGGAGCCCAAATTCTCTTTTGACTCTTAACACAGTGTGCTCTTCAAGGGCTGACCAAAGTTCATACTGACAGCTAGCTATTTAATTTATTTTTTTAATATTCTTCTTACATTAAAACAATCATCATAGTAAGCATTGTTCTGGAAGGCCAATTCACAAATGACATTTCAGATTTCAAAGAGGGAGAGCTCAGTGTCTCATGACTACATAGAGCTCAACAAAACACAAACACCTGGCCTCAGGAAGAAAGACATGGACTTTGAGAGGCCAGGGCTTGCCTCTTCCTCATTATCTATTGAATTTGTGAGCTCATGACAATGTTCACAGATTGTTCATGCCCTGCCAAGCTTCTCACTTCCTCACCACTCTCTCTCTCTCTTTCTGGTGTTGCTGGGAATCGAATCTAGTACCTTGTATATCCCAGGCAAATTCTATCTTTTATGTTTTGGACCAGTAGTAGTTTAAGACCACTTGCGGGTTTTTAATCAGTGTAATCTTTTAGCTTTAGCTAGTCGACTAAATTACAAGGGTGGGGACTCATTTCATCTGTCCAGAGTCTAGCAAAGTGCCATTCCATTTGATGGCAAGAATGCAGTAAATGACTTAATCACTAACAATGTATTAATGCACAATTCTCCAAGGAGGACATACAGTGATTCAAGTGGCATCTCTCACTGAAAATACGAATATGTGACCATCCAGGGAAGAGTCAGAGCTGAGGAAGGATGCCCCAGGATCAAGAGGGACCATTTCTCAGGTACTCTTGGGATCAGTGGTTTTCCAAATGAGGCAGGAGGCAGGCAGGTGAACAACCCTTGCACACCTTCTAGCTTTCTCTCCAATGTCTTTACAGCTCCTGAACAATGTCACACCTCTTGAGTTCTACCTGCCTAGAAATTAAAGTCTGGGTTACTTTTCTAGCTGATGAGCACAAGATGTCTATACAGAAGATCTGCATGGAGGACAGAAAGAAAACACTATCTAAAGACACAGAAAGTAATTCAGGGCTCATGATTCATGTACATCATGGAAAGCCTGGAAAAATCTTTTCCACTGAAAAGACAGTAAAGAAAAATGAGAACCTGGGACAATTTTCTTTGAACTTATTATTATTATTATTATTGATTTTGCGAGGTAGGGTCTCACTCTGATCCAGGCTGACCTGGAATTAACTATGTATTCTCAGGGTGGCCTCGAACTCTCGGTGATCCTCCTACCTCTGCCTCCCGAGTGCTGGGATTAAAGGCATGCGCCACCACGTCCAGCTTCTTTGAACTTATGATCCGAGCAGTAAACAATGGCAAGGAAGGATTCCGGAGGTTTAAATATGTGTCTTTATCAAAGCTATGGCACAAACTAATTTATGAGCAAGTTTTTCTTTATACCAGGTACCAACGAAGACATTTTTGCCTTTCCCATAGTAAGAACAGGGCAGGAGAGATGACTTAGCAGTTTGCCTGTGGAGCCTAAGAACCCAGGTTCGATTCCCCAGTACCCACATAAGCCAGATGCACAAAGTGGCACATGTGTCTGGAGTTTATTTGCAGTGGCTAGAGGCCCTGGTGCACTCATTCTCTTTTTCTCTCTATATATCTGACTTTTTCTCTCTCTCACGTATAAATAAATAAAACACACACATATATAATATATATATTTTAAAAAGTAAGAACAGTACTATGGAAGTAGCTAAGTGGTAGTGAGCTTGACTAGCATGGGAGAGGCCCTGGGCTCAATCATCAGTACTGCAAATCAATCAGTCAATGAATGGAAGGGATAATCCAGGAGGATGATAGTCATATAATAAATTTTAGGATGATACAGAATGGGATCTCAACATACAAGATCACATAAGATGATGTTTTAAACTTTCCTCCTGAAGCACCTGGGTCTTAGGCAGATATTTTGTGCTAGATAAAATGTGAGATGTGCAAGAGCTGGAAACATAAATTATATATATTTATTCCAAAATGTACTGGATCATTTTAATCAGGTATTCAACGATTATCTTTAATATGCAAACAGCATTTTATGTAAGATGATACTACCTGAGGAAAAATGGAGAAAATGAAGAGTTTTTAAGGCCACCCTTGATGAGTTAAGGTAAAGGATCTAACTAACTATAATTTCTGTAAATTAAACATACATAGCGTGATATTTGCTAAAATTTAAGTGGGCTATTTTAGCAGGGTAACAAGCACCCATATCTGCTTAGAGAGTAACCAACTGCATCAAGGCCAAATACACTAGTAACTTGCTTTCTTCTTTATTTAATACTTGTAAAGGGATATTGAAATTTATGATGTGGGTAAAGAGAATCATGATAATGGCCATAAGTGTTTATAAAGCTAAACCCCTCTGGTCAAGGTCAAATACATATCAGTACCATTGGCCTTTTTAATAGAAGATCTTACGCTCTTTTATCCTCTTTACATTAGAAATGACAGCCACAGGTTCCTGTTGACCAGGGCAGATGATGTAAGATCCTAATGCCTTTAGCCATGGTTAGATCATTGCATGGAGGTCTCCCCCACCCCACGCTTCATTTTTCTCTTATGTTCTTCTGAAAGTCCTTTCCTAGCACACTTCTCTGTGGTGTCTGTTTTCTCCTAGTTAATGTTTACAAGTGGCGTCTATGGATGCCACACCTTGGGGGTGGCCTGCAGCACCAGTACTCAGCATTAACAGAGCACTTCTCAGGTGCATAGCCTGGGGCTTGCTGTGGCAAACAGAATCCCTGCTGTCTGAGAGGCTTGTGAAGTGTTCAGAAAGACATGATCAAGCCATGCCAAAAAACAAAACAAAACCCAAAATCCAAAAAGCCAAAAACACTAAATATTGATTTCTCTTTATTTTACACATTTTTCGAGAAGGAAGCTGCTAGTGGTTGAATTAGATTTCAGTTGGCTACAGCGATTTCTGAGACTAGTAAGGGAAATTGCCTTTTTTTTTTTTTTTTTTTTGCCTTGCACCATGAGCAAGGAGTGTGGTCAACATGCCTTCATGAAGGTTTCTATGGCTACAGCAATTACCTCTAATTCTTGTCCACCATGGCTTCAACATTATGCTGCATTGTCCTCAAAGTTCAGTTTACCACCAATTGTATGTCCCGATATTTGGCTTGGTGCCTGTGCAATGAGCTTACTATGAGAGAGGTGCGTTGTTTTTAGCTAGCCCTGCACCTGGAACAGAAGCACTTCGGCACAGATGATGACTAAAGCAAGCATGATTAAGCACGGGAAACTCACTAGGTAGCTCATTTATTGGAAACAAACACACACCACATATTACAAGATGCTGACAGGGAAAATAGCCTCATGAGGCAGGCCGGTCCTTATTTCATTGTGCGGGTCTTTATTTAGAGACTGCTGCTATTCTTGATTTTTCTTTTTATGTGTGGAGAGAGAGGACAGTCAAAGGCACTTCCCTGTCTTGTTTTGGGAGGGCTGATAAGCCAGCAGTCACAACCTGTGTTGCAAAGAACATGGGAACATTTGCCCAGAGAAACAGGATGCACTGTGCACTTGTTTGGAAAAAATGGGGCAAAAAGAATGTTTTCAGGGTCAAGTTGCCTTCTTGGCTTCCCTCCACCCGCCTGCCACCTTCTTGTGCCAAATTATCATTTTAAAAATGATTTTTTATATTTATTTATTTATTTATTTATTTATTTATTTATTTATTTGAGAGAGAGGCAGATAGAGATAGAAAGATGAGAGAATGGGTGCACCAGGGCCTCTAGCCACTCCAAACGAACTCCAGACACATGAGCCACCTTGTGCATCTGGCTTACGTGGGTCCTGGGGAATCGAACTGTGGTCCTTTGACTTTGCAGGCGAGTGCCTTAATTGGTAAGTCATTTCTCCAGCAACAAATTATCATTTTTAATTGAAGAAAAAGAACAGATTTTTAACATCCAAAGGAACAATGTAGGCCCTGAATAAAGACCACGTTTCCCAATCTCCATGGATATGCATAGGTGACTTGAAGAATATAATTTGAGTAAAATTTTTGGAAAAGATCTCCAAAGTGAAAGGCATTATCTTCCTTTACACTTCCTTGGCTGGAATGTATAGTTGAAGGCTGAGTGAGCATCCTTCTTGTATCATGAGGTGCATGTTACCATCCGAGAATGGGGGAAAACACAAAATAAAGACGCAGGTCATGGTGGAGTGTCATATCAGCCCCACACCGGTTCCACTTGTTTATGTGAGAGGAAGCTGAGTTCTGTTGGATTAACACCATTGTTCAGTTGCTTTCTGTCATTTTGTTCCCTTGCATGGGAAACTACTCTGAAATGAACTAGGTAGGCAGGACTCAATAATGGAGCCTGTGGGAAGCTGTGCCAGGATGGAGAGGAATGTGTTTAAAGTGAGATGCTCCCTTAGAAGACTTTTCAAGATAGTGGTATGACATTATGCCTCTGTGGCGGTTTGAATCAGATGTCCCGCATTAACGCATGTGTTCTGAATACTTTGTTCCCAGTGGGTGGCAACTGGGGAGGTGGAGCCTTGCTGGAGGAGGTGTGTTGTTGGGAATGGGTTTAAGGGTGTCACAGGCAGCTCCTCCTTGCCAGAGTTCAGCTCACTCTCCTGCTGCTTTTCCACCTGCTATGGCAGAGGTGATGTCCAGCCTCTGCTCAGGCCATGTGCTCCCCTGCCATCATGAAGCTTCCCCTCCAGAGTGTAAGCCCAAATCTACCCTTTCCTCCCACCAGCAATGAGAAGGTGACTACTATTAGCATCCTAAAAATGTTCCTGCTTGTCCTTAGAGAATAGATTTGTGGGAGAGAGGAGCAAGAAGGTCTCAAAAAAGCAACAGTTTCTTGTTGGGGCAGATTATTAGAGAAGAATGAAGAGGAGGAAGGAACACCTCAAAGGAGTGTGGGGATACTGTGGCTGGTTCCCTTGCTTTGAGCATCTTAGTCATACAAGTATGTTGTTGCCAGCATCTAAACATACATGGTACTTTGCCCTAAAAAGAACAACAACAAAAAAATTTCTGCATTGAGAATGCAGATTTTTTCACTTGTAATTTTTTCCCCCATCTACTTAGAGTAAAACCCAATTCTAAGGCTGTTGAGAATGTTTAACTGTATGGTAATGATGGTAATGACACCGTTTTTCTAGAATAAAGAGATGATTCTCATTGCTGTACTTAAGAAAATGAAGCCATGGCCTCTCAGAGTAAATGTTTATAGAAACCTTAATGAAGATGAGTGTCTGGGTTAATATTGCACTTGTTGGGTGTTTCTGACCTTCTGAGTTATAGCTTAGGCTTCCCTACTTCAGGATTTTCATGTATTGTGGCTGTGATCTGAGTATATCCCCCAAGGGTTCATATGTGAGGAACTTGGTCTCAGTGTGGTGGTATTAAGATGTGATGAGACCTTTAAGATGTAGGGCCTACAGGGGATTTGTAAGGTTAGCCTCTGTTAAGGCTAGCCCCTCCCCTTTCCTCTGGTTTAAGGCTTTTCTCATGGTCTCCCCCTCAGCCATTGTGGTGCCCTCAGCCACGAGGTAATGCAGACTGGCTGTGAGCTTTTGCTAGAGCCAACACTATTCTACTTGGACTTTTATCATCAGAAACTATAACCTAGGGCTGGAGAGGGCTTAGTGGTTAAGGCGCCTGCCTGCGAAGCCTAAGAATGCTTGTTCAAATCTCCAGGTCCCACGTATAGCCAGACACAAAAGTGACGCAAGTGCGCAATGTTGCACATGTCCACAAGGGGGTACACACATCTGGAGTTTGTTCACAGCAGCTGAAAGGCCCTGGTGTACCTATTCTTTCTCTGCCTCTTCCTTTCTCTCTCTCTCTCTCTGTCTCTCTCAAATAATAAAAAAAAGAAACTATAAGTTAAAGCCTAAAGTATTTTATTATAATGACAAAAATGGACCTGTTGTATACTTAAAAGTATATGGACACTAGTACCTTTGAATAAGCACAGTCTGAAATATACCAATTATATTATTGAAAGCCCAATGCTAGGCCATTTGTATATGCAAAATGTATTTTGGTTTTTCATTAACATTAATTGCTGTCTTAATCACCTGCAGTTTGATTTTGTTGGTGAATGCCTCTTTTAATCAACCTACTTCTACCAGTAAATGCCTTCAGAAGCATTTTTCTCTCAAAAGATACGGTATTGTACAAAAAACCAAAACAAAACAACTCAAACCTTCACCAATTTGGTCACAGTAGGCAGCACAATTACAATCACCTTTGTCTTCTTACACAGCTTTTAAAAGGTGGCTTCACAACAGGTTCTGAGAATAAACTGGAGAATGGTTCCTTGAGCTATGACTAACAAGTCATCATTAATATTGACATGCACTTATTGCTGGTTGAACAAAATGTCATGGGACTTCAGAGAGGATTTTTATGTGGAGAGTAAGGTGACATATTGTAAAATATCTTAAAATGATTTGTGGCTTTCTTAAGTAGAAGATGAGTGTTTTAACACCGAGGGACCCAGTACATGGGGTCCTATGAGCTCATTCTCACGGGGTTTCTGGACAGGGTTTGAGTATCTCAGCTGAACCTGGACATGGATTTTCCCTGAGCATCCACTATGAGAATATGAGTACCTTTCCAGATATGGCCAATAAATACTGCTTTTAGGGGCACTGCGGGCAGGGAGACAGCTTATCTTTTGGGGGCAATCAATGGATACCTTCAGAGTATTCACAGAGAAGCACACAGATCATCAACATCTGCTAAAAAAAAATGTTGAGAAAAACTGCCAAGCCACGGATGGATTAAGAAGACAAGGAATAATGAAAGAATAAAGCTGCCCCATGGAAGATCAAAAAAGCCCTCGCAGAAGATGGAAAAACACCCAGGAGACAATGAAAACTAAAGCACCACAACAAAACAATTTGGAAAGACGCAGTGGAAATAGCCTCTGATGAAAAGCAAGTTATTTTTGTCTGCATCTCTTGTAACTAGCTGAAGAGTTTTGTGAACGTGTTCTGGCACACTTAAGAAAAGTTACTTCATAGTTGGAATGCCTGTTACGTGCACACACACACACACACACACACACACCCACTCACACACACACACACTTATTTGAATCAAGTTTTCTCTTATAATTCCTTTCTTTTAAATGTTGTGGCTTTTCTTACCAAGTTGGTAATATGAAATTTACTTTACTAAGCTTGGGAGCTCAAAAATGCCTACACAGTGGAGCCCTTTCAGCTGACACCTGCTTTGGGGATTTTTTCTAATCCCCCCCCCCCGCACAGCATTTGCTGACTATGTACTGGTTGAGACTATAGAAGGCGGTAACCATGTTCTCTAGGCCAACCAAGGAGGCTTTGAAAATCAAAAGGACATTCTTGCAGGGGCTTAACTGAGCCAATCAGATCTTCCCTCTGGAGATATAAATGTATTTACATATATCCCCAGAGTCCCTGGGCTTTTGTGACCTTATGCAAAGGTAAGCAGACGCAGGGTCTACATTGCCATTGTAGGAAACCAGAGTTTCTTGCTACTAAAACTATGGATCAAGGACTGGGGAGACAGTTCACAGCTTAGTCAGTAAAGTGCTTTCCTTGTAAGTGCAAAGACCTGAATTTAATCCCAGAACTCACAATTCAAAAACAAACAACAACAACATCAACAACAACAACAAAAAAAAAAAAAAACAAAGAAAAAAAGAAAAATCTGGGCAAGGTCCCTGTAATCTCAGCATTGGGGAGATGGAGACAGGAGGATCCCTGGGACTCACCAGCCAGTCAGTCTAGCTGATAGGTTCCAGAACAACCAGAGAGACTGTCTCAAAAAGAATGCAGGTGGTGGAGGAGGTGAGAGATATGGATCAGTGGTTAAGTGCACTAGCCACTTAAGTAGGAAGGCCTGATACAGTCTGGGCTCTAGCCCCCAGCACCCATGTAAAAAAGCTGGGTGTGGCTACACACATCTGTAACCCTAATCCAAGGTAGGGTGGAGCCCCAGAGAATTGCTGGAGATTGCTGACTGAAAACAGCAAGTCCCATCTCAAGGGAAACACACGGATGAGTGACAGAGGCAGTATCCTGACATTCTCCTCTGGCCTCCTCACTCACGCACACACATGGGCTGCATGCACATGTGAAGAAAGCACACATCATATCACAAACCATTCTGCCCACACGGTACACATGCACCCATGCCAAAAAGAAAAAAAAGAAAAAACCTAGAAAGGTGGATGATGCCCAAGGAATGAGCTGTGGCCTACAAACACATACCCACACACAAACACAAGAAACAAAATTGTGGGGCAACATAGGCCAAGGGAGTATGTGCAAACAGAGAAGAAAGGTCAGCCCAGAATCCCACTAGTCTCAGGGAGAGAAGCAGAGAGGTGCTCAGCAACCTTCTAGGGCTGGTCAGGTCAGGCCAGGTCGGCTCAGAGTGCCCAGAGTGGCTTGTAGGAATCTACGGCGGAACCATGGTGGCATGCACGAGCTTGTCCATCCGAGTAAAGGAACCCTTTTCCCCCAGCTTGGTTGGTGACAAGCTGACTAGAACCAGTCCAAGTGGGAGTCAAAGGTGACGCTGTTTCTGAAGCAGCCCTATTGGAATTGGCTAAAGCGTCTTCATATGGCTCTATACCAGCCTGCTTATTGGCTCTAATAAATGATGTTCCATCATTCAGATTTTATGTTCACTCTTCGGAAAGGCTCATCAATGTCTGCCTTCATGAGAGGGAGGCAGTCAGATGCTGTGGAGGAGGTGAGAAGGGCACACTGCAAGCAGCCATTTTCAGCATCCCATGGAATCATTTTCCAGGGGTAGGGTTGGTTTCCCCGGCCTCTATAATAGCTACGGTTAGTGGGAATCAGATTTATCATTCCTCAAACACTGCTCCTTCCTTCTCTTTCCATCTTCATGTAATTTTTAAAGTGCCTCATTTTTAATCACCACACACCAAGCAATTGAATTCCTTTAATACTTTTTTTTCATCTTGCTACCAATCTTCTCCTAAAGATCTATACCCAATCTTAAATTTTAAACAAACAAATCCATTTCCACTAAGCTTTAAGGAAACAAGTTTGCTGTGGTAGAGAAGAATTTTGTATTTCTGGATTAAAGTCGTAGGATAGACAGGGAGTTAGCTGTGAGGCATCAATCTCTCTCTCTGTACATATGTAATATATATATATGTATATGTATATCTGCATATTTTCAATGTGCTGGCATAATACCACATCAAATCAATACATATGAATTTAATGCACTGAGTATTTATTGAGAAACTTATTTGCATGCTGTGCACTGGGCAATATAAAAGAAGCTGAGTATTCCTAATTTTGAAGCCCCAGTTTCCTATCCTGTGAAATTTCTCATTCCCATACCCCTTACAGCTCTCTATTAGCTTTTAGGATAGCTACTTCTGTATGCTGGCTTTTCAACTCTTCCCTTTCCTCCAGCCTCATCAAGCCAGCACAGCAGGTGAGACAGTCCTCCATCAACTCTCCCGCTCTGGGATGTACTTGCTCATTCCTCTCAATATTAATCAAACATTGATGCCACCATCTTTTTGTCCTGCCATGTAGGGGTTACCAGATGAGTATCTTCGGGGATGAGCCTGATGCCATACTAAATTCTCAGGGTCGGGGTTGGAGATTTAGCTCAGTGGATGAGCGCTTGCCTAGCAAGTGCAAGGCCGGGTTTGGTCCTCAGCACTGGAAAAACAAGTTCTCAGTGTCTAATCTCAACACCCAAAGCTAATTAGGAACAATGTCCTAATCCTTTTGCTTTTGTTCCAAATAACCCAAGCCCTTGACTCCACACATTATTCCTCATCTATGATCACTTGGTAAAAGAATGAATGAATGAATGGTCTCTGAGCCTCCAGTAATCATGATCATCATCAAATTTTTGAGCTCCTATGTACCAGGCAGGTACACAGAGATGGCTTTAAATGCATGATCTCATATTTCATTCTTAAATAACCCCATATGACAGGACTCTAGTAGTCCCCTTTTATTCATGGAAGATATGTTCCAGGACCTTCAGTGGACGCCTAAAACCCCTGATGTTATTGAACCCTATAAAGCCTATGATTTCTTCCACGCATACATTCTTGGTAGATGTGTCACTTAGACGTTAGGAAAAATAGGAGATTAACAACACACTGCTGTAGGTCTTGGTAACCTCAGCCTACAATTTCTCCTTTCCTTGTTACCACCATGATACCACCACCTTATAGGAAATATTTAAGTGCTTCACTTTAGTGTATTTGAATTGCTTGCACTTTAGGGCCATTCTTTGAACTTATCCACTAAGGGCTATTGTAACACAAGTACTGTGTTACCTCAACAGTTGATGTGATAACTGGTATCAGTTGAACTGGTAGCTGATCTAAGACAGCTACTAAGTGGCCAATGGGCAGGTAGGGTAAGCAGTATGGATACACTGGGCAGAAGAACAGGCAAGAGATTTCATCAAATGACTCTGGGAAACACACAATGAAAAACTCAGGAATTGTTTCTTGTTAACAACTTCCACTTAGCATTTTCAGACCACAGTTGACTGTGGTTAACAAACCGGAAAGAGGAAAAACTATGAGGCATGGGGTTATGGTGGTTTGAGAGTGAAATGTCCCCCATAGCTTCGTGTGTTTGTGATGAAGCTTCACACTCAGTCCCAGCTGGTGGACATTTGGGAGGTGGAGCCTTGCTGGAATAGGTGTGTCTCTTGGGGCAGGCACTGTGTGTTATCAGCCCAAGCCGTCCCCCTTGTCAGGGCTTGCTCACTCTTGTTGGTAACTTTTTTGGACTTTATATGACAATATGTGATGCTCAGCCTATGATCTGCCATGCCATGATGAAACTTCCCCTTGAGACAGGAAACGGAAATCAACCCTTCGCTTCCCTTTGCTACTTTTGGTCAGGTGTTTTGTTTCAGCAATGAGATGGTAACTGCAACAGGTGTGGTCAATGGATCCTTTGGAGAAGGAAAAAGACCTTTCAAAATTAAAAGAACTTGTCTGCTATCCTGTAGGTAGTAAATTTTGAGTGTAGCTGTAATTCTCATCACTGTTAATACACACACATACACACACCTCTTTCACAATGCTTACAGAATGATCATGATGGCATGACCTTTGTTATGTGATTATGCCATTTCAAGATTTTTTTTTTTACCAGATATCTATGCCTTTAGGATATAATCTAAATCATTCAATATGATCCAAAGTCTGAAGTGTTATGATCTGTCATCTGTGCCCTAGACAACCGTCTCCCTTTCCCATCATCCTTAACTTCGTATGCTCCAGTCCTGTGAGAATCTTTGCTATATGTTCCTCAGAAGCCACACTCTCCAGTGCTTCTGCTCTTCATGCTTTTACAAGACTCACTTCTATTCTTCAAGCAAATTCTTATCCCTCCTTCCTGAGTAAGTACAAATAAATCATCATCTTAAAACGCTATTAACAAAAGAGGTCTCAAAGAGGTGAAAGTTATGGGGTGTGTGGACACCTCAGTTTAGGTCGGTCAGAGCCCACGTTCTTCAGAGATGAGGTTCTCATGGCAATATGCAGTGCTTGCCTTGTATTTGGTTTCATCTTTCCTTTGGCTTTTTTGTTGTTTTGTTTTGGTCTGGAATTTGCTATGTAGACAATCCTCCTGCCTCTGCTTCCCAAGTGCTGGAATTATAGGTATGTGCCACCATGCCTAGTTCTGTGGACTTTTTGAATGTTCCATTTCTACCATTGTTAAGGCCCTTGATGATCCTATCCAGGTGTTGGCAAGATTGTTGGAGAGCTACAAATGTGAGGTCACTGTTTAGTCCTGCATGGTCTCCTTTGTTCAAGGCCTTTGCATGTTAAGCTACTGGCTTCCATAAAGGGGCCGCACTAAACGGGCATCTCTGCTTCACTTGATTTTTTTTTTTACTGTCAGGATATCAGATACCTTAGCAAAGAGTGACTTGAGTAGGGTGCAGTGAGGTTCCATCTCAGGTCTTAGCAAAGCTGTGCTCAACAACTTCCCTGCAGACATGATGCTCCCCCGTGACGTGAATGTTTCCAGATCAGCCAGAGTGTGCTGGCCCAGCTTGAAGAAGTTTATAGGAAAACTGATGGCCAAGCAGCCACAGTCCTATAGCAGTTTTCTTCTCATTGCAGGGACAAAACACAGAGACCAGAAGCAGCTTATGAGAGGAAAGGGTTTATTTCAGGCTTGCGGTTTCAAGGGGAAGTTTCTTCAAGGTGGAGAAAGCTTGGTAACTAGCTATCATCTTCATGCATCATCATCATCATCAGCAGCAGCAGCAGCAGCGGGTCACAGAGAGAGAAGCAAGAGCAAGCTAGCTCCAAACATCTCATAGGCTCGACTAATCAACAGCAAAGCCTACCCCTAGGGACATACTACCTCCAGCAAGTCTCTACCTCCCAATGTCTGCACCAGCTGAGGACTTAAGAAGAAACTTAATTACAGACGCTTGAAGCTACGGGGGACGTTTTCATTCAAACGACCACAGGTTCTATTACTTTTGACTTCCAGTCTACTTCCAATGGATTTCCCTGTGTTCTTTATTTTGCATAACGCTTATAAAATGGTGCCAATTACTTCAGTCCTTTATGGAAACATGGTAGAGATGACAAATCGATGCCTGTCTAGGCATCTCTGTGTTATATAATGCATCAGTGCTTTGTTGGTCCATGTCTGTCCTCGGAGTACTGCCAGATGATTATTACACTGGTTCTCAAAAATGTTTACATCAGAATCAGCAGGAAGGCCTATTAAGATTGCTGTACCCACTCTCACAGTCTTTAGGGTGATGCTCAAAAATTTATATCTAACAAATTCTCTGGCAATGCTTATGCTGGTCACATAACTACATGATAAGAAACAGGTCATATAGCTGTTTGAATTGGTAAAGCACTTTTTTTTTTTTTTTTTTTTTTTGAGGCAAGCCCAACAGACTAGCCTTATTATTATTGTTGTTTATGAGAAGAGAGAGAGAGAGAGAAATTACTGGCACGCCAGGGCCTCCAGCCTAATTAAACTCCAATGTGCGCCACCTAGTGGGCATGTGTGACCTTGAGTGTTTGTGTCACCTTGTGTGTCTAGCTTATGTGGGACCTGGGGAGTGGAACATGAGCTCTTAGGCTTGGCAGGCAAGCACCTTAACTGCTAAGCCATCTCTCCAGCCTGGCAAAGCATTTTATGAGTGCAGTAGGAGTAATTAATATGTGGCTTGTGTGATCTCTCACAGGTCTTTGTTTCTGCGTCCATTAGGTGCTGGGAATATCTGCTGTAACATATTTTCTCAGATGCTCTTCTCTCTCAGAAGACCTTACAGTTCTTCGGGCACTCATTTTCCTCTCATGGTTTTCTAGGACAGTCCTCCAAATACAGCATGCATTCAGTAAATGTTGTCTAAAGAAAGGCATGAATGGGAGTCTATTGCGTGTGAAACAATATGGCTTCACATACAGAAATGTTAATTTATCAATAAAATGCCATCTTTATCCTGAGAATAATGCATCTTCTGTGCAGGTGCTGCATACAGCTGAGGCACTGTGCTGATGGGTGAGGATTTGAGAAATGGACTACTCTGCTGTCTCATCCATCCACACGCACCCACTGCAGCTGCCTGGAGGCTCGTCCATCCTTCTCCAGCCTCCTCAGCACTTAGAATCTCTTGAAGTACAATAGCAATGATTGAGGAAAAGATTACAGAAAACACCCCAAATTCTCTGTGTATCTCTGAAGAGAAGGACATTTTGGGGAGAATGTGGCTGTTGGTCAAGTGATGTCATGAGGAAAGTTTTTTCTAGAGTGGGTTATGAGGCCATTCAATAAACAATAGAATTCTGTAACTGATTCACATAAATTAGAGAGAGAGAGAGAGAGAGAGAGAGAGAATTGGTACTCCAGGGCCTCAGCTGCTGCAACTGAACTCCAGATGCTTGCACCACCTAGTGGGCATGTGTGACCTTAAGCGCTTGAGTCACCTTGTGTGTCTGGCTTATGTGGGACCTGGGGAGTGGAACACGAGCTCTTAGGCTTGGCAGGCAAGTGCCTTAACCACTAAGCCATTTCTCCAGCCCTGTGACTGATATTTTTGAATCCACTGTTATACATTCCAGTTAACCCTTGTGTGATGGTTGCTATGACTACTCACACCCCTTTCCCTCTACCACCAATATGCTGCCTGGATGAAGATTTTAGTCATACAGTGAGCCAAAAGTAGGCAATAAATTCTCAGCTGGCTAAATAAACTGATAAACATACTAGCATTCATGCATTTCCTTTTATTCTCTGACACATATTTACTAAACTAAGAGATGGGTGAAGTTTTAGAGATGAGGGCTCTTTTAGTGACTGCTACTAAAAAATTGCAAGTTTCAGTGAATGTCCATTCTTGTGCTAGGACACAGAAAATGAGTGTATGTACCCAATGATGACCATGCATTCTGTAAATGGGTGATGACATATTAGACACCTCCAATAAAGAAGTCTTTTATAAACTTTGGTCACCTTGAAGCATTGAAAATTTTTACCAAAATATTGACTTTTTTTATTAATAAGGAAGTTTACTAAAGGTTATATCCATTAGTATATTCCAATAAACATTAGGCAAATAGATAGGTCTTTTTTTATTTTTGGCAAACTCTGTTACAGGCATTTTATATGAATTTCTTTCCTTAGTTATCATAATGGCTCTGTCAAGTAATCCCTCACATTTCCAAGAAGAAGAATAAAATGAGGAGGAGAGAAGATAAAAAAGTCTTGGTAGAATTACTCCAGAGAATCAGCCCCCAGACCTTGCCTAAAGCAGTACTAACATGGCCATTTACAGGTTTTACTTTTGACACTCAACATGGTGGTGGAATTTCAACAAGGCTGCAACACACGGCTGCATAGATGGTTACTGCACAAACACTGGCAGAGGAGGGAGGGCATGATGATGGATGGACAGCAGTCCTATGACTTCATTATGACCACTCTATAGCTGAGAAAAACATCGGAGCATAAGGACTTCACAAACTCAATAAAGATAAGATACTGGAGAGACTAGAGAGATGGATTAGTGGTTAAGGCACTTGCATGCAAAACCAAAGGACCCACATTCGATTCCCCAGGACCCACATAAGCCAGATGCACAAAGTGGCACATGCATCTGGAGTTTGCAGTGGCTGGATGCCCTGGTGTGCACACACACTCTCTCTCTTTCTCTCTCCCTTCCTTCTTCTCTCTCTCTCTCATAAATATATTTCAAAAATTAAAAAAAGAGAAAATGCTAGAGAGAAGTCATGTAATTCACCATTAAATAGAAACATTTATTATTATCCAACAAGACATTAACTGCACCCATAAAGACACGTGTTTCAGAGTAAACGCTTAGTAGGTACCTGTACACTTTAAGATAGGCCACTTAAAATTTTTTTTTTTGAAAAATGCTACAAACTTAGAGGAAGTGCTTTCTACATACAAAATTCTTTTCAACTTATGTATCTCTGAGTTTAAGTAGGAGATTTTTTTGGTGATTACTTTTCATTAAATATTAGACTATTTGGCACAGAGGGCAATTCAAATAGTTCAGTGGCCTCTAAGTCAAGTGAAAGAAACAGGAATGGGGACGAGTCACAGTACATTCTTCACTGAGTGGACTTGAATGAGCAGCCTGCATCCAGATTCCTTACAGTACCCACACATGGCCTGTGGCAGCTTTTCCTTTGACCACTATAGAGCAATGCTTCCACACCCTGAATGTGCATCAGGACAAAGTTCTATAGGAGTAGGACTGTAACCTTCATTTCCCAGCCATATATATGGGCAGCTTGAAATTGCAGGAGAGATCTGGGCATGAGCTACCTGGGCTGCAGCCAGGGTGAACACTAATCATGTATGTTGGGGAAGAAGTGACTTTCAGCAGCAATGAGAAAGTTAAAGACAGAGTTGCTTATAGGACAATAGTTCATTTCAGCCTTGAGGAAACCTGTCAGATGCTTGTGAAGTGAGATTTAAAATCTGGGCTATGGTCGCCTTACTTCTTGCTCTTGAGTGGGCTAGGTGCCAGGATTGGACCAATTCCAGAAAAGGTCTTTATCATGGCCTTGACCTTCACTCTCACTTTTTTTCCAGGGCCAAGCATAGTGAATGTGGGAAGAATAAATCTTCTCTATGTATGCCACATTTTGCCCACCTTTAGGCAAATCCAGCCAACTATGAGAGTCATCTTGCTAAGATCCTAGGCCATCATTGCCTATTTTAAACAGTTGACATTCTGCATCCTTCAAATGAAGAAACTGTTTTAAAATTATTTACTGTAAGCATTTCATCAAGATTTACTTTTTTAAAAAAAGTTTGGCTACTTTCTTTTTAAAAATATTTTTATTTATTTGTAAGGAGAGAGAGAGAAGACAGAGAGAGAGAGAGAAAGAGAGAGAGGGAGAGAGTGGTCACACCAGGGCCTCTAGCCATTGCAAATGAACTCCAAATGCATGCGCCACTTTGTGCATCTGGCTTACGTGGGTCCTGTGGAATCAAACCTGGGTCTTCAGGCTTTGCAGGCAAGTGCCTTAACTGCTGGACCATTTCTCCAACCCCCAATAAATATTTTTTAAAAGAGAAAAAGGGTCTGGAGAGATGGCTTAATGGTTAAAGGTGTTTGTATGCAAAGCCAAAGGACCCACATTTAATTTGTCAAGTAAAGCCAAATATACATGGCACATGTATCTGGAGTTCATTTATAGTGGTTAGAGGTCCTGGTGTGCTCATTCTCTTTCTCTTCTCTCTACCTCTCTCTGCTTTCAAATAAATAAAACTTTTTAAAAAGAAAGAAAGCACCCAAATGTTTTATTCTATTTACTTATTTATTTGAGAGAGAGAGAGAAAGAGAGAGAGAAAAGAGAGAGAGAGAGAATGGTCATACCAGGGCCTCCAGCCACTGCAAACGAAGTCCAGATGCATGCACCCCCTTGTGCATCTGGCTTATGTGGGTCCTGGAGAATCGAACCGGGATCTTTTGGCTCTGCAGGCAAACACCTTAACCGCTAAGCCATCTCTCCAGCCCCCAAACATTTTTTTAAAAGTTAATCTTGGTGAAATGTTTACATTAAATAATTCTAAAGAAATTTCCTCATTTGTAGGGTGCAGAATGTTAGCTGTTTAAAATGGGCCATGATTGCCCAGGATCTTAGCAAGATGACTCTTACAGTTGTAGCATGGATGTGAAAACCCTAACCTGAAGCAAAACAGTAAAATGAACCTTAAAAAAAAAAAAAAAGACCATGGAGAAAAATGTGTTTAGAATGAAAATGAACTCTTAAAAAAAAAAAAAAAAGAGGGGAGCCCAGTAGCACACAGTTATAGCTTGATACTATACCCTTGAGTCACCAAGCACTGCCCTAAGGACACTGGCTTCTGTTTGCCAAGCTCTTCAGAGAACTGAAGACGGATGGAGAGGGAACCTGTTTTCTACAACTCTGCCTCTCCTGTGTGCTGCTGGAAATTTGAGGTAACTTATGACAGGTCTTCCTATAATAAAACCTGTCATTATTTTTTTTCATCAGATTTCATATAGCCTTCTTGAGGAATTCTTGCTGTTTTTCCTCTCTGCACCCAAGATTTCTGTATTTCTCGGTACCAGCCCCTGGAAACAACATTTTAGCACTTTTAAAGTATTTATGTCAATGGAGGGTAGCAATTTGCACATTATTTTCTGCTCCTTCCAAAGGAGAATTCCTAAATGGATTTGTTTGCTCGCCAGTTCGCCCAGTGCCAGGCACAGGGTGAATACACAATGAATAGGAAGTGAATAGAACCAAAGGAAGAGAAAGGCTCATGGCTTGTTGACTCATGTTCACGTCCCATAAATGAACCAGAGTGGATTCTCCAAGATTTCTAAGAGAGGGAGATTATGCCTTGGGGATGCCAGGAACGCCACACATAATTGAACTGGTTAGAAGAAAACAAACATGACTCCAGGAAGCAGTTTTCCCTCCACATGGGACTTGGAGGTAATAGATTTCATCTTTGGACATCCTTGGCTTGGTGTGTGGGTACTAAGGGCAACATAGAAAGCCAGGGAGAAAGACATTCTGAAATGGTACAAAAGTCCCTGACTCTCCCTTCTTCTGCTCTCCTCCAGGACAATCTTTTAAATTTCCAAGTCACATTAGGTCCCTTTCCTGTGCAAAACTGGCTCTGTTGCCTTCAAAATAGAAACCAGGATCCTCGCATAGCAAGCATCACTCCTCTGAGCTTTGCTGTGACAGTCACAGCCTCAGTCCTACCAGCTCCTGATGCTTCCTCAACTCTTCCTGTCTCTGATCATAACCAGAACATGACTTGGGTGTTATCTTCCCCCTCACCTCCAAGACATAATATATTTTTTTTCTAGGTAGGGTCACACTCTAGCCCAGGCTGATGTGGAGTTCACTCTGTAGTCTCAGGGTGGCCTCAAACTCACAGCAATCCTCCTACCTGTACCTCCTGAATGCTGGGATTAAAGGCATGCACCACTACACTTGGCTACATTCCTGTTCTTTATGACATTTGAATGGTGTCCATTTGCCCTGCTTTGCCAATGCCCTTTCCTGCTTAGACAATTCTTACTTATCTGCCAAAATTCAGTGCTCTCTGTTCACTTTTCACACCGAGTGCTGTGCATTCCCAGTAAGGCTCTGCCATTGTTTCCCACTCTTCTTATTGTGACGTGACCCAGGCTACGTTTAGGGCCAATGCACTTTTTATGCTATATCCAGCTCACTGTTTATCAAAAATGAGCTTTATAACCTCCCAAAACTATAAAGATGGAAGCGCATGACAGAAATTTGGAGTTGGGGGGCTAGATTTAGCAGCCTCCCGTGTTATAGACTGTCATTCTCTTGGTCCGGGGCTGTTCAGTGTATAGCTCTGGTATCTACATGGAAAAATACTCTCCTTGTGAATCATCATTTGAGTTCAGCTAGAAATACCTCCTTGTATTAGTTACCTCTCATTGCTGGGACAAAAGACCTGACCGCAATCAGCTTAAGGGAGGAAGGGTGATTTCAACTTCCAGTTCCAAAGTTGAGTCCATCATGGTGGGAAAGACAAGGTGGCAGGAGCTTGAAGAAGGTCCCACAGTGAGGAAGAAGAGGATGATAAATACCGCTGCTCAGCCAGTTCCCTCCTTTTTATACAGTCTGGAAGTCTGGTCCATGGGATGGTGCCACTCACAGTTAAGGTGGGTCTTCCCACCTCAATTCATCTTATGAAAACAATTCCCTCATGGGTGATTCTAGGTCCTATCAAGTTGATGATCAATATAAACCATTACTCTCTCTTAGTATGTTTTTCTTAGAAAATAAAGGTGGGTTCCTAAGTTTATTTTTGGCAATGAGAAGGAAAAATTCCACATTAGAAGTAAGATTTAATTCTCCAAATAATAATGAACTGAGTGCACTTAAAAATATTTATTTATTTGGGATGGAGAAAGAGGGAGAGAGGAAAATGGAGAGAGAGAGAAAATGGGCACATGCCAGGGTGCCACCTTCTGCATCTGGCTTATGTAGGTATTGGGGAATCAAACCTGGGTCCTTAGGTTTTACAGGCAAGTCCCTTAACTGCTACGCTATCTCTCCAGCCCATGATCTTGAATTCTTACAGGAAAGTTTCCATCTCTCAACTGGCCAATAGAATCCTAAAGCTGTCCATTGTACACTGACACTTTCATCTTGCACTGCATAATACTTGGAACTTTGCTTGCTCGTCTCCTTGCTTAAGCTCGTGGAGAAGAGAGTGAAGCTTGCCTTTGCAGTCCCACTTCCCAGTACTGTCGCTGCCTTACAGCAAAGACCCGGAGGAGCAGCAATTGAATGCACAGCAAGAGGCATTTCCAATCCTGCCAGCTTAGTCAAAGCAAAAAACACTGTTCATGCATGGTCTGTTTTGAAAACCCTTTTAACAATTGTTTTTACACCCTTTTAAGGAAATATAATATCAGTCTAGAAGTAAACATTTTTTTTCTTTTTCCTTGTTCTTATTTTTATGGTTAGCTTTCATCTCACATGGCAAGGCTAATGGAAGTTATATTGTATCTTTGTAAGCAATAAATATATTGAAATGAATTAAACCAAGTCTATTTGTAGAAAAAGAATAAGAAAATGCTAAAAAAAAACAAGTAACTCATGGAAGTAGGAAAAGCTAAAATCATAATGGTGGGATATAAATGATGGAGTTGGAAAACATTAGTATAAGACAGGGACTTAATACATTTGTTTAATGAGAAAAAAAAAATCCCTTGCCCTTCTGTCTTCTTTTCCACTCTGTAGATCTCAAGTGTGCATTCTTGCACTTATATTCTGAGCTTCATTCCTACCTCTCCCTTCTGCTGGGCTCCCCGGTGCCCTGGCATCACCTAATTATAAACACGCCACAGGCTCCCTCGCAGTTGATAATAGGGTCCTTCCTTCTGATAGTCTGCATCTTCCCAAAGCTGACTCAAGCCTGTCATGACAAATGTATCACCCCAACTTCTTCTGCAGAAACGGTGTGGATACTTGCGATGTTTAGATTGGTATTTGGTATTTTCCCAGCCCTGATTCTTTCTCTAAGTAGAAAGGCAGAATTCTACTTTTCTTTCAATGCTCATTCAGATCCTCCTGACTCCACAAAGCCTTGCTGGCTCATTTCGTGGGTGGGTGAAATGTCGGTGCTCAGGGATGCATGGGGGAAATATTTACCATATGCATCTTTACAATTCGGGTAACCCTTTCATGTTTCCTTGGGATTTCTTTTTTCTTCCTTCTTTCGTTCCTTCCTGTCTCTCTTTTTATTCCTTACTTCCCTTCTCTTGTCTTGTTCCTTACCTTCCTCTTTCCTTTCTTTTAAAAAAATTTTAAAAAGCATTTTATTTTCTATTTATTTACTTGAGGGAGGGAGAAAGAGAGAGAGAGAGAGAATGGGTGTGCCAGGGCCTCCAGTCACTGCAAATGAACTCCAGATGCATGCACCCCCTTGTGCATCTGGCTTATGTGGGTCCTAGGGAATTGAACCTGGGTCCTTTGGCTTTGCAGGCAAGTGCCTTAACCACTAAGCCATCTCTCCAGCTCATCTTTATTTCTCTCTTTTTATTTCTTTCTTACTTCTCCTCCCTTGCCTTGCTCTCTCCCCTTTCTCTCTCTGTTTTTTTCTTTCTTCCTTCCTTTCTTTCTTTCTTCCTTCCCTTCCCTTCCTTCCTTCCTTCCTTCCCCTTCCTTCCTCCCTCCCTCCCTCCCTCCCTCCCTCCCTCCCTCCCTCCTTCCTTCCTTCCTTCCTTCCTTCCTTCCTTCCTTCCTTTCTTCCTCTTTTCTTTCATTTGTTTTCAGGTTTTTGTGTATATGAGCATGCATATGTGTAGGAACATGTGGACATGTGTGGAGGCCAGAGGACACTCAGGTATTCTTCGTGAATGACACCCAACCTTTTATAGACACAGAGTCTCTCAATAGCCTGGAGCGCACCTAATCTGGTTGGTCTGCAAACCTCAGGGATTGCCTGTCTCCACCTTGCTAGCTTTGGAATTACAAGTGTGAACAACCAGGCCTTGCTTCTTTGTAAAAACATGGGTTCTGGGGGTTGAACATAGGTCCTTAAGCTTTCAGGGAAAGCACTTTACTGACTGAGCCATCTTCCTAACTTTGTTTTCTCATTTACATTGTAGGTCTAGGAAGGCAAGATCCAAATGCCATCTAACCCCTACTCAGTTTTTCTTATAAACTGAATGAATAAATCAGTGGAGCTAGCCAAGGATAGAAGGCAGGAAGGAAACGTGGAGAATCAGCTCTACTTCTGGATGCCCTGTCAGCTTACGAGCAGACAGCAAAAACTCAAGAGAAGGGCATATTCACCAAGAACACAAACACGATTGTTGACCCGCATTGGCCCTGGGAACCTACTTCTATTTTAGAGATTAAATATTTAAAATTATTTTTCAAAAAAACCCATTATGTATGATCTAGCCTCAATCCCTCCATTTTAGAGGCTAAGAAAATTGGGGCTGCACAAGTGTAATGATGTGCACACGCGCGCGCGCACACACACACAGACACACACACGGACTTGTATTCAACTAGCCATAGTGTTCACGCTGCAGATAGGTACAGAGAGAAGTCTCTGCAGAACACATCCAACCTCAGATGCATGGCGCTCTAGAAAGTTCTCTTAAAGATAGACACAATCACAAACAGAAGCCCTGTGTTTGCAGTGTGTAGTCTCCTCTACCAGCTCCAGTATTTGCTGAACGATTTATGACAACCATGAAGGCCATATGTCCGCGATCTCCTTACACTGACCTTTCCTTTCAGGATGAGAGATTCAATAATGATAAAAAAAATTCAAAAAAGACCCATTTACAATAGATGCCGCTCTCTAACCTTTAAATTTTTTTTTTCCATAGTGAATGCCTTATTAGGAAAAAAAAAACAGCAATATTGAAATGACATAGCAGTGACATCAACATTATTAGAACTATTTATCAAACAAAATAAAACAACAACAACAAAATAAAAACAAGACCAAGTCAAAAGTTCTTCTCCCAGAGCTGAATGTTGGCTGGATTAGAACCTTTATTTGTAGGTCATTTTCATAGAAAACACCATTCAAAACTATAGCTCTTTATTTGAGGGGGAAAAAATTCTCTCCTGACTACAATCTAGTGAAGATTTCCTTTACTGCCATCATTCCTCTAAAAGACTTGAGGCAATGTCCATAGGCCTTACAGTAAGTGGGAACCATTTTCTTAAGCTACTTCTGGACTCATGTTTCTCAGATGACTCCCTAGTCTGAAGCCACAGGGGGCATAGAGCACTGCTCCCCAGCTCCCTCTGTGGGTCAGGCAAGCAGGCAAGGCTGATATTCTAAGTTACCTTTGACTGCTCAGTGGTTTCCATTTGGAATAAGGTAGGTGGCACTAGACCTGTCTCAATGCTGGTTATGTTCCTAAAGCTTTCTTGGAAAATGGAATTTTATTTATTATTTTGGGGGTCCTCATTCTTAGGGTTAAACCAAGTCTAATCTGGGCTTCTGGGAATAGTGCTTGTAAAATGAGTTCCTGGGTTTGGCTTCGTCTCATCCCAGAAGCTGTGTACAGTGTCAACTGTAACAGCTTTGATCACCATCTTGGAGTTACCACTTGGTGGGTTGTCAGGTAATGATCTAAGGATTTCTTCGAATGAGGAGAAAATGCTCTTGACCTTTTAAAAAATACTTCAACCATTTAGCAAATCAATGTTTGAAAAACACATGAATCTCATAAGCAAGGCACAACTGTCAAGAGTAAATATTTTGTTTTCTACAAAGGAACATAATTTGTACACTCCTTAGATGATAGTGCTCATTTACTCCATCCGAAGGCTTGTGTCACTTCATTCTTTCAAAACAAGTCTTATCTTACTAACATCTTATAATAAAGTATGAGAGGAATAAAAACATGGACTGCACTCATTTGGTACAGACAGATCTGTTTTCTGGACTACTGGATGTGCATGGCTTTGCAAGATTTCTTAGGAGAAAGTCTATTATTCATCACGATTATCATTTTAATAACTTTCCATTGCTCTGTGTGGCACTGTGAACTGATGGTAGAAAAACTAATGGGCACAATAGAAATATACTTGCGTAATGTGAGAAAGAGTAGCTCTCAGGATAATGTGGAAATCACTCCTGTTCACACCAGCACCTTGTGAAAGCGACCTCATAAATACCATGTGTATATATGTCTACTTCATGGTATGAAGTGAGTCTTGCAGTTCGATCCCCCTACACCCATGTAACATGCCAGGTGAAGTACCCATGTAATTCCAGCACTGGGAAGGCAGAGACAGGAGGTCCTCTGAGCTCACTGGCTAGCCAGTATAACCTAAGACGTGAGCTCCTGGCTGGTGAGAGACCCTGCCTTAAGGGAAGTGGGCGGCATTCCTGAGGATGACGCTGACAGTTGTTCTCTGACCTCCACACTCACCTGCACACTTGAATGTAAACACACATACACAACCAACACACACACGTGCGTGCATACACACACACACACTCTCTCTCTCTCTCTCTCTCTCACACACACACATACACAATTTGCCTATCTTTCCTGATGCAGTTCCAGATTTTCCTTTTTAAAAATGAGGTACAGTATCAACTGCTTCTCTAGCAGTTTCTAACCATTTGCTCATTATAAATCTCAATGAGGCAGCACTGGAGGCCCAAGCTAAATGGTACCTTTGGAGAGAGAGAGAAAGAGAGAGAGGTTGTTAAAAATAATGAGCTAGATTTTATTCCCAAATTTGGTGCACTCTGTTTGGGGGAGGCTGGCTCCTTCAGGATCCCTTTAAAGATCTGCACAAGACCACATTATCTATTCAAGGGTATAACATTTTTCAAAAAAGAAAACTTTTCAAACATTTATTCTGGCAAAATTATCTGATCATTAAATCTCCTTTGTTGAGGGTCTTTTAACACTTTTCCAAATGATGGTTCTGGAACATGCACTAGCCAAGACCCATTTTACAGACGAGTTAATGGAGTATGGTTCACTTTCTGTCCATCTAAATCATATATGCCCATAAGAACTTTGAGTCTTTTAAGCTGATTTTATCTAATATGTAATTATACCTATGAGCCTTAAATAGTTCAAGAAATGTTGAAGTATGAGAACAGAAAAGTCATTCTTTTTGTTTTTTTTTGAGAGAGAGACACAGAGAGAGACAGAGAGAGAGAGGGAGAGGAAGACAGATAGAGATGGGTGCGCCAGCAGCCTCTCAGCTGCTGTGAACGAACTCCAGATGTGTGCGCCCCCTTGTGGTTAAGTGCAGCATTGCTCTCTTGCATCACTTTGCATCTGGCTAAACGTGGGAACTGGAGATTGGAATCCGCGTTCTTAGGCCTAGGAGGCAGGCGCCTTAACTGCTAAGCCATCTCTCCAGCCATGAAAGGTCATTCTTTAAAAGTTATATTGAAAACTTTGGGGCTGGAGAGATGGCTTAGCGGCTAAGGCATTTGCCTGCAAAGCCAAAGGACCCCGATTCGATTCTCCAGGACCTATGTAAGCCAAATGCACAAGGGGGCACATGCATCTGCAGTTTGTTTGCAGTGGCTAGATGCCCTGGCACCCCCATTCTCCTGCTTTCTCTCTCTCTCTCTGCCTCTTTCTCTCAAATAAATAAATAAAATGTATTAAAAAAACTTTGTAAGGACAGCTAACATGAAACAGTAAAATTCCTGCAGGGCCAGACCATAGCTCAGCTGCTGGAGTGTTCACAAAACCCTGGATTTTATTGATACCCAACATCACATAGACTGGGCATGGTGGTATGTGCCTGTAATCCTAGCATTTGGGAGGTAGAGGCAGGAGGATCAGAAGTTCAAGGTCATCCTTGGGTACATAGTGAATTTGAGGCCAGCTTAGACCTCATGAGACTTTGTCTCAAAAGAAATAATGGTCTAGGAAGATAGCTCAGTGGTTAAAGACACTTGTTTGCAAAGCCTGCTGGCCTGAGTTCAATTCCCAAGCCACCAATGTAAGCTGAATGCAAAAAGTGGTGCAAACATCTGGCCTTTGTTTACAGTGGCAAGAGGCTCTGGTATACATGTGTGCATGTACACATGCAAAAAAAAAAAAAGACACTGTTTTCAGAGTGCTGTTTGTTCAAATTAAAAAAAAAATGAAGCTTCAATTTATAGAAACTACACCATGAATGCGGATGCGGATTATGCAAGAAAGACAACTTGAACACCAGTCAAAAGATCTTTTCTAAAAGTCTTGTTCTTTGATGAGAAAACTAATGAACAAATATACATTTGTATGTCTTAACACTAGATGTTTGAGGAAAGTATTTTAAAGGGTCCTTTATTTAACTTTTATGAATACCTGACTACTAGCTCAGTAAATCAAGGTTAGGGGAATTGTTAGCATGTGTCTAAATATTTAACAATTCTCAGCACTGTACTCCCCTGTGACAGTATACTTTTAAGTTTCTTTGGTTGTGCTTTCTTTTTCAATGTGTTTTTCCAGATTCCCTATACCTTTATCATTTAAATTAGGCTGAGGGCAAAGCTTCTAGCCCCAGGGGAGGGAGGCTACCAAGGAAGATGAGATGCAGGGAGGAGCGTCTGAGTTTTGAACACAGGAGAAAGTCAGAATGGGCAACACGCAGACTGCAACTCGCAGCATTAACCTGAGACCACCAGCTTGAGGCTGAGTCCATAGAGCTTTCTCACTGGGAAGATGACATAAAAACTCCTACTGGGAGACCGGAAGTGTGTAAAGGGGACAAAACAAAAGGCCAGAGTTTCTGATCCATTTTCAAAACTTGACTATTCGGATCAACAAATAGTCACTGTGCATATTGATGGGGTTCAGTGTGATGTTTTGATATATGTATACATTATTGAAAGAGTCAATAAAGTTAATATATCTGTCACTTACCAATTTATTATTGCTCAGCTTTTGACTGAACAGATCGTAAAATTACATCATTTACTTTCTTACCCAGTATCCAATTAAATTATTTAACTAATTATGTGTAATTGATATGTGTGTGTGTGTGTGTGTGTGTGTGTGTGGTGTGTCGTGATATGGTTGCCGTATGCCACTTGCCTATGGTGGCCTGAGCAGAATGGGTGTCCCACTCCATTACTCTTCAACACAGCCTAGTTTTGAGCTGGAGTCTACTGATTCTAGAGCTCGTGGGGCTCTGAGATTCTCGGTGTCTGATTGACAGTGGGACTGGGGTTACAGGCAGGCTGGGCCAGGCTCAGCCATTTATGTGGGATCTGGAAATTTAAACTAGTGATCGTGGGCCCTCATGCTTATACAAGGGCACTTAACTGCTGAGCCATCTTTCCAGCCCCACTCCAACCAGTATTTTAAAAGATATTTCAGCAATGTTTATTCTATTTGATTCTATGATATAAATTCCATTCCATGCACTGCCATCCTACTATCTACATAGAAAACATATTTTTCTCAAGATCTGTATGTTCTCATATCCCATTCCATTAAAAATGCTGACCATGAACACCAATTTTTTTTCTTGGTCCCCAGTTGAGAAAACAGTGTATGTATTCTTAGTGACCGATACACCTAGGGGACTCGCATCTCACTTTATCTACTTCTAAGGTCCACACTTAGTGTGGCAATGGAACGGTTCAGATAAGACAGATTATCTGGAGAGTATTCCAAATCTCTTGCTTAACTCCAAGCTTTGAAAGATGGAAACCAAGAATGAAACCTCACGTGTAGGCTTGAGCCAAGCTGTCATTCGGTGGGGGTCTGGGAATGATTTGGGAAATGAATGTCCCAGAGAGAGCCCCAGTTCTTGGGTAGTGGAGGAAGAAAGAAGCAGTGATTTGTGAATGGGTATTGTGATGTGGGAGGACTCAGAGCAAAGGACGAGCTGGACATGGAGTACGCAGGTGCACCCCTTCATCCAGGACGAAGACCACGTGTCCTCAATGCCAGCAGCTCAGATGACCTGCAGGTATATCACACTACCTGCCTCAGCAGATGCCAGTGACCAGGTGGGACGAGCTCCTGCTTGTGGGCCCAAGAGGGCAGGCTGTGAAGATGGATCACATCCACAATGCTGAGAAAGCCTCCCAGCATGACAGGATGTTCAGTGCGGCCAAATCCTTATCTAAAACATGGAATATACAAGGGCTTATCATCCTGTGTATAGCAGCCATGTTATGAGTTCCCTGACTTGACTGGAATTGTGGGGTCTCATGAGCCAAATTTGATTTTAGATGTAGGAATCAATATAAAGTTCTACTATGGAACAGATTGTTTGTGACTATAAATTTTAAACCTGCTCTACCTGTTTTGAAAGAATTTTTGGTGCATGAAGGCAACATGCAGTTCCTGCTGTTATTTTTAACACTTGCTCAGTGCCAATGTTCTGGGCATTGTACTGAACACAGAATCAGACATAATTTTTCTGTTCACTTGGCTCTCAGGGAAAGTGACAACACAATATACAAAGAGGTTGGGGAGGGGATATACCAATGATGATGGATGCGAACATATTTCAGATGCATAAATAATAACCTCATGATACATTACTTACAGATAATTTCTACATGGAAATAAAACTATATCCTCTTGTCTTTGATCCAGCTGTGTATTTTTTTCCCTTCTTCTCTTAACTCTGGCTCACTGTGATTCAGGATCCTCAGCAGTGGCCTTGAATAATTACTCCTTTCTTGTCCTCATTCTTGGAAAACTGGGGTTTGGCCTGGCTAAATGTAATTATCAAAATATTCTCTTGATGGCTGATGTGTGGTGCAGATAACCATCTATTTCCATAGAAGGTCCCATGTATTTTTAAAATTTGATTTATGTGTGTGTGTGTGTGTGTGTGTGTGTGTGTGTGTGTGCCAGAGTCTTATGCTACTGCAAACAAATGCCACCCTGGCTCTTATGTGGAAGAGTGGAGAACTGAACTCAGGCCAGTAGGCTTTGCAAGCAAGCACCTTTAACACCAAACCACCTCTCCAACTTATGTCTTATTTTTAATAGATGCTCTATTTATACTTTTTTGTTTGACATCCTTTAAAAGAGGTACTAGATTAATCACAATTCAGATACTATTTTTTTCTATTGTGAAAATACCCTTAAACATACTATTAGTATCTAGCACCCAAGGCTGCATTCATTAGAACACATTTTAATAGATTTTATAAAGTCATAGTTTTACAAAAATGTGTTTTTAATAATAATTTTCTTTTAAAAATTTTTATTTATATTTATTTGAGATAGAGAAAGAGAGAGAGAGAGAGAGAGAGAGAGAGAGAGAGAGAGAATGGGTATGCCAGGGCTTGCAGCCACTACAAAAGAACTCTAGATGCATGCGTCACCTTGTGCATCTGGTTTATGTGGGTCCAGGGAATCAAACCTGGGCCCTTTGGCTTTGTAGGCAAACACCTTAACTGCTAAGCAATCTCTACAGCCCCAAAATTTGTTTTGTCTGGTTAGGAGTACTATGCTCCTAAAATACAAAATCATAAATGCTGTTACAATTTGGAGTTTGTGAAATGTTAACCTACATTAAAAGGAAGCCTCATTCATGTTTTTCTTCACAGCCCTGGTGGCAAGGCAGAGTATATGTGAGGGAAATCCTAGCTTGAGTTGCTGAAACCAGTAGATACAAAGCAACAAAGCAACAGTGTAAAAATACCGTGGAGATATTTTAAGAGCACAAGTTGGACAAGAACTTTTATTCACATTGGAGAATCTAGGTGGTTATAATTCTGTGTGCAAAATTCCATAGATGTTTAATGCCGTGCCAGCCTTCTGTTACAGGAGGCAAAGGGTGATAAAAGCAGTTGCAACGAGTTGATGAAAATCTTTCTAAATGACTTTTTTTGTGTGTGGCTACCAGGCAGGAAAGACAGGACAGTGTCATGCCTACCCAAGTTCTTTTATTCAAAACTCAAGATCTGGCCTAGGGGTGCAGGCCTGGAATCTTCACTATTGAGGAGGCTGAGGCTGGAGGATAGTTAAGTTCTGTGCCTGTGTAGGCTACACAGTGAGTTCAAGGCCAGCCTGGCAACTTAGTAAGGCCTGGTCTCCAAATAAAAAGTGAAAAAGAGGGTTAGGGATATGGCACAGTGGTTGAGGGATTACCAAGCATGCATGAGGACCTGAAGTTCAAGAAACCAAAACCAAAACCCAAAGATCATATAAACCAAGAGAGCAGCCATAAAGTTAACCTGCACTTTCATGCGTGTCAACTCCATTGCTCATATTCTGAGTTGATCATGGATGAACACGTAACTACAACTGGTCGTGTTCTCAGACACACAGTGTATTGCAGATAAGAACAATGGAGACCAGGTTTTGACATTACTGTGGATACTCTTTTAGCATTTTATTATTATTATTATTATTATTATTATTATTTTTCGAGGTAGGGTTTCATTCTAGTCCAGCCTGACCTGGAATTCACTATGTAGTCTCAGGATGGCCTTAAACTCATGGTGATCCTCCTACCTCTGACTCCCGAGTACTGGGATTAAAGGCGTGCTCCACCACACCAGGTCTTTTTATTTTATTTTTAAAAATATTTTATTTATTTTTATTTGTTTATTTGAGACATACAGAGAGAAATAGGCAGGGAGGAGAGACAAGACAAGACAGAGAGAGAGAGAGAGAGAGAGAGAGAGAGAATGGGCGCACCAGGGCTTCCAGCCACTGTAAACAAACTCCAAATACGTGCACTCCCTTGAGCATCTGGCTTACGTGGGTCCCAGAGAAATAAACCTGAGTCCCTTGGCCTTATAGGCAAGTGCCTTAACTGCTAAGCCATCTCTCCAACCCCTAGCCTTTAATTTTTAAATATCAGTGATAATCATTACTTCTGTTTCATGAAAAGAATGATTGAATAAAACCAAACCCTGGAACAGTATAATTGTGTAGATTTCTGTGTCGTGTTTCTTTCCCTGTGCAGAGTAATCATCAGCAGATAGAAAGCTCCTTGAACCACGACTACTATATACATATGTGTGTGTGTTCAATTATTGATATTTTTCCAGTGTTTTACACACAAGAGGTATTTGGCTGCTGTTGATTGCCTGCCTGAGAAGACAGATGTCTTCTAAATCATTTTATCCTCCTACTTACCTAGGATGTTGAATTAGCCATATTAGACATGGATATTGTATCCACAAGTTATTTTTCTTCTTTTGACCTGGCATCAAATTATGATATGCTTAACCAGTTCTGGGTTTGCTTGGAGAACTATGCCACCCACACTCGCTTTAAAGCCAATTTCAGCTCAGGGCTCACACAGACACAACTGTGGCTTTCTTGATCTCCATTAACTCTGACAGGGCCAATGACAAGTTCTTGGGAAGGAACTTTTCAACAGCATGGGGACACAACATTATCTTTTGCTATTTTTAATTATTTTTAATATTTTATTTTTATTTGAGAGAGAGATTGAGAGAGAGAGAGGAGAGAATGGGCATGCCAGAGCCTCCAGCCACTGAAAATGAACTCCAGATGCATGCACTAGCCTGTGTATCTGGCTTATGTGGGCTGTGGGGAATTGAATCTGGGTTCGATTTGGCTTTACAGGCAAGCGTCTTAACCACTAAGCCATCTCCCCAGCCCAATCTTTTGCTATTTTTTTTTTGATGAAAAACATTTACAAGTAATAGACTATACAAAATGAACAAATACTGTCAACTATCCAGTATTCCTAATATAAACTAATAGTTAACACAGCCACTTTCCAATGCACTCCAATGTCTTATAGCTCAGGACAACTTTGTCCCCTCACACCTCTGTTCTCAAGGAAGTGAACATAAGATGTGGTCACTGGTAACGTCTGGGTTAGCATTAACCACTGCAGAATGAGAGAGACTTGAGAGAGAAATTTAGATGTGATTTAAGACAGAGCATGGTGTGGTGTCTGCATTTTAAATTTTTAATCAAGTACCAACATCTTCAAATGTTCAAACCTGCTGCTTCCTATTGGAATCAGAATGTATAACCAGATAGATAAATAGACAGATCGATAGATTGATAGATCGATAGATAGACAGACAGAAAGATAGATAGATAGACAGACAGAACACAACACCAATATTTGAACCAGTAACTTCAGGTAGATAAGAATTTTAAAGTCTTCTTGGCAGGACTTAGAACAATCAAAACTAAAAATGGCTGCTTGGAATAAGGGCAACACAGTGATTAGGCATCCTTACCATCTGCCCTCACAGCAACCACAATGTTGATTAGGGAGCCGAATTTGCAGCAGGATTCAATGGAGTGACTCACCTCCTCTCTCGGATAGAATAAAGGGCTGGGAAGAGATACCTCATGTTCTGAATATATGAAAATATTGAATAAAATGAGAATAGGAATCTTTCTGATGACATCAATAGTGTCTAAAAAAAATGAACACAGCAACAGAGAAAGCTGGGCGGAGGGGGAATGAGGTTTCTTTCAAACTTACAAGGATCATTGCTTGCTGGGAGTTACAAGGAATCAGTTCTAATCGTGGTTTTGACCCATGCATGGCCTGAGGATAAGACACTGCAACACTCTGGAGTTTTAATTTCTCCAGCTGAGAACCAATAAAGCCTTAGATGAGTACAAATAGAGCAAATCTGTTAGAAAGGTTTGGATGGGAAATGCCTAACAGTCACCTTCAGTTCTCCCAGATGACCAGAAACTCAGTGTCACACTGGGGGCACAGTTTTACATGGACAACAACCTTTAGGATGAACTCTGAATCTGATATACGATAGATTTGATTATTCTCAGCAGAGTGATTGGCTCATCAACGGGCACTCGATACAATTGTTGAATGAATTTATTCTGCATACAGTATTTCACACAAGTAAAAGCACCAGACTTTATTCTGAGGGTAGGTAAAAGGGATGAGAGGTAGTTGTTATGCAAAAAAGATTAAGAATGGATCCTTATTAAAATCAGTTTCTTCTTGTAATTAGAACTTTCATGTAATATGGTTAACGAGTTACATGTTCCATGTCCTGTGTCAGTAGGTGGATCCGAACACCCAGAATGACTAGGAAATTGTTCGCTCACTTTGAAGTTGCTTGATAGTGAGAATATTGCTTACTATGGGGTACATACATGGGCTGTTTGGCAAACCGAATCACCCAGCAAGAAGATGCCCATAGAATGGTAGACCAAGTCAGTTTCCCTAATGAGCTGATGGATGGCTCCTCTGTGAACTATTTAGCAGGAACTAAAATAAACAAGACTGGACTCTCTTTGCTGAATCATAGACCCTCTCCCAGGGCTGTCTACCAGGTAAATTAATAATGTCTGCTAACTGCTACAAGGTCAGCATGTGCCAGAGGTGAGAATGTACTTCATGTTAATGTATGACACTGAAGTCTTTGGCGTTTGGTTCTCAAAGTGGGTTCCTCACTGGCCCTGCAGCATCAGGACCTGTAGGATCCTTATTCAAATGCAAATTCTCAGACCCAGACCTGTTGAACTGGCAGCTGCTTTAGGTTGAAGGCTGCAAAAGATTTCAAACTACACATGCATGGTCTTTAATGCTCCGATGAACCATTGAGCATCATTCTTAGACCCACTGAGGTTTTAACAAGATTGTTATGTCATCATTCATAGTGTATGGCTGGCTAAACTTTAATAAGCCAAAATAAGGTTTCTTGTGTTCCCAACAACGGCAATGCTATTATCTCATATATGTAATTTTTTAAAATATAATTTTAGATGGGACAACTTCAATTCACCCTAGATACTTACTCCACAGAAGTCTGTGTGTTACCATCGTTCTGTGGAGGAAATGGGGATGACTAAGACAAAGTCTATCCTTTTAGAATCTCACAGTCTAGGGTGGGAGGCAGAGCTTCCCACAAGGCAGGATAGGAGAGGATTCTTCATCTGGGTACTTTTACTTTTTAATTACCTTCTATGATATGGGAGTAATTTAGGTGTGGAGATAGCTCAGAGAACAAACCTGATGCAAAACTCTTTTTTTCCTTTTTCTTTCTTTCTTTTTTTTTTTTCCTGAGGTAGAGTTTCACTCTAGCCCAGACTGAACTGGAACTCACTGTAGCCTCAGGCTGGCCTTGAGCTCACTGCAGTGAAGAAAGAAGAAACTACCGAGCCAGATGGCACACTGTCGTCCAGCTACGGCTTGTTTCAGTCTCTAATTCTTTGTAAGGTTCTGGGAGGACTTGCTAATAGGAAGAGATAATTGGAATTATTTCAGGAACTTGTCAGGGAACTCTCAGGTAAAACAAAGAGTATTTCAGTTAAACACAGCTTCCCTGAGTGCTCAAAATGGTCTATCAAAATATCTGAATTTTTCTGAAGAGACATATCATTAGCTACGTTTCCACTTATTAGTCTGATTTTGGAACAGAGAAAACAAGTACCTTTTTTTGTTGTTGCTGGAAGTTTTGGATTTGAACTAGAATTTTGAAATAGGTCAAATTTCAATTGAAGGAAGAAAAATATCATATGGTTCAAATACCTATTAGTGTTTCTCCTTAAACTAAATTTAACTCTTCAGTTAGGCCTCTAATTATGAATATACTGTGCCTGAAATTATGCTCCCTCCTTAATCTACTATGACGTGCCTTGCTTAAAAACAGTACAGTAAGGAAGATTTCCTTCCCCCAGAAGAAACAGAAAGAATAGTGCTGAAATAAGTGACAAGTGGGAAACTCATTACTAGTTGGGATGGGAAGTGATTGCATTTTGCTTTCATAACATGATTCTGATTCATTCTGATTGCCAGCTTGATTGGATTCAGATGTGCCTGGAAGATTGGTAAAGCACACCACTGGGCATATCTGTGAGGGCGACTCCAGAGACAATTAACGAAGGGGAGTGGCAACACGATTTCATAGACTGAGACCCTGATGGATAAAGGGGAAGAAAGGACTGTCCTCTAGTATGAGTGCAAGCATTCTCTTTCTTGGCTGTTTTGTGATGACCATGATGCAAACTGCTGTGCTCTTCCACACCCTCCTCACCATGATGGAATGAAACCTTGCAGTTGTAAGCAAATTCAGCTCTTCTTCCCTGACGTTGTTTTCATCAAGGATTTTTTGTCACAGCAATGAGAAGTCTGACTAGCACATGGAAAACCAACCAGCTCTAATTAAAAGTCCCTCTAATTGATATGATGACTTCTCCCCATAGGCACTTTATTTATCTATTTAAGACCATCTGACATCTATTCTTTGGCAATTTTCTTTTTTTTTAACTTAATTTTTTTAAAAAAAATTTATTTGCGAGCAGGGAGAGACAGAACAGAGACACACAGAGGGAATGGGTCCACAAGGGCCTCCAGCCACTGCAAATGGATTCCAGATGCATGCATTACTTTTGGGGAGCTGGGGAACCAAACTTGGGTCATTAAGCTTTGCAGGCAAATGCCTTCACTGCTGAGCCATCTCTCCGGCCCCTCTTAGCAATTTTCAAGTATGCATAATATATTATTTACTATAGTCAGGATACTATGCTATAGACCCCCACGGTGCATTTATCTTGACTAACTGAAACTTAGTGCCCTTTTCCTAACATCTTCCTGTCCCTCCCTTCCTACCCCTGGCTAACCATCATTTCATCCCATTTCTAGGAGCTCAGAATTCTTCTATATCACCAACAGTGAGTCATATGTAACATGTCATTCTCGATACCTGGCTGATTTCACTTAGCATAATGTCCATGTTACAAAGCACAGGAGTTCTTTTGTTCAAAAGGCTGAATAGTATTGCATTGTGTGATTTCATATTTCTTTTATCCACGCCACTTTCAATAATGGCCAATTCTTACCAACAGAGTACAACAGTTCTCTTTTCTCAACATCTTTAAAATATTTGCCTTTTGGTGGTGGTGGGGAGGGGGAGAGGTTAACAGCCATTCTAACAGGTGTGAAGTGGTGCTTCACTGTGGTTTTAATTTACTTTCCTCCCTAACATTGGGAATGCTGAGCATTTTTTCACATATGTATTGGCCATTTGTATATCTCCTTTAGAGAAAAACCTATTTAGGTATATATTTTTGGCCTTTTTTTCTAATTTGGGTGATTTATTTTCTTGTTAATGAGACTTTTTTTCCCCAAATATTTCTAGGGCTGGAGAGATGGCTTAGCGGTTCAGACATTTGCCTGCAGAGCCAAAGGACCAGGTTTGATTCCCTAGAACCCTCATTAGCCAGATGCACAAGGTGGCATATGTGTCCAGAGTTCATTTGCAGTGGCTGGAGGCCCTGGCACGCCCATTCTCTCTTTCTCCTTCTCTCCCTCTTTCTCTCTGTCAAATAAATAAATAAATAAATAAAATTTAAAATATTTTTATTGGGGACTTTAATACATGAACACATTGCAAATTGTCATATTTCCATCAGGTTATCCTCTTTTGTCCCCTTCCCTTCCATTGTACTGAGGACCTCCTTAGTGGGGTATCAGTCATCACTGTGGGGTCATGAAGGCACTGGTTGGTTCCTGTGAGAAGAACACTCCCTCACAGTACACTTTCCCACCCTGTGGCCCTTACACTCTTTTCATGCACTCTTCCTCAATGTTCCTTGTGTCTTGGAGGGTGTATTATAAGTATCCTTTAATGTTAAGCTCTCAGCTGCATCTGATTTTCTTTTTAATTTTTTTTTTTTAATTTATGAAAGAGAGAGTGAGGCAGATAGATAGATCGAGAATGGGTGCTCCAGGGCCTCTAGCCACTGCAAACAAACTCCAGATGCATGCGCCACCTTGTGCATCTGGCTAATATAGGTACTAGGGAATCAAACCTGGGGTCCTTAGGCTAGTAAGTGCCTTAACTGCTAAGCCATCTCTCCAGCCTTGATTTTCTTCTTTTTTTAAAAAATATTTAATTTATTTATTTCCAAGGAGAGAGAGATAGAGAGGAGAGAGAGAACATGGGAATGACAGGGCCGATAGCCACTGCAAATGAACTCCGGATGCATGTTCCACTTGGTGCATCTCGCTTTACATGTGTACTGGGAAACTGAACTCAGACTCTTAGGCTTGCAGGCAAGAGCCTTAAGTGTTGAGCCATTTCTCCAGTCCTGCATTTTATTTTCTGCTTGGATGAGTTTAGAGCCTACTCAGTGTCTACCACCATCTTCCCGGAGAAGGTTATCTGGCTAGCATTTAGAGCAGCGCTTATATTTAATCTGCAACTTCCTCTGCAATGTTGCCTGGACCCTCATGGGTACAATAAAAACAACCGGCATGGCATGACACTCAGCTTTCTGTTTGTGTCATATTGATGGGTCTTGAGTCTCTCTGGCATTCACTGCCATCTGAGACTTAAGTGGACATATCCTGTTGGAGTTCTTTGGGCCAGTGCACAGTACACACATGTGGCTCTGGGCTGGATGAGCCAATGGCACTGCTTGCAGGGGCTGGACTTAGGCTTTTAAAAAAATTGAGGATTTTAATAGTTTTCTTTTGTAAGCAGAACTTAATAAATCTGCAGTGAAAATTATGTCCAGAAAGAGGGGGAAACAAAATCCCTTAGCAGTCAATCTCATGGAGATTTAAAATTGTGGGTCAATAAAATGCCAGTTCATGCAGCAACATTGAAGGAATAAGTAGCTGAAAACTTAGGGTGGTTGTGTAAAAGATCAGAAAAATAGTGAGACTGCAACTGCTACCTGCAACCGAAAAAGGCATTGCCGAACAAATTCAGTCAAAAGGCGTGATTTAGCTATTTCCGGGGAATTCCTAGAGAGTGTTCAAACTCAATTAAGTTTTTTTCTTTTTGAATACACAAGGAGAATCTCACAGGGAGAAAGATAAGAGAAGGGGAACAGCCTCCCACATAGAGCAAGTTACTTCTGAAATCTGAGTTATCTTTGGGTGAGAAATTTCCAAATTGTCTTTGTTGGGAGTGTGGTGATTTAAATGACATAGGCTCAGATGTACTGAATACCTGGTCTTCAAGTGGTGGCAATTTGGGAAGGCTATAGAGCCTTTGGGAGGTGGAGCCTTGCTGGAGGAGGTGTGTCACTGAGGGTAGGTTTATAATAAACCTTGAAGTTTACTAGCCAGCCTACTGGGTGTTCAGAGCTAGCTCACTCTTGCTGCTCCCTCCCGGCTGCTGTGCTGCCCAGCCTCTGCTCTGCCATGTTTTTCTTGCCACTGTGAAGCTTCCCCTCAAGATTGTAAGCTAAAAACCCTTTCCTTCCACCAGCTGCCATCACCCAAGTCCCCAGTCCTCAGTCCCCAGTCCCTAGTCCCCAGTCCCCAGTTCCCAGTCCCCATCTTGGGGGATTTATTTATTTATTTATTTATTTTTTTGGTTTTTCGAGGTAGGGTTTCACTCTAGCCTTGGTTGACCTGGAATTCACTATATGTAGTCTCAGGGTGGCTTCAGACTCACAGTGATCCTCCTACCTCTGCCTTCCAAATGCTGGGATTAAAGGCGTGCGCCACCACACTCAGCTACCAGTTACTTTTTGTTTGGCTGTTTTGTCCCAGAAATGAGAAGGTAATTGCAACAGGACCATTTGATGTCTGAAAACAATTTACTGCTTTAAAAAAAAAACCACACACACACATTAGGAAAAATCTTAGGGGGAGGGTGCTTCCTTACAAATCCTGCTGGCCCAGGTCCAATTCCGCAGCATCCATGTAAAGCTAGATGCAAAATGGCACATACATCTGGCATTCATTTGCAGCAGCAAGAGATCCTGGTGCTCATGTGAGTGTGTGCACGTGCACAAATAAATAACTGGGAAAAAATTTTACCCCTTAGAAGAGAATGAAAAATCAGTGAAAACAGAGATAATTTCCTTGCCACAGGAAGATGCCTACCAGCGGAGATGAAAACTTTACATAAGTATGTACACTAAACTGTGGGCACCCTTGCTCAAGGTAAGCCTATGCAAATCACCAAAGACATGGATACGTCTGAGTCCAACATCTGACGGCTGGGTTTGCTCTCTGTGCCATCCACCACAGAATATGCTCAACCTGCTGGAACCCCAACTAGCTAGTGCCAACTAGCCCAAGGACAGAGAGACGCTGGCTGCTTCAGAGACACCCACAGTCACAGTTGCACGTGCCAAATCTGCATGCATGCCCCTGCCTTCCCAGAGAACAGAGCAGCATATGGAGGGTTTGGGATCCCTGCCATCTGTCAGGAGTGGGCAGGACAACACGTGCAGTTCCAATCTGCACCAGTGCTGGGGTGATAACGATTTCCACAGCACAGGGTCTGCTGGCCGCAGATAAGAACAGCTTCCACAGGGGACTGAAGCCATACAGCATGCACAACTTGGTCCCCACTCCTCTCAGCTCTGCCCAAAGCTCTCGTGGTCATTATCCAATGGAATTGAGGGGAGGCAATCTTTATGCCTTGCTAGCCTGTACTGGGCTTGGACATTCATTCCCATTTGATAATGTGACCATTATTGCTATTATTGTAAACAAGGAAAACATAATTTGCTGAACCACTGTTGGTTGCTTCTTCCTGTTACCTTCTGAGAATATATATTTGTGCAAAATCTCCTCATCCAGGAGCTGGCGCCCACATTTCACTTTTTCCTCCACTTCTACTTGTGATGCATCCAATAAGTTTAAAAAGCAGCAGTGGGCATTTTTTAAAATAGAAAAATGGTTTGAGTTTTCTAGCATCCCTCCTTTAAAATTTTTATTTTATTTTGTAAGACAAGAATATAGAGGATACAGGGCGTGCTCTTTGTCTTTTATTTTATTTTATTTTTTATTTTATTTTATTTTATTTTATTTTATTTTATTTTATTTTATTTTATTTTATTTTATTTTATTTTATTTTATTTTATTTTATTTTATTTTATTATGTAGCCCAGACTGGCCTCTAATTTCTTATGTAGCCAACAATGACCTTGAACTCCTGATTCTCTGGCATCCATCTTTCTCTCTCTTTTTTTAAGGGTGGGTGTTCCAAGGTAAGGTCTCACTCTAGCTCAGGCTGACCTGGATTTACTATATAGTTTCAGGGTGGCCTCAAACTCACAGCGATCCTCCTACCTTGGCCTCCCAAAAGCTGTAAAAGTATGCACCACCATGTCTGGCTTCCACCTTTTGAATACTTGGATTACATGCATGTGTCACCATGCCTGGTTTATACAGCACTAGTATAGAACCAGGACTTCATGCATGCTAGCCAGTCATTCTACCAACTTACCTACACACCTAGCCCCTTTAGAGCCATTCTTTATCACCCAGAAATCTTTGAATTTGGAGCATCTAAAAATGACCAAATGAAACAATATGAAAAATACACTTAATATGACTGTCCTATGTAAAGAGATGGCTTTATAATGCTAGCACAATGATTTCTAATAAATGCTTGCTTAAAATGACCAGTATATACTTTGAAACTTTAAAAACTATTTATTTATTAGAGAGAGAGAGAACGAGAATGGATGTGCCAGGGCCTCCAGCCACTGCAAATGAACTCCGGATACCTGCACCACCATGTGCATCTTGCTTACATGGGGACTGGAGAATCGAACCAGGCTCCTTAGGCTTTGCAGGCAAGCACCTTAACCAGTAAGCCATCTCTCCAGCCTATGCTTTGAAACGTTTGATACTTTTTGGAGTGGGGCATCCATAAAGATTAAATCTGTTGCAGATGTCCTATTGAAGCTCTTTATATACCTTGACTTACAAAATCACTTGAAGAGCTCTGCACGGTAGGCACAATTCATTTGCCCCACCCCTTTTATAAATGTTAGAAAGAACTTGTGATGCAAAGAACAAGGTAACTCAAACTAATACAGTGGGTAAATGGCGGGGATGAGGAAGTCAGTGATGGGGAGGCTGGCTCAAGAGCCTCTGTTAGCATTCAATCACAGTTCAGCCCTTTCCACTACTTCAATTAGAAGCTAATGCTTGTAGAAGGATGTATGCATGAGCTGTGAGGATGTGTGCATGCAGCAGCAGAAGGGTAGGAGGAAAGAGTATAGAGGATGCAGGGCATGCTCTGTGTCATGTAGAATACACTAATGCAGTGACCATTAGAGCAGGCAGGACTGCATTAGGGACTGCAAGATGGGCTAGTGGCAGCCCATTGGTTCACCATGCCAAGAAATAGGAGATATGGGAAGACGGTCTGAGAGTGGGAGCTAGTCCAAGGAGCTTAATGTCTACCTCTGGGGCAGTTTTGTTACTATTCACTTTTCATTTCTGGAGAAGTAATCTAAAATATTATGCAATATATACTACATGAAATCATATACTATATGATTTTATAGACAATGGTCTGCACTGGTATTTATAAATGTGGAGGTTTTTGATTTCATTAGACATATATGGGGCAAAAACCAGGGAATGCATAATTTCCTACTAGATAAATTTGAGGATAAAAGAAGACCTTTGGAAGAATTGTTGAGAACACCCTGAGAGAACTCTGAAAGATTTTTTTTTCTATAGCATTAAAAACTAGCTATGTACTACATACTCTTCCAGAGTAATAATAAGTATACTAAGCTTGATCTTATTATCTCACATACATATATGTGAGACACACATACATATGTATATATACATACATGCATAAACACACATATACATATGTATATATACATATGTGCATAAACATACACACACAGTATATATGAAATTTATACCTAGGGGTAAAGGAGAAATCCTTAGGCTAAAAAGAGAGCAAATTTGTTTTTCTTTATAGACTAGGGATGTGGGTAGTGGGGTGATAATGTGTGTAGAAAGGGGATAAATAAAAGCCAAATTTAAAGAGCCAGCTCCCCTGTATTCCCTCCCATACAATCATCATCAGTATATTAAAGAGGAAGAAATGATTTTTACTCATTTCTTTAGGTCTGATATGAATAAACCAGAGGATGCTTGGTGATGGAAATGCTAGGAAATTAGCATTCAGAAGGATGTCGACAGCTGGAACATTTGCTTTTCTTTGCTTCTTTGCAATCATCTCTATTCAAGCTGAAGTGCACCCTACCTGCTATTACCAGGCGCGTGGACTAGGTGTGTGTGTGTTGTTGTTCTATCATCGTGTCTGTTGCCATGAAAACGCAGCACTCCAGTCTAAGATTTCGAAGGCTTTATACGAACATGGTAGAAACCAACACATCGAATGATTCTGGCTTTGCACGAGTATATACTGGATACATTATTTAACCTCTCTGAGCCTCAGTTTCTTCTATGAAGTAAAGAAGCTCTGCAAGATGTTTCCCCCACTTTCTTTATCCTCTCAGAATTAGTGAGAAGAGATAGAAATCAAATACCTAAGTCTAAAGAGAGCACTGAAGAGGGTTAGGTGGTAATGATATTCAGGGGGTGAATCACAGAACTTGAGATTCACGAACAATACTCTCTGGAAAGGGCAGTGAATATGTTTTTGGAGCCCTTCTCACCAAGTTCTTTTTGCGATGAAAGAGTCCTCTCTCCATCCCTCCCTTCCTCCCCTCCTCCTTCCCTCCCTTCCTTTCATTTCTCCTTCCCTCCTCTTCCTCCCCTCCTCCTTTCCTCCATTAGTTTTCTCTTCCCTCCCTTCTTTTGTTCTCTTTCATTCCCTTTCTTCCTTTCATTTCTTTATCTTCTTTCTCCCCTCCCTTCTTTCTCCTTTCTCTTCCTTCCTTTTTATCTATCTTTCATTCTCTTTCTTCCTTTCTTCATTTCTTTGTCTTTCCTCCCTCCCTCCATCCCTGCATTCATCCTTCCCTCCCTTCCTCCCTCCTTCCCTTCCTTCCTGGTGGTGAGGATTATTTGGCTAAGCTAGGCAAGTAAGTGCTCAACCACTTAACTACATCTCCAACTGAGGAAGTGACTTCTGTGTTGCAGGTGATTCCAGGGATTGCTTTCCTGTAGTGTGAGGGCAGTAAGATAAAGTCAAAAGAGGGGAGCCAGCAAGTTGTCTATGACATGAGGTCTGGGGTATTAGTAACACAGCCTTGAATCGGGGTGGCTGGTGGCAGAGACCTGGAAAACAAAGGGTCATATGGACAAAAACTCTGAAGCCAAAATGGAAAGGGAGTGAAGGAAGTGGTAAACTGGATAGCTCAGGACCTGTGCTCAGCACCGCAGGGCTAATGTTGGTTCTCTATTGGGTCTCCAAGAAATAGGCATGTTCTGTACATGCAAAGGCATGCATGAAAAGAGTTTGGGGGCTGGAGAGATGGCTTGGTGGTTAAGGCGTTTGCCTACGAACAGTAAGGACCCAGGTTCAATTCCCTAGAACCCATGTAAACCAGATGCACAAGCTGGTGCATGCATCTGGAGTTCGTCTGCAGTGGCTGGAGGCCCTGACATACCCTCTCTCTCTCTCTCTCTCTCTCTCTCTCTCTGCCTCTTCCCTCCCCCTTTCTCATAAATAAATAAATAGAATTTTTTTTAAAGAAAAGAGTTTGGGCTGTGTGAATTTATGCAAGCCAAGGAGAGGTTTATCAAAATGAAATTAGTACTACATTGAGAAGATTCCTGAGTATACATGAGACTGATCAGCAGGAAAGACTGGTGAGGCTGAGAAGCAGCTCAGTGGAGTCCTTGCCTAGCACGTAAGAAAATAAAGATTGGTGAAGTGAATTACTGCTTCTGGTACTTAGTTTCATAGGTATATTGGCTAATTTAAATCTGTTTTCCTAGCACTTGGGAAACACTTACAATTCACACATACTGAATGTTAGCTTTGTTTGGTGGCTCCTGTGGGAAAATCTGTATCTGCTCCCTAGCATGTAGAGGAATTTCTTAGTACTGACAGCGTGACTTTTCAGCTTTCATGTGCAAAGCTGGCATTCCTTCCATCCACAACAAAAGCACAAAAAGCATATAGATGCCTGCTGAGTTTATCTGACAGATCAAGATGGAAAGTTATGCTGATGATAGATCGTGGGTGATTTTAAATGTTGAATTACTGGATGGAGATGAGGAAAGTCACTAAGAGGGTTTACACAAGGGTGGGTTCCATAATCCCACTATTGATTCAACACACTAATTAGGGACAGGGAAAGACAATGGCCTTGATGAAGGGAAATTTATCAAGTTCAACTATCAAACAACAATTTGCTGAAACAAGTGAGAATTAGGTGATAAGACTGTCATAGTCAGGGATGGAGAGATGGTTTAGCAGTTAAGGCACCTGCTTCCTAAACCCAAGAACGCTGGTTCCAATCTCCAGCGGGTCCAATCTCCAGGTCCCACGTTTAGCCAGATGCAAAGTGACACAAGGGTGCAATGCCGCACTTGACCACAAGGGGGCGCACACATCTGGATTTCGTTTACAGTGGCTGAGAGGCTACTGGCATGCCCATCTCTATCTGTCTTCCTCTCCCTCTCTCTCTGTCTCTCTCTGTGTCTCTCTCCAAAAGAAAAAAAATAGACTGTCATAGTCAGAATATCATATCCGAGGTAGTCTGCTTCTTCACCTATTGTGATGAATAAGTCTGTCAATGCGACTGAACTGAGGATTTCGAGACACACCTTGAGGTGCGTTTATGAAGGTGTTTTCAGAGAGGATTAAGTGAGGAAGAAGACCTGCCCTGAACATGAGTGGTACTGTCCCATGAGCTGGGGCTCAGACTGAATTTCAAGGGGAAAAAGGAGAAAGATGAATGAGTTCTATCATTTCCCCCTCTGCTTACCTACCAAGGGGTGAGCAGACCATTTCATGTTCCCATCACCACAGCCAAGAAAGAACTGCTTCTGTTGATTTGTCTTCCCTTCCAGAATGGACTGTACCCTCCAACCATGAGCCAAACAAACGCTTCCTCCCTGCCCCTTGTCAGGCATTTAGTGACAGCAACAAGGAAAGGATCTAATGTAGAAAATTGGCACAGAGAAGTGCAGCTGCTGCTACTGCTGCAATAGGGTTTGGAGGCTGTTGAAAGAGGTTTGAATGAGGACTATGGAAGAATTTCGGAGCTGTGGGATAGAGAAGCCCCAGAACGCTGTACACAGAACGTAAAGGACCACTGTTGTGGGAGCTTAGAAGACCAGAATGCGGAAAGGAATGCAGACGGTGGAGTCTGGTATCATGAGGTCTCCTGTTGTTTGCCACTGTGTTCACCAGGGTGGCTGGCTTGTGATTCTCCTGTCTCTGTCTCCCTTCTTTCGGTAGGTGAGGTAGGATTATAGACGGTGCTTATATTAGGCATCTGGGTTTATGTGGGTTCTGGGCATTAAATTTGGGTTGTCAGGTGTGTGCAGCAATTGCTTTATACCCCGAATCATTTCCTTAGTCCTACTAGTATTTTATAGAAGAGTAAAGAGAAGCTCAGAACATGAAATGCAATTGTCTGCATAAATGACACAGGTAGCACTGAATTAAGGCCTGTCATTGACTTCAAACCTGTGCCCTCAGCCAGTAAGTATGCTTAACAGAGTGACAGTGGTAAGGAGGTATGGGTGCCTGTGATACCGTGAAATCAAAGCTGACCCTTTAGGGATGGCACCTCAGGAGGTGAGAGTCGTATTCCAGATGGATTTTCTGCCAATGTCAAAGACCTGAGGCAAGAAGCTTTCCTCTTTTTTTTTTTAAAATATCAATCATAATAAATATAAGAAATAATTAAAAAAATCAAGACAGAACTGATAAGATGGAACAAATTTTCCATGCTCACTTTCTACACCATTTTTCTGATACACCACAAGCCAGGTTACCAGTAAATTTACTAAAATTAGAGTGTATCATCTCTAGGTCTTCAGACTTCCCTCTGCTGTCACTGGCCTTGTCCAGATTATGGTGCATATCATGTCCAGTGTATAGTTAGTGCAGCACATTATCACTCTCACTCCTTAATTTTCCACTGGTAGCTAGGTAGTAACCATGTGTGCAACACATCTTACGAGTCTTTCTGTACCTCATTCTATCCCACTCAGTGATACATGTTAAGATACCCATAAAATAATGATGATTGGTACATAGGGTCTTGCTAGCCAGGCAGCAAGCAACATTCACATTTACTTTTTAGGAAAAGATCACTTCTTGTTGATTACCTTCCATTTGTAGTGGTTTCGCTAAATGTTGAGTGCTTGGTACTAGTTTGTATAAGAAATTTTATGTCCATTTCCTGAGTTTCTTTGGAAAAAGTAAAAATGTTCAATGCTGATAACTTCTAGAAAGTATTATCAAATAATGTTTGTTCTTTCAACAACAGTTCTAATCATAAAAGTCCAACTTGTATTTTTCTGCAATATAGTTTGGCTCCATTTATCAGTGCTGCATGGCAGGATGGCTTGAGTATCAAATGCCCCCATAGCCTCATGTGTTTGTGCTTCATACTTGATCCCTAGCTGGTGGGATCTTTAGGAGGGGAAGCCTTGCTGGAGAAGGTGTGTCACTGGGGTTTGGCCCTGCAGCTCTTAGCTTATTCTTTCTTTCTTTTTTAAAAACATTATTTATTTATTTATGGGAGGGAGAGAGAGAGAGAGAGAGAGAGAGAGAGAGAGAGAGAGAGAGAGAGAGAAAGGGCATGCTGGGGCCTCCAGCTGCTGCAAATGAACTGCAGACACATGTACCACCTTGTGCATCTGGCTCACATGGGTCCTGGGGAATCAAACCTGAGTCCTTTGGCTTTGCAGGCAAATGCTTTAACTGCTAATCCATCTCTCCAGCCCTTACTTTATTCTTTCTATCCCCTCCCTGCTGATATGGAGATAGGATGCCCAGCTGTCTCCTTCTGCTGTGCTTTCCCTGCCATGATGAAACTTTACCCTAGAAACTATAATCTGAAATAAGCTCTTTCCTTCCATAAGCTGCTTCTGGTCAGGTTTTTTTGTCCCAGTTATGAGAAGGTAACTGCTGTATATGGTAAAGGATCATTCAATGCAAGGTGGGATGATGTTAAACTCAAGAGAAGTACAGAGTACGTCCTAGGAAAGTATTTTTTTCTATAAAAGAAAAATAAAACCGTGAACACCAGTGCCTGGTTTCTTGATCCAGATTTCCTACGTAGGTCATTCTGGGCAAGATGATTCAAGATTCTGAACTGATTTCTCCAGTTATAAAATGGGCAGGCTCCATCAAAGTCTTGTAAATTTTTATTTGAAGCTTAAAAAGAGTATGTGTGTGGGTATGTATATATACAAGCATTTCCCTGTAGATTATGGTGAAATTACATAAGAAACTTAACTAGGGCTTGCATTTCTGAAAGGAAATATAGTATAGGGAAAAGAACATAGGTTTTAGTCCTGAAGACATAGTTGTGAAGTCTGGTTCTATCAGATTTTATGTATATGATCCTGAGAATGTTATAACCTAATAAATTTATTGTTAAACAAAGGACAGGTCTAATTAGTTAAAAGCACTTTGATTGCAAAGCCTGACATTTCGAGTTTGATTCTCTAGTACCCACGTAAAGCCAGATGCACAATGTGGTGCATACACCCAGCACTTGGGAGGCAGACGTAGGAGGACAGCCATGAGTTCGAGGCCACCTTGAGACTACATAGTGAATTCCAGGTCAGCCTGGGCTAGAGTGAAACCCTACTTCAAACAAACAAACAAACAAACAAACAAAAAAACAAACAAACAAAAGGCTGGAGAGATGGTTTCGAGGTTAAGGTGCTTGCCTGCAAAGCCTACAGACCCATGTTTGATTCCCCCAGAACCCACCATAAACCAAATGCAAAAGCTGGCACATGCATCTGGAGTTCATTTGCAGTGGGTAGAGGCCCTGGAGTGTCCATTATCTCTCTGTGTCTCATAAATAAATTAATAAAAATAAAATATTTTTAAAAAGTTAAAAAAAGACAAGAGAGAAGATATCCCTAGACATCAAATAAAAATATTATTTGGGCTGGAGAGATGGCTTAGTAGTTAAGGCACTTACCTGTGAAGCCTAAGGACCCACGTTCGACTCCCCAGATCCCATGTAAGCCAGATGCACAATGTGACACAAGCATGCAAGGTCACACATGTACACAAGATGGTGCATGCATCTGGAATTTAATTGCAGTGGCTGGAGGCCCTGGCATGCCAATTCTCTCTCTCGCTCTCATTCTCTCTGATAAAAAATTTACAAAAATAATATTTCCCAGACCACACTGCACATTGTAAGTCCCATGTAAATGTGAGAATAAGTCATAAAACCCAGGCAAGACTTTCTTAGGGCCCAAAGAACCTAATCACATCTTGCAAGCAACTGAAATAGGTTATAGCAGCAACTCCCTCCTCGTGTAATTTCTGAGACCTGCTAAAGAGATAAGCAGGGTACATCTTTTCTCAGCATCACAACAGTTCACAGGTAGCCATGAACCAGAATGAACTGAGATAAAAATCGTGTTTGGACTTGATGGATATAAGGTGGTAGAAGGAGAAGGCTAGCAGGTAGCAGGATGTGTATATCTCTTCTTAAGTTCAGAAAAAGAGGTCTCTGGAGAGATCGGAGGTTGCTAAGTCTCGATGCAGGAGAGCTGCTGCCACAGAGCCCAAGGGAAGGCCAGACAATAGTTGAAGCAAAAAGCAGGAAGATGCCTGCAGCTAGGGCAACAGGAGGATAGCAGGTCACAATCTGGCCCAAAGCAACAAATGCCACAGAGAGGAAATATAAGAACCGGGCTGGAGAAGTGTATATAATTTGGCAACTGGGAGATCACTAGATTCTGTCTAGTCAGTTTCACTATAGTTAATAAAGATTTAAGAAAACCTAATTTTAAAATTTATTTTTATTTATTTATTTATTTGAGAGAGAAAGAGGCAGAGAGAAAAAGAGAAGACAGAGAGAGAGAGAGAGAGAGAGAGAGAAAGGGAGAGAGGGCACACCAGGGCATCCAGCCACTGCAAATGAACTCCAGAAACATGTGCCAGCTTGTGCATCTGACTTACGTGTTTCCTGGGGAATCGAACCTGGGACCTTTGGCTTTGCAGACAAGTGCCTTAATCACTAAGCCGTCTCTCCAGCTCCCAAACCCCCAAATTTAATAAAGACAAAATAGAAGAAGATAAAGAAGGAAACTTAGTGTTGGCCTCCCCCAAGCCCTCCCCAGGGTCTGGACCATAATGGAAAAGAGGCACTAGGTGAGGCATGTGGGATGTGAGGCTCCTGCACATGGAGAGGAATTCACCAGGACTACTGAAAGTCCTAAGAGAAGACCTCTGATATGGGGAGGGTGTCCTGCTTGGGATGATGTGAGTGATTAAAACAAGATGCTCAGGGTTTGGAGATGGATCAGAAGGTAAGGGTTTGCTGCAGCAGCATGAGGATCTGACTTACACTCCTGATGCCCATGTAAAGTCAGGCATGGCTGCATATACCACCAGCTGAGGAGAGAAGACACAAGAGAATTGCTGGGGCTCCTTGGTCATCCAGTCTAATGGGAAAATATTGAGGTACAGGTTCAATGACAGACTATGTCTCCAGAAAATACGGCAGAAGAATGATAGATGAGGACATTAGAGGTCTTCCTCTGGCCTCTGCATACACACACACACACACACACACACACACACACACACACACACACAAAGAGAGAAGGAAAGAAAATGTCCCTGCCTCATTATGTTTTCCAACTCTAAGCATGAAGGGTCATATAAGTCGGCAGTCTTTGACTTCCATTCCCCAGAGTAACCATTGCTAATACTTTCCACTTTGCGTCATTTGCAAAATGACCTACAAGTTGTTTCTGTCACTTAATCCTACACAACCCTAGACCCATCTGTAAAGCACCACAGAGCTTCAATAGTTTTCTTTTTAATCACTGCATGTTGCATCTCTTACACTTGTCTGGTAATTTAACTGCTCTTTTACAGACAACCATTTGCTGCATAAGCTTTGTGCTATTTGAATCATGTCTTAGTCATGTAGCGTGCATACATATTTTCATGTATATCCATTTCCACTGGATACTTCAATGCACATGGAGTTATTTCTGAGTCTGTGGATGGCTAAAATGTAACATCATGAAATTTCTTTCCAAATATCATTCACCAATTTTGTACCTAGTAACAGGATTCAAGAATCAATTCTTCCCCAACCTAACCAATCATTTTGGTAGTTTGATGAAATCAATATATTATTTCATATAAAAATACTCCTGTTTTTGTTCCATTTCATTTTGAGCGGGACTCAGTGGCTTTTTATATGTTTATTGGCCATTTTTATATTCCTTTGACACATTTTTATTGATAAGTTTTGCCCTTGTTTATGTTAGATTTGATTTGTAAGAATTTGATGGCCTTATAGAAAATTACTGCCTTTTCAATCATATTGTTTAGACATTTTTTTCTAATTTTTCCTTTTTAAAATCTTGCTTTTTAAAAAATAATAAATATTGTACTTCATGTTCTCCACAGCCTCATGTGTTTGTGATTAAGCCTGATATTCAACCCTCAGCTAGCAGATAGCAGAACCTTTGGTAGGTGGTCCTTGTTCAAGGGAGTGTGAAGATGCGTGAGCCAGCCTCTGCTCTTCCAGCCATGAAGGTATTTCACCTCAGGACACTAAGCCAAAAATAAACCCTTTCCTCCCACAAGTTGTTTTTGGTCAGGTGTTTTGTGGAGCAATGAGAAGGTAACCTGTATAATCCCTGACTAAAATGTCTCAACAATATTACTTTACATAGGTCAATTTCTAATTGCATTTCTATTTAGTATCAGATTCCATGGGATTTTCTAAAATTAATTTTGAGGTCTGAAAGAATATATGCAAATGTGGAGATTTTATTTTGCACACCCCTTCCCATAGTATTCTATACACTTTAAGAAGTTGCTTGCTCCCTAGACTAGGGCTGTAGCTCAGTTGTAGAGTATTTGCTTGTTATATGCAAGGTCCCAGGTGCAAACCTCAAAACTGTGAAAATATGCCCTCACATATCTTCAAACCCGACTGCTGGTTTGCAGCCCTAAGCAGGCACTTTCAGCTTGGCCTGAAGATTTCCTGACCACCCCCCCTTTTATTTTCCTGGCTCGGCACCATGGAATCATTGTGACCTCAAATTTTAACCTGTTCTTTTAAGGCAAATGTGAAAGGAAAAATCAGTATTATAGAAAGAACCTTCCTAGGCATGAGAAGTTGATCCAGAAAAGCACCTTAGTTATCCTGAGTGCTGAGTTACTAGGGCCAACACTCTGTGAGACCTTCCACCTCCGGGGCACACCGACCTCAGTAAACCACGGTTGGTTTTCAAAGCTCCAGGTGTATCAAAGAGGAAATCGATAAAGCTCAAGTTGCTCTCATGCATTAATTATAATCAGAAAACAAGCTTAGACACAGTGTTTGGACTGCCCTTGGGCCAAATCCCATCTAGAAACCCATTTGTAGTAAGCAGGTTTGTTTGTTTTCTTGTGGAGGTGTGGCATGGAATTTGGAAGCGGACTTTCCGTGTTGGCGAGGACTGCTTTGGTGACTGAAGGAGGTCACGCTTCTTACTGCCAGAAGGGCAGACTACAGCTAACCTTGTGGGGTTGGATGGAAATTTGATGTAATGGTAAAAGCCAAAGATTCGCAGTTTTGGCATCATTGACACTTTGGGTTGTAATTCTTACTTGTGGGAGGATGTCCTGTGTATTTTGGGCTATCTAGTCATGTCCCTGGCTTCTGTGTGCAAGATGTAAGTAGTATCTTACACCTTTCTAAGTGTTACAACCAAATATTCCCACAGATATAGCCAAACTTTCCCTTTTATGAAACTTCCCCATGCCCCAGAATACAACCACTTGTATAATATAACATTTGTAAATCATAGATATGGATATATTAGACATGTTTGTATGTAGTCAGTCTATCTGTTATTATAACAAGTGCCTGAGATAAATAAATTAAGAAGAGGAGAGGTTTCTTTTGGCTCACAGTTCTGGAATTTTCAATTCTTGATCAGTTGGTCCTATTGCTTTGGGTCTGTAGTGGGGCAGCATGTCATGGCAGTAATACATTGTGGAAGAGGCCTGCTCACCACTTTGCCGGGTACATAAGAGAGAGAGCAAGACAGAGGTCCAGCAGCCCCTTCAAGGGACAGGCTTCCAATGTCCTAACTTACTCCCAGTAGGCTCTACTACTGCCTCCCAATAATGTCATTGACTGGGGACCAAGCATTTAACATAGGAGCCTATGTGTGGTCGTTTGAATGTGAAATGTCCCTCATAGCCTCATGTGTTTGTGATTAAACCTCATACTCAGTCCCCAGCTGGCAGCAAGTTGGGAGGGGGAGCATTGCTGGAGGAGGTGTGTCACTTGAGATGGACCTTGAGGTGTAAAAGCTCAAACCCCCTTTGCCAGCTCTAGCTCATTCTTGCTGCTCCCTCCCAGCAGATGAGGCAAGATGGGATGGCCAGCCTCTGCTATGCGTGATGAAACTTCCCTTTGAGACTGAAAGCTGGAAACAAACCCTTTCCTCCCATCAGCTGCTTTGGGTTGGGTGTTTTGTCCCAGCAATGAGAAGGTAACTGCAAGAGGGGACATACAAGGGCCACACTACAGTGTGCACATTCACATATTTCTTAGTGCTATGCTATCTCTTGGCACAACTTGGTAATGAGATTTTCTATAGCAATGATTGTCTCTGGTACCCAGGGCTTGGGTTCTAACTACCATTACTGGCTGACGAGAGCGAAGCTCTCTCGGAATAATGTTTTTTTCTAGGACTGGGGAGGGCATAAGATGAACTTGCCATTCATTCTTCTCAGAAAAGTGAGGAAAAACTAAAAAAGGCGATGAGTCATAGGAGGAAGACATTAGAGTTAGTTTGAAGATGTGCTTGCTGATTAAATCTGGGATAAGGTATTAGAAAATTGAGTAAAGCCAGGCGTGGTGGCGCACGCCTTTAACCCCAGCACTTGGGAAGCAGAGGTAGGAGGATCACCGAGAGTTTGAGGCCACCTGGAGACTACATAGTGAATTTTCCAGGAAAAGAAGTTGAGTAAATTAATAATACATAGCCAAGAGGATGGGACTGTAAGTGAGTGGTGGAACACTCACAGCATGTGTGAGGCCTTGACTTCAGTCTTCAGTATGGCAATGAACGGTTTCTTTACAAATACATGGTCAAGGGCTGGAAAGATGGCTCAGCAGCTAAGTGTGCTTCCTATGAAACCATGGGGACCTGAGGGGGCCTGAAACCATCAAGAGTTTGAAACTCCAGATCCCATGTAAACAATTGGTAACAGGCATGGTCATATGTGCCTGTTACCCTAGTACTTAAAATGGGAGCAAAGAGACCAGGAAATCACTGGGGCTGCATAAAAACAGCAAGCTCTAGTTTCAGTAAAAAGACTCCAGTGACCTAAAATAAATAAATAAATAAAAAAGAAAAAGAAAGAAACTACAATTATTTTACAAATAATTTTTAAGAGAATGACTAAAGAATTAGATTTTAGATTAATCTACATATCACTTTGCTTACAAAATAAATCTGAAATTTCAATGGATTTTAAAAAAAAAGAATGGGTAGGAGAGAGACAGAGCAGGGTTTCCCGAATAGTGCTCTGGCCACCCTAGGAGAGGGCTCCCCATCCACTCCACACTGGCGAGCCTATGGGGTGCTGCAAGGGCATATATATGTGCATATGCTACACACATACACACAGACACAAGCAAAAAATAAACCTAAAATTAAACAGACTCCATAGTGAAAACTAAACAAATCAAAGTATAAATAAATGAAAAAAATTTGTTCTTAATTGGTCTTCTTAATAAATGCGGAAGTAAGAATGACTTCCATGTTTGAACACACAATCTAGTAATTGATTCAGGAAAAGAGTAATTAAGGGATACTGAATGGAGCAGGTGACAGTGAGTGAAAGTATGTTAACATCTTACAGTTTTATAATGTCAGTGTCTTGACTGAGGAACACATGATTGTAGTCTTGTGTAAGTGGTGTTATTGAATGAGTGAAAAAAGTGTAATTATGGCACACTGCAGATTCAAAGCAGCACATGTAACCATGCTTATTGGCATTCATGCCTGAGAAAATAAATATTTGTTAAATGAAGAAATGATAAATCCCCATTACATATGATATACGGCTGGTGTTTCCATATGAGTCATAAATGTGCCATTGTGACATATGAGCAAAGCTGCAGGCTGTGATTTTTCTTAGCCTAAATAAATTTTTGTCACATAAACAGAGAAGTTTTAAATGTTAGACCTTTAGCTATGCATATAATTTAAGATTTGATGCTGGCAAAAAAAATATATATTTCTACTAGTAGGATAAAGAAGGCAAGTTTGAATTATTCCTTTATATTTAGGGGGTAGGTTGCAAGGGTTACCAACCAGCATGTAAACTTATTAGTAAGGAATACAGATTGTAGCACTTACACTGTGTAGTGTACTGTCACGCAGTGTGGATGTTTTAAAAAATGTCATGCAGCATCATTTTCTGTTTGTTTGACTGACACACCCATGAACATATTCCTCCTTTGTACAATAGTTCAGTTTTCCCAAAGCTGAGATGATCTGACTTGCAAACCATGTGAAGTAAATAAGCTTGGAGATTGACCTGTTTGGGGATTTCTCCCTCTAAACAGCTAACCCCCTCCCTCCCCCCACAACACTGGCCTGTAGCTTTCCTGCCTTTGATAGCTAACTAACATTCACCCTCCCCATACAGGACTCATTTTTTTTTTCTGCTGATTCCTGATGTTATGTCTGTACCACTGTTTGCTCTTTTCTCTTGGATCCAGAACAACCTCTGATGCTCAAGATATTTGTTTGTTTCATCGAAGGACACTGGCATTGTATCATATTTTTCATGTTTAAGCAGCAGAGTATGTGATTTGTGACACAAGGCCTATGGCAATCCCCTATAGCTAAGTTGTCATGATGGTGTTTCTGAGCATTTTTGCTTGCAGGAACATTGAAAAAGAGCCATATTATCCCTTCAGTTGTCACATGGAAAGTCCATTGCTTTAATGCTCTTTATGTGTGTATTTATTTATTTATTTATTTATTTATTTATTTATTTATTTATTTATTGCAGTTTATATTACCAGCCGTAACTAGGGTCTAGATAAATTGAATTGAATAATAAATTAAATTAAAAATAAATAATTCCTATGTTTTGAGTTGCACACAGTTCTGAGAAGCATGATAAAAATATCACGTGGCCCCGTTCTACCTCCTTCTATCCAGAACATGAAACATCCCTCCCCCAGTACATTCATATATACACTACCCACTCCTTAGTCACTTAGCTGTCTGCTATCAGGATGCTGTGGGATTAGAACTCTGGGAGGGATTAGACTACCATAATGGTGTAGGAGCACTACCTCCCCACCCCCCGCCCCCCAGCCCAGGCTCATGAACCCAAAACCTTGGGTCCTTGTCCATGTTAACAAAGAATTGAAAAACATGTACTCACGGAATAAGTTATGAGATTTATTTTAGGGACAGTTGAGGTAAGGTGGGGGGGGGGAGTCAAGAAAGTGCCCACGCCAAGAGAAGTTTTTCACTTCCTAGTGGGAGAGAGAACAGGAAAATCTTACATGGAGACTTGGATTGAGTCCTTTTATAAATTAGGCATCCAATTAGGATGAGCCTTGTTGCCAAGTTCAGGTAAGTTGGAAAAACCCTGAGTGGCTGATGAGCTAGGATCGCTGATTCCAGAAGGGCTCACTCATGGGGTGTGCTTGTGGGGGAACTAAACCTTAGCAAAGCTGGGGAAGAAACAGGAAGCTGCTGCCTATAGTTCCCTTGGATGAGATTGAATCAGATAGACATCACAGTCCTGCCAGGGCAAAGAGACGTCTCCATTTCTGTGGGCTGGTCCCTACCTCGCACTAACAGCCGCCTTGCCCCTAATCTGTACCAAGATCCAATGGAAGCGCCACATTGCTTATGTGCAGGTTTGATGCTATCCGTGGTTTAAGGCATCCACGGAGGATGCAGGAACATGTGCCTGCAAATGAGCAATCACTGTATTTCTAAAGAACTTAAAAAGAAAAAAAAAAAAACCTGACTGGAATACATCACTCTAGTTTCAGAACAAATTAATAAAGAAGATGCACTGATAACAACTAAAACAATAATTCACTCATGACGACGATGATGACGAGTTACTATGTGCCAGGCTCAGCTCCACGAGTACCAACACGCGTGTGATCTAACCTTGATAGTGCTCTGGCGGAGCTACAACCGTCACTGTGTGTACAGATGAAGACATTGAGCCCCCGAGAAGTGAAGGAGCTTGTTCCAGCAAAGCACCTGTCAAGTCATGGGACCTGGGCTAAACATGGGCATTCAGGCTCCAGAGAACAGGTCCTCATCCACTGCTGAAATGATACTTGTAGTTCCCACACAACCTTCCTTGGGCCTTTTTTTTTGTTGTTGTTGTTGTTGTTTAATTCCATTTCTAGATGGAAGAAACTTCAAAGAAAAATAAGGTTGCTTACCTAATCTACTCCTACTCCAAGGCAAGACTTTGAAGCCTGAACTTAACAAAGAGTGGCATGTTATTACTCCTGCTGCCATCACACGCCCATGAACTTGACATGAGTTGACAGGGTGGGCACCATTGTCCTGACTATTCCACCAGCTGTGTTAGGTCACCACATCTGGATCAGAAAACAGACACTCTCCCCTCCCCACCACCATGGTGCTGGGATTTGTAGTTCAAAAATTAAAGCCACATTTTGGGGGCATTCTAAGTATAGACACAGAGTGGGGATGTCAAGAAATACTCTCATAAGCCATGTGCTGTCCAGCAAGGAGCCCCACTGCATCACTCAGGGGCCACTGTCTCTGAAGTTTGCTCTGAGTGGACGAATCCATGTAAACACTGTCTTCCCCATGATATGTATTTTAGCAGGAGAAACAGGAATATGGATCATGTTTCTCTCAGCTGAACTTTAAATTCTGTGCAGTAGATCTTTGTTGTCTGCCATAAACAAAATTGCCTATGTGTTCAACAGAATTTTTCTTCAAAAACATAGTGTGAGGAACATCTTATGGGTAAATATTTGAGTATATTCTTTTTTCTTCCCCCACTTAGAAGAAATCTTGTTGAAGTGAAATTACTTCACCAGCATCTATCTGAGCCTCTCTGAAGGTTGTAATTTTGTCACACACATTGTCAGCTCACCCTGCAGGAAAACTGTCAATTTGCAAAGCTGGCCATCTCCCCAGTGGCAGGCAGTATGTGAAGGTTTGCTAGACAGCACCTTAGCCAACACTAATTATCTTCTGAAACGTTCCATGTGTGAGGACAACAGTGCTTAGTTATTTTCATTTATAGTTATTTATTTCTGAGGACATAATTTTATATGCCTAATGAACCAGGGTCTGCTCTAAGTATTTCTTTCCCCTGTTTCTCTTGATATCTATGAAACTCAATTTTAATGACAACAGCAATAATTAAAACATATCGCGTTGTTACTATGAGCTTGGCACTGTGATGGGCTCCTTGCTTGCATACACACAGCAAATATTTCCCCAGGTGGTTTACATTTAAAAATACCCTCCCATGAAGTCATCACTCCTATTTCTTGAGGCCAATTTTGGAACAGTCTGTTTTAGAAGTCTGCATTAGCTCACTTTTAGCATTTAACATCTTGAGAGGGGGACTGAAACTCATTGCCCGCGTAGGCTGTCTCTGGGTCTGCAGCTCAGAGTGTATTTTTCATTATTAGCAACGTGCTCAGCCCCAGCCTGAGTCACATACACACAAGCATGACCCTATAGCACTGGTGATGTTTTCAAAATTAGGTCATGGGTGCTCCATGGGCATTACTATGTGCCCTTCTTTTACCATGGATCCGAAAAGGACAGAAATATGAGGGCCCTGCATGCTGAATGAGCCTGTCATGGTCTTCCAGTGCCACTGATGTATGAAGAACATTCCAGAGAATTCTTAGACATTTATTTAAGTAAGCAAGGCATAGTTAGAGTGATTGAGGAAGGACAGCAACACCCATTGTCCCTTGAAATATCCTGAGGCAGAGACATATCTATGTACTTTGTGACACTGCTCACCTGGTTGCCATGACTATGCAAACGCTGATCTAAATGGCTCCTCTCTTAGCATCCAGGCAGGGACTCACCTACTTGTTGCCTCTGTTCCTCCACTGCCTACTCCTACTTGTGATTATTAGGACATTCTGCCTTGTGGGTGCAGGCTCTATGGCAAGTCTAAGGTTGGGCCAGTCCTATGAGTGGCTCTCTCCTCCCACCTGCTTGTTCCACTGAATCTAGGCTTGCTACAAATATGCTGTTCTTTGAGCTCACTCTGGCTTTGCATGATATCTAGCTGGCAAAGATCCAAGATGTAGGCCTGGGAGGTTGGGTCCAACAGGTAAGATCAATGATTTTTTTGTTTGTTTTTGGTTTTTTTACTTGAGAGAGATAGAGAGGAAGAGGCAGAGAGAGAGAATGGTGTGCCAGCAGCCTCTCAGTCGCTATGAATGAACTCCAGATGTGTGCACCTACTTGTGGGCAAGTGTGGCATTTCACCCTTGTGTCACTTTTTGTGTCTGGCTTAATATGTGGGACCTGGAGATTGAACAGGTGTTCTTAGGCTTGGTAGGCAGGCGCCTTAACCACTAAGTCATCTCTCCAGCCCAAGATCAATTTTTTTAATCAATGTTGGCTCCAGCCCACTATGGTAATGGAGCTTAAGGCAGAAGCTAGAGCAGTTACCTTCTTGGTGCTGGGGTAAAACATCCAACCAGAAGCAGCTTATGGGAGGAAGGGGTTTATCTTGGCTTAGAGTTTCAAGGGGAAGTTTCATTATGACAGGGAGGGCCTGGCAAAAACAGACACCAGGGCATCACATTTTGCCACATCAGCTAGGAAGAATCACCAGTAGTGGGCAGGCTAGAACTGGCAAGTGGGGCTGGACTATAAAGTCCTAAGGTCCTCCCCCAGTGACACACCTCCTTCAGTAAGGCTCCACTTCCCAATGGCTCCACCAGATGGGGATCAAACACATAAGGCTATGGGGGACATTCTACATTCAAACCATCACAAGGCTGTTTATTAAGTCCTGACCTGTGCACTTGGATTGTGACTGGCATTCTCTTTCAGTACACCTTCCTTGCAGACTGAAGCAGAGGGATTGAAAATGGTCCAAAAAGTCTGTGAGTATTAATATGCTTAGAATGAATTAGACACTTGTGAAATCTGGATTCCTGGGCTATGTTCCAGACTATCCCAGTAGGACAGGGTAGATAGACCCAGGAATTTGTAGTTAAGTAATCAATTAATTTATAATTAATTAATAATAATGCAGGAGGTAATTTTATTGCAATTTGTATGGCATTTGGATAGCAATATCTTGGGGCAGAATTGGAATATTCACTTGCTTCAGTTCAAATCCCACACAACAGCAATTTAATGCTACCTTTGCAACAGAAAATTATGTTTTAAATGTAAATTAATTATTGTAATAATTGAGGCCAGCTAAAGAAGAATGGGTCTTGTAAGTTTAGCTTATACATAATACAACATCCACTAAGGCATTTGGGACCTCATATTTATTTGCTTCCTACACCATCTTGGCTTCCTCTGTGGCTCATCTCCTTCAGCCTTTGCTAGATGGATATCTAAATCACCCCATCTCTGTACATAGAGGTGTGTGCCCTTGTGGGGAACCAGTGTGGCGGCCATTCCAAGATGGCGCCTTGGCTGATTGCCAAGTCTTATGACTAGGCGCCATTTCCTGCTTCTGCCCTTGTATAGTCACGTTCACACTGCAGATGTGCACATGTACCTTGTTACGTAAGATCAGTCCACCAGCAGGTGGTTGTTTGTGCCCTATAGCTAACGCCTACGTGGCTACTGCTGATTGGATCAGGCAAGGCTATATCTAGGGTGGAGGGCTGGGAGTCGGGGGCTTCCTGTTGTAAAAGGTTCCTGAATAAACTGCTTCAAGAAAAGTTCCTGTGGTCGTTGCCTTATTCTGCTGGTCGGACTGGGCGATGACATGCCCTCAGTCTTTTATTCTCTGCACATACCTCCTCTCCTGCTTCTTGCTTGTGTGTATGGTGTATGCATGTGTATGCACCCTTGCAGTCTCCTATGTGGCATCCCTTTCTCTTGCCTGTCATGGCCCCAGAATGGAATGTGGAGTGCCCCATTCCATTACTCTTCTGCCTGGTCTTGTTTTGTTTTAAGCTAGAGTCTGGGTTACAGGCACCTCTGGCCATGCCCCAAGTTGTTTTATGTAGGATCTGGAGATTTGAACATTGGTAGTCTCAGGACCCCTCAGGCCCTCATATTTGCTCAGGAAGGATATTTAACCACAGAGCCATCTTTCCAGCCTATGGATTTCTATCTCACCTGCATATCTCCATTTTGACTGCTGCCACGGTGGACACCACACACCCACAGGCACTGTCACAGGCTGCCAAGGAGTATCTGGAAGATACCTAACACCATAATAAGGCCACTTTCCATCTCACCACCTCATATGGCTGTATCAAGTGCATGGGGGTGTGCATTTGGCTATGGTGGAATGAGTTTGTCACAATCTCGGTTGGTCGGTGAGTGAGCTCAAACCCAAAGCATTCACGGCACCCCACCTCCTGCAAGAGTCAAAAAGTTCTCCCCTTCTGGAGACCCAGCCAATAACATCAACAAGAGTGCTCATAGGCATCTTCTGGCTCAGTGGCAGATGGGCACAACCCCCACAAAGCTTGTGCCAAAACAAAGCTGTGACTTCAGCCCCCAACATGGAATGTTGCAGAAAAACCCTAGGGAAGAGTTCACACTCTGCTGTCATGGGAAGCCAAATCTTCCACCTCCTGGGCATTCCACGTGATCAAAGGGGGTGTGGCTAATGATGAAGTGCAGCGCGGACAGTTATAAGGGAGGCAGGAGCATGGCCACATTTAGAAGAGCCAGGTCTGTCTGTCAGTAAGATAAAAATGGAATCAAAGGCAGGAGTGAAGCATGAACAGGGCCAATGCACAAAAAAATCACTTTCAAAATGCTGCCATCACTAAGCACTTATCCCATATATCCTTTAGAACTTTTAATGTTAGGTGCTAACTGTATGGCACAGTGCAGGTCGGGTCCTAGCCAGGCCACCTGCTAGTAGGAACCAGGAAATGGCTTCTGTGGATGTGGCATTCTGCACAGGCCTGGCGTGACAACAGCTACAGTGCCATGCCAGCGAGCAGCCTGTTGCGCAAGATGATCTGCCCAGAGACAGGCTGTCATTGGTCACAAGAAGTGAACCACCCTGCCCAGAGACAGGCTGTCATTGATCACAAGTAGGGAACCACCCCATACAACCATTGGCCAGCCAAACCCTTAAAAACCCCTACACTTTCTTGAATAAACGAGTCTGCAGCAGCTCGCCCTCTTCCTGCTTTCACCTGACTCCCGGTGTCTGTGTCGTGACTCCGTGCCTCTCACCCCCTACCTGGCGGAGACCCTGCATCCCCTCCTGGGCTGGCCCTAGGAGGGACCCCAACAGCTAATTAGCTACAAATATAAAACCCAACAGTCACCACACAAGTCACGGGTCATCAGGGACAAGATAGTAAAGAAAACTTCATCAGTTCAGCTTAGAAAACAGTTCCCTGAGGAATGCATCATGGCAAGTCAGGCAGGGCAAGCTGGATGCAGACTGATTCCTAGTACAGGGAAATCCTAGGGGTAAGCTGGTGATGGTGGGACAGAGTGGGGACAGACGGGCTGGAACATGCTTTCCATGGCGGTAACATGCCAAATCTCTTTAGATTCAATGGGACACTTTGGACCTTGGGAGTCAATCACTGACAGATTTAAGTCTTCTGACTTCAGAGACTGACTCCTTTCTGTGCCACCAGCCTCTCAGTGTTCCTCAGAGTGCTCATTGAACTAGGAGCTAAAGAGAGAAGGAGAGGACAATTGAGATTCCACTACCACTGTGTAGACTATAGCATTGCAGGAGAAATGAAGATAAATAAAACAGTGATTAAATTCATGCTGCAAGACCCACTTTGCAGTCAAGATTCAGGTGAGAGAAATCATATATATATATATATATTTTGTATCTTCATTTGTCCCCAAGACTCTGCTTCTAGTAAAGAGGCTTTGGGTTCTTTTTTCCTTTGGTTGGTAATTTCACAGTCAGTTTAGAAATAAAGGGTGATTGATTCAAAGTTTATTGATTAAGGAAAGGAATGTCTTTTGTTTATAAGTATTCTTCACTCCACTCTTACACTTTAGGTTTGCATCTGGGAGCAGAAAAAAAAAAAAAGACACAGCATCAGGGACCCGGACCAAGGCCAGCTCCAGCTTTTTATGGTTGCCTGATGTTTCTTTTCTGATGGTCTGGCCTTCCTTGTGGCTGGCCACTGGCTTGTTATGTCCACTGCCTTTGTAAGAGGAACTAAAGGCATGATGTAGCAAAGAGGCCATGACATTCATGACCTCATAGCAGCTGAAGCTTCCCTATACAAGACCTGCAGAGTAGGAGGAGAAAACGATAACATCAGAATAGCACAAGGACAATTTAGAAAGAAAGAAGTGGGAACACAAGAAGGAGAGGAGAGAGGGAGCATTCTAGGCATTATGTAGAAGGTATAATCTCTGCCTTCAAAACTCTTACAGTCCAGTTGGTGAAGGGGGGAATAAGGTAGAGAGAGGGAGGTAGTGGGAGAGGGTTATGATCATGGTATATTGTGTATGTGTACAGAGGTTGTCAACAGAAAAGGTTTTTAAAAGGCATGGTATGGATGGTCCCTGTCTCACATCACTTTTGGCTTGCAATATGCTTTTCATTCAGACCGAATCGAAGGACCAGTGTAAGGGGTAAGGTGAGGAGGAAAGGGTCTGATCTGCTGATGTCTGATGGTCACATGACAGAGATCACCAGTGGACTCATCCAAATAATCATCTCCTTGTGGAAAGGGACATCTTCCACTGCTCAGATGCAGGTGCTAGTTATTCTGAAGACACGAGCAGGTTGCTGAGTCCTGGATCTCCGTGGGTCGTTAGAAGCAGCCAAGTGGTCTCTTGAACACTAATTGATGGATTTGATCCTCACATCAGACTCAGTACAAGGAAAGGAGACTCTCTGGGTCAATTTCCATAAATGTTCATTTTATTTAAGTAGCTAAAAATAGAGGAACATTTACTGAGAGGAAATGGTGACAAAGTGCATGCATTTCCATGAACAATTTCTGCATTTGTTTCCATTAGTGACCATGACTGTCTAAATAGACTACACGAATTTCCCTAAAGGTTCTGGGCCTGGAAATAATGCTTTCAAGGCCTTGTTATATATAGTAGATAAGCTGCGAGGCTCTGGAAGGGGGAGGCACCAGGGGAAACTCGTAAGAATGACACTCTTCAAGCCCACACCATCAACTCGTTCATTCCTCAATCATTGCATAAGTGGTTAATTTCTAGAGACACCTATTCTATGCTAGTGTCCTGGGTGGTCAACTGAGGGATGGATAGATGGAGACAGGGTGAGCAAGAAAGAGAGGAGAGAGGGTGAATTCTAGGTATTATGCCTAGTCTCTGTCTTCAGAACTCATGTAGCCCTACTGGTGACACAATATTGTATCTATACACACAGTACTACCTTTAGGGTTAAGAGTATAGCCAGATAAATATTCAAAACATCTTATACCATCACTATCATGATTTAGTGGCTGGGAGAAATGTGGATGACTGATGGAGGCACAGTCAGCCCAGGTCCAAGGCAGGGCTTTGGATAAAGGATAAAATTTAGACAGATATACAGAGACATGGAGATAAAAAAAAGATGTTTCCAGAACAGTGACTAGTCAACTTGGCTAGTATGAGGAGGTTTTCTTTTTAAAAAATTATTATTATTTATTTTGAGAAAGAAAGAGAGAGAGAGAGAATGGGTATGCCAGGCCTTTCAGCCACTGTGAGCGAACTCCAGACACATGTGCCCCCCCCATGCACATGTGTGACATTACATGCTTGCATCACAGTGCGTCTGGCTATATGGGACCTGAAGATTCGAACATGAGTACTTAGGCTTTGCAGGCAGGTTCCTTAACTGCTAAACCACCAGTCCAGCCTGAGAAGGTTTTCTTAAAAGGCTCTTGCATTCCTGAAGACTGTTCCCTTTGAGCAGAAACTTCACCCCTCAATGTGTCTCATGTTCTTTTAATTTTTGAAACTAACAAAATATCTATCCAATAGAGTTAGTGTCATGATGGCAAGAAAGAATACATATTCTCCTGGCAAGTATTAGGCTCTGAATAAATGCTGGGTGTGTGTTTGTGTGGGGGTGCATTCTTCTCATTTTATAAAACACTGCTGTGGATATTATCTCCTTTGGTCCTCAACATAACCTGCACAGTGGACAAAGCCAGGATGAATACTCTTATTTTGTAGGTCCTATGATATTTCTATCCGACCTACCCTCCTTAGGGAGATAGAGCAAAAGAGAGACATGGAAAAACACTGTGATTACAGCAAAGACTCAAGGAGCAGGGAATGTGTTGGGTTTGGTTTTTTTTTTTTCTTCAAAAATATTTATTTAAAAATAAGATTTCTAAAAGTACAGTACATAATACATTTCAAGAGAAGTAAAAGTTCCACAATTTAAATTCAAAACAATCTGCAAAGAAAACAGAATATTACATGAATAAAACCAAATCACTAAAATAAATAAAAAAAAAAAAACATTGTTCTTCAGGTAGGTACATGTGTTGCAGTTTTAACCCACTAGCTAACAGCATGCCCATGAACATGGATGACAGTATTTTAGGAGGGTTCATCGGCAAGTGGTGGGCCAACTGGACTGAGAAGGATTTATTCAAGCCTGCCTCGCAGGCAAGTATTTTGGGTGTTGCTGCTTATGGAAGTATCAGGTTATGGTGCCCATTAGTGGGCTGTTGATTCAACTAGACAGCATTTCCTCATCACCAAGGAGACATGAGCAGTGGCCCATCTGCTGCTTTTGCCTGCTTCTTCTCCCCTGGCAGAGTTATGAGAACAATCATGACAGTAATAAAAATGGCATTATAGATACCAGGTCTGAGTACTAATAGTATATCAGAACTGTGTGCATACGGACAGATTGAATCTGCAAAGCATTATAGACAAGGAATGTCGTGACCAGAATGGTTCGACAACAGACCTAGAGCTTAGAGTACAGATCTGAATCTAGTTCCAATTCCAGGGTCTAAGCCTTTCACACTCTGTCACTTTTCTTTTGGGTTTGGGACGCTGTCTTTTATCAAGACACAGAAATTATTTCACTTATACAAACCTTGCATCAGACTCAGAGCCCCAACATTAGCTTCTTTAACTACTTCACTGATGGTAGCAATAAAAGGAGTCCAAACACTGGCAGAGTCCTCATTGTTCACAGGGACACAGCCTGAACTCCTTGGCGACTCATCCACACATCTATCACAATGGCCACTCCTTTCCTAGTCAAAGTCTACACAGACCATACAGTACAGAAGTTATTTGGCTAACTATGAGGGTTTCATTCTCCATAAGTCCCATATCAGTATCATAAGTGGGAAATGCATGCAAGTCACCCAACCTACTAAACATCCTAGTTTGGCTGCATGGTCACTGTAGAGTGTTGGTTGTGTCCCCTAGTGCTCACCTCACTATCTCGGAACTGTGGCTCACCACCACTGCTCAACATCAGAAACAGGCTTTCAGCACATACCGCTAGCCAGAGAAGAGATAAAAAAGTTGAGAATTAAAAATATAGTGTCTAACGAAGGCTACTGCTTTCACAGCTACATAGAAAAGCTCAACAATTCTAAGTCAAACCTTCAGAAGTCGAAGGCCATCTGAGCTTCCAAGACACAATGTCACATGGATGCAAATGAGCTCCAAGATTCGGGATTGGGAGCAAGCTCTGCATTCACTCAGCAATACAGACCTTGAGCCTGGCTTTGCTTAGTCTCAATTTTTGCTCTATAAATGAATTCTTATTTTCTCTGAAGATCTTGTTATTTCTGGCTGGTGCTGAACTTTCCCCTTCTCAACATCTTCAACTTTTACTCGCCTACTTCATCCTACGAGATCCTGCATTTGAAAAGGAAGATTACCCCTATCCCAGGATGCTACTGCTTCCCCCAAGTACCTCCATATCCACATGCATTTTGCCATTATTTCTCAACAACAGCATGTGACCATACATTCCTGCCAGCGATGGTTTAAATATATTCCACAGAAGTTCATTTGTTGAAAACAGAACCTTCAAATTTACGTATTAATGGCATTTAGAGATGGGGCTGTTGCGAAAGTAAATAGGTCATGATAGTGGGCTATATGAGAGGAAGAGAGACCCTTGCTCTCTTTCTATAGCCACTTGCTATTTGGCCATGTGATGCTAAGAATCATGTCACCATGAAACAAGAAGGTCCTTGTCAGATGCCACTCATACTCTTGGAATTCCTAGCCTCCAGAACCATGAGTTTCATAAACTTCTGACACATACACATGGGGGAGGGAGAGAGAGAAATTAAAAATGGGCACACCAGGGCTTCTAGCCATTGCAGACTAACTCCAGATGCCTGTTCCACTTTGTACATCTTACTTACATGGGTAATAGGGAATCGAACCTGGGTTATTGGGCTCTGAGGGCAAGTGTCTTAACCACTGATCCATTTCTCTAGCCTAACTTCTATCTATTTTTTTTTTTTTTTTTTTTTTGAGGTAGCGTTTCACTCTGGCTCAGACTGATGCAGACTTCACTGTGTAGTCTCAGGCTGGTCTCAAACTCACAGCAATCCTCCTGCCTCTGCCTCCCAAGTGCTGGGATTAAAGGTGTGTGCCATTATGCCCAGCTCCAACTTCTATTCTTTAGAAATTATTTACTCTCAGGTATTCTGTTATAGCAACACAAAATAGACCTTATTAGATCAGAACTATTGGAATAGAATATAATAGAACCTATTTGATTGTAAATACCTTGAGAAAAGGCTCCACTGTCTGATTTTTGCATAATTTCTGGTCTGTCATAGAAGTTTAAATATGATGTATGAATGAATAAATAAGTGGATGGATGAATGAAATGCTCTTTGAATGGCACACTAGAAAGTGCTAGCATTCCAGTGTCCAAAACAACTCATAATCTGAAAGCACGAGGGGTGGGGTGGGGGGATGTGGCAATTGTCAGCTAAGCCAGAACACAGAAGCAGGAAGGATGGCCCCCCCAGGGAAGCTCTTGTTGGTAGGTTGAAATCCAGGTAAGATGGATGGAGTGAGAGCTCCACACTCACTTCATGTAGGTGTTGGAACTCGGTCAGCTCTGACTCATAGGCTGCATTCCTTGGCTTTTATTAAAAACCTAGCAGAGAAGTCTCAGAGGAAGCAAGACGGTAGACGCTGCAGGGAGGGAATGAGCTCTGTATGGGAGCTGACACATGGCAGGCCCTGGAGGGGCCAGCTTCTATAATGGGCATAGGAGGGGAAGAGAATACTCTGTAGTTATGACTTTACATGTGATTCCTTTGCATTCACGGTAACTCCTGCTTATATAATAGGATAACAATCTGCATACCCTGATTTAGCTACCCAACATGTCCACCTCTCTGAGATGCAGTCCTAAATCACCAAGGCATTAAATTTGGCAGTGCTAAATCAGTTATGCCCCAAAGTTAACTATGTATGTCACAAAACAAACACATTACAGCTAATACCCTCCACTCATAGGAGGCCCTCTCAGACATCAAGTCCGAGCCAATGTGTCCTAGAAAGGGATGGGAATAAGTGGCTGTGGTTAAGAGTAGGCCTTGGGAGAAGTCTGCATCCCTGCTCAGGTACCCAGGACTGTTGTCAGGATGGAAGCATCCAACAGACACTGGCTAGTGTTGTGGAATGTGGTGCATCTGGTTTCTGAGCTCACGTGGATCTGAGAAAGCAGATCAGATGGCGTTTTTGAGGAAGGCAGGTGTGTGCTGATGGTTTATTCTTTTGAGACAAAGGGTTCGCTATGTAGCCCAGGCTGGCTTTAAACTCCTGATTCTCTCCCACCTTAGCCTCCTGAGTTCTGCATTTACATGACTGCACCACCACATGTAGCTCACCACTAAGGTTTTTTTTTTTTTTTTTTTTTTTAAATTGTATTTCAAGGTAGGGTCTCACTCTAGCCCAGGCTGACCTGGAATTCACTCTGTATTCTCAGGGTAGCCTCGAACTCATGGCGATCCTTCTAACTCTGCCTCCCAAGTGCTAGGATTAAAGGCGTGCACCACCATGCCCAGCTACCACTAAGGTTTTGACAATGATACAATACAGGTGTCAGAAGCAGAAACTGACACAAAAAGGTCCATAGTTTTTTTTTTTTTTTTTGTAGATGCTTACTGCAAGCCAATGAGATATTATAGAAATGACAATGTGTGAATGTGTGACTACCAAGGCTGTCACAGACCGCTTGTTCTGGGGATGTCAGTTGTCATGTTGAATGATACTCAAGCAGGTCCATGGCGAGGTCCACATAGTGAGGACCAGAGGCCTCCTGTTGGCAGCTGCCATGAGATTGCCAGCCCCATGGGTGGGTCATCTTGGAAGCACATCCTCTAGGCTGGGTCATGCCCCTCAACAGCCCACCTCTTTACCGCAACCTTATGACACACTGTATCAGGACACCCACAGAGGCCACGCCTGGAATTCCTCACCCTTAGAAACTCCTGGGGTGATGCATTATTATTATTGTCATAAGTTGCTCAGTTTGGGGGTCATTTGTCATGCTGTGGGTTAAGTGGAGTCTTGTGAGTCAGCTCGTACATGTTTTTCTCCTCAGAACTGCCTTACTGAGGGCTGTGAAGAAGTGAAGCCTTTGGCTCCCCAGGATGATTGTGTCTCCTGGCCCCCTTCTTCCCTTATTAGGAAAGGTGTGAAAAGCAGACATTTAAATCAAGACAAGCAACACCTGGTTTAGATGAAATCAAATCCTGTGAAATTGGTCCTTATAGAATCAAATGTTGGCACTGCAGTCAACCTTAGACGTATCTTTAAAGAGATGAATTATTCCTGAGATTATGCAGTGGTTTCCGTGAAAGCATCCTTTCTTATTCATGCAGCCTTTTGAAAAGAATCACCTGGCTTTGAAACCATTTCGGTTTGTTCTTTTTTAGAGTCTTTCAAGAAAGATCTATAACACATATAATAAGCACTTATAACATATAAGATGATCGTAAGTCAATGAAATCATTTTTCATTTCCTGATTTTTCATAAGGAACGGAAAAATCTCCACAGTGGAGGATGGGATGGGGGCGTGTTTACGGGGTGAGTTAGTTCCTTCCAGTCTTGGTTTAAGGAACTTGGTTTAAGCAAATGAACATTGTCCTCCATCCCAGTGGAGAAAGCCTTGGGCTGTGAGAGGGAATGGCATTTTCTCCTTTGTTCCACGTGGCTGTCTGCTAGTTTTCCATATTAAAGGACAGAAAAGACAAAATAGCATGATTAAATTCTAATCAATCCAAAGGTCAAGGATGTGTAAGGATCTTGCAATGTAAGGCAAAAAGATGATCTCAGCCCTGGCAGTGGTCTGTACTGGGCAGGGAGCCTGGTGTAGTGTGGGGCTCACCATGGATGGAATTGCGGCATGGAGGAAGGGACCCTAGAGCTCAGCTTGCAGGGTTGTATGGTCTGAACTGTGATCTATGCCAGTACCTTGGGGACAGAAACTAAGGAAGGAGTCTTAACAACTAGCTTACAACCAGAACCCCAGGCCACAGAGGAGAGTGCTTTGAGCAAAAGTGGATTCCCAGAATCCAAACACAGAAAATTCTAGAGAAGGCAAAAAGGATAGACTGTAAGCTTGATGCCTGGAATACTCTTGGAAGACAGAGCAGGAAATGATCTCTCATTCCAAAGAGCTACCATCCGGTTTTATCACTTCAATAATAACAGAAGTTAATGCTTTTTTCCCCCAATATAAGTAACATTTCATTCTGCTGGAGAAATATAGAATATCGCAACTGTAGCTCTTTAGCCAGAGACATTTAAATGCTGTTTAGAGAAAGACAATTTTCAGGTCTTTCCTGAGAGAGAGAGAGACCAGCATATCATAAAGAAACTGAGGCTCAGAGGTTAAATCATTAGCCCCAGATCTCAGGATAAGACATGCTGGTGCCGGAAGGAGGCATCTGAGTACAGAACTTGAGTGTTGTATCTTTCAATGACGTGACCTCCAACCCACAAGAGGAAAGTGGAAGAAAAATCTATTTTATAGGGAGGTCCTAGAGGCAGAGGAGAGTGTCTTAAGAGATGATGTTCAGCCTTGGAAGTAAATTGGAGAAAGGATTCATAAATTCAATTACATCTGAGTGGGTGATAATCAGATTTGCCTTATGAAAGGGCTGCGGTGTCACCTCTCATCCATCTACGTAGGATGAAAGGACAGAGGGTGAAATGCAGTTGAGCCAAGCCAGGCAGCAGCTGGAGTTCCAACCTTCATCGGTTCTTGGCTTTTTCTTGCTTAAATGTGACAATTCTTTCTGACCGGAACTACGACACCAGAGGTGGTTCATATTTCTTAACTTGAAATAACTCTTAAAACTTACTATAAGATTTATGTTTTGCATAAAATCTGAAGAAGAAGGAAGTATCTAGTCCACACTCTGATGCATGGGGTGCAGCCAGTGGTTTGAGTGGAATGTGGGATATGGGGTACCAGGTGGTTGGAGTCAGCCAAAAACCAAGAAGAGGATTCAAAGCCATAGTATTTTTAGGCTTTTTAAAAAAATATGTAAGCCATCTGTTAATGCAGTTATTAAACACAAGTATAAAGGGGTGTCATCTTTGGCCTTCTTTCCCATTCACTTTCACAGAAATAGCTTATCACTGGTTTCCACTTTCTTGCTCCCTTCTTTTGCTTAGTTCTCTATGGTCAATCTTTTGCCTTCAATTTCACCAAATCTTACTATCTTCGCTTTCTGAATCTGCAGGATTCTGTCATTTTCTCAAGAATCAAAGAGATTAAATGAACAAATACATAGTTTTTAAAATATATATTTTATTTGAGAGAAAGAGGGAGAGAGAGAGAAAGAGAGAATGGGTACACCTGCGCCTCAAGCCACTGCAAACGAACTCCAGATGCATGTGCCCCCTTGTATCTAGCTTACGTGGGTCCTGAAGAATCGAACCGGGATCCTTTGGATTGGAAGGAAAATATCTTAACTGCTAAGCCATCTCTCCAGTCCCCAAATACATAGTTTTGCAGGAAGGAAGGAAAAGAGGAGCAACAAACTTGATTTGGATGTTTGGAAATTTGATGTCAGAGGGCCCGCTGCTGTGACTTAATGAAGGAATAGATTCATCAAAGATCTTATTCATGCTCAGGTTTTAAAGGTGTTAAAACTGCAGAAATTAAAGATTACTGTCAAGGACAGATATATACATATTCCCCTCCTGCCTGAAGAAAAGCCCTTCACTGGCAGGAAGTAGTCTGGTTCGTAGATTTCTCTTTTATGGTTATTCAAATCAGGAAACTGGCCAGCCTTTGGGAAGGGCAGATAACCCAGAGGTTGTAGAAACTACCTGAGAAAAATTGGCACAGGAAGTAAGTTCAAATCCAAACAAAACAACCACTATCTTAGTCTTTTCTTTATAAATGGCTATAACTTAAAAATGTATTGAAAGTAATAATGGTCAACCTTCTTAGATATATCTGTGCATTTTCTGTCTCCACAGCACCACAGTTCCTGGGTTTAGAGCTCTGCTGGGGGCTGAACTGTGCCCCTTCTAAATTCATGTGCCACAGTCATCTTATGGGGAATTGATTCGTAAACCTTGAATCTTAAGGTATCTAAAAGGATTTGATCTCGGTAGAAAGTATACTTAATGTTTTTCCATTTATTTATTTGTACTTACTTTTCAAGGGGTGTGTGTTTAGTATGTGTGGTGTGGTATGTGCACGTGTGTGGTGTATACAGATGCATCTCGACTGTCAGGTGTCCTCGATGGATCTTCCACATTGCTTCCTAGAGAGAGTCTCTCTGAATCTGGCATTGCCTTTATTTTCCTGGACAGACTGACTGACCAGGGAGCCCCTCTGATTCTCTTGTTCCTGTCCCCTTGTAACTGGGGTTACAGGCATATGTGTCCACATCTAACACATAATAATCTTTAATAAGAAGCTAGAGATTGAACTAAGGTCCTCATGTTTGCTCAGCAAGTATGCTTATGCACTGAGACATCTCCCTAGACATTCTGTGGGTACTCTATTCCCTTTTTCATTCTTTGAATCAATTGGTGCCAAAAGTAATTTAAAGAGGATAAGAAATAATGATCTTCAGACACCAAAGCTACCATATTCTTCACTGCTATCTCTAACGGTCAGCAGGGTCATGACAGGGCAGCCCTTGATATTCTCTGACTCATCAAATGGCCCAGTCTGACAATGTGGCACATAGAATTGGAATATGAAAGTTGACTTATTTGCTCACCATACTTCACAATGATGATCAAACTAGGTCAGGCCAAGGACTCAATTTAATGGGCCATGTATATGGTTTCCATAACCAAGAGGGGTCAAGTAAAAAAAAAGTAGTGGGGCTGGAGAAATGGCTTAGCGGTTAAGGCGCTTGCCTGCAAAGCCTAAGGACTCATGTTTAACTCTCCAGAGCCCACGTAAGCCAGATGCACAAGGTGATGCAAGTGCACAAGGTCGCACATGAGCACAAGATGGCGCACACGTCTGGAGTTTGATTGCAGTGGCTGAAGCCCAGGCATGACAATTCTCTCTCTGTGTTTCTCTTTCTCATTAAAAAAACACACAAAAAAGAAAAGTAAGATCTTATATTTGAAGTCAAACATTAAGAAAGTAAGCTGTCTCCCATACCAAAACAAAATAGATTTGATCATATATTATTGTTTGATTTATTGATTATTTGATTTATGTATAATTTATTATTTGGTTTAATTATTTACATTATTTTATCAATAGAGGTGTAGAAGGGGGTTTCTGGGACGTTACTAAAACCAAAACAAGTAACAAACAAACTGAATCTTTAAAGCAAAGTTTTGTGGAAGAAAATAATCAAGTATTAAAAATAATCTGTTCTTTAATGAAAACCTTTCTGGAAAAGTCCTGTCATTTTCTTTGTGGCACCCCGAAGTTATTCATAATTAAAGGTTCTGGCTTGTTGCTAATAAAGGATGCCAGAAACCATCTGAGTCATTGCTAAAAATTAACACTAAAATTTGATTGAAAGAAAAAAATCTAAAAAATTGCATTCATCTAATTTCTAAACCCTGACACGATGCTTTTAGACCTCACTGATGTAATTTAAAGATATAGTTATAGGCTTTTCCTTTTATTTCATGATCATTTTTAGGGGATGATCTCTATCAAGAGTGGAATAAAGTTCTGTTTTTTTGTTTTTTTGGATGGATCATGAACAATAAAGAAGGCAACTGGAGGATGGCAAGTCAGGCCTCAATGATCTCTTCTTTCCAATTTATAATCTCACTGATTTTGCTTCCCCCCTCCCATCTTAGCCAGACTATTGCATTTCATTCTGTAAGCTTTGGGTTGTTATTGAAACCTGAGATACATTATCTCAGGGGGTTAATACTACAGAGAAATCTTGTGTAAACGGAATTCCTTTTATATGCTCAAAGGAATACTTTTGAGTTTCTTTCCCTGCCTGGTCCCCACAGATGAGGCCTGCCCTGGTCCTAGTTCCTCTTCCAGATCCTGTTCCCAGTCCATGACCTGGTAATCTTTCTGAGCTGGTGGGGTGCTAGCTTTCTTGTCTTTCTCTCCTTCCTTCCTTCCTTCCTTCCTTCCTTCCTTCCTTCCTTCCTTCCTTCCTTCCTTCCTTCCTTCCTCTCTCTCTCTTTCTCCTTTCTTTCTTTCTTTCTTTCTTTCTTTCTTTCTTTCTTTCTTTCTTTCTTTCTTTCTTTCTCAAAATATATTTTAAGTATTTATTTGAGAGAGAAGAAAGAGAGAGAGAGAGAATGGGCACACCAGGGCCTCCTGACACTACAAATGAACTCCAGATGCATATGCTCCCTTGTGCATCTGGCTTAAGTGGGTCCTGGAGAGTCAAACTGGGATCCTCTGGTTTTGAAGGCAAACACCTTAACCACTAAGCCATCTCTCCAGCCTTGTCTAGCTTTCTTGTCCCCTTAATATCTCCAGGCTGCTCCTAATCTACCCATCCTCCTCTCCTTTTCAAATAAACTTTGCTCTTTGATCCTGTGAACATCAACCACTTACTTGGTACCTGTTCTCCCTGGCCAGACCAATTCTATGTTTGAGTTAAAATATACAAGTAGACTTGAGGGGAAATGCCCGTTAGTTAGGCAAGGAAGCTCACATTTGTGATCTTAGCACTTAGGAGGTGAGGTAAGAAGATCAACAGGAGTTCAAAGCTGGCCTGGTCTAGTGGGTTCTAGACCAGCCTGGGATACAGAATGATACCTTGCAAAAATAAATAAATAAGGGGCTGGAGATATGGCTTAGCGGTTAAGGCGCTTGCCTGTGAAGCCTAAGGACCCAGGTTTGACTCCCAAGAACCCATGTAAGTGAGACGCACAAGGGGTGCATGTGTTGGAGATCAAGTGCAGTGGCTAGAGACCCTGGTGTGCCAGTTCTCAATCTTTCTCTCTCTGTCATAAAAATAAATTGGAAAGTTTGGAAGCTCTCCTCTCTGTTTTGTTCTTACCAGCGATTGATGGTGATGTGGCCTAGGGAACCTAGGAGGTGCTGCTGTCTCTCACATTATGGTTTTAAATCCTAGGAAGGGAAGCTAGGAGAGCTTCTAAATTCAGAGACATTGCATTTAGGGAAAAAAAAAAATCTCCTTTGTAGGTGTATCAAAATATGACAGATTCCAGACTTAATCCTCAAATGTATTTCACTTACACTAAACTAAACATTGCAAATATAAAACTGTTAAGTCATAAAATATTTTCCCACTATGGAAATTACTGAGAAAATATACTCTGAAAAGAAAAAAAACCTTAAATACAATGTTCTGTAATTAACAAACAAACAAAAAACTACTCAAGGGCTGCAGAGATTGCTGAGTGGCTAGGGCGCTTGCCTGCAAAGGCTAATGACCCAGGTTTGAGTCCCCAATATCCATGTAAAGCCAGATGTACAAAGTGAAGTATGCATCTCAAGTTTGCAGTGGCTGGAGGCCCTGACATGCCCATTCTTTCTTTCTCTGCTCGCAAATACGTAAATAAAATGTTTTAAAAAACACTAAAAATGAGCTCAAAGTGTTGCTCAGGGGGCAAGTGAATGCTTAGCACTCATGGGGCTCTTGGTTCAGTTCTCAGCTCCATCACCAACAAACTAAAGAAACAAATATAAAGTTCTCCATTGGGCATTGAAGTTTATTGGGCTCTCTCATGCTCCCTGAAGACTACCCTCCTCAGGACCTGTCCTAGATCCCATTTCTTTATTAGTTAATCATACCAATTGCAAGTACAGTGTTAAAATGGCCATAGTTCAGAGAATATTATATATATATAATATATATATAATTCATATATATATATATGTATATATATGAATGAATGAATTCAGGAGATGTTGGGTCTCAATGGCATATAAATTAGTGTCTAATTTTTCAGTGAATGAAATGTTTAAAGCATCTTGTCTCTTATTTAAATCAAGGCATATAAGTGACGCAAGGGCGCAATGCCGTACTTGCCCACAAGGGGGCACACACATCTGGATTTCGTTCACAGCAGCTGAGAGACTGCTGGCGTGTCCATCTCTGTCTCCTTCTCTGTCTGTCTGTCTCTTTCTCTGTGTCTCTCTCCATAAATCAATAAAATAATAAAAAAATTTAAATCAAGGCATATACACCTACACATCTGAGGCCTCAGAGGTCCCAAAACCCAGCTGCAGATCTGTGTTCTGGTAATAAACCTTTGCCCTGAGTCTCTACACCCCAGGCTAGGGCACAAGAGGCTTCCTGTTGCCCTCTCTGCTTTTTAGTGTTCCCCAATATCTCTGCAACCAAGTTTTTGTCATTAATTCCACATCTTGAGTCATGGGACATGGATTACATTTTATTCACAGGACTCTTATCTTACTAAAGATGATCTCATTGGTCAGAGCATTTCTTACCTATTATCTATCTATCTATCTATCTATCTATCTATCTATCTATCTATCTATCATCTATCTATCTACCAATATCAACTGTAGGTTATTGTGAAAAGTTCATCTCATCAAACCTGAAGCTGTCTGCTACAGAAATATAGGACTGAGTTCAGTACATGGTTTGACCTTGTTGGGCATTGCTGAACACGGGCTGGGACTGTGAGGAAGCTGGCCTGGGCTGTTGGACATGGCCAGGGATCTTGGGCTGGGGGGTTGCAGCCAGCCTTATCATCGGGAACCTACTCTGGTGCCAGAGCTGGGCCCCCTTCTCTCGAGGTTGTAGTGTGCCTCATCTTTGCCCAGAGGAAACGGGACCAATGACCTCCACCATCTCAGAGCACCTGAGCATTCCACAGTCTAAGGTTCTGCCCCCCCACAGTTCCTGATCTTGTGGCCAGCTGCCCGAGAGACCCTTACATAGTAGTAAACAGTCTCCCTGCAGCTGCAAACATCCAATATGTGGCTGAAGTCACTCAGCTTTTCCCGCCACTTCTGTCATCTCCCTTGCAACTCCTCCTTCACACCTTCTGCCTTCCAACCCCAGACAATTAGATAGCGACCCATAAACCTATGTGTCCAATCACCTTATGATCTGCATGTGCCTTCTCAACCTTTCTCAAGTGTTTATAAACCCACTGCCCTTCTGAATAAATGAGCACTATCCATCAGATTGTCTCCCGAGTGGTTCATTGCCCGCCACACTCACCTGCTCCAAGACCCTGCTTCCCCCAGTTCTCCCAAGCCTGAGATGTCGGTGGTTGGTAGCCAATGACCCCCAGGAGTAGCAAGGACCCTCATGACCTGACACAATATATATTTATGTGCACTTAATATCACATCAAACATTTGGTGGGAATGCTAGTCTCCATGGTTCTCACAAAGAAATCTGTTCTTTTCTATCTGAGAAGATCATTTACAAGATAGATGAGGTGCTAGCCATAATCATGTTAAATAATAAGCATAAAACTCTCCCTTGAGAAAATAACCCTTGTTACTATACACATTTTATAGCTGCCATGATATTTTGTTTTAAATGGTAGCATAAATTTCTGTGGAAAAATATATCTTGATGAAATCCCCTGTCTTTTTTGCAAACACATTTTGTAGTCCACACGATTTTTTTTTCACAGAAAAGACATTTATTTATATAAATCCTAAAATACAGATGGTAGATGTTATGGAAAACATTGGAGTAGATAAGCTTTTTACAAGACATGAGCTCTAAAGGTAGAGTGAGAAGTAACTTCCACATTAGAGATGGTTTTAGAGATGTTTTCATATCACCAATTAAGTATCTCCATGTTCAGGAGTCATCTGATCAAGTGCTTGCCTATTAGATTTACTGCTTCATGAATAATAGCTTGAACACTCCTAAAATCCCTCCAGGAACAGTTAATTGTGATAGATACTCCCTCCCAAGGAGCAAACGCCCATATTTCATAAGTTGTAGAAAATCATGTCACCATTTTGCTGGTTACAAATCAGGAGATAGATCCATACACACATGGAGTACTTCCTCTCTAAATGATGTTCTCTTTCCTGTCCACTTCATTTCTCTCATCCTTCAAATCTTAGGCCAACTGGCACCTTATCATGGCGTCAAATACCCTCTGGAAGAGTCTCCCAGCCTTATGCTTATCCCGAGGACAGGGAGCATATACCACCCCAGAGTCTACACTTATTGTCTATTAGATTAGCACCTATTGTTCTTACCTTCTCATTTGCCAAGACTAAACACCTGGCCAAAAGTAGCTGATGGAAGGAAAGAGTTTATTTCTGCTTAAAGTTTCGAGGGGAAATTGCAATCATGGCAGGGAAAGCCTGGCAAAGCAGATCACTGGGCATCACCTCTCTTCAGAAGCAGAAAAGGAAGCAGTGTGAGTGAGCTCATTCTGGCGAGAGGCAGCTGGGTTCAAACACCTTAAAGCCCATGCCTAGCAACACACCTCCTCCAGCAAAGCTCCATCTTCCAAATGCTCCACAACTCTCTCAAACTGTCATCAGCTGGGGACTAAGTATTCAAAACACATGAGCTTATGGGGGAACATTTCATTCAAACCACCACAGCACAACTCTTTCCTACCACACAGCAAGACTTGGAAGGGAAAAGATTGTTTTTAATGGTGCCTGTGATTGTTTTCCTAAGGAAGGGCACAAAATAAATATGCAATGGAAGTGTGTGTGTGTGTGTGTGTGTGTGTGTGTGTGTGTAGTGAATGGATGGATGGATAAATGAATAGGCACAATGTCTCTTAAGCTGACAAGTGGTGACTGCACTGGAACCAGCTCTGACTTCTGCTCGGGTGCTCTTCTGGATTCCTATTTGCCCTAGCCTAAGGCAAATTAACCCAACACAGATTATATTTCTCCTTACCTTATGATCTGCTCTTATTCTTTTCTCTTCTCCACAAGGACAGTATGTTAACTGTGTTTTCTAAATCATAGTATTTAAACCATGTTGAAAGGAAATTTGACAGCTCAATAAGATAAAAGAAATTCATAGATATCAGTATGAATGAAACTGTGAGAACTGACAGTTATTCATGAGTAAGGAATGGAAAGATTGCAGAGGAATCCAATTCCAGAGAAAAGGTGTGGAAGTGGCCCTTACACAGCCATACGTGGCAGCCAAAGTTCACTCAGGCCAGAAGTTCCCTCATCTGCTCTTTATATTTAAAACTCAAGTGACTTGGGTTCAGCAGAGTCTAGACATTTCTGAAGAAAGCTTACTTAGTTCCAACATCTGTGCCCTAGGCTACAAGACCAATGAGGTTTATCTAGAACTTATTTAAGCCTTAATGTACTAGTCAGAACAAAAAGGTGAGTTGGGCTGGAGAGGTGGCTCAGGGGCTAAGGCACATGTCTGCAAAGCCTAAGGACTTGGGTTTGATTCTTCAGTACCCACATAAAGCCAGATGCACAAGGTGGTGCTTGTGTCTGGAGTTCATTTCAGTGTCTAGAGGTTCTGGTGTGCCCATTCTCTCTCTCTCTCTCTTTCTCTCTCTCTCTCTCTCAAATGAATAGATAAAATATTTTTAAAATCAGGTGAGTTAAATTATAACTGACAATGGTTTTGTAGTGACTCAGCATTTTCAATACTAAAATTAGAAACAGTATCTTCCATGAATATGCAAATACAGTTATATGCTGCACAGTGATGTTTGGCTTGACAATAGAATTTACAAACATGGTTGGGTAAGATTATATCACCTAGAAATGTCACAGAAATCTCAGTTATTAAAGTATACACTGTGATACTTGCACACTAATGAAATCACCTGACAAGGCACTTCTCAGAATATATTCAGAATATTCACTGTCATTAAATAGCACACGACTATACAAACATAAAGAAATATTTCCAAAGTGGCTAGGGAGATTTCTCAGTGGATAAAGCACTGCCTTTTTCAAGTATCAGGACCTGAGTTCAGATTGCCAGCACTCATGAGGCAGAGGCAGGAAAAACTCGGGACAAGCTGGCTGGCTAGACTAGGCAAATTGGTGAGTTCTAGGTTCAAGTAAGATCCTGTCTCAGTAAGTAAGGTGGACAGTGATCAGGAAAGACACTTAATGTCTGTGTCTGGCCTCCACATGCACACACACACATGTGAATGCTTATCCATATGCACATGTACCCACACACATGCAAACATGCATACACACAATCACACACGGGAGTATTTCTGAGGAGGAAATCATGTGATGCACTCAAGTTAGTATTTTCAAATTCTTACAGGGTTGATGTGAAATCCTTATGTGAAAATGTGTGTTGTGAAATGAACAAATTCCATAGAAAGCTTTTGGGGAATAGCTGTCAAAATGTCTTGAAAGTAGTATATTGATTCTTCAGTTTTCTTTTACTTTTATTTATTTCATTGATTATCTGGCCTAATCCTCTAATTGAGCTTAATTTCACATGGAAGCACTTATATTCTTATAATTCTAAAATCTCCATCTTACTGACTAACCAGTTGGCTTCTTTTCTTGAAGATTATGATTATTAAATTTGTTGAGATATCATATAGCCAATGCAAGGTGATAAAGATGGGGAAACTGACATAATGGAGGGCTCATTACCAATGTTACATTTCATCCCTGTGAATCGTTAGTCATCGCACATGATGGATTCTAAAGCCATGCGTGGGAGCATTTGAAGTCAATTAATGTGACTCATAGCATACTTTTGGAAAGGGAAAATATATCCTCTCCCCTTGATGAGGATGCTGTTTACTTCTTTTGTTTTTTAAGCATCAGGGAAAAGATCACACACGTTTTTTTCTATCTCCTCATTGCCATGATAGATACCTCATGCAATGATGCCCTGACTCATGGCTCCTGAGACACAGCCATGGAACAGGCTTTCCCACTGATGGTAAGACCTGTGTTAACTTCACACTGCTGACCCTTTCCTGTACAATCCCCATGAGCCAGGTGTCTGAATGGAGTGATGAGACCAGCCTGAAGAAAAGGTTTTCCCCTTGAATGAACCGGTTGATTGTGGCTGCAAACCTGTAGCCTCAGGCCTATTCATCTTTCCAATGTGGACCACGCTGACAATGAGTGACACAAGAAAGCATGGCACACAAAGGAACAAAACCACCACGAATGTTCACAGAGAACAGGACAAATTACATATTGATCATTGAGCTGAATATACATTCCCCGGGTTAAGCTTCCAGGAGGCTGGCTCACATAAAGAATGATAAGCTGTCAGGTGCAATAGGCATATGAATGATTCCTAGGATGATTTATGGTCAGAACCACAAGCAATGCAATAAAACCTAGTCAAAAGCATATGGTGGGGGCTTAGTGAACCAGCGCTTGCCATTAAAGCCAAAGGACCCACATTCAACTTCCCAATACCCATGTAAAGCCAGATGCACAAGGTGACACATGCATCTGGAGTTCATTTGCAGTGGCTAGAGTCCCTGTCATGCCCATTCTCTCTCTCTCTCTCAAGTAAATGAATGAATAAATACAAAAAATTTTTTTCGAGGTAGGGTCTCACTCTAGCCCAGGCTGACCTGGAATTCACTAAGTAGTCTCAGGGTGGCCTCGAACTCACCGTGAACCTCCTACCTCTGCCTCCTGAGTGCTGGGATTAAAGGCGTGTACCACCAGGCCCAGCTGAATAAATAAAAATTTTTAAAAATTTAAACAAATTAAAAAAATATACGTCTGAGAAGGTCATATGCTCTAGGGGTGTTTGTACTGGTGTTTGGCTAGGTGTTTGGTCCACCCAATCACGCTCTAAATCTCTATATGTTTGCTCATATATTAGTGCTGCTGTCACTTTTCATTGGAGAGGTGACTCATCTCAGACGACCCTGACTCCTGCAGAGACTCAAAACTCATCCAAATGCTGAGACATGACAGGTGAAGTGTTCAGCACTAAATGAGATGTCTGTCTCACACAAGGTTCAGAGACCTTTGCAGTACATGTGGCAAAAAGAAGGCAAGAGCCAAAGGATGGGAAAGAGTCCCGCGGCACACGCTTTTCCAGATACTAAGTAGTTGTTGCTTTTGCGACCTCGCCATGCCTGCCACTGCCTGGGCAGGACCTGAGTCATATTCTTTCGGTCTATCAACAGGTGCTCATGGATTGTGGAGGATGGCGAGGGGAGGGGAATGACCTTAAAATAGAAGATGGATGGTTGGAAAGAAGGGGCTCAGGGTACAGATCAGAGTGCTGGGAGGGGATTATGTAAAGTTTGAAATAAAGAATTTAATTAAATATTATTATATTATAGAAAGAGGGGGATTGCATTAAATACACAAGCTTTTTTTTTTTTTTTTTTTTTTTTTTTTTAAGTATCCAGAGCAGATTGCTACATGTGGCTCTGTTGGTGTTTCGAGCCATTTGCCCACTTCTCTGGGTAAGAATTTATCTTATGTAAGTTCTTGGGTTCCTAGTAAAGTTGGGTTTTCTGTTCTGCTTTTGGAAGTCAGAAAGTCCTCACTCCAAATCTTAGTTGCATACTAGATTTACAACATGGAAGATATCTCAGCAATTAAGTAGTCTAAGCAATGGCTTCTCATAATTTCATATCAATTGCTCTGTATATTTCCTTACCTCATGAAATGGGATGTCCTGCTATTCTGCGGTATGATTTCTGAGTAGAAATGTTTTGACCAACTGAAATACTGATGTTCAAATGATGATGGTAAGGTATTTGATATTTCAGCCTGTTTAATCACACACTAAGTTTTTATGTCACTTCTAGCTTTGGCTTTTGTGAGATGGACAACAAAAGTGACAAGGAAAACCTAATATTTTGAAGTTATCCTAAGACTTTTGAGTTTTATCTCCACTACTTTGGATTGTAGTGAAGAAGGAAAACATTTTTTTTTTTTTAAGGTAGGGTCTGGCTCTACCCCAGGCTAACCTAGAATTCACTGTGTAGTTTCAGGGTGGCCTCAAACTCAAGGAGATCCTCCTACTCTGTCTTCCAAGTGATGGGATTAAAGGTGTGCGCCACCACGCTGGAAAACTTTCATTAAAAGTATTTTATTTATTTATTTATTTATTTATTTATTTATTTATTTGAGGGAGAGAGAGAGAGAGAGAAAGAGAGAGAGAAAGAGAGAGAGAATGGGTGACCAGGGCCTCCAGCCACTACAAACAAACTCCAGATACATGCGCCCCCTTGTGCATGTAGCTTACATGGGTCCTGGAGAATCAAACTGGGATCCTTTGGCTTTGCAGGCAATGCCTTAACCACTAAGCCATCTCTCTAGCCCACAGTTTTAATATTACTGTTATAGGAAGACACTTTATATTTTGCTTTTGATTCTAATAACATATTATTATTAGTTTTTCTCAATATACAAATGCTGTAAACAATTATTTATCATTTACAAATGAAAAAAAGTATTTTATGAAAATAATGAGCTCACTGTGGTAAAGATAAAGACTTCAAGAACTAAGAGATTATGCATCTCTTGAAATGACTTAAAACTAAAACATATATTATCTTGATAAAGTTTTCTTCTTTCATAATAAATTAGAACCATGTCCATATGATGCCTCTCAGGGGCCAGAAATAAAAAGCCCTGTGGGGACTTTAGAACTCTCTCATATTAAACTGCTAAAACAAGATTTTTGATGTTAAGTGGTGTGAACAGATTGTATTTTAATTGACACATCTGAAGATGAATATAATAGGATGACTGAAAGATCAAACAGTGAATGTACTTCAATGCATGTTAAACAATACTTTTACTCATAAGTAAAATAGTAAAACTATTCCACACTAGAAAGTTCTCATCACATTTCATGGTTTTTAAAACAAAGAATTATCTAATTAATCTCTCTAGCACCATAGCATTGTTTCGAAGTTATCTACAAGTCAAATCAGTGGAGTCTTTTGAGATAATGATCAGTACCAAAATTAAGAATGGAAACAGATTTCTATAGGAACAATCTAGAAATGTTGAGAAGCTATCTTTCAAACTGAATATGAGACAGGCATGTATTATTCTCTATCAGAGAATAATGGTCCTCAAGATGTGCATACTCTAGAATCTATAACCATTCACTTCTCATGTGACAAAGGGGTTTTGCAGCTGGCAGTTAAGATCTGGAGATGGAACTCTTGTCCTGTGTTATTCATGTAGGTATGGGTCCAAAGAAACTCAAGAGGTTTTATAAGTGAAAGAGGGAAACAGGAAAGATTTGGCTGGAAGATGCCGTGCAGGGATGTTGGTTGGCTGAAGATGGAGGAAGGACCCATCAGGTAAAGAAAAGTCAAGGGAAGGGATTCTCCCCCTCAAGCTTTCAGAAGGAACTCAGCTTTGTTAGTGCCTTTATTTTATGTGAGCAAACCCATTCAGAATCTGACCTCTAACACTGTGGGTAATAAATCTGTGTTATAAGTAACTAAATGTGCAACAATTTGTTATAGTAGCAATAGGAAGTGACTATGTTTATATTTGGGGAACAGCATTTATATGCCAGATGACTGATTAACCAGGCATATTTTAAAGCAGCAAGTGTAAGCTAATATGTTTGCATTCAGAGAATAACATTTATATGCCAAATGACTGATTAACCAGGCAGATTTTACATGTGTCTTAGGTTTTTAAAGACCTTTAGTTTATGTATTAGTAACCATACTGCTAGCTTCTTTTATATTTTTATTTTATTTTTCATTTTTTTTAACTTTAGGAGAGAGAGAGAGAGAGAATTGGCATGTCAGGGCCTCAGTTATTGAAGTTGAACTACATACACTTGCATCTCCTAGTAAGCACAAGTTATCTTTGAAAAAAGTTTAACATTTTCTGCTTCAAAATTATTTTTATTCATTTAAAATTTATTTTCCAATTGACCCATAGAAATTGCACCCATTTATGATGATTTTTAAATTTTTTTTATCATTTTTAATTTATTTTTGGAGAGAGAGACAGAGAGAGATAGACAGAGAGGGAGAGGGAGACAGAAATGGGCGTGCCAGCAGTGTTTCAGCTGCTGTGAACGAAATCCAGATACGTGCGCCTCCTTGTGGTCAAGTGCGGCATTGCGCCCTTGCCTCACTTTGCATCTGGCTAAACGTGGGACCTGGAGATTGGAACCGCTGGACATTGGAACCAGCATTCTTAGGCTTAGCAGGCAGGCGCCTTAGCCGCTAAGCCATCTCTCCAGACCTATGATGATTTTTAATATGTGAAGATATTGTGTAATGTTCTAATCAAGGTAAGCATATTTTCCCAAACACTTATCATTTATCATCCTCCCTCCCTCCATTATTCCTCCCTCCATTTTTCTTTTCTTTCTTTTGTAGTATTGAAAGATGAACCAAGGACCACTGAGTTACAGCCTCAGACTTTTTGTTTTGCTCTTTTATTTTGGACAGGGTCTTACTAAATTCCTTGGATTTATCTTAAACTCATGATCCTAGTGCCTCAGCCTCCTCAGTAGTGTGCATCATCATATCTGGCTCATTTGTTATGTATTGTGATGACAACATTTACAATCTTTTTTGTTAAGCTCTTTTGTATGTATGTGGGGATTGGGATATACACTATATTATCATTATGTATAGCCATTGTATGGTATAATAGACATCACAGTAAAATGTGTTAAATATGCTCATTAAGAGCTATTTACATTGTAATCAATGTCTTTAAATTCATAATTCATAGTAAAGAAATTTCTGGATTACTAGCTGAGTCATTCATCTCTCTTACATATTAAGTCATATAAAACCGAGTATGGGGATATGAAAGTCTGAATTTAATAGAGGTACAGTCTTGAAAAGGGTCAGTTTTAGGTTCTTCTCCTTTCCATATTTTTCAAATTAGTTAATTATATGCATGTGTGTGTATGCGTGTGCATAGGGTATCTTACTGCTGCAATCAAACTCTTGTCTGGCTTTCCATGGATTGCTTGGACATTGAACTTGGGCTGGTAGGTTTTGCAAGTAAGTGCCTTTAACTGCCAAACCATCTTCCCAGCCCCACCTTTTTTTTCTTTTTAATCAAATATCACAGGAAGAAGTGGTTATGCAAGATCAGTAGGTAAAAGAAACAGGATAGGGGACAGCTTCATATTACACCTGGGACTTTAATACTATTTCTAAGAAAGAATGCAAGTTAGGAGAAGCAAAAAGCCTATGATATGAGCAGGAAGAAGAGTTATTGTGTAAGCACGTTCCTAATCAAGAAAGTACTGAGGGTCTTCTAAGAGCACAAATGAAGACTGGTACAAGACAAGACCAAAGAGTTCAAAATCTGAGAAACAGAGACCCAAGACATTTTAATCTTCTGTAGGAAAGCAGCCTCCTCTGCCAGTTTTGTAGTGTTTACAAATTTGGCTTTATACATAGGATGGTTACTCTCACCTGTATTGAGGTGACAGAAAGTGTGGGTGACTGCTTCTCAGGTGACAGTCCTACCTGAGCACCTTCCTTCCTTTCATTTGTGTGTAGTCATTGTACCAGATTCTTCCCTGGAAAGTCTTGTTCCAAGACATTGGACTGTAAGACCACAAAACACCTTCTTGCACCTTCTTTGCTCTTCCAAGTGGGACACAAACAAAAACAACAGATGATCCTTGCTCGCTGGGTTTCTGTGAACTCAGTGAAGAGTTCTAAGCACACAGCCTCAAAGCAAGTCCTCACTCAAAGATCACCACTCTTCCTGTCAGATTCAAATGAGTAGCACATCTTCAATGGCCTAATTTCTTCCCATCCAAGTTCCAACAAGGCCCGAACCTGCTTAGCTTCTGAGATCAGAAGAAATTGGACGTGTTCAGGATGTTATGACCACAGACTTATTTCCTCATATCTATAATTTTTTTTGAGGGTGGCGGTAAAATTTTCCACTTATTATTTTTAAAGCTTTTAAAAATGTATTTGTCCATTTTTGAGAAAGAGAAAGAGAGAGAGAGAGAGAGTGGGAGAGGGAGAGAATGGGTGTGCTAGAGCATCCAGCCACTGCAAAAGACCTCCAGATGTATGCACTGCCATGTGCATCTGGCTTATGGGGAATCAAACCTGGGACCTTAGGCTTTGCAGGCAGGCTCCTTAATCATTAAGCCATCTCTCCAGCCCTCTACTCAATATTTAAGAGACAATTTTAATTTGAAGAAAATTTAGAAACAATTATAAGTGATTTTATACTTACCCCTTCCCCCCTTTTTTGCCTTAATCGTCTAAACTCTCACCAGTTTTCCTGCAAACTTATTAGACATCCTGGTGCTCTGAGATAGGGACATAAATGGAAGACACAAAGGTAACTGAAAAATCTCTAGTTGTTACAAAGTAAAAGAAGGAAAATTAATACTAATAATATATTTCATTTTACCTGATATGTTGAAAAATAGTATCAATTCAATGTGTAATGAATATAACTTTATAAGTGAGTTACTTATGTTCTTTCTTTCTCTAAACTGTGTCAACCATATATCTTTTTTTTAAATTTTAATTTTTGAAGAAAGACACAGAGAGAGACAGACAGAGAGGGAGAGGGAGACAGATAGAGATGGGTGAGCCAGCAGTCTCTCAGCTGCTGTGAACGAAATCCAGATGCGTGTGCCCCCTTGTGGTCAAGTGCATCATTGCGCCCTTGCTTCACTTTGCATCTGGCTAAACGTGGGACCTGGAGATTGGAACCGGGTTCTTAGGCTTAGGAGGCAGGCACCTTAACCACTAAGCCATCTCTCCAGTCCCATATATCTTTTTTATTTTAGTTTTTGAGAGAGAGAGGGAGGGAGAGACAGAGAGAATTGGCACAGCAGAGCCTCAGCCACTGCAATTGAACTCCAGGCGCTTTCACCACCTAGTGATCATGGGTGACCTTGTGCTTGCCTCACCTTTGTGCGTCTGGCTAATGTGGGATCTGGAGAGTAGAACATGGGTCCTTAGGCTTCGCAGGCAACTGCCTTAACTGCCAAACCATCTCTCTAAACCCCATTGTATATCTCACACTTATATTTCATTTGAGACTAGTGTCATTCCCAGTGCGCAGTGGCCATTTATGGTGAGCAGTTAATGTACAGTCTTCAGGAAATCCTTGCTTGGATATTACTTTATTTCTCATACCTTTAATCTTCTACTGGATTCTTTTTCTCTGCCTTTAACCCATGCACATCCCTCCCTTGAAAAGCCCTCACTTGCATTATAACCACTTTAAGCTCCATTTCTCAATTTCATATCCCTGATAAGCAGCCAAGTGTGCTAAAGAAAACTGAGAGCCTTTTCTGTTCATTGACTGCTGCTGAGCAGTCATCCTTCCTCCCCCCTTGGCTGCTTTCCATCTACCTGCATGCTTCCTGTCTTTTCCTCTCTGCTCATTCAACTTCCTCTGACCTCCAGAAGTAGTTTTTAAACTTCAGAATACCTTCTGGTCACCTAGAATACTTGTTGAAGCTCACATTGCTGAGTCTCTGACTCTGCAGGTCTGGGTAAGGCCAAGAATCTGCATTTTCAGTGCCGTCCAAGGTGATTGTGATGCTGCTGGGCTGAGGAGCCCACTTGAAGAACCACTGCTATAAGTTCAGCCCCTGGTTCTCCAGTCTGACCCTCTGCAAGGTGGAGCTCCACACCCTCTTCTTCTGGCTGCAGAGCCCAGACATAACTCAGTGGCCAGTGACTGATTCTAGATAAGACCTGGGGCACAGGGGAAGTGCCTAGTAGCTTTTCATACTCTGTCAAAGGAACATTTTCTGCTGATGGACGTTGTAACCTTGGTGCGTGTGGGACTGGAGTTACAAGTGTTCCTGGCCATGCCGAGTTGCTTTATGTGGGATCTGGAGATTTGAAATCTGTCGGTATCAGGACCCCTCAGGGCCTCATTCTTGTGCAGCAAGCACTTTTAACTGTTGAGCCATCTCTCCAGCCCTCTGTAATAACTCTTGATCCCAGGAAAACAGAATCACCCGGTTATATTTTGGGTCAAGGCATTACACAGGTGGTTGCTTCGTTTGCCAGAGGAAAGTACACCAAGGGAAAAGCTTGTCAGGTCTTGGAAGTGGGCTCAAAGTAGGTGACTAGAAATTCTAGAAGCCCAAACTACCTGGAAACCTAGGGGAAGGGGAAGCATGGGCTTTGGCTGTCTCATCATGCCATTGTGAGGAACACAGGCAGAAGAGAGTCACTATGGAATCTTCTTAAGAAGGGCGCCCAAGACAGGGGCTCCAGTTGTTCAAAGGTCAGGGAATTGGATGCAGGATGCTAGTGGGACCAATCAGATTCCTGGATCACTCAGTCCATACTGTAAGGGGTTTTTGTCACCAATGCTTAACAGGTCACATTCATCCTCAATTATTCTTGGAACACAATATAATCTAGCATACTTATTTTAGAAATTGTATGGGAATTTACATTCAATTTGTAAAAATAATCAGGTCTTCAGTGAAAAGCTTTTTCATTTGTTATCATTTATAACACCTTTATTGTCTCTTCTATTCTGGATTCATTTGATGAAATAAATGCCCCAGTTACTTATTCAAGGAGGACTGTCATTTGGTAAACTTTTCAAAACAACCAACATTTACCACAATAAATTTTGGTCTGAATGAAACATGAGTCTCTATTCATGTTCTCAAGCATCTGGGAAGAATCATCTAGAGATTGTTGGCATGGAGAACCAACCAGGGGTAAAATGTCTGGTCCCACTTACCCATCTGTTTGTGAGTCACCTGTGTTCAGTTCTCTTTATAGCTTGTGGCTGTTTATATAGTCACACATTCTTAAAGATACTGTGCAGTGGTCTTAAGTTCAGGGGTATTTTCATTTGCTCAGTTGTTTGTCTTGGAGAGAATAGTGGGTAGATGCTTCAGGTCTGGCTCTAGCCTTCATTTCTACTTGTCTCAGTTTTATTCATTCTTCCCATTTATGCCTGGTTTCAGATTTTAGGGAATCTTTCCAGACATTGATCAATTTAGTTGTATTCATTTTGTTTTGGACTGAGGAGGTGTATTTGTCAGTTAGGACTGAACACAGAGGAGTAAGGTCTTATTTTATCACTCAAGTAAAATAGTCATGTTTATTTCATTTTATGCTTATAAAAACATTATCTTCTGTTAATATTTCCTTTGGTTTAGGGCTTCAGTTTGCTGAGTTTGTTGTCTTTCTTTGGAGGTGGTAGATTTATTTCAAAGCTTTTGTTATCTGTTCATGAATCATGTTGACTTTTCTATTCCTGTGTGTCATGACCTCTGCAGTCTGCTTCCGGTAAGTATAAGAGGGGAGCATGGGAGAGAGGCTTTGCTTTGGGGAGTGGTGAGGAATTCTTCAGCTGGGGCAAAGCCTTCTAAGCTGCTCTCATTATAGTGCCCAATTTTTTTTTTTGAGATAGACAGGGAGAGAGAGAGAGAGAGATGGAGAGAGAGAAAGAGATAGAGAGGGAATGGGTGTGCCAGGGCCTTTCAGCCGCTGTGAATAAACTCCAGACGCATGTGCCCCCTTGTCTCATGTGCGACATTGTGCACTTGCATCGCTTTTGCGTCTGGCTATAAGTGGGACCTGGAGATTTGAACAAGCATTCTTAGGATTCACAGGCAGGCACCTTAACCACCAAGCCATCTCTCCAGCCCTATAGTGCCCAATTTAAAAGTTGTACTTAGAGCTGTAAGCTGGAACCAGTGCCAGTGTCCACAGCCCCTTCACTTCTCCACACTCTCTGCTTCTCATACAGACAAGCTAGCGAATGAGCTTGCTCTTTGTTGAAAGAACAGTTCTTGGGCTTGAAGAAAGGCTGTCACAGCTTCCTTGTCTCCCACATGCATGAGGTGCTCTGTTTCCCTAGCTCTTCCTAAGACCCTCTTTATGATAGACCCACTCTTCCCAGGGTTTTAGAAAGTTGGCTCTCATCCTGCTCTTTCTCTCCCTCTCTGTCTCTCTCTGTGAATGTCTGTGTTTTCCTGTACTCTTGCAGGTCTATACTCTGCTATGATGTTTAGTTTACAAGGTTTTATCCTTAGCTGGATCCCATATGCTTTGAAGTTCTTTGCTGACAGATTTTTTGTATTTTTTTTAAGCTTGCGATTCTTCTGTTTTCATTGTCAGTACCTGAGATGCCCTTATTTTTCATGCAGGCAGGATGGATATACATATGTATTTGTATATATCTCCTTCTGTGGGCTTCCTGGGATAAGCGTCATTCCTGCTCACCATCTACACCTAGACGTTATGATGTGATAAACACTGGTCACTGAGCACTTGATTTTGAGGTCGTTGAGGACTTTGTCCAAAGAAAAGGGATTATAAATGGTTATCTCTCTCTCTCTCTCTCTCTCTCTCTCTCTCTCTCACACACACACACACACACACACACACACACACACACACAAGACAATCATATTAGGGATCTAACTCGGGGCCTCACAGATGCTAGGCAAATGCTCTGCCACTGAGTTGAGCATTTAGCAATACTTTTTTTTTAATGTGAATACAGTTTGAAATTCAAGTAATTGCATGCAATGGTTTAATTTTAGCATTGAATTTAATTTTACTTCTTTTTCCTCCTATAATGTGACCACTAGGCAGCGTACAATTTCATATGTATTGTGCGTTGGACACTGCTCTATTGTGCGGCTCTGCTCTACATGGTTTTCGACGTCACATAAGATAAAATAAGGAGGAATGGGTCAACATGACTACATAGACAGATTTCCTATCAGCTCTCAAATCTCCTAACTCAAAAGAGGGATAGGTTACATTCTTTTAAAAGTGGCGGTATGGATTGAAAACAAATGAGACCAAAGGTATATTTCTTTGAAAGAACTTAATGTGATTTAGGTATCCATTTATCATAAGTAGAAAAGTTTTACAAAAAGGTTCAGGAAAACAAAGCCAATGTTTCCAGCTTGGAAACAAAATGAGTCAATACGTTACCGTATCAATTGTGAATTAGGCTACCACAGGAGATTAAGAGGCCAAGTAGGCATGCTGGGGGAACGTACGAGGATAATAAGTGTGGCTTAGATTTGCGTTACTCAAGGACAATGCATGTTCCATAGGTGGACGACAGCAGGGGTGGTACTGGGAATGGAGCTTGGGGCTGGGGATAAATAGATGTATGGGAGTGGTTAGTGCGCTGGCTATAATCCTTGGAAAACAGTGACAAGGACTTCAAGCTGATGGTTTGGGAAACCTACCACTTAATCTGCCATCAAAGAGTGAGCTGACGAGGCAGATTCTGGAAGGAAGAAAGAACATGGGCAAAAGGATCCTCAATTAATTTGTAAGCACCAAAGCCCATGGAAGGAAGCATTTATGGACTTTAGCTGACTCCCAATGAGCAAAGGGAAATGTCCAATACCCTTAGTGTTTGGGAAGTACCTAGAATACAGTTTGTTTTAACTAGTAGAAGCTTTGATCAAGTGGTTTCTCCTTCCTTTCTATAATTTTTTACTTTTGAAATCAAGGGTTTTTAAGAGATGACATATTTTCGCTGAATAGGACAAAGGACGAGCCTGTGAACAAAGGGACTTTCCCTTGGAAACAAGTGAGTTTCATGTTAGTTTCCATGGGGATGAGTAAGTCTTGCTGTTAGGCTAGCATGTTTATGGAAGATTCTACTAAGGCATTTAACTAACCATGCTAGGAAAATTAACCAAAATTATGTTAACTCCAGATTCAAAGCAGTGTATAAGGAAGCTTCCAATCTTAAGCACGTGGCCAAAGGGAGCATCCTGTTGTTTTTAGTGCTACAGTAATGGGATCTAAATGAGGGGAAACAGCTCAGTAAACAGCCAAGGGAACGGACTCTCTTCATTTCTTTTTCTGTGGCCTGAATTCGGATCACAAAGTGCCAAACAATTTCACGCCATCTGTATCATGGTCACATATATTCGAGCTGGGGTTTCAGGTCACTGCACACTTCTACAATTCTCAAGTCAAACGCCACCTAGAATTACCTCAAAGATCCAAAGGCAACTGACCCAAAGGACCCAGTAACACCTAGGACTACGAATGAAGACGTGACCATGATCTTTGTCTTGGTTTGGCCAGTAGCTGTGCATAAGTTTCTAAGATTTTCCTAAAATGGGCATCCTACTACTAAATACAATGCCAAACTGTGTACAGGAACAAATGCCATATTTCTTGGTATTTGGTAGTTTTTTTTTTTTACAAGATTTATTATTTGTTATTTGCTTTAATTGTCACTTAAAATATTTAATTTAATTTATTTATTTAGATAGAGAATGGGCATACCAGGGCCTCAAGCTACTGCAAATGAACTCCAGATGTATGTGCCACCTTATGCATCTGGCTTATGTGACTCCTGGGAACTGAACCTGAGTCCTTTTGCTTTGCAGGCAAGCACCTTAACTGCTAAGCCATCTCTCCAGGTCCCTAAAAATATTTTGATAGGCCTGGAGGGATGGCTTAGTGGCTAAGCCCTTGCCTGTGAAGCCTAAGGACCCAGGTTTGAAGCTCCATTACCCAATACCCACGTAAGCCAGATGCACATGGTGGCACATGCATCTGAAGTTTGTTTGCAGTGGCTGGAGGCCCTGGTATGCCCATTCTCTCTCTGCTTCTTTCTCTGTCTGTTGCTAATAAATAAATAAAAATAAAACAAAAAATTAAAAAAATATTTTGATAGCACTAAGATCATATCCTGAAGGAAGTACTGTTCAGTTTAGGTGGTCAAGGTATGCCTGTGACTTGGCACTTCCTTTGTTTCAAGCCATTTGTATTAACCTGTATGTGGCAGTGCCTGGCTTCCTTGGCACAGAGGAGATGCCTGCCACATTCAAAGAGGACATTCAATAGATGCGAGCTGGACTTTCTTCCTCAAGGCATCTAGTGGGTGTCAATGATGTGTCAAACACCGGTGGAAGGCACTGGAGGTCAGCAATAATGAATATGAAATGGGTCCCGAACAGCCAAATGCACTCATGGTGACTTGAAGCATTGTGGCTGTTCATTCTGGTAGATCCAGAGCCATTCCAGGGAATGGGCCAGATGTGCAGGTCCCACAGTCCTGCTAAGGACCATGGCAACTCAGCTCTGGAGGCCCTGAGTTTTCACGAGCTTGTCACGTAATTCTGATGCCTAATAAAGTCTGAAAACCCTTGGAGAGAGGGACAGCTGGCTGTCATCTGGAGAATTTGTTAGGCTGGGCTCCATTTTCAGATCACACTCCCTAAAAAGAGAATATAAAATATTGACGGAACGGCAGTATCTGTCACTCTTACATCTCTGAAGCCGACTTTGGTGATTCTGGGTTAAGGTATATTTTTCTTTGCTTTTGCCTTCACACTAAGAGGAGCTGTTTAAATTTATTTTTGGGTTTATTTATTTCAGTTATGTAAGCAAAACTGGTGAGAGCTTTTGAGAAAGTCACTCAACTGTGAGGCTTGGTTCCAGCATAAATGCATAGAATAAATACTTGGCTTTCAATTGCATCAGTCATCCCATCCAATTGTTACACCCACATTTCCTTGTCAGCCTCCAGCACATTTTCCAGCAGCTGATTGGAACATTCTAGTTGCCTGTTAGTTTACCACTACCAACCAGCGCAGGTAAGATAGGCTATTGGAAAAACTGCCTGACATCAATCTCATCAAAATTTCCACAGAAATATCTTCAAAGATCAAGTAAGTTACTAGGAAAATTGCTGACTAAAATTCTGAAAATTTCCTAATTCCATCACATCTTCCTTTGATCATGTTTACATTAAGGAGCTAAAACTGCTCTAATCTGAGCACATATCCATCAGCCCCCACTCCCTCTCCTGTTTCTCAAGCCCTCCACTGACCTTCAATAGTTGCGTGCACTAAGGAGCTCTTTCATCAAAGCAGGAAAAAAAATCTAAAGCTTATCTTAATTTCATATTTTAAGAAGCTATTATTCAATTTTTCTATTATACACAGCACTATTTCTAGAATTTGTCCATATTGTTCTCTGAATCTCTCCATTATCCACCCTGCTATTTGGCTCATGGCTTTTATTGAGGTTTGCTGGATAAAATACTAAATGTATACTTTAAAAAAGCACAAAAATGCAAAATTTTGCAAGGGCACATGCATGATGTCTTTACCCAAATAAAACTTCTATAGTAGTTTTAAATAGCAAATGCTCATATTTTCTTCCTGGTCGTCAAAAGACAAACATTAGTTTGACAAAGTTTTAGAAATACCACTAGAAAAAAAGCATTAATTTGGAGGATTACTTATAACTAGTACTCTAGTACATGTACAAATATTATCTATTACAGGCAGGGATAAATGAAATTCAGAGAAAATTAATTTCCTTAAAACTTTGAATCAAAAACAAAACAAAAAACTTTGAATCATCATATACAATAAAATCTTTGATTGGTACAACAAATAAGTCATTTTTTTGTATTTTTATGAGAGAGAGAGAGAAAGAGAGAAAATTGGCACACCAGGGCCTCCAGCCACTGTAATTGAACTCCAGACATGTGCACCATCTTCCGCCCATGTGTGACCTGTGTGATTGTGTCAACTGGTGTATCTGGTTTATGTAAAATCAGGAGAGTAGAAGATGGGTCCTTAGGCTTCACGAACAAGTGCCTTAACCACTAAGCCATCTCTCCAGCCCATGAGTGAGGTTTTGCTAAAGGGTTTTCCCCCCTACTTTTCCCGGCCCAACTTTATATAACTAATAACCAAAATAATTGAAACAGTCTAGTTAATAATCAAAATAATTAAATATTTTAGGACGACAAATAGTGAAGAGGAACTACAAGTGAAGCACCTGAAGAAAAATTATACTATATTCTCCCTCCAGTTTCCTGTCACAAGTGGCAAAGGGACTATTGAATGACAAAAGATCACACTAGTAAATTAGTAACACTGGGTAGCAAAGGAGAATATTCTTGAAGAAGTTTACTACTTTGTGCAATACTGTTCAAAGAAAATCATGATTATTTACTGCATTACTACAAATGAGCTGAAAAGAAAAAAACACATTGATGTTTAAGGTTGCTTAATCTCCCAGGTTAAAATATTTTAATCCACAGGTGCCAACTTTCATAGCACACTAATATTACAAAGCTATAATAGAAATCTTACTAATTATCCCTTGTCCAATAATCAATAAAGCTTACCCAAAAAGAAATGTCAACAGTCAGCAGAGCACAGGTATTTCCTGTTGTACATTCTACCTAATTAATACTCAGAGTGTTACACCATTGATGCAATTTAGCCGTAGGAAAAGAAAGGATCAGGGAAAGAGGTTCTTGTTCTCGGAACAGAAGACACACACATGGGAAGGAAAGGGTGGTATTTTAAAATAAATAAATAAAAGGGATCCATAACAAAGATATTTGCACTGCAGAAAATAATATGATGACAAAGTTATGCAGTCATGGAAGTTTCACAGATTCCACCTTTTCCCAACAATATTATACCAAATTAGCCTAGAAGAAATTTTTAAATTTTATATTACCAGTAAATATCCATAAGTCTAGGCAAAAACCAAAAAATATGTCCATTCATAAGAGTGTCAGCTTCCCCCTTCAGTGTCTGCTAGCTTGTGGCTAAAGTGCTCTAGCCATAGATAAAAATGTGTTTGATTTTTTTCAATGTGTTTCATGCAAAGGGCTTTTGTGTACAGAATGTGTAGTTTAAAAGACTCCAGAGTTAAACACCGTTCGTCTCTCTTTCTTGTCTGTGTTTACAATGGAAAGCACATGTCAATAAGTTGGAAGGTTTGTTGTATGAGGGTGTGTGTGTGTGTGTGTGTGTGTGTGTGTGTGTGTGCCAGGACCTTTGGACACTACAAATCAACACCAGACACCTGAGTCATATTTGTGTCCAGCTTATATGGGTGACTTGGGAATTGAACTTGGGCTGGCAGGCTTTGCAATCAAGTGTCTTTAACCACTGTGCCATCTTCCCAGCCCCAAGTCAATGTTTAATAATGGTGGTGAGTTTGATTACTGCTTGCAACAGGATAGTTTTCCAGAGAAGAACGAGGTGAATCTATTCCAAAAACAAACAACACACAAAAAACTTGTAGAATTGAGGATGAGGTGAATATTATTGTGTTTTCAAATAAGAATACAATTTCATTGAATTTTATTTTAGCTAAGTGACCCAAGGTTTAGTTTTAAATCTCATAATGAACATAATGAACAAATGAGATTATTTTTTTTTTTTTTTTTTTTTTTACACAGAGCTTCAGAAAAACATGGCAATGAACACCAAACAGATACAAAACAAAATAAGAGAGGGGCTGGAGAGACTGCTCAGTGATTAAAGGGGCTTGCCAAATATACCAGTCTGGGCTCAATTCTCCAGTATCAACAGAAAGCCAGAAGCAAAAGTGACACACACATCTGGCAAACATTTACAATTGCAGGAGACCCTGGCATGACTCCCATTTCCCACCCCCCACATGAGATCATGCAGGAATTGAGATGGAAGCCAGCTCATGCTGACAAGGGCTTGTTGTGCTAGAAAAGTGCTATGCAAGCTGCTGAGGAATAAAGGCCACTAAGAGCATGAACCATGGAGCCTGCAAGCTACAAAATCAAGCCACCAGTATTCAGTAGTGGCCCCTGGGCTATAGGGACAATCAAGCACTCTCTGATTAGAGATGATGGCAGCTCAGTGGGAGGGAATCATGACTGGTACCCAGAACCAAGTCAGAAGCCTATGGCTTGGAAGGTAGACCCTAGACATTTCTTGTGTTCTTTGGCTAAATGTCTGTGTTTATCCCTTTTGATACATGCTGCTCTCATTCTTGGCTAGACAATCTGCTTTGTACAGATGACAGAAAATACTGAGAAAAACCCAAGACCCATCAGGATGACAAGAAAAGAAAGCCAACTGGTTAGCACAAGAGGAGTCATCTCCATCACATCTGCTGGGGCCTAGGAAACATTACAAAGGAAGTTGCAGATTAAATATAAGTGCTGCTGCTCTTACTCCTAGCCTGAGAAACTCTTCCAGGAAGATGGCAGTAGACACTGAGGAGACTCAAAACTCATCAAAGCAGAAAATTAGAGGCTTTTCTAAGAGCTCAACACTAAAGGAGGCTTATAACATACCTTCTGAGAATTAGGGAACAGTGTGGAAGAAGGAATGGAAAGAATCTAAGAGCCACAGGGTGGAAAGGTATACTCTGAGGCATTGGCCCTCTTCCTCCCAGACTCACTGGGGCATTCATGACCCCTAGTGGTTACTGGTAATCCCTCTGAAGTGGACACTCAGAAGAATGGGGTTGGAGGAGAAGAGACGTAAGACTATAACTGGATGGGTTTATGACCAATTAGCAATATGTTCATACATTGCAATTCTCAATCAAAAATCAAAAATAAATAACCCTTCCTCATTCTAGCTCTCTACTTTAGTTTTAGAGACAGAGTCATTGATTGAACCTTGACCTGAAAAGCTGGACAAGAAGCCACAAGGATCTTCTTGCCTCAACCTCCCCAGTGTGAGGGTAACAATGTGTGACACTGGGCCTGGCTTTTACGTGAGTGCTGGGGATTCAAATTTAGGTCCTCATGCTTGTGTGGGCCGCACTTTACTGCCTGAGCCTTCTCTCCAGACTCCAAGTATACTTTTTAATATTTTATTTATTTATTTATTTGAGAGAGAGGGAGAGAGAGAGAATGGGCACACCAGGGCCTCCAGTCACTGCAAATGAACTACAGATGCATGTGCCCCCTTGTGTATCTGGCTTACATGGGTCATGGAGAGTCAAACCGGGATCCTTAGGCTTTGCAGTCAAGTGCCTTAACTGCTAAGCCATTTCTCCAGCCCTCCAAGTTTACTTTTGATATTTGTTTGTCGATTCATCCTTCAGCAAGTTAAGTTTTTAATTTTATTTTAATTTTTTGGTTGTTTTTGAAGTAGGGTCTTGCTCTAGCCCAGGCTGACCTAGAATTCACTATTTGGTCTCAGGGTGGCCTCAAATTCATGGAAGTCCTCCTACCTCTGCCTCCTGAGTGCTCTGATTAAAGGCATGTGCCACTATGCCTGGCAGCAAGGTAAATTTGAGTGAGGATTAGGTCAGAAATTATCGTAGAGTCTCTAGTTGATTCTTTGGACAGCCATAGAATTATAGGTCCAGAAATCTTGTTCTCTTAAAAAAAAAAAAAAGGCAATAAAGATTAAACTTGGTAGGCCCTTATGTGAAGCTTTCTTCATTCAGCAATTTGTGAGATTCTGTATCAGTGGGCATTATCACTTCTTTATATGGTTTCTAAGATAGAGAGCTTTACAGATAATGACAGACCAAACCAATTAAACAAGCCTTTACACAGTTACAAAGTATTCTAGGTGAATAAGAGCCTTACAAGGCAACTAAATAAAACCTCTTTCTTTAGGCTCTTGTCAGGAGACCACAAATAGATCAGACCACTTAAAGGTATCCAACTAACAAGACAGTCCCACAACTTACAGGTTTTTAGGTTTTAACATATATGAAGTTTATCATTAAAAAATACTGTACATGGGCTGGAGGGATGGCTTAGTGGTTAAGGCATTTACCTTCAAAGGACCCTGGTTTGATTCCCCAGGACCCACGTTAGCCAGATGCACAAGAGGGCACATGCATCTAGTTTGTTTGCAGTGGCTGTAGGCCCTGTTGTGCCCATTCTCTCTCTCTTTCTCTCTCCCTTTTTTTCTGTAAAATAAATAAATAAAAACACTGTACATGATGGGCTGTAGAGATGGCTCAGTGGTTAAGAGCACTTCCTGTGGAAGTATGAGTTCCTGAGGAGCCCTGAGAGACCAGTTGAGTTCCATCCCCAGGACTCATATAAACAGCTGGACATGGCCACATCCATCTGTAATCCCAGTCCTGTAGGGGAGCAGAGACACGAGAATTGTTGAGGCTCACACAAAAGCAGCGAGCTCCAGGACCAGTAAGAGACTCCTGATCAAGTCAGCATGTGTAGAAGAGCGACAGAGCAGAACACTTGATTTTCTGCTGAGGCCACCACAGGCGCACGTAGAGAGTGCTGCGTGGACACATACGTATGCGTATCCCCCCACACACACACACTACAAAAGACACTATGTTTTTCCTTGTTAGTAAATATTTTTTCAGTAAATGTTTTTGTATCTGAACAATACAACAGTTCAATATATATAAAAGTAAATCACTGATTAGTTTGTATATAAACTGGCATACAGTTATATCTTGTATATGGATATATCAGTTTACATATAAGCTCTTTCTCTCTACTTTTCTTGTTAATGCATTGTCCGGCTTCTGTCTCCTCAGTTAGTTGCTAACTGAATGAATTCATAACCATCTCTGTCTCTGGAAGTTCCAGAATGCAGATAAGGAGGTCTCTGGGAACCAGCTTAGCAAATGACTAGCAACAGATGTAGTTTTTATTAATTAATTTTTTTAAGAAGTAACTTTTTAGCACCACTATAGTCTGAGGTGCTCTGCTTTGTTAAGGCTTCTTGGGAGCTTGGGAGTACCCTTGGAGTAGAAGGGAGGTTTTAGGAAAATCACTGTAGCTTCCCTCCCCTGCCCAGACACTGACAGCAGATGGGCCATGCCTTTTCCCAAACTGAAGCTGTAGAACTCTTGCTCTTCCCCTCGGAATGAGTCAGCTTTTGAATCTCGGTGACACAATGCCTAGGAGTGATTTATTTTGATTCGTGCTGTCAGAAGGTTCAGGGCATGCATGCTTACACCCGTGCCCTTGAATGAAACATCATGGTGTCAGGAGAGTGTGTCAGAGGATATTCACCTTGTGATGCACAGGAAATAGAGAACCCAGGGTACAAGAGCAATATAGGGGACACTGTATGTTGCTGAAGACATTTCCCCAGTGATGTGTTTCCTCCACTTAGGCCCCACTCTCAAGTTTCCACCCCCTTCAAAAACAGCACCAATATCTGGTGACCAGGCATTGGATACATGAGCCTGTGGGGACTTTTCGTATAGAAACAAAAACACCATCTCCGCTTTTACAGAGACCTGAAAAATTAGCTTTTGGGATAGAGCAGATCTGTTCTACATGGAGTCTATTCCACATTATTAGGTTTAGTGCTTTGAAAGGCTAACTACCAAGAAGTCTGACCTTCTGTAAGCAGTTTTGTGCTGCAGGCTGGTTGTGTCTAACAGCCAGCCAAACCAGTCTCAACACAGCACTGTTCCAGAACATTTAATTTGGGCAGCATTAAGTTATAATTACCAAATTGATTTATCAAACAACATCCAATACCTACCATGTACAATGCATTTTTATATATTCTATAAGAAGCATAAAGAAATATAAGATTGGTTCCTGCCTCCAAGTTGCTGATGTCTAAGTTAATAAACAAGTCCAAAGAAACAAAAGAATGAGCCAGAGACTTCAATGGATATTTCCCCAAGGAGAACAGGCAAGTGTCAAGAAAGCATATGAAGAAAATATTGTTAATCATTAGAGAAATTCAAAACCCAAGGCACAGTGAGATGGAGGTGGCTACTACCAAAAAACAAAAGAAAGTCTGGGAAATAAGTGGCAGTGAAAATGTGAATTTGGAACACTCATACTGCACAGTTCCTAAGGATAATAGCATGGTGATCTCTCGTTACAGTTAATTTCTTGTTACTGAGGCAAAACACCTGACAAAAAGCAGCTCATGGGAGGAAATGATTTACTTCAGTTTACAGTCTTGAGGGGAAGCTTCCTCATGGTGGAGGAAGCATGGCAGAGCAAAGGCTGGGCATCCCATCTTGATATAGTAGCTATGAGAAGCGGCAAGACTGAGCTAGTTCTGGCAAGAGGGAGCTAGGCTCCAATACCCTAAAGCCTGCCCCCCAGCAACACACATCCTCCAGTGAGTCCTCACCTCCCAAATTGCCATCAGCTGGGGATTATGAGGCTTTAACCGCGGGCACCTGAGGCTATGGGGGGACATTTTACATTCAAATTATCCCATCCCTCAAAGAATTAAACACAGGATTGTTTATCACCCAGAAATCTCACTCTGGGTATTTATACCCCAAATTGAAAGCAAGGGCCTATGCAGATATTTGTACACTCATGTTTATAGCATTACTTATAGAAGCCCCCAAATGGAAACAATCAAAGTGCTTGTCAACGGATGAATGTGACAAAACGTGGCACGCTTGCATGCATGCACATGCACATGTGCACACACACACACACACACACACACACACACACACAATAGAATACTACTTGATCTTAAAAAGGAAGGAGTTTCTTATGTATGCTACAACACTGATGGACCTTTAAGATGCTCAGAACAAAATAAGGCCCTCACAGAAAGAGAAACAGTTCATGATCTGATCATTCAAGATGACTGAAGACATCAACTTCATAGAGAGAGAGAGTATGCATGATGGTGGCTTGGGGCTTGGGGAAGGAAGAATGGGAAGTTAGCATTTACTGGGTGGTGGTTTGTGTTTGGAAAAGACATTTTGATAGTGACCACACACTAGTGTGAATGTGCTCAGTATCAGTGACTCGCAAATTTACAAATGGGTAGAATGATAAACTATCATCTATGTTTTAGAATAAAAGTTCATTGTGGAAAGTGTAGAAAATAGATACTAAGAAATAAACATCACCTATAATTCTCAGCACCCTCGTAAGCTAGTATGTCTTTTCTTAGTGTTTTCTATTCCATGTACAATTTATAGACAAAGTTTATTGTCTTCATGTTACTTTGAAGTATATGACACATTTTAATCTTGACCTATTGTATCAGAATTGTTTTTTAAGACAAGGTTTCACAAGCCTTGAACTTGTGGTGATCTGCCTGCCTTTTAGACGTCTGAGTGCTGGGATTATAAGTTTTAGCCACCATGCCCAGCTTCAGATCATTAATGATTTGAAAAATAATGTGATAGTGAATGTCTGTGTGCTGCTGTTTACTTATCTTCTTCATTAGTTGATTAGAATGATTTTCTCTAAAGAAATCATTGAATTAATTCCACAAACCCTTTTTCAGCACTTAATACATGGGCCAAATTGGTTTTCAGAATATCTGTGTTGTTAAATTGTAATGCTACCCACCCGGGACAATGGGGCTGCGATCATGCCTTCAGCATAGATTAAGTCCCATCATTACAGTATCTGGTGACATAACAGGGAAAATGTATCTCATTATTTAAACGGTCCTCTAAGAAATTACAAAATGAGCTGAAATCATTTTTATTATTACATTATTGGTTTCTACTGAGCATTTTATTGTGGACTTCGAAAGATGGAAAATATTTGTATTCTAGAGTGGAATAGCAGCATCTGTGATTTGGTGCTGGTTTTTATCTCCTTTGAACACCAATGGGGATAATAATGAGATGAGACATGTGTGGTTTTAATGGGATCCCCTATGATACACTCTTATGACATATGTGCCTGACACATAATAGTCCCCTAACACACATTCTTTTTTATATTAATCCTTTCCTCTTACTATTCTGTCTCTTTTCTCTTGATGGCCTGGAAGCTTAGTGAGGAAAAATAGTCCATTCTATGCTTCTGAGTATATCTTTGGGCATTCCACTACAATGCCTCGAGGAACTTGGGCTATTAGTAATGACTTACTAATAGGTTTCAGGAATATCATGAAACAGTGAAAGATTAAGCAAGAACCCTCAATTACTTATACATCTGTTATGGTTTAAATATAAAATGTGACCCCAGGCACGTGGTTTGGCCCCAGCTGTAGGAACTCCTTGGTGATAATATCGAAGGTTCTGGAAACTTTATAAGTTGGCAGGGGAAGTAGATCACTAAGGGGCTGGTCTTTGGGGATATTTTATCCCTGGCCTCTTCCTGTCTCCTGCTTTCTGCTGCCTGGCTACCATGAACTGTGATCCTCCACCAAACGATCCCCCCACCGTGATGTTCTGCTTAAGTATATGAGGCAAGTGCTCATGGGGAGCCTCTGGAACTATGAGGCACAGTAAGTAATTGCTACCCTTAAGTTGCTTACGCTAGGTACTGCATTAATGCTTTATGAGATTTAGTCTTAAATTTCCCTCTAATGCAGTTTTCTACTATTATCAAAGCTTTAATATGAGAACAAATAACTAATTTGGAATTACTATAGTTTGTGTCTGGACAATTAACAATGACATTTGAGTAACATTCACATCTATAAAATTTACTTATAGGGAATATCAGAGGACACATTTATTGGAGAGCATATTTTTTAATTACTTCATAAGAGTCAAAGGAACACAGAGAAATATTTGTCTTTAAATTTCTCTTGCAAAATTATTGGCCTGTATGCTGCTTAGTCACTCATGTAACTTGCAAGAGTTCAGGGGTGAGTCAGCAGATAAAGGCAGAAGATACTTTGAATTAACAGTAATTAACAGTTGTCATTTCTTGAATCAAACTTATACTAGTACTCACTCATTCTGAAAACAATGTGATAGGGACAGGTTTACTTGTATATATTCTAACAGGGCCTTAAATCCACCATTTCCACAATAAAATTCATTTTATATTTTAGACAGGACTGTATCAATCTCTGATTTTTAACAATATTTTAAGCTATTTGCAAGCAGAGAGAGAGAGAGAGAGAGAGAGAGAAGGAGGGAGAGGGAAATGAAGAGAGAGAAGGGAAAGAGAATGAGCATAACATGGCCTCTTCCCACTGCAAACTAACTCCAGACACATGCACCACTTTGTGTATCTGGCTTTATGTAGGTACTGAGGAATCTAACCTGGGCTGACAGGCTTTGCAAGCATGTACCTTTAACCACTGAGTCATCCATGACCCCAGCCTCCAACCTCTGTTTTTTTTTTAGGCAAGCCCAACAGACTGGCCTTTTTCTTTATTGGCACACACGCACTCGTGTGTGTGTGTGTCTGAGAGAGTCAGAGAGAGAGAGAGAGAGAGAGAGAGAATCAGTACTCCAGGGAGTCTAGCTGCTGTTATCAAACCCCAGACATGTGTTCCACCTTGTGCACATGTACAACCTCGCATGCTTGCATTGCTTACGTGGGACCTGGAGAGTCAAACATGAGTTCTTAGGCCTTGCAGGCAAGCACCTTAACCACTGAGCCATCTCTGCAGCCTCTGTTTTTCACATACAAGTTTGCTAAGACCTGAAAGGGACCTGTGGATCACCAAGTTCACCCTGGCTCATGATGTGTGTGCTGGCGGTTTGGGGGGGGGACAATTTGTTAATAATCAATATAGAAGATGAGTCATTTCCACTTCAGAACTTTACCTAAGTGTGTGTGTGTGTGTGTGTGTGTGTGTGTGTGTGTGTGTTGGCTTTTAGTTCACTAGGGAATTTGAACACTTTCCTAAATCATAAATGAACAAAAACTGAACAGAAAACTACTAATACCATAATGTTATATTATAGCACCCCTTACCCACTACCCTGTCAGGAACACAAAAATCTAACTCCCATCTCCCCAAAGACTCATCTATTATGAAAGTAACACTTGTAGAACTAAACACAATGGGGAAAACTCATGAGCTCACTCTAAAGAGTGAAACTACAGAACCCACTGAAGGGTTAGAGCTGGGAGGTTCTCAGACAACTCCCTCCCCATGTAATAACAAAAGTGACCACTGAGCCCAGCATGATGGCACACGCCTTTAATCCCAGCACTCAGAAGGCAGAGGTAGGAGGATTGCTCTGACTTCGAGGCCACCCTGAGAATAGAATGAATTCCAGGTCAGTCTGGGCTGGAGTGAGACCCTACCTTGAAAAACAAAAACAAGTGACCACTGAAATGCAACCCAGACCATGCAATTGGGACTTGATGTAGAAGCAGGAAAAGACAGGTGGTTTGGAATTCTGAACACAGAGAAAGGTACCAGTTAGTTAGCCAGAAATGACAGAAAAGAGAGATAAAAAAGCTCCTGAGGAAAGAGGCAGGGAAAATAAAAGGCCCTCACAGAATGGGAAAACTTCTGAAGTCTCCCCAGTTTGCCATCTTTGGAAACATGAAGAAATCAGAAAATCCTAAGACAAAAAAACATATTATCTTAACCATTTTTCATTGTGACATCCACCTCACTTTTGGGATGCATATCTTATCGGCATTAAACAATTAGTTCTAGGGGCTGGAATAAAAGCACTTACTGGGGCTGGAGAGATGGCTCAGCAGTTAAGGCATTTGCCTGCAAAGCCAAAGGATCCTGGTTAGATTCTCCATGCCCCATGTAAGCCAGATGCAGAAGGGGGCACAGCATCTGGAGTTCGTTTGTAGTAGCTGGAGGCCCTGGCATGCCCATTTCTCTCTCTCTTTCTCTCTGCCTCTTTCTCTCAAATATATATATTTGAGGGCCCCAGGAAAATGGGAGCAGGGGAGAGGGGATGAAAGAGTAAAATCTGTTATAATAGATCAAATAAAATTTTAAAAAATGAGCTATAAAATATAAAAAAGCAAATAAAAAGTTATAATAATTATATCCCATAGCACTCCCAGGGTTCAGTCTTAAAAAACTTCTTTTCATATGTGCTCTGATTTGGGGGCATATGATATAACTTTCCTATCAGACTCTATTCATTAAACCCTGGGCTTTCCTCTTACTTTTTTTTTTTAACCCTCTTACATAGGACAATATATAAATGAAATCCTCTGCAAATGTCCTCTGTCCAGTTAAAAGAGATGTGGCACTGTTAAGGATGTCACACATGTGTTTTAACAGTTAGACAGATAAACCTGAAGGATAAGCTTACCATTTGGATTCCAGGGAGAGTTTTGTTTTAAAGAATTTTTACAGACTTGAAAAATAGATGTGCTCTATAAATATCCCAGAATGAGTCATTTCTTCACCAAACAGCTGCTTACCCATTAGCTAAATGCTCTTCCTTTTAAGTCACACACTTAAAATGAGTTCTCTTTCTTGCATCTTTCCCCCCTCCCTGGTGCCAGAAAAAAAATAGTGCACAAACACTTTTGGGGAATATTTAAGAGGTAGAGTTCCTCTTCTGATGCGGGGGGAATGTAAGGAACATTATGTAGCAGGAAGTCATCATAGCTCAAGCAGTTAGCTGTTAGCACATGCTCACATCTGACCCAGGAAGGTTCACCTGGCCCTAGCCCTGACAGTGCCATCATACTGTTTAGTTATGGGTTAAATATTTTGAGCACAGCCTTGTAATTAACACTTATTTCTAGGTGTACTGGATGTTTCCAGAAGAGCAACCTGAAAGTGCTAGCTTTGCTTTGCGAATGAAAGCGCCTACGATTTCACTTTTCTCATCTGTGAAAGGGTGGGGCTAGGACTTGGTTGACAGACTGGATTCCAGAATCGCTTCCATGGGAGATTGCTGAAAGGTAGGAACCTAGCTGAACCCCAAGTACTCACTCCTTAGGGTTCAGACCTCCTCAGGGCTTGTTGTAGCGATGATTTTAGAAAATTTTTTACTTATCTATTTGCAAGCAGAGAGAGAGAGGCAGAGAGAAAGAGAAAGAAGAGAGGCAGAGAGAGAGAGAGAGAGAGAGAGAGAATGGGCACGCCAGGGCCTCCAACCACTGCAAGTGAACTCCAGATGTATGTGCCCTCGGGCATCTGGCTTACGTGGGTCCTGGAGAATCAAACCAGGATCCTTTGGCCTCACAGGCAAATGCCTTAGCTGCTAAGCCATCTCTCCAGCCCTAGAAATAGATTTTGATACTTCAAAAAATAAGGTTGTGGGCTCGAGAGATGACTTAGCAGTTAAGGCACTTGTCTGCAAAGCCTAAGGACCCAGGTTCAACTCTCCAGATCCCACATAAGCCAGATGCACAAAGGTTAGGCAAGTGCAAGGTCACACATGCCCACTCAGTGGAGCAAGCGTCTGGAATTTGATTTCAGTGGCTGAGGCCTTCACATGCCAATTCTCTTTCTCTCTCTGTCTTTCTCTCTTAAAAAAACCATAATAACAAAATAAGGTTGCTGAGGTGGTGGCACACACCTTTAATCCCAGCTTTTAGAAGGTTGAGGTAGGAGGATTACTGTGAGTTTGAGGCCAGCCTGAGACTACATAGTGAATTCCAGCTCAGCCTAGGCCACAACAAGACCCTACCTCAAAAAAAAAAAAAAAAAAAAAAAAAAAATATATATATATATATATATATATATATATATATATATAGTGCTCTTCATCTCTCCTAATGGCTGAGTCCCCAGGTCCCTGCTCTGGTAAACCCCTCTCATCCAAGCACACTTGGGCTGGGATGGGGGCGGGGACCTTTACTCCCACATGGCAGCTTTCTACCCTCCTGCCTTCCACCTGGCAGGACTCTCTCTGCACTTCCTTCTCTTTCCTTCTGTTAGTCTAGTCAAGTTTCTCTAAACCTTAAAGAAATAAGCTTGAAAGCCACATACTTAAATGAGTGCTAATCTTTCATTCTATTTTTAAAGGTCTGAAGTCCAATCATAACTATAATTGCAAAAAAATGACAAACGTAACAATAGTAAGAAAATTACTTTGGAACTGCTCTGGGTGAGCAGTTGTGTAAGATGCTTTATATATAAACTCATGTAAGCTACTCATGTAAGAACACTACTATGACCCAATGTTATAATCTGTACAATTATTAAAGCTCAGAACTGTGTTCAGATATACTTACTTTTATCATTGTTATTTCCTTAGATACAGTTGTGATTTTAATTTATTCAACACTGACATTCTGTTCTTTTTTAATTTGAGAGAGAGAGAGACAGAGAGAGACAGAGAGAGACAGAGAGAGGAAGAGGCATAGAGAGAATGGGCGCACCAGGGCCTTTCAGCCACTGTGAACCATCTCCAGATGCGTGCGCCCCCTTGTGTGCATGCGCGACACTGTGTGCTTGCATCACTTTTGCGTCTGGTTATATGTAAGACCTGGAGATTTGAACCAGCATTCTTAGACTTCACAGACAAGCACCTTAACCTCTAAGCCATCTCTCCAGCCCAACACTGACATTCTTAAAATGATTAATTAATGAAATGTAAATTGTGATATTGTCCCTTTTCTGTACTCTACAGTTTTTAAGGCATATTCTCAAGAGCACTTTGTCTTTAACTCTTAGCTTTCACATTGAAATTTTAGACCTAAGAGCAAAAGTATGCAGGTACTCTCTCTATGGCTTCTATCTCTCTTTGTTTCTTCATTTTCCACCACGACTTGGGATTTGTTTTTTTAATGTGGATGTGGGTCTGGGTGATTATGACTGTACTCAGACATTTCCTGAGCATCTGGTGATGGCCACTGCTTAACTGGGATACAACCA